>RXID01014304.1:0-600000 GCA_005019695.1 Trichopus zeylanicus subsp. travancoricus
GTTCCGCCCCTGCGTGCCGGGGACGGAGGCCAAGGCCGGCGCGGACGCGTGCTAGCGCGCCGGCCTCGAGGTGTTATTTGCAAATAAACCCCGGAATTATTCCGAATTACAAAAAATCCAGAAATTTTCTTATAAAACCCTCTCCTTCCTACTGTAGTCCTAAACCCTCAGCCGCCGCCGCCGCCGCTCTGCTCTGCCGCTCCCTACGCTTGTGCTGCCGTCGCTGCCCCGCCGGCGAGGAGATCGCCGTCCGGTCGCTGGCCTGCGCCCCCCACGCCGTCGCTGCTCTGCGCTGCGCCCCCCACGCCATCGCCGTCGCCGTCGATGCTCACCCCTTGCTCTGCCCTCGCACCGTTGCTGCCCACTGGCGAGAACACCGCCGTCCCGTCACTGCCGTCGCTGTCGCGCTCCTTCGTCCTTGGTAAGCCACCACCACCTTCTGAACCCCCCCTCCCGAACACCCCCTTTCCTTCGCGGCTGAGGCAGGCGAGGACGCCCGGCAGAAGAAGGCCAGGTGGCGGACGTCTGTCCGTGATGGCGCCCTGGCACGGACGCCGGAGGTCGGGTGGTCTCAGCCATCCGCACCGCTCGCCCTCGAGCCGGCGTCTGCCAGCCGCCCGCCGCTGGATGGCCTCGGTCCCGCTCCCCACCCGACGGCCTCGAACCCGCTCCCCGACCGACGGCCTCGAACCCGCTCCCCGACCGACGGCCTCGAACCCACTCCTCGACCGATCGCCTCGGACCCCCTCCCCGCTCGACGGCCTCGAACCCGCTCCCCGCCAACGGCCTCGAACCCGCTCGACGGCCTCAGACCTTCTCCCTGCCCGACGGCCTCAGATCCACCCATCGCTCCCGCCCCCGCCCCCACCCCGAGATGGCCTCCGACTCTCCTCACCCCTCTCCACCCGACGGCCTCAGATCCCCTCCCCGTTCGACGTCCTCAGACCGCTCCCCGCTCGACGGCTTTGGACCCACCGACTGCTCCCACCCCGGCCCCCAGACGGTCTTCGACACCAGCCCACCGCCCAAACCACACCCCCCCTCCCCCGGCCCATGGCCTTGGACCCCCTCCCCGCTCGACGGCCTCAGACCCACCCACGACTCCCGTCTCCGTCCCTGCCCCCAGATGGCCTCCGATACCCCCGGACCTCCCCCTTTGCCTCACTGCCATCCCCACTCCCCCGCCGCCCGACGGCTTCGAACCCACCCACTGCTCCCATCCCGGCCCCAAACGGCCTCCGATACCAGCCCATCGCCCAAACCCAAACCCCACCAACCCCGCTCGACGGCCTCGGACCCACCCACCACTTCCGTCCCCGCCCCTGCCCCCAGACGGCCTCCAACACCCCCGTCCCCATCTCACCTCCTGTCTCAGTGCCTCAAACCCTTCCCCGCCTCCCGCACAGACTCTCTTGGACGACCTCACAGACGGCCATCCCCCCACCCTCCTGCCCCCCACCTGCACCCCCTCCTCCCCCCGCCCGCCTGTAATTCTTTTATCTATTTTTTATATCTAATTTTTGATATTGTGTATTTACAGATGACTGATTCAGAGAATCTAGTACGATTAGTGCTCAGTTATGGAGGATATTTGAAGGAAGTGGAACATACTCCAAGAAGAAAATATGTATTTGGTAGACAGAAATCTTTATTGGTTGATACAAGAAAATACACATTTGCAGAATTATGGACTGAAGCCTGTAAATTGGTCGAAGCAAGGACAAATGAGTTACTTGTAATCAAGTATTTATATCCAAACAGCAGTCCTCCAATTTATATGTCAATCAGCAGTAAAATTCAGCTGGAAGTAATGTAGACAGTAATTCAAGACTTAAAGTATAGCAATATCTATATATCAATGGAGGACATAGGCAATCTTTTATCAGCGGTGTCTGCACCAAGGCTGACTCCTTTGACAGGAGAACCTTCTGTGTATCACAGTGTGCAAAGAGATGAATATATTGATTCAGATTTAGATGATTGTCCTTCTGATTCTAGTTTTCATAGTTTGATGTATTCTTCTGATGATGATGAAGATGAGGAGGATGATGATGATAAAATGAGTTAGTTGTTGAGCAGGAGCAAGAAAATATAAGACAAGGCGAAGAAGAATGAGTAGAAGACAGAGCGGAAGATGATTTACTACTTTTACTTGAAGATAATTTGAATGACAATATTTTGAAAATAGGAGACATATTTGAAGATGTACATACATTTAGATTGGCTCTTAGACAGTACTGTATTGTGTACAAATTTCAGCATTTGTTTGTGAAGAATGATCGTAACAGAGTAACAGTCAGATGTGCTTCTGCGAATTGCTAATGGAGGCTTCATGCTTCAGAGAGATCTGATGGTTCAGATTTTTAGATAAGAAAAATGGAACTAGTTTATATTTGTATTGCTATCAATACTTCTGGAAATAAAATAGCAAATACTGAATGGATAGACAACCAAGTTTTGCATTGGATGTGTGTTGACAAGTAAATCACAGTCAAGCAAATACAGAATATGATGAATGAGAAATACAGTCTTAGACTGAATTATATGTAGGTATGGAGGGGAAAAGACTATGCTTACAGGATTATTCATGACAATGAAGAAGAATCTTTTAATTTATTTCATTCACTAAAGGTAGAGTTGGAGAGAAGGTATCCTAGTAATATTGTGCACATTGCTCAGTGTCCAAATATGTCTTTTCAGAGATGTTTTATGTCACTACATGCTTGTAGGAGAGCTTTTGTTACTAGATGTAGACCTATACTGGGAGTTGATGGATGCTTCTTGAAAGGGAAATATAAAGGCACATTGCTTTCAGCTTGTGGAATTGATGGGGAGAATAACATAATTTCAGTTGCATTTACAGTTGCAGAAGCAGAAATATACCAATCTTGGTTATGGTTTCTACATAACTTACAACGGATTATTGGAAATTTGAATAGTTTGGTTATTATTTCAGATAGGCAGAAGGGTCTTTCTGATGTTGTGAAGAATATTTTCCCATATGCTGAGCATAGAGCTTGTATAAGGCATATGATTGCAAACTTAAAAAGATCCTACCCTAGGAAAAGGTTAGAAAATTTAGTTTTTAATGCTTCAAATACATTTTTGCCTACTGAATTCGTGAAGTACATGGAAAGGATTAAACAACTATCCATACCAGCTTGGCAGTACATGAAAGATATAAATGATTTTGCATGGAGTAGAAGTCATTTTGATCATTCAGTGAAATGTCATTATATGACTAATAATATTTCTAAGTCAGTTAACAGTTTTATTCAGGATGGCAAGGAGCTTCCCTTTCTTGAATTACTTGATTTCATCAGACAGAAGATAATGGTGAAATTTGCCACAAGAAAAAAATGAAGGATCCCACTGGTCTGGAAAGCTAGTGCCAAGAGTAGAAGCTTTTATTAGGAAAGTTTCACAGGTACGGGGCGGATACCGTATTTGGAGGTCTTCTGATGATATTTCAGAGGTTAGTGATCAAGCAGGCCGATGGATTGTGGATATAAGGCAGAGGATTTGTGACTGTAGGCAATGGCAGCTGACAGGAGTGCCTTGCTCCTTGATGTTCGGCTTGATCCTATTGATTTTGTTGATGACTACTATACTCTGGAGACATACAAAAGAGTATATGATGTTCCTATCACTCCATTGCCAAGCAAGTAACTTTGGGTGTCTGTGCCAAATGCTCTGCAAGTACTTCCTCCACGGTTCAAAGAGACAACCTGGTAGGCCTAAGAAGAAAAGGATTAAGGATCCAATGGAAACATCAAGTAGAGCAATATATACTTGCAGTAGATGTGGTCAGCTGAAACACAACAAGAGAGCGTGTAAAGAGTCTCTTGGACTACAACAACAAATTGATGTTTCTGGATCTAGCAGTAATCAACAGTTAGTGGGAAACCAATATGTTAGAGAATGTGGCAGGGGAAGAGGAAGAGGAAGGTCTACCGTAATGACTTCAAATTTTAGTATACATTTACCATGTGAGTTTTTCTTTTAAAAAATTGACAATTTTTTTCTTATTTTATGTGATTTTGAAACAATACATTAATAAATGTCACTGTATTTTTTTGCAGGAAGTTTGTCAGATCTCTAGGATCAATTTTGATTGGGTAAACAGTCTTCTCGAAAATGATGATGATGTCATGTTGCTTGGTTATCATAACTATGGGTGCATTCTGTTTGCAGGTGCATATTTCTGGTAGATAGACTAGGGAGAGTTAGATGACAAGATTTTGGATTAGCGACTTAGGAGGAACTGTCGTATATTTTATCATCCACCTCTCTTTTCTTTTGTTGAATGAGAAATGAGAAGTGTTATTTTAGACACTTGTTTCATTAATGTTCTTCAAATTTTGATTTATAAGGAATAATGGAATGTTTCCTTTTTTGGTTCAATAATGGAAGGTTTGTTTTTGTTGGACAACAGCAGAACTTGTTATATTGCTTTGTGTCTTGAACTTTCTACCTGCTATTGCTATCTGATTACTAATTAGGGTATATTGTTTTAGTAAGCTGCAAGCTTCTATTATTGTTATGGCAGGGTATATGTTATAAAAACTCAGGAATGATTGTCATTCACTAGGAAGTGATTTTTTTTATCATCTCCAGTTTTACATAAATAGGGTTTATCCTTTTGGTGGGAGATCTGGATCTTGTGTGATTTCTCTCCGTACTCTTTCTTTAGTTGTTTCAAAACTTAAAATTTTAAATTACAAGTTTCATATTGTACATTTTAAAAATAGATCCCTTGATTTTTTTAAATAAATCAATATTTTAATCATTTTTAATACTAAATTTCACGAAAAATACGGTGAAAGTTTAAAGTTTTAAAATTTAAAATTTCAAATTACAAGTTTACTATTTTTACATTTAAAAATTAACCACCTTTCATATTTTTCTTTATAAATAAGTCCAAATTTTATTTATTTTATAAGTAAATTTTTACAAAAATTCATCGAACAGGTTTCAAAACTTAAAATTAAAAAATTACAACTTTCATGTTGTACATTACCAAATAGATCCCTTCAATATTTTTATTTATAAATAAGTCTATATTTTTTATCATATTTTAAGTAAAATTTTACAAAAAAAAATAATGATTTTTAGATTTATAAATACAAATTTAATATTTATATATTAAAAAAACCCTTAAATTTTTTTTTATAAAATAAATCTAAATTTTTTGAAATTTTAAAACTAATTTTTACAAATACACCCCTCGCCGGACCATCGCCGACCGACGTCCTCCGCGCCCGGGTGTTGGCGCGCTAGTGCCCTGGCCTCCGCCTCCGCTCCCGCTGCTAGCTCTCGCCTGCCTCCGCCTCCGCTCCTGCCCGTGCGCCGGAGTGTTATTTGCAAAAATTCGAATTTCGGGGACTTTCCTGTAAATCGAAATAATTTCCGGGGGTTTATTTGCAAAAATCCGAATTTTGAGGACTTTTCTGTAAATCAGAGTTATTTCGGGGTGTTATTTACAAAAAATCGAATTTCGGGGCGTATAATATAAAAAATAAGTTTTTAGGGGTGTATTTGTAAAAATAACCGAAGGTAAAATCAAAATTTTTTGGGAAAATTTTGATTCAATAATAATCAGGGGTGTGGGTAATTTCGGAAATTACGGGATTGTACGTAATTAAAGCTAATTACAGAGATTTATACGTAATTATCCCTTATTTTTACAATTTATATATATTTAAATATTTTTTAGAAAATAATGGTCAAATACGACACGGCTTGCAAGCTGTGCCCCATACGATACGATTCACAACAATAATGAGAGTTCTCTGAAATAAATTGGTACGATCCATTTTAAATCTCTATTGGCAGATCTTAACTAGCGCTGTATACGGGCCCTAGCTTAGCCCTAATTAGGGCCTGAGCCATCTATGTCTAAGTTCTGTCTACTCCCTCGCTCGCCTAGACAAAAACCAATGCGACTCCTTCCCCTAATGCAAATCCATTCAGATCCTCATGTCCGGCCTCGGCCACCACAAGGACATCAACGACGAGCTCAGCTACGCCCACACGGCAACCCGGCAACCTCAGCTACGCCCACACGCTCTTCGTCAGTCTCCTCCCCCGCTCCCAGTTCGTCTACAACTTGATGATCAAGACGTTCGCTACAGGAAGGCCATTGAGTTGTTCGATGAAATGACGAAGGATGGCTTATCGCTGGATAACTTCACCTATCCGTTAGTTTTGAAGGCGGTGGCGAAGGGGAGGGGTGTTCGTGGATTCATTGTGAAGAGCGGGTTCGAGTTTGATCCTTATGTGAGGACCTCGGTCCTAAACATTTTTGCGGAGATGGGAAGAGTTTATGTTTCACGGAATCTGTTTGATAAAACTCCTCAGAGAGATGTCATTTGTTGGAATACTTTGATTGCTAGTTATATTTAGTGCAAAAAGGTTTGGGAATGCCATTTCTGCTTTTCAGAAGATGGAGCTGGCAGGAGTGGCGCCGAATGAAGCGACTCTGGTGACTGTGCTTTCTGCTTGTTCTGCGTGAAGATCAGGAAATTGTGGAAGGTGTTC
The DNA here is from genome assembly GCA_005019695.1 of Trichopus zeylanicus subsp. travancoricus. Classification (NCBI taxonomy): domain Eukaryota; kingdom Viridiplantae; phylum Streptophyta; class Magnoliopsida; order Dioscoreales; family Dioscoreaceae; genus Trichopus; species Trichopus zeylanicus. The sequence goes on from RXID01014304.1 coordinate 6,541, forward strand.
ATCGCAATGGGGAGAGTAAATTGATAATTAGTGTTCCTGTTAATAATGCGTTATTAGACATGTTTGCCAAATGTGGAGTTTTGGATATAGCTCGCAGGTTGTTTGATGGTATGCCCTCCAAAAGTGTGGTTTCTTGGACTAGTATGGTTTCGGGGTATGTTAATTCTGGTAGGTTGGATAAGGCCAGGGAAGTGTTCGATCAGAGTCCTGCAAGAGGTGTGATTTTATGGTCGGCTATGATAAATGGCTATGTGCAGTACAACCGTTTCGAGGAAGCTCTGGTTTTGTTCAGAGAAGATTTAAACCCGACAAATTCACAGTTGTGGCTGTTATTACAGTCTCCGCTAATCTTTCAGCTTTGGATAAAGAGAAGTGGATACATGGATTCGTTGACAACAATAAGATGGAAACTAATGTTTTAAGTTTCCGTTTTGATTCCATCAGAATCGATTCGTTTCGGTCTATTTTAATTTCCGTTAAATTATTTTCAAATTTTTTAATTAAAATTTGATTTAAATTTAAAATTATTTTAAAAAATTCTAAAAAAAAAAGAAAAATTATATATATTTTAAAAGTATTAAATAAATTTTTTAGAAAAAAACTTAAAATATGAAAAAAATTATAGTTCGGAGGATTTAAACCCTTATCATCTTTGATTTGGGTTAAAATTTTAACATTAGAATAATAATATTTTATAATAAAAATATAATATATAAATAATATGTTTTAAAAAATTTAAAAAATATATAAGTGAAAATATTTTCCCCGAAACTAAAAACTATAATTGAAACTGATGCTGTTATTGGAATAACGTTGATGGACATGCATTCAAAATGTGGTTGCGCACAGAGTCTTGGAAAATTTTTCCAAGGGAGGACAACGGAACATGAACTTCAATAATCTGTGGGTTGGCAAGGAATGGGAAAACAAGCAAATCACTTAGATTATTCTCCAAGATGCAAAGAGTGGGACTTAAACCCGAGGATATCACATTCATTGGTGTTCTAACTGCAAGCTGTCATGGAGGATTAGCGTATGAAGGCTTCCGGTGTTTCCATGACATGAAGGAGGTATACCGAATAGAACCAAAGTTTGAACACTATGGTTGTTTGCTTGATCTTCTTGGGCGTGCCGGTCTTATTGATGAGGCAGTGAGGTTAATAGAAAATATTCCCATTAAAGATACTAAAGATATGTTGCCATGTTGGGTGCTTTGCCCGAAGCATGCAGAATTCATGGGAATGTCGAAAAGGTTGAGCAAGTAATAAAACGAGTTATGGAATTTGATAAGTCCGCCCATTTTTGGTTTAGAGCCGTTTGAATCGATTTCAAATTTGAAATCGTGAAATCAAGAAAATTGAGTGATTCCGGAGAATAGAAAGAAATAAAAGAATTAAATAATTTTAGTATTTGAACGAGTATCTATTGTATGGAATTGGGATTTGGCCAATCATAAATTCTAAAATTTCGTTGTTTAGTTGACAAATAAAATTATCAATTCCATTAATTTATTAAATTCTTGTGTTTGGTTAACGTAGAAATTGAGAATTAGTATATTATACAAAATAATAATTTATATATAAATTAATACAAAAATATAATCAACTTAATATAAAATTGGTAATTTAATATTCACAATCAATAAAATTTTCTAATGAGTTGTACAAACGAAGAGTTATATAAATATATATAAACTAATTATTATTATTTAATATAATATTATTATTTTCATGTAAATAATTTTTAATAAACAAAAAATAGTTTCTTTTTGAAAATATTTTATTTGTAAATAATTAAAAAAGTATAATAATGTTATTATTAAATATATAAAAATAATTAAAAATAGTAAATATTTTAAAAAGGTTAAAAAAAATAGCAGGTTATGTAAGTAAATTATAATCAATTACAGATTTATTTAATATAATTTTGTGATTATCTTTACAAATAATTTTTAATAAACATAGAAAATATATACTTATTTTTTGAAAATAATTTATTTGTAAGTTATTTGAGAAATAAAATAATTTTAATTTTGAAATTATTGAAATAATTTTAATTTTGAAATTATTGAAATAATTTTAAAAATTAATAAGATTTTACAAAAAGGACCAAAAATGAAGGGCTATATTATAAGAATTCAGTTTCACTATATGTACAAATATCATAATAAATATTAAGATAATTTGTATATTAATAAAAAAGACAGTTTAGTATGTTAATACAAAAGACCACTTAATATGTTAATACAAATGACCGCTTAGTGGGTGAATACAAAAAACGGTTTAGTAGGTTAATACATAGTTTAACTTAACAGGTTATTATAAAATATGTAACTACATACTTATATCATCCATAAACTCCTGAAGCCACTCAATTCTAGTCTCATCATCCATACCATCGACAAATGTCATGGCATTAACCTCGTCCTCATGTAAATGCCTACATGTAAGTTTCAGAAAGACGGTACTAAATCGTTCTCCCTTGAACCTCATCAAAGTTGGATACATGGCTTTCTTCCAAGAATCTTTTCCAACTGTTCGAATGGCGCATGCAACAGCACATATGCCGATCATCAACTCTTCCATCATCATCTGATCAATAGTTTTCCCCTTTTACTTACATGACCTCAATATATCTTCTGAAGAAGAGGCTTGTTGATTACCTTTCGACTGACTACCATCGTTATATTTGGTAGAAGGTTCCTCTCTACCAGTCGCATTCTGGGTATACTCACCTACAGAATGTTGTTGTTGATTCTCCTCTCTATTAAAATCTTCTCCAAAATTGTCAAATGCAGATCTAGCTATACTACCAGTAGCATAGTCTGATCCACAAATTAATAGCAACTTCTCGTAAAAGGATATACGTGTGTTCAAAATATGTTTAGCTTCTGGAATTTACTGCAAGATTATATTTAAAATATATTAGATATAACATGAACTGATAATATATTTAAAAATAATAAAAAATAGGAAAAATATATTTCTTTCTTACGACTACGATATCAACATATATTTGTGTAGATGTTGTGATCATCTTCTCATCCTCAATCCACCCCACCCTACTAAAGTTTTGTATCTTTTTGATGACTGCAACCTACTTCTTTAATGTCTTCTTATAATAGCTTTCAACATTATCAGCGTTGAACTCAGTATTGAACTGTGCATTCACAACATTTGTAGCTGTCACAAATGCTTGCCTCTTGAAAGACTTATCTTGCTTTAAACCTGAATGCACTTGTCCAACTAAAAAATTAATAAGAAACTCAAAGTTGCTTTTAGACCACACTTTATGTAGTCTATGATTCCTGGTTTGTTTAACGGTCTTGGTTGTTTCTTGTTCGGCAACTGCTACTTCCAAGTTAGGACTCATTATGTCAGCAAATGAGTTGGAGTCTAGTCCTTCACATCCATTTAAGTCCATACCTTTTAAACAATAACATAGGCTTTAATAAATAATTATAATAATACATATACATTTAATAATAAAGGGCAAGCATAATAACAAGCAAATAAGTGTAATAATAGCACATCCACAATACAATTCACGTAAATACTTCAACAAGTGAAATAGTTTGATATTAGCAACAAAGGATAAACACAAAAATATGTTCACGAACACAACTAAATCCTAATGATGATTATAAGCCTCCCACATATGTGCAGCTATGTTATCCCTCAAATGAATCCATTAGAGATTCTCCTCACGTTGCTCCCTGATTGTTTGACTAATGTAGAATGACTCATTCTCTGCTTCAACCTCGTTCTCATCATCCACATCCATATTCCAATTCAGTATTTCGTCATTTGTATCAATAGTCATGACATAATTGTAGAGGACGCAACATGCTAGAACTATATCAACTTTGGTTTTGAATGGAAAGAAAGGAGTCTCGTACAATATACGAAAACGTGCCTTCAAAATCCCAAAAGCTCATTTTATTTTAGACCTTAGAGATGCATGTCTGTAATTGAATAACTTCTTTGCATTTTGTGGTGGGTGACCTAGTTGTTCCTTTAGATGGTATCTCACACCCCTATATAGTGCAATAAATTCAGCCATTGTTGAGTAATCAGCATCAATAAGGTAATATTTTCCTTCTATCTGTTTCAGATGACCAGGAGGAGGTCGTAAAATAGCGTTTCTCAAGATCGTAAAATCATTTGCAGATCCTTCCCATCCTACCAAAATATATAAAAATTTAAGGTCAGCGTCAACTACAACTAAGATATTTTGCGTGACACCCTTACGTCCACGAAAATGTGCAATCATATTTGAAGGTACTCTAGCATGCACATGTGTTCCATCAACTAGTCCAATACAATCCTATATAAAATATAATCAAATATTAAAGACATATTTTTAATCAAATAAATCTAATGAGTTATAACAACATACCTTAAACCACGGATAGTAGTTACTATTGTTCTCTATGATAGGATGTGTCAAAACAACTGCTTGAGACATGAACTGATATCTGATTCCATATATAGCTCGAAGGTGTGTATTAAAATATTGACTAATTATCTCACCAAACCTTTAAAAAACTATCTTCATGTTTTTATTCATTGAGTGAAAACTAATATAATGCAAAAACATTACAAGTTGTTCCTCAATGGTGACATGTCGTATATCGTATAAAAGATTTCATTCTCACAACATACTGACCAAATGCATGAATATAGGCACATCCATCCTCAAATAGTCAACATAATTACTTCTACCACTATATAAAATATTTTGAAGATTGTCACCCCTGAGAGACTCTCTGTTGGTTATTGGTTTAATGTGCAATTGGGTTCTTCTTCTTCTAATTAGCATTCGTACTATCAAACATACAACCATCAAGTAGCAATATCCAGCAGCTTATATTCTCAACAAATCTAAGTCCTCTTCATCTATCTAATATTCACACATTTGTTAAAACAAGAGTTATATTTTCAACTAGTGAAATGCAATAGTTTATTCATACATAGTTTATTCACGCATTCTTAATTGAATTTTTAATATTTTTAGCACTACGAGTGAAGCGAATTAATGAATTGGCTTTACAAATTTGACATGATCAACAAATTGATTTATTATGGTCCAATCCATTTCTTCAGCCCTTCTCTTACACCAGATGCGATTTTTGGATCAACTAATCCATCTACAAAATTTCAATATAAACACACTTATTAGCCATATTTCATAGATCAAGATTGAAAAAACATAACTTGCAAATTCAAAATTACAAGTAGAACAAAATTTGAACAAGATGACAACTTTCAATATATGTACAACAAATTTGCAAGTTTCATGGATCAGGAGCTACAAAATATAACCATTAGAATTCAAAAAATTAGAAATAGAACAAAATCAAAAAAACCCTCATCATTAAGATATTTATAATGGGAGAAGTTCAACAAAGAAATAGTAAAAAGTTCGGGGGGATATTTGCGAAAACCCATACCAATTGTCCTCCACCTCCTGCTGCCCCTGCTCCCTTCTTCCCCATAGCACACGACCAACAGATTGAGCTCCTCTGCGCTGATCGTGCTCGATCACTGATGGAGACGTAGATTGAGCACAGGGCACGGTCGAGCACGGTGCGCGGTTGAGCGCGGAGTACGGTCGAGCACGGTGCGCGGTCGAGTGCGGGGTGCGGTCGAGCACGGCGTGTAGTTAAGCACGGGTCACGTCTAAGCAGCCATAGATCGACCACAGAAGGCACAATCATCCTCCAACGGTCGTAGATCAACTACAAAAGGCCCAACTTGAGGACAACCGGTGTCTGCTCACCGCAGAAGGCACAAATCGAGCTCCTCCCCGCTGATCGTACTCGATCACTGATGGAGACACAAATGGAGCAGGGGGCGTGGTCGAGCATGGGGCGTGGTCGAGCACAAGGTGCTGTCGGGGCACAGTCAAGCACAGGATGTGGCCAAGTAGCTGTAGATTGACCACAGAAAACACAATCGTCCTCCGGTAGCTGTAGATCAACCACAGAAGGCCCAAATCGAGGATGACCGGTGTCGGCTCACTATGAAAGGCACAAATCGAGCTCCTCCACGCTGATCGTGCTCGATTACTGACAGAGACGTAGATCGAGCACGGGGCGCGGACGAGCACGGAGCGCGGTCGAGCATGGAGCGAGGTCAAGCACGGGGCGCTGTTGAGTACGGGCGCTGTTGTGTTCGAGCACGGGGTACGGTTGAGTACGGGCGCAGTCGAGAACAAAGACAAGCAAAAATGACTGGGAATCACTGGGAAATCACTGGGAATTCACTAGGAATTCAGTGGTGGGACCCATGCCAATTCAGGGGGAATTAGTGTCTTCCCCACCAAAACACAGAGAATTCAAAATTGGAATCCAGAGCTGTTGGGAATCAGTCGATTCCTTTGATTTTGGGATATAGAATTGAACCAAACACAGTAATGAAGGGAATTGACTCTCAATTCCTTCAATTCTCTCGATTCTGAGTTTCAAGAATCGAACCAAACAGCCCCTTAGAATCGATAAGCTTTTTCCAATTCTGTTTGATTTCAACTTACACAAAATAACAAATAATATCCATTTGGTTACAACAAAAGGATGATACTCTGACACTTAAGTAAATATATGTCTTTTTTTTATTCCTTTTGTTTTGAAAAGATATAGAGTTTATTATTTTTTTGAATTTTAATAATGATCAGACTTGTATTTAACAAGTTTCTTAAGTTTTTTATAAGTTTCAATATTTGTAATGATCATTTATGCTTATGAAGGACCGAGTTTTAAAATTAAATCTTAAACATATTGACTTAAAGATAAAGAGAATGATAATTTAAAAATAAAGCTTAAATATCAAATTAAGAATTCAAAGAATGCTCAAGATACTAAATTGATTATGAACTCATGGTTTTTATTTTTTTTATCTTTAATCAAGTTCAAAATTTATCTTTGAGATTATTTTATGAAGATTATTTATCACTTAGAGTTATGTAGTAATTGCTACAGTCCGGACGTCCGATAGGTATTTTGGTTCGACAGAAGTGGATACCTGGTAGGGCTTTGAGTCAATTCTATAAAACTACTACCGGACACCTGATTGTCTTAAACGGACGCTTGATTTGCAAAATCTACACAATTGGTGGAGCATACCAAACAGTGAGATTTCACACCTAACGGCTTGTTTTGACCCCAAAGGTATAAAATAGATATGATTAGATTTCTCTTAATAAGTTTTACAACTTCATTTATTATTTGGAGAAGAGATTAAGCCTCACATGCCTTTTAATCAAGAAATACTCTAAATTTTTCAATATCAAAATAAATCCGCGTTGTCCTTATTCCTAACCTTTAAGTGATATTATAGTGAGGATTAAAATGCATTATCTTTTATTTTTTCACTTGTAGACACCTCTAGATGTTAAGAGTGTGAGAATACAAATGTTCAAATATGGAGTAGATTTTCTCAGTGGGAGAAAAATCGATTTGTACAAACTTGATTTCACCTGAAGAAAATAACACTCTGATTTAGAGTAATTTGTAAAGGTTTAGTTTTGTCTCAAGAAGTGACATCACTAGTGGAATGATTAAGTCCTCAAGAGCGAGACAAGGGTAGTAGAGTAGGAGTGGTTGATCTCTGAATCATATAAAAGTCATGGTGTACTCTCTCTTTACTTGATTTATTATTCGTACTTGTAATTGATTGAGAATTGATTCAAATTGATTGAAAATTTGAATGTCATTATCTTGAAATTTATATTGGGATTTGATTATGTTTATAATTGAAATTTGTATTTTATTTCTCATATCAAATTTTTCCATCAAGGTTGCCATATGAGCTAACAGGGTTTGCTGTGGAAGAAAGTGTATATTGAAATTGAACTTATAGAAGAAGAAGAGATTTAGAACTATTTACCTTGACGCCTTGGGTCCCTTTATATGGGTCACTCTAGATAACTTAATCTGACCTCGTTGGGATAATTCTACTATATTTAGTATGTGAGTTAATTGAGAGTGTTTTAAAAATTATATTTAATATTATATACCACGATTCGAGTGTTGTTGTGTGATAGTAGGTGTAGCAAATGTGTCAAGTGGCACAAGCGACGTAGGTGACACAAACAACTAGAAGTGTCAATTTAGCTCGCAACTCATAAACAACTAGAGGTCGAAAACTCTACTCATTTATCAAACGAGCTGAATTTGAGTTAGACCTAAGTCACTCGATTTTAGCTCGAGAGCTCATTTATATTTTAAATATAAAAAAATATAAATTTTAAAATATATTTTATAATATAATATATATTTAATTATTTAATTGTGATGTTATAATTGATATAGTTTTTTATATTCAAATATTATTTTATTAATATGTTTTCTTTAATATCCATGTTTTTAAAATTATATATATATTTTGAATCATCTATAAATTTTTTAGGTTTAATAATTTTTATTATAAATTTATGAATTGTAATTTGTGATTTATGACTAATATTTTTTAATAATTTTTTTATAATTTTTAAAATTATTTTAATATAAATTAGTTAAAATAATTTAAAAATTAATTTCTAAAAATGGATTTGAGCTAAACTCAACTTGACCTCATGAGCTTAAGCTCGACTCGTTTGAGCTCAAGAGCTTAGCAAGTCAAGCTCGAGCAGCTTGAGATCGGCTGGAGCTTGATTTCTCGAGCTTGACTCTTGTCATTTTTAGAGTCGAGCTGAGCCAAGTTGACCTAAGGTTAGCTCTGCTCGGCTCAACTTGTTTACACCACATAGGTGGCACAAGCGATGCAGCAGGAGTTGGTCTCCTAAGAATCATTTGGTCATGGATGAGGACTAGCCTAGTTCTAATTAGACTAACATCCAAATATCAAAAAATAGTTAAATTAAAAAATTAGTTATTTTTACAAAAAAATTAAAATTAATTAGTATACTTTACCAAAAAATAAAATTATTATAAAAAATTAATTAGTTTTGTCAATATCAAATTATTGTATGGTCAATTTTCGTAAAAAAATTATTATTCTTAAAGTAATGTCTATTAGTCTAATTAGCAATCAAATGTCAAAAAAAAAAAAATTGATTATCTTTTCTTTCTTTAGTCCTAATTTGAGTCTTAGTCTTAGTGTTAATTCACTACCAAATGCACCGTTAAGATGGTGCTGGGGCTATTTCTTGTGGGAGGCAAGGGAAGTGCGCAAAATGTATAGATGGTACATTATGCGCACGTTGTTGGCTTGTTGTAATCAAATTGTAGAGCTCATCTTTTAATTGTCAAGTTGCGAAACTCGTCTTCTAATGAGTGAACTGTGGAGCTCTTCTCCTGATTACCGAGATATAATGCTTATTTTTTAATAGTTATCTTCTGATGATTGAGCCGTGGAGCTTATCCTCTGATTGTGGAGATGTAGAGTTTGTATTCTGATAGTCGAGCTATAGAGCTCAGTCCCTTAAAATTTTGTCAAGCTTTAGTACAATAATAAGGTTAGAGGCTTAGGTTTCAACTTGATATACTTCCCCATTTATCATGAAATTTGACTTTAATATATCATCATCCTTTGACACATCAAAATTGGAGGCAGCTAATTCTGGTGGTCATACTCTTGTTGCCAATGCTCATGCGGCAGCGGATAGATGGGAGACTGCAACCAAAGTAAGGAGGAAAATGAAATATTTAGGAATCAGAAAGACACCGGAATGCAGTTCCATAGAAGTAAATGAAGCTATTTAGGCATTATATACGGAGACAGGTGAGATGTACACAGTATTACATAGCCTGAGGCTTGAGCAGAGTGTTGAGATTGGGAAAAAGGACGCGGAGTCCTGAATTCCAGGGGTTGCATAAGTTATTTCGAGCAGTTGGATTAATCCTTGATCCAAGTCCAAAGTGATTATGTAGCTAGCTATAGAGGCTTATTTGGTAAAATGTTCAAAAATTTTATTAACTAAGTATAGATAAATGCGATTATTGTGCAAATAAAATACCATAATTATATTTATTTATACTAATTAATTAACCTTAATATTTTACGATATTAAGCCATGGCATGTGCTAATATCGAAATCTTTAGATTTGAGCAAGAAAAATGTCTGTCTGATTGTGCGAAGCCCGACATGTGGTCCACAATAACTTTTGTTGCCTGCACGTCCCACGTTAGATTGCCCACCAAATCATCAACGCTCAACGCAGGCGTGGCAGCGATCCAACGGCTCTGATTTACTGATCTCCAGAGACACGTTTGTGGGATCCGTGTGTTCTTCATTGTAAGTTTGCATCTTGCAATACCAACTGTATTCAATCACGTGGCAAAAGGTGTTTCTTCTAGTTAGCACTATGCACCGACCGATCATGATCTAACCGCCCAAATCTCCTCGTAGCCGCTGGATATTGCTGTCCAGTTACAGACGCCACGTGGCAGAGGTTGGCCGCTGGGAAGTAGATTGCATTTAAACCGGGTTTAAATTCTACTGCGCGGCCGAGCTAGGGTTGTGATTGGGGGGATCCTAAATCCCCAAGTCTAGATTTTTGGCTCCTTTGATCGGAGATCAGGACTTTGATTCTCCCGAGTGTCGCTCTAGGGTTCAAATCCGGCGGATTTCGAACCAATCTTCTTCCATTCCAGCCGAATCTGGCAGATCGAGAAGAAATCCTTGATTCGGCTCGCGATCCTTTTCGATTTCTGCTGCAATTCCGTGAGTATCTTGTTCTACGAAATGAAAAGATCGATTCTTTTATCTTCGATTGATATCGTTTAAATATGCTCTTCTAGGTTTCTGAGTCACGTTGATGCTGCTGCTGTATTTACTGCGAATTTTGACATAAAGAGCTTAGATTTGGGTGTTCTTATAGCCATGGCTGTGATCGAACTCGTTGATTCGAAGCGATACTACGCGACCAGTAGTCTTGTGCTTGGGTACGCATTTTGTTCCAGCTTGCTCGCGGTCATCAACAAGTTTGCCATCACAAAGTTCAATTACCCTGGGCTTTTGACGGCGCTGCAGTACTTGACCTCGGCGCTTGGTGTTTGGGTTCTTGGAAAGCTCGGGTTTTTGTATCATGATCCATTTACAGTTGAGAATGCCAAGAAGTTCCTGCCGGCGGCCACGGTGTTCTATCTCGCCATCTTCACGAACACCAACCTCCTCCGTCACGCCAATGTGGATACCTTCATTGTGTTCCGGTCCCTGACACCGCTCTTGGTTGCTATCTCGGATACTGTATTCAGGAAACAGCCCTGCCCTTCGAAGCTCACGTTCTTATCTCTTGTGATCATATTTGGCGGCGCGGTTGGGTATGTGATTACCGATTCGGCTTTCACTCTCACTGCTTACTCATGGGCTGTCGCATATTTGGTGACGATCACGACAGAGATGGTTTACATCAAGCATATGGTTACGAACATGGGATTGAATACGTGGGGCTTTGTGCTCTATAACAACCTTTTGTCGCTGATGATGGCACCCGTGTCGTGGATCCTGAGTGGGGAGTATTCTGATGTTTTTACAGCTGTTGGATCTCAATCAGAGAATTGGTTTGATATTGTTGCTTTTGTTGCAGTCAGTTTGTCTTGTGTTTTTGGATTGGCAATCAGTTTCTTTGGGTTTGCTGCGAGAAAGGCGATTTCAGCTACAGCGTTTACGGTGACTGGTGTTGTCAACAAGTTTCTTACGGTTGCAATCAATGTGTTGATCTGGGATAAGCATGCGAGCCCCTTTGGTTTGGTTTGCTTGCTTTTTACTCTTGCTGGTGGAGTTCTTTATCAGCAATCAGTGACTGCAAAGGGAGGGCCTTCATCACAGCATGAATCTGCAGCTTCTAAATCAGGGCACAGTGGGAGTGACAGTGATGTTGAAGATGATAAACAAGAAATTAGCATATCCAGCAAAGATTCCAACTTGTAACCTTCATGGTGTTTTGCTTCTTGTGCAGATAGCAATACTATGCCATGGCCATTTTTTTTGCTGCTGTTAGCCTTATCATGATAGTCAAGATAACCTCTAGGGTTGCTTTTGTATGGAAAACTATGCTAGTTCCAATTTGGCTAGTTATACAATGATGCCATTTATTTTCTCCTTATTGCCTAATGAGAATATCTCTTTATTGAGATTTCTTTGTATTTACATATATTGCCAATATTGGAATTATAAATTGCTTGTTTTTTAAATTTGTATGCTCAATTCTTTTTTTGAGATTTCTTTGTATTTCCATATATTGCTAATATTGGGATTATAAATTGCTAGTTTCTTTAGTTTGTATGCTCAATTCTTAAGTGTGCATGCTTGTTAGGTACTACTAAAATATTTTTCTGGCGGTGCAGACTAGGAGTAAGCTTTGGATAGTTCTTTTCCTTACAATTTAAGATTCTTTGAAATTGCTTATTACAGCAACTCTGTTGGAGAAGGCTATGTAAGACCAAGTATGCTTTCTTCCAAATTGCTTTTTCTGAAAGAACAGAGAACTTTGACACCGTGCACAAGAGGAGTACTCTAGATGCATTCAAGTATTTGTCACTAATAATGAAGTAAACTTTTTATAGCGACTTCAGAGAATTTGCATAGCTCATGAGACTATTGAAAATTACCAAGCTCTTCAGATCAACTTTCTTATGTTTTGCCATAACAGGTAGGTCTAAGCTTCCCCAAGTTAATTTTCAAATCCTATTTAATTTGCTTATTATGAGTAGCACCCTTCTTAAAGAATTATTCCTCTGCTTAGATGGGTTACAGGTTAGAGAAGATCATTTTCCACCATTTCAATGATATTCTTATCTAGCTTACAGAGAAACAAGATTGGCTCTTCTGTGTGTATCAGATTAACTGGCTGCTTGGTTAGTCATGCTTACTCTTAGATTTGTGATTTATCCCAAACTGCTTGCTCTAATTGGGAAGTTGGCTATTCTGAATGGAAGATCCTGAAACGGTGTCTTGATTAAATTTGTGTCTACATTCAAAATTCTACTTTTATAGTTGGAAATTTGAAATACTAAATGCAGCCACTCCATGGAGCAATAGAGAATAAAATGGAAATCCTACTTGCAGTATTGAGTTGTAATATGCTCTTTTTGGTGGGATATGTTGATTGTCGTCTGGAGATGGTCTCAGTTGATTGCTGACATCCTCTGGTTTCCTGGATCTGCAATATGATGATTTTCTAATCTATATGGTAAAGAAAGAATGGCATGAAATGCCAAACATATTGATTCCAGCAGAGATTAGCTGATTGTTCAACCAAGTATTGCGAGACACTTTGATCGTCCTCGTGGATCCTCCTTGTTAGAAAAATAGTGTTTTGGCATTTTTGTGGTACACTGGTACCCATTCTGTCATGATATTAAGGTGGCGTTTGATTCAATTCCGATTTCGGAATCGAGGAATTAGCGGAGAATTGAAAAAATTAAATAAATTAAATAATTTTAGTATTCAGATTAATATTTTTTATTTGGGACTGAATAATCTCGAATTTTTCAATTCTATAATTTTTTTTAACCCTAAACTCTAAATCTTAAATTCTAATGATCGAAAATGATCGAGGGATAAAGATTAATCGATTATTTTTTCCATCGTTGTGAGAATATGAATATTAGCATTGATCATATGGAAATGCAAATCATTATTCAAACAACTGTTTAGAGTTCCTATAGCTCTAAGTAAGGCTTGTTGGAAAATTTGTTGTTGTACCTGATTAATTGCTCTTTGTTGTTCGAAAAGAAGTGTTTCTTTTTTGTTTTTTTCTAATCGTTCCAAACTATCACAAGTAGCATTAATCTTGTTTTATCTCAAAGTATCCATTAATTCAATATTCATCCGCTTTCATTTTCACTTTCCATAAGTGAGTTTGGAAAGCTTGAAAATCAATTGAAGATATGCTCACCCATTTGAAAATGGTCGAGATTACCCATATTTTCTTGTTAATTTTAAATTTCATTTATATATTTTTATATAAATTTAATTAGAGGTTACTCTATTTTCTTGTTAATTTTGAATTTTGTTTATATATATTTATATAAATTTAATTAATCTACATTAATTAAATATTTATAATTAATCTACCACTATATTGATAGTTTAAGAAAAAATTTGGAATTATAAAATTTTATTTTTTTTATATTTAGTTATATAAACTTAATTAATATACCATAAATAATTTTTTAGATAGAAATTAGAATGGTTAAATTGTACTTTGGTAATTAAAATAGTACAAATGGCAAAATATTGATTGTTTAAGAAAAAAATATTGAGGGTTTAAAAAAGTCCAAATTTTATTCACAAAATACCCTAAAAATTTCAGAATTTTTGCAAATATGTTCCTTTTGTAAAAAAACCCTAGAATCTATAAAATCGTATTTTGATCTATTTTTTAAAAAATTTGTAAATAAGCCCTCAAAAATTTTTATTTGCAGATAAGTTTAAGTTTTATTCAAAAAATGACTTTGAAAATTTTAGAATTTTTACTGATATATCATTTTTACTATAATTTATAAAATTATATTTTGATCTAATTTTTGGGAAAATTTTGCCTCCTGCTGAAAATTCAGCATCCTGAAAATGATTCAAAATCTCAATTTCTTCGTTAGAAAAATAAATCCTTATCAATCAATTACAGTAATTACAGAATTTTGAAAATAAAATAAAATAAAATATTATTATAAATTTGGATTCAATCATATTCCAAAATTGGTTAATTAAATATTTGACCTCAATTTTCCTTGAGACCTATAAATTGGAGATAGCCTGTAGTTAGAAAAACCAACAAAAAAAGAGGAATCAGAGTGGAGAGGATTAGAGGCCATTAGGAGAAGAAGTCAGGAATTGAAAATAATAGATAATCTCTTACCTCTGTCTACTTCTTTTTTTCTTGACTTGCTCTGCTTCGTTCCTTGCTCTCGAGCCCTGTTGCCGAGAACACCTGTGCCGGACAAATTCTCGGTGATGGCACCCTGCCATAGCTGCATCGATGATAATTAGCTTCCCTACAACTCACGCTACTACCTTGCTGAAACCCCATGTGCTGCTTGCCCGATGGCCTCACAATAAGCTTCGCTCACATGTTGCCCATCTGACGTGCCTGCATCAAACTCCCTTCAGCCCGCCGGCCATCAATGCTTGTTGAAGCTTTGCCCGAACATTGATGGCAGTAGTCGCAACCCCGCTAGAGCAGTCCGGTCAGTTGCCTAGGGCTTCAACCTATGCCAACCATCGGAGATAGCTCCCCAGCATGTGGAAACAGCTCCACCACATTGTTTGGCTGACCGAGACCGGATCCGGCCAAATTTGGCCATGAAAGGAGGAACAGGCTTGCCCCTCTACCAGACTGCTAGATAAGAAAGGATGGATCTGGCCAAATGAGGGCATGGTGGGATGCCTCCTGCCCCTCCATGGCCACAGCAGGCCATCGGTCGGATCTGGCAGGGGATTGGGACAGGAGGCTCGGCCATGGGAGGACCAACACAAGAAAGGGCACATAACTAGTGGGGAAGAAAGGAAAACCAAGAGAAAATAATAATTAAAAAATTACTTAAAAAAAGGGGCAGCCACGTGAGGAGGGAGGTATCAGATTGAAGAAAAAAATATATGAAAAGGAAGTTGTTCACGAAAAACAGAGAAGGATTTTTATCATATCTCAATTTTTGTGCCACCATCACATGGGCCAACTGCCATCCTTTATGTATTGACAAACTTCATCAATATTGTAGCTACCCACGGTCTCTCAAAAATGTTAATAAAGATAGTGAACTGCATGACTTTATTGCGGCCAGCTGTGCTCCCTCGAAGATGGAGATAAAGATGGCAAACTCATGACTCTACTGCGACCATCCGTAACCTCTCAAAGAAAGTAGACCATCATTACCATAAGCCAGCCTTGGGGCTTACACCCAAACTAGCTTTCAGACTCACATTCAAGTCAGCATTCAGACCCGTATCCAAACCAGCCTTTGGGCTCTTACCAAACCAACCTTTGGGCTCATATCCAAGCCAGTCTTTGGGTTTATACTTAAGCTAGTCTTTAGGCTCGCACTTAACTAGCCTAAAGGCTGGCCTTTGGATTCACACCTAAGCTAGTCTTCAGGCTTATGTTGAAGCAAACCTTTAGGCTAGCATCCAAGCTAGCCATCAGACTCACACCTAAGTTAGCCTTTGAGTTCGCACTCAAGCTAGCTTTCAGGTTCGCACCTAAACCAGTCTTTGAGCTTGCGTTTAAGCTAGACTTTAGGTTCACACCTAAGCTAGTCTTCAGGCTTACACTTAACCCAACCTTTAGGTTCGTATCAAAGCCAACCTCAGACTTGCACCTAAGTTAATCTTTGTACTTATACCCAACCAGCCGTCGAGCTCACACTCTAGCCAACTTTTAAGCTCATATCTAAATCAGTTTTTGAGCTCCCACTCAGCCAACCATTGAGCTTACACTCAGTTAGTCTTTAAACTCACACTTAGCCAGCCTTTAGGCTCATACTAAGCAAGCCTTCGGGCTAATACTTATCTAACATTTAGGCTCACACTCAACCAATATTCTGCCTTACATCTAAGTCAATTTTTGAACTTACACCAAGTTAGCCCTTGAGCTCACACTAAGTTAGCTTTTGAGCTCTCAAACTAAGCCAACCTTCAGGTTCACACATTTGAAGTTGGTTATAGGTCCATCTAAAATCATCATAAATAGCCAAGTACACTCAAATTAAATTAATGTGAAGTAACTTAATCACAGCAATAGACAAAGACTAAGTTGGCTCAAATGAACTTAAATTGGTAAAAAAGACAGATTAAAATCTAAATTAAACTGAACTCCAAAAAAATCAAATTGAGTTAACTTAAATCAAATAACTCTAATTCAACCCTGATTAGACTAAAGATGGGTTAATCTAAAAATTAAATTGAGTTTAAATCAAATCTAATCTGATAAACTAAGTTCAAATCAAATCTTGACTAGGTCAAATCAAGTCCAAACTAAAAGGACAAAATCAAGTCAAATCAAAACCAAAACAAGCTGAGCCTGAACTGAAACCAAGTTGAGTTAAATTGACTTGAACTTGAACCAAGGTCTAACAAACCTAAACTCTATAAAAGTCCAATCCAAGGTCAAACTTGACTTAAGATAAATGAAGTCAAACTTAGACCTGAGCCATATTAGTCCCGATTGAGCTAATTAGGATCAAACCAAGTCCCACTGAGGGTACTAAAGTCTTGGCAATACTCCAAACCTATGAACAAAGGGTGATGTCACCACCCTGACCTAAACTCGAATTAGTTAGAATAGAACTAAATAAAGTCAAACTTAGTCTCACTAGGTGTGCTACAAAAGCCTTTAGCAATATTTCAAAGCTATACCCAACTCCCTAAAATATTGGTGGTACTATCAAAATTAAAGAAGTTAATTGTTAATACGCTCAAGGTTATCGGTCACACTTCCAAGCTATATCCAACTTCATAAACCATTGGTAACACTATTAAAATCAAAGAAGTTAATTGTCAATATGCTTTAAACTATTGATCACACTTTAAGCTATATCCAACCTCATAAGCTATTGGTGATGCTGCCAAATTAAAGAAGTTAATTGGTAGTACGCTCAAAGCTGTTGGTCACACTTCAAAATTATACCCGACGCCCTGAGCCATTGGCGTCGCTACCAAATCAATGAAGTCAACCAACAATGCACCCAAAGCCGTTGGCCCTATTTCAAGCTAGTTAACCCCACAAGTGGTTGATGATGTGCCCTTTCAAGCTAGTTAATCCCACAAACAGTTGACAATGCACCCTTTCAAGCTAGTCTACCAGTAGTTGATGATATGACTTTTAAGTTAGCCAACCCTAGAAGCAATCAGTGACACATCCTAAAGCTATATCCAACTTCATAAGCCATTGGTGATGCTACATAGATCAAAGGAGTTATCACCTATGCCTTATTGACTATAGAAATACTTTAAAGTTAAATGGAGTTATCGCTCATGTCTTATCAGCCAACAGAAACATTCCAACCCTAAATGGAGTTATCGCCCATGCCTTATCAGCTAACGAAAATACTCCAACTCAAATTAATGAAGTTATCACCTATGTTTTATTGGTTATGGAAATATTTCGAAGACCCTAAATGAAGTTATCCCCTATGTCTTATCGGCTATGAAAATACTTTAAAAACTAAAAAAGTTATTGCCTATACCCTATCGGCTATGGAAATATTTTAAGGTTAAACGAAGTTATCGCCCATGCCTTATCGGCTAACAAAAATACTACAACCCAAATAGAGTTATCGCCCACACCTTATCAGCTAACGAAGATATTCCAACCCCAAAGGAGTTATTACCAATGACTTCTTGGCTAACAGAAACACTTCAACCCTAATAAAGTTATTACCTATACCTTATTGATTACGAAAGTACTGCAAATATTAAAGTTATTACTGATACTCAAAGCCCTTGAAAACACTTCAAACTTCTTCAATTTCTTTCCATAGTTTAGGTCAAACGTCATGTGGTCCAGTGTAGGGGGAGTGGAGTAACAACACACATCAAAGCTTCTTCTTTACTCACTCTCTTTTTTTTTTCTTTTTTTTTCATATATTTTCTATAACTTATTGCAAAGTGAGAGAATTCCCTTGCTTAAGCCATGTGCCATCTTTCTTAAATTAATCAAATAATACTTTCTTCTTTTCTTTTTTGTATCTCTATTTTATTAGTTAGGTTTCTTACTTTAGGAGATTCCTAACAATCTCGAGATAATTAACAACAGGGCTTACAACTATTGGAAGTCAATATTCCCACAATACCTAACGGTGCACTTCAAATTAAAATAAATTTTGATTTGTGACTCAAGGTTATTTCTAGGGTCTTTGCTATTTCAGGCTATCAAAATTTATCTCACAAAATTTGACACATTCGGTGGGACTTGACTTCTCTTTTAAGTGTAGAAACTTAGTTAATATGATAGATACACTGATAAAGTATAATTATGATTGAAGACTAATCAATTGTGTTTTCCTTTGTAGAAGAAAGAATCAAATGACAATAATGAAGAACATCTCCGCCCCAAGTTACACCATCATCCTTGGAGCAGGTTTAGTTGCAATTACCGCAACCAATGGTTACTACAGAAGCAGCTAGACTTTAGATCAAGTTTGGGACCATCTTTGAGTTCATGCAGTTCAAGGGGACACCTACTACTACAACAACTGAAGTGTTCAATATGCAAAATTAGTTTATTTCTCAACTCCCATCAAGGGGAAGAAGGCCCAATGTTATCATCCCCAATGAGAAGGGCTATTTGGATGAAGAGTTAGAAGACATACCTCAACCAAAATGGTTATTAGTCTTTCAAAGACTAGGACCGAAGCAAAGCTTAGTCTTCAGTTGCCTTCACCAAACTCTTTATAGGGGGCAATCAAAAGCGAATCTAGACATGGGCATCAAGGAAGAAGATTTTATCCTGATTGTCACAAGTAAAGAAAAAGCTACTAAAATCTTTAGCCGACTTGGAAAGCCTACCCCTCAAATGAAATCGATCATTACCATCCCTACCTCTAACTCTTTCGCTTTGTTAAGCAATTTGGAGAAGAATAGGAGCAAATCATAGCCGACACAGTCTTGCTTTAAGACTATAGTGAATAGGTGGATTGTCAAACAAAACCACAAGGGTTATCGTAAAGCTATAATCCTACATAAGAGTTTACCAAAGGAGATCACCCATACTATTAGGGTCATTTCTCATCATAAATTTTGGAGGGGCCACTAGCCTGTACCCCAGTTAGCCAAATGCCAAAAGAAGGTTGCCCGAGTAAGGCTTACAGATGAAAAAATCCAAGAGGAGAGGGCCCTTGTGGACTATGCCTTGCTACCATGCCAAAGAGTAGGTGTGCCAACCCGCTTCATGAGTAGACATTTGAATGAGATGACTCAGCTAATGGGAGAAGTTAGCCTCAACCCAAAGCCTAAATCTGATTCTCAAAACATGGGCCATTATATTTTGATAGAAACCTTGGTCATAACTGAAGCTCCAATCAAGAAGCGACCATTGAAGCACTGTAAGAATAGCTAAGATAATGAGTCAGAGAGAAAGATAAAGCTTAAAAGAAAGTTATGAAGTTAATAGAGATGGTACTACAAATGAGCTAGAAGCTCGATAAGCTGGAATAATCTTAACAACCATCTCAAGCAATAGAAGCAGTGGAAGGTGCATCTCCTGTAGATGAGATCCATGAAAAGGTAGGCCTTCACAAGCACCTCCTTTAGTAAGGGATACTCAATCCCCAATTTTTGGGATCTCTGACAATATGGAGCTTCCAACATACATACAATAGCAAATACAATGAATGGTAGTTGTGCAGTTGAGATAAGAAAGTGAGACGGGTAGGGTAAATAATGCTGAAAAACTATACCCTAACCATCATGATCGAGTGCCATATCCTAGAGGCTATATAGTACTTAATTTCAAATAGCTTAATGGTATAGGTAATCCTGAATAGCATATGACTCACTTTGTGACTCTGTGTGAAGATTCAAGTAATAATCCCTTGTCATTACTCTGCCAATTTTTAGTAAGCTTGACAAGAGTAGCATTCGAGTGATATGTTAGCTTGCAACCTGAGTCCATACAAACTTGGGTACAAATGAAAGAGGTTTTTTGGATCAGGTTTGAAGGACTCAATGATAAGGTGACCATTGTAGAACTTGCCTCAACACCAAAATACAACAACAAATTGATTCTAAATTATATCACATGGTGGAGAAATCTCAGTATCAAGTATGAACAACCCATGAGGCAATTTGAGACAGTGAACCTGGTTCTTAGCAACATAAAGGAAGAATGGATGACACCTTATCTAAGTGCCTTATTTATCCATACCTTCCAAGATCTCATCATGCAAGTAAAGAAGCTAGAAAAGATTGGCCCACCAACCTTATCTAATTCACAAAATTTCAAGCTGAAAAAAGATAAGGTAAAGCATGGAGAGCCTTCCACAAATGTGAGGGCTATATTCACAGTAACTGAGCAAAATAAACTTCCAAACCCCACCATGAACAAGGGTAATCCTCAAAAGCCACTAGCACTTGGAGGAGATGGAGAAGTGGAATGCTCCAATGATTTCGAACAGTCTCAAAAAAAAAAATTCTTTCGAAAGAGAAAAAGTAGCTAACATTTTTTAGGATGTCCTAAAGTTAGGTCTCCAATTGCTAGTATCTAAAAGGCCAGGCAAGGCTAATGAAATATATCACTCAAACTATTATTCTTACCATAGAGTTTTGGGGCTATCATTAAAGATTGCTATGTATTTAAGGACTAGGTCGAGAAGCAATACCAAGAAAGTAAGCTAACTCTCTTGAAGGTGGCCCTATTTGAGACCCCCATTGAACACATCAATCACATTACTATATTCGAGGACCATGAACCACTTGCAAAAGTCCTCTTTGGGGAAGAAGCACAATGTACTCCTAAATAAGGGCACTTATGGAATATCTGTATTTAAAAAGGCTAAAGAAACTAATGAAGAAAATGATTAGAAACCTTCAAGAGCCTAGGATGGTGATGACGAAAATCTCATCAGAGCAAACTGCCTCATCGGCTTGAAGCATCAAGAAGAGAAAGAATAGAAACAAGGAGAAGGACCTGATTCAGTTAGATAAATATGATGTTAAGAAATTAGCCATCCAAGAATACATCAATGCTCTAGATGAATATATTCAAGGAGGAAAAAGCCAAGTAACTCTAGAAGAGTTCTTTCCTGACAAACTCAAAGCTTTACTAGAGAATCCTGATGCGAAAAATGAAGAAAGTGAACTTCCTGTGGCAACATCCTTTGCCATGTTTACTGTCGGAGGTTTACAACTAAGTCGATCCCTACCTTATTACTTTAATGATGAGGAAATTTAGGGTAAAAGGCAAGAAGAAGTAAATAAATTCACTAGGGATGTTGCTAATGAAATGAGAAATCTCACAGGTCTCCCTAGGGGTTGCTCCCAAGAAAACTATCTTAGAGAGTGGTTCACCTATGAGTACGACTATGGCATGCTCAAACTACATCTAGATACTGTGAAAGGCTAGCCATAACTAACTTGAGGTTTGTCAGGGAGCAAATGCAAGTGTTGAACGAGCATATAAAGGTTATGACTACCCACATAGAAGGTATAACAAATACAACTACCATACTCTATGAGGAAGTTGAGAGGATGGAGAATGTGCTAGCAAAAAAGACAAAGTCACACAAGAGACCTTATAGGGGTGGTGTGATACCACTTATTGACCCTCCTCAGAATCAGAATGGCCACTCATGCCACTTACTCCAGAGATGGGTCAAGAAAGTTAGACACTATCAAAGAGAGTTATCTAAGTCTATCACCTCTTGTTGCATGGTGATTCATACATCCGATGTGAACACTGGCAAGCTGCTATCCCAACCTCCATTAGATAGTCTAGCAATAGATGTTCAGCTTGCTAGGTTTGCTGAAGTTCCATTCCTAGAACTTATGGAAGGATGCGCTTTGCCAACTTTAGAGGAATTATGCATACAAGGTATGGACAATAAATATGACTCCATGTCTAACATAAAATAGCTTTATGACCATTTTGGAAGGCCCTACACTAGTAAGTGCCAAAGAAAGAAGCAGGCATTTTGGGAGAGGATCAAACGAGATAATGCTAGGGCTCATCCTGCCCCCACATCAAGTCAATCTGAATATCCACAATCAAGCAGATCTGAATATCCATAGAAGAAATATCCTAAATACAAAGTCCTAAGAAAGGCTATGCCAGCAGACTAAATAGAATGCATCCAGAGAGTTTTTGATGACCTCTATACGAGAAAACCCCATGTGCCTAATTCTTATATTGAATGGGATGACTATCAGCTAGTCACACCCTCCAAGGACATTCAGGAAACTATTGATTAGCCTACTTTTTGTCGCATGATTAGCCTTGGGAGTGATTCTGAAGATGAACCTTATTGGTCTCATGATTCCAGGTTTCAACTGAGGATAGCAAATTAGGTACAACTCTTAGGTGAAAAGGTGCTACCTCCAAGACAAGATCCAATACCTAGAAACAAGAATATTCCCAATGATAAGGAAAAGAAAATTCAAATAAATGAGGACATTGAGCCTTCTTACATTGAACCTGCACCCAAAAATGTGGAATACAACATAATAGCCCACCTCAAGAAGATCCCTCCTATGCTTAATGTTTTTAATGCCCAGATGATGTCACAAGAACTCAAGGATACACTAGTACATATCTTGCAAAATTTGACCAACTACCAAGTATATTTTGCTGAAGAGAAGATGAAGGAGTTCTTGTATGCATGTCAAACTCTCACCATCACCTTCATAAATGATGACCTACTACTTGGAATAATAGACCACAATAGACTATTATATATTACAGGGAATAGTGATGGGATCAAGATTAATCACAAACTAATTAACTCAGGTTCCTCAGTTAATCTAAGAGCTCTAACTTTGGATGTGTGTCACCTGTCGTTCGAGATTTTAACTATACAAGGGTTTAATCAGAATAGCTAAAGAGCTCTAGGAGGCATAATCATCCCTTTTGAAAGTAAGCAAGATGATGATAGATGCTAAGTTTTATATGATTGATAATGATGCATCATACAAAGAACTAATATAGAGGTCGTGGCTATATGAAAACAAAGTAGTGCTATCAACCTTATATCAATACTTCAAATACTTCAAGGATGGTGAAAAATATTGAATTGATGGAGATGTACACTCTTTTAATGTTTGTGAGGTGCATTATGATGTGAAATACTATCAAAGATCCGACGTTAATAGGGGGTCTGCTTCTATTAGTTAAGTAAGAAAGAAGATTGCTAGCCTGATCTTTACTCCTCCTCACTTAGGAAGCAATTCTGAGTTGGCCTCTTCAAATGAAGAAGCCTTGCAAGTCTACCTAGATGGTTATACTTTTGATGAAGATGATAATAGAGGCTAAATAGAAAATACTCTCCTTATTGCTAAAGTTTAAAAGGCTTATTTAAGCCGTTAGATGAGCTGAGCATCAATATCATGAAAGAATTGATGACTTTCTATATTCCTCCATAGTGAAAAGAAAGAAAAAAACTATATTAAAGGTCATCTTTTGTACCCCAAGCATACATAAAATCCTGGGGACTGAAGATCTAGCGGATGATGATGATGACCATCAACTGGTAGTCATGCCTAAATATTTCTCAGACCAACTTCATCAGATAATTAACAAATCTGACCGTGGACATCCACAAATAAAGAGGCAAAAGTCATTTCTTCAAGAATCTATGGAATCCACCTTTACATTCTTGGAAAAGGAAGCAAGAACACTAAAGGATTTGGTTATATTACCCCAAACACCCATACATATCTTATGGTCACCATTGGACCTCTCCCTAATATTAGGGTGATCAAATGACATCATTACCCCTTGACATGTATGCCTTGACGGCCATGACTTTTTAGACTTCCCAAGAAGGTGATATCCTTTATAAAATTTTATCATAACCAAAAGAAAGGGGGAATGATGCAGCCAAAATACCTACAGATGAACCTTCACCACACCTTACTCAACATGATGAATCACTTGGTGAAGAAATAATACCCAAACCGAAAGAAGCTCCATCAAAACTTGAGGATAAGGGGCAAGCCATAGTCAATGAACTAATGGAGATCAACCTAAGCTCAGAAGAGAACCCCAAGTTAACTTTTATCAGCACTCAACTTTTAGAGGAAAGCCAAACCCAGTTCAAAGTAGTGCTCGAAGAGTATATTGACTATTTCGCATGGAGTTAGAAAGAGATGCTTGGACTAGATCTTGAAGTTATAGTCCATAAGCTGGTCATCAATCCCAAGCTTCCACCTATCAAACAAGCACAAAGGAAGATGAAACTCGATCAAGAATAGAAAGTGGTAGAAGAAGTAAAGAAATTGATTGAAGCAGGCTTCATTAGAGAGGAAAAATACTCAGATTGGATGGCAGACATCGTGCTAGTCAAGAAGAAGAATAACCAATCCACATTTGTGTAGACTATAGGGATTTAAATAAAGCATGTCCAAAAGATAACTTTTCATTGCCAATAATGGAAATTATGATTAACTTTGAAATAGTCTCTCTCATGGATGGTTTTTCAGGATAAAACCAAATTAAGATGCATCATCATAATGAGAAATATATGGCCTTCAGGACACCAATTGGCATTTACTACTACAAGGTGATGCCCTTTAGGCTACAAAAATGTAGGCACCACTTATCAAAGGGTCATGACTCAAATCTTTGATGACCTCATACACTAGTTAGTGGGATGTTATGTAGATAACTTGTTGGCAAAACTAAGACCAAGGATAGGCACGTCCAACACTTAAGAGTGGTATTCGACTATCTTAGGAAATATAACTTAAAGATGAATCCTATGAAGTGCACTTTTGGGGTTTCATTGGGAAAATTCTCTGGCTTTGTTGTTAGACATCAAGGGATTGAAGTCAATCTATCTAAAATCAAAGCTATCTTGGATATGCCACAATTTAGCAATTTAAAGCATTCCAATGCCGACTCGCATACATAAGGAGATTTATTTCAAATCTCTTTGGAAAATACAAACCTTTTTCCAAGTTTATAAAGAAATATACTCCATTCATTTGGGATCATGGCTATCAACAAGTCTTTGAAGAGATCAAGTAGTATCTCCTAAAAGTACCAGTCCTAACAACACCTTTACTTGATAAATCTCTTATACTCTACACTACAATAATAGAAGGGTCCTTAGAGGCACTTCTTGCTTAGAATAATGAAGAGGGTAAAGAAAATACACTCTATTATTGAAGTAGTATGCTAGTAGGGGAAAAAAGTAACTACTCCCCATTGAAAAGCATTGTCTGGTGCTCATATTTGCATTCAAGAAGATGAGACATTATTTTCTTTCCCATCAAGTCATTTTAATATCAAGGATTGATCTCATAAAGTACCTGAGACTAGGCCTGTACTGATTGGGAGGCTAGCAAAATGGGCTTTAATTCTAATGGAATACAATATCAAGCTCACTTCACAAAAGGTAGTTAAGGGGTAAGTCCTCACCACTTTTCTCGCAGTTCATCGAACACTGGGTGATTCTCCTCTAAGTTGTGATCTCGTTGATGAAGAAATCCTTTTGGTCGAAGAAGAGAAACCTTACTAGAAGCTATACTTTAATGGAGCATCATCTATTAAATCAGGGATCAAACCAAAGCTTCAACAAATCAAAGCAAGCATTGGACTTGTTTATGTCACTTCGAATGGGGGCATTTTACAATACTCTTATTCTCTCTCAAAAATATGCACAAACAATGAAGTTGATTATGAAACGCTAATTGTAGGATTGAAAATGACCCTCAATATGGAAATATTACATCTACATAGCTTTGGTGATTCGCAACTAGTTATCAGCCAAGTTCAAGGCAAATATAAAGTCCACAAATTTGAGCTCCTGAAATACCATAAAAAGGCTCAAGAGCTCATAAGGAAAATCCCACATATTCAAATAACTAAGATTCCTTGGTCTATCAATGCGGAAGTTGACTCCTTAGCCAAACTAGCTAAGGTACTAGTTGACTCTGATTAGGAAAAAAAATTCTAATCACAGTTTATAGTAGACAAGTGATGAGCTCAGTCTTTAGCATCAAGTATGAGAAGACTGAATCTAAATTAATGAAATGAGTCACAGATTGGAGAATACTATTCACCAACTATCTCAAATATGGAGAACTACTAGAAGATAAATCTGCATGGACACAAGTCAGAAAGAGGGCCGTGTGCTTTCTACTTATCAATGACATTCTTTATAGAAGGTCATTCGATCAACTACTTCTACGTTATTTCTCAGATAAAGATGCCAAAGAAGTTTTGTATAAAATGCATTTTAGGGTCTGTGGGGCTCACCATTCAGGCCCAAAGATGATGATAAAGATTAAGTGTATGGATTACTATTAGCTCATAATGGTAGGAGATTGCATTAAATTTATAAAAAGATGTTACCTATGCCAAATTCATGGTGGCTTCATCTATCAACACTCAAATCCTTTACATTCAATGGTGTCATCATGGCCATTCGAGGTATAGGATATAGATATCATCGGCTCAATCGAACCATCTTCTTCTAGAGGCCATCACTTCATATTAATGGCAACTGATTATTTCTCTAGGTGGACTGAAGTGATTCTATTGAAAGACGTAAAAGTGGACATTGTTCTCTACTTCTTTCAAGAAAATATCTTGTACCAATTCGGTATTTCTCAAAGGCTTAGTTCTGATAATGGATCATCCTTCAGAAGATTCAAGGTAGGGTGCTTTGCATATCATCCTAAGATAGATTGAAGATTTTCATCCATCTACAATGCCAAAGCCAATGGTCTCATTGAAGCATTCAACAAGACCCTCTCCAAAATCTTGAAGAAGGTTATTGCCAAAAACAAGAAAGACTAGTATTAGAAGCTTGCTAAGGCACTATGGGCCTATCGTACCACATATTGAGCTCCTACCTAATAAATGTCATATGTGTTGGTGTTCAAGACTGAGGTAGTCTTGCCACTGAAAGTGCAAATCCCCTCTTTAAGGATTACCTTGGAAAAAGAAATCACAAGAGAATATAATGCTCATCTTTATTTGGAAGAGCTAGACCCCTTAGATGAGACAAGGCTCGCGGTCCAGCAAAACCTAGAAATGTATTGAGAATGAATGTCCAGGGTCTACAATAAGATGGCTCACCTTAGGTCCTTCCAGAAAGGAGAAATGGTCTTAGTCTTGAAAAGGCATATAATCCTAAATTGAAATAAGAAAGGCAAGTTTGAGCCTATTGGGGAGGTCCTTATATCATCGAAAGGATATTTAAAAATGGATCCTACCAATTGATTGATGATAAAAAAGAAAGGTTTATGGCACCAATTAACAATCGATTCCTTAAAAGGTAATATGACTAGGCCCTGGGGCAACAACAATCAAAAGTGTCTATATTTTATTTATGATGGAACATTTGATTTTCTCAAAAGAGAATGTTCAGCCAAACATGCACTCCATATTTCTTGAGGTAAAGCATAGACATAAAATCCCGCCCAATTTGTGTGACGATTAAATCCACACTCCCATAAAAGTCCACTCCCACATGACGACCTAGTTCCACTTTCATATAATAACCTAAGTCTACTTCCACATGGTAAATTAAGTTCACTTTCATGTGCTAACTTAAGTCTACTTCTATGTGACAAACCAAATCCACATCTACGTAGTAAACTAAGTTCACTTTTACATAGCAACCTAAGCCCACTTTCTCATATAAATTAGGTCCACTTCTATGTGGCCAAACAAGTTTACTACTATAGGGCACTTTCATATGGCGAATTAGATCCACTCTCATGTGGAAAATAATAATCTATGTTATGTGGCAATTAAGTCAATATCTACATGATGGATCAAGTCTACTTTCACGTGGCAATCAAAGTCCATTTTATGTAGCAACCTAAGTCCACTTTCACGTAGCAAGTTAGATCCACTTTTACATGAAAATACAAATTTACTTTCATGTGGCAAAATCAAATCCATATAACACGGTACCTTAAATCTACTTTCTGCAGCAATTCAAGGCTACTCCACATGGTGATTCAAATTCACATGATCAATTCCTAGGTCATTGACGTAAAAGGCAAGCACTTGGAGAATTTATTTGCATCCACTCTCCTCACCGAGAAAACTTGCAAAATGGATATGAAGGGGGCATTTGTTTGAGTCAATTTTGATGGAAAAAACCCTAAAATTTCTAACTTTCACAAAAAATCCATGAATTTTTTAAAATTTACAAATAAGCCCTTAAGGATCTTTATTTGCAAATAAATTCAAATTTTATTCAAAAAAGACCTTGAAAATTTTAGAATTTTTACAAATATGTCCTTTTCACAAAAAGCCCCTGGAATTTGTAAAATTACATTTTAATCTAATTTTTGAAAAATTTGTAAATAAGCCCTTGAAAATTTTATTTGCAAAAAAGTTCAAGTTTTATTCAAAAAGAGACTATGAAATTTTAGAATCTTTACCAATATATTTTTTTTGTAAAAAGTCCCCTGAAATTTACGAAATTATATTTTGGCTCAATTTTTTGGTAAATTTATAGATAACCCCCTCAATTTTTTTATTTACAAATAAGTCCAAATTTTATTAAAAAATGATCCTAAAAATTTTAGATTTTTTATTGATATGTCATTTTGTAAAGAAACCTCTAAAATTTATAAAATTACACTTTGATTTAATTTTTTGAAAAAATTTACAAATAACTACCCCTGAAATTCAATATTATGAAAATTAGGGATGAGAAAAATTAGTTTATCATGCTGGTTTTATATATTTTAGAATTGGAACCGAATTTTGGTTCTTAAAAATTGAGAATTGGAACCATGTCGGTTTGAGTTAAGAATTAATTTTTGATTCTAGTTCTGAACGATTCTAAAAGTGGTATGCCAATTTTTAAATTATTTATTTTAAAATATTTTATTTTACATTAAAATATTATAAAAATTTAATTTTAAATACACTAATACTAATTTACCCAAAATTTATATTTTATTCATTATAATCCTATAAATATTTAATTTTAAATATATTAAAATATGTATAATATAAAAAAGTATTTTAAAATTTTATATTGTAGATAGTTATTGTATATAATAATCGATATGTTTTGATTTGCCAGTTTTTTGAAAAATATAAAATCGGAACCGAAATCGGATTTCTGATTTTATTAAAATTAAGATTGAAATTGTACCGGTTTGCTTTAAGAACCGATTTTTTGATATGGTTCTCAATCGATACGGTTCGATATATCAATTTTTTAGTTTTTTTGGTTATCCCTACCAAAAATGATATAAAATCTCAATTTTTTTGTCTAGGAAATAAATCTCTGTCAATCAATTACAGACAATCACAAGATTTTGGAAATAAAATCAAATTCAATTTCATTATAATTTGGGATCCAATCACATTCCAAAACTAGTCAATTAAAGATTTGATCTCAATTCTCGAGTAGGCCTATCAATTAGAGATAGCTTGCAGTTAAAAAAATAACGGAAAAGAGGAATTAGAATGGCGATGATTAGAGGCCATCATAGAAACTAGGAGAAGAAGTCAGGAAGTGAAAATAATAGGTAATCTCTTACCTTTGCTTACTTATTTTTTCTTGACTTGCTCTGCTTCGTTCCTTGCTCCTAAGCCCTCTTGCCAAGAATACTTGTGCCGAATCCAAGTTCGACGAATTCCTGATGGTGGCACTCTACCACACCCACACCAATGACCATTAGCTCTCCTGCAACTCAAGCTACTACCTTGTTGAAACCCCATGCACGGCTAGCCCGATGTCCTCGCACTAAGCTTCGCCCGTGCACTGCCTGTTTGACCTACTTGCTTTGAACTCCCTTCAGCTCGCTGGCCATCAATGCCCTTCGAAGCTTTGCCAGCACACCGAAGGCAGTAGCCGCAAACCCAACGAAGTGGTCTGATCTGTTGCCTAGGGCTCCAACCTATGCTAGCCACCAGAGAGAACTCCCCAGCACCTAGAAATGGCTCCATCGTGTTGCTTGGCCAACTGAGATCGGGTCCAATGAGATCTGACTAGATCTGTCCATGAAAGGAGGGGTAGGCTTGCCCCTCCATCGCACTACCAGATGAGAAAGGACGGATGTGACTGGGAGGTGGTCAGATCTGGCCAAAAGAGAGAATGGTAGGGCACCTCTTGCCCCATCGCAGCTGCGGTCGAGAAAGAAGATTGGGCTCGGAGGCCCGACCATGGGAGGACCAACACAAGAAAGGGCATGACTAGTGGTGAAGAACGGGAAATAAGATAAAAAATAATAAAAAAGGTTATTTAAAATAAAAAAGGGTAGTCACATAAGGAGGGAGGAATAAGATTGAAGAAAAAATATATGAAAAGAAAGTTGTCCAAAAAAAGAGAAGAAGTTATGTCTTATCTTGATTTTCATGTCACCATCACGTGGCCATCTAAAGTCTCTCGAAATGATGATGAAGATGGTAGACTCCATGACTCTGTTGTGGCCACTCATAGCCCCTTAAAGACAGAGATGAAGATAGTGAACCTATGACCCTACTGTGGCCACTCACGACCCCTCAAAGATTGTGGATCCTCATTATCATAAGCTTGACTTTGGGCTTACACCTAAGCTAGCCTTTGACTCACACCAAGTTAGCCTTCGAGCTTGCACTTAGCCAACCTTCAGGTTCGTCCCTAAGCTAGCCTTCAGGCTTGCATTCAAGCCAGCCTTTGTGGTCACATCCAAGTCAGCCATTGTGGTCACACCTAAGTCAAACTTCAGGTTCGCACCCAACCAGCCTTTGAGCTTATACTTAAGCTAGTCTTTGGGCTCGCACCCAAGCCAGCCTTCGAGCTTGTGTCGAACCTTCAGGCTTGCATTCAACCAGCCTTCAAGCTCGCATCTAAGGTAGCCTTTGAGCTCACATTTTGCCAACCTTCAGGCTCGCACTTAGCCATCCTTCAAGCTCATACACAAACTAGCCTTCGGGCTTGCGTCTAAGCCAGCTTTTAGGCTCGCATTCAACCAATCTTTGAGCTTGCACCTAAGCCAGCCTTCAGTCTTGCACCTAAGCTAGCCTTCAAGCTCTTACCAAACTAGCCTTTAGATGTATACTCTAGCCAGCCTTCGTGCTCACATTCAAGTCAGTGTTCAGACTCACACCAAAGTCAGCCATCATGCTCGCACCTAAGCTAGACTGAGCGTGTTCAGACTCACGGGTTAATATAAAAATTAAATTTAGTTCAAATCAAATCTAATCGAAATTAAATTAAGTTCAAATCAAACTTTGATTAGGTCAAATCAAATCCAAATCAAAAGAACAAAATCTAGTCAAACCAAAACTAAGCCAGACTGAGCGTGAACTGAAACCAAGTTGAGTTAAATTGACTTGAACTTGAACCAAAGTCTAGCAGACCTAGACTCTATAAAAGCCCAATACAAGGTCAAACTTGACTCAAGCTAAATGAAGTCAAACTTAAACCCAAACCATATTAGTCTCGATAAAACTAATTAGAGTCAAACCAAGTCCCATTAGGAGGGCTGAAGCCTCGGTGAAACTCCAAGGCTATGAACACAGGGTGATGTCACCACCTTGACCTGAACCCAAAGTAGTTTGAATAGAACTAAATAAAGTCAAATTGAGTCTCACTGGGTATGCTACAAAAGCCTTCATATTATCCTTCAAAGTTATACTGTACTCCCTAAGTTGTTGGTGATGCTATCAAAATCAAAGAAATTAATCGCCAATACACTCAAAGCTGTCAGTCATATTTTCAAACTATATCCAACTCCATAAGCCATTGGTGAAACTATTAAAATCAAAGAAGTTAATCCCCAACATGCTTTAAACTATTGGTCACACTTCAAGCTATATCCAACCTCATAAGTTATTGGTGACACTGCTAAATCAAAAAACTTAATCGCTAATACGCTCAAAACTATTGGCCATACTTCAAAGCTATACTTGATCCCCTGAGCCACTGGTGATGTAACCAGATCAATGAAGTCAAGCAATAATGCACTCAAAGTAAGTTGTTGGCCACACTTCAAGCAAGTCACCCCCATAAATAGTTAACGATGTGCCCTTTTAAGCTAATCAACCCCACAAGTAGTTGATGACGTATCCTTTCAAGCTAGTCAATCCCACAAGCAGTTGATAATGTGCCTTTCAATCTAGCCAACCCCAAAAATAGTTGGTGACACATCTTAAAACTATATCCAATCTCATAAGCCATTGGTGATGCTACCCAGACCAAAGAAGTTATCGTTTATGCCTTATTGACTATAAAAATACTTCAAGATTAAACAAAGTTATTGTCCATGCCTTATCAACTAACGAAAACACTCCAACCCCAAATAGAGTTATTGCCCGTGCGTTATCAACTAATGAAAATACTCCAACTCAAATCAATAAAGTTATTGCCTACGCCCTATCAGCAATGAAAATACTTCAAATACCCTAATGAAGTTATTATTTACATCTTATTAGCTATGAAAATACTTCAAAAACCAAAGAAGTTATTACCTACCTATCGGCTGTGAAAATACTTCAAGGTTAAACAGAGTTATCGCCTATACTTTATCGGTTAATGAAAATACTCCAACACAAATGGAGTTATCGCCCACGCCTTATCAGATAATGAAAATACTTCAACCCTAATAGAATTATTGCTAATGCCTTATTCGTTAACGAAAATACTCTAATCCAAATGAAATTATTACCTATGCCTTACTGGTTATGAAAATACTTCAAATCTTGAAGTTATTACTGATGCTCAAAGTCATTAGAAACACTTCAAACTTCTCCCATTTCTTTTCATGGTTTGGATTAGATGCCACGTGGTCCACTATAGGGGGAATGGGGCAGAAGCACACATCAAAACTACTTCTCCACTCTCTCTCTCTCTCTCTTTTTCTTTTTTTCTTTTTTTATATTTTCTATAATTCATTGTAAAATGAGGGCATACTCTTACTTAAGCCATGTACCAACTTTTTTAAATTAATCAAATAATATTTTTCTTCTTTTTTTTCTCTCTCTATTTTATTAGGTAAGTTTCTTACTTTAGGAGGTTCCTAATAATCATCAGGGTAATTAACAATAGGGAATTGTATTTGTTGAAAGTCAATATTTTCAGAACACTTGATAGTATACTTCAAATTAAAATAAATTTTAATTTATAATTTGAGATTGCTCTTGGGGATCTCCGCTATCCCGAGTCACCAAAATTGATCCCACAAATGCATGGATATCTTATT
Organism: Trichopus zeylanicus subsp. travancoricus; assembly: GCA_005019695.1. NCBI lineage: Eukaryota > Viridiplantae > Streptophyta > Magnoliopsida > Dioscoreales > Dioscoreaceae > Trichopus > Trichopus zeylanicus. The sequence continues at coordinate 40,300 of RXID01014304.1, forward strand.
AACAAATCATGACTCTTGTTTATATAAGCATATTCGAGAAATGCACTAACTCTTTTGAGATATCTCATGTCCAATTGATCCTTTATATTGATCTAGCTCCTATCCATTGTGTTCCTAGCTGCTAAAAAAAATATTGCATGATAATACAAATTTATGTAAATATGAACAATAATTGAATAATACTACAAAGTAGAGCTTTAAAATGGATATAACTAGATTTATGTGCAATTAAACTTTAAAATTGATGTCAAAATATTTGGCTATATGACTTTACAAGTATAAGGAGTTGGGTTGCCATGTGATTCTTGCATTTGAGTCAAAATTTTGAATATTTTAATGCATGTTGTTTACTTAATCCAATCTAATTTTGTACCAAGTGTCCAATTTATTTATGAGAAATTATTGAAAGATAGACAATATGCCAAATATCCACTCCTTTAGTTCTAGATGTTACTTTCCCAAACATCATTCAGAAATAATTTGATCACAAACCATTGGCTTAACCCTTTAACAAAGAGATCTAATAATCTTTGGCTATAACATGTACTAAACTCCAACCTTGAACTTCAACAACTCCCTTGATTATTAATCATTTTAGTCTTCCCTATTTTTATCCTCTACATAGATCATGATGCATTACAAAAATCAGATTTGATGTGAATAACCTCAAGAAAACTATCAGATGATGCAAACACTTGGATGTTCAAATAATAAAGTCATTTCTTCAAAAATGGTTACAAATGCCTCATTATCTACCATCACACAAGCTCAAATTCAACTAAAATTGGCCAAATATTAAATCATACAAAGGTTATCTTTAAAATTTTTCCAAGGTTTTCTTCATTTCTAAGTTAAGATAGTAAGGAACATCAGAGATGAGTAATGGATTCAAAGCATTAACCCAATGTATCCAAACACATAATTTTATCAACTCAAAGCAATAAAGTTAATACATCATTAAATCCCAAAAACCAGTCTGATAAAATTAAGAAGAATAGGTTGTGTAACCCATGCTTGAGAAGAAACTTACTGAGCTCCTTTGATGAGTAAACTCGGTACTCAACCTCCCTCTGTAGTGTGAGAAAGATCTTAGTGACCTCAAGCTTTTTGGAGTTGTTGGGTGGGTGGCACAAGGCAAGGGTAGGCTAGACGCGGGTGGGGGAAAGGCATGGGATGAGTGCACAGCCAGGGTGGGGTGGGGGCTAGGGCCGGGGCACTATAGGATGGCAGCAGGGTGTAGGATAGGGCTAGGACATGCAGGACGAGGGCAAGGCATGCAGCGGGACCTACACAGGGCTGGGGCATCGAGACGGGGGTAGGGTGCAAGACCAAGTGCAGCTTGGGGTGGTCATCGACATGCCCTAGGGTGTGGGGGTGGTGGGGGGTGGGCGGTGGGGGGGGGTGGGGGGGAGGGGGGGGGGGGTGTTGTGGCTAGGGTTTTAAAACCTAGCCACCCAAATATGCTGAGTTCATCTTAGTGTTTCTCCTAAAATGGCAAAAATTTCTGGTGTTTCCCAGTGAAACGTCGAGTTTTTCTTAGTGTTTCACTCAAAAATGCCAAGTTTTTCTATTGTTTCCACATGATGGTTTTCTTGGAATTTCACTAGGAAACACCAAGTATTGGCTCTTCAACACCAAAAAATCTGACTTATGGTCTAAATATCTAACAAGGTGCCTTAGTTTTTAGCCAAGTTTTGACTCTTCAGCCACTAAAAGTTTTGGCTCTATAGTCTAAGTATCCAACCAGGTGTCTCAATTTTTCAGTTAGGTATTGGCTCTTTAACCACAAAAAAATCTTGCACCATAATCTAAGTATCCAACCAAGTACCTTGACTTTTCAACTAGGTATTGACTCTTCAACCATAAGAAAATCTAGCCCTATGGTCAAAGTATCCAACCAGGTACCTTAGTTTTTTAGCCAAGTATTGCCTCTTCAGCCACCAAAAAATTGGCTCTATGGTCTAAGTAGCCAATTAGGTGCCTTGATTTTTCAACCAAGTTTTGGCTCTTTAGCCATCAAAAAATTTGGCTTTATGGTCTAAGTATTCAATTAGGTGTCTCAGCTTTTCAGCTAGGCATTAGCTCTTTAGCCACAATAAAACCTCGGCTCTAGGTCCGATCACCTAACCAAGGCACCAAAGGCCTTGGCTCAAAGCAATAAGCTTATCCAAGCCATAAAACCCTGGCTTTAGGTCACGAACCTACTTGAGGTATAAGATCTTAATTCCAGATTATGCCATAGAGACCTTGGCCCTGGGTTATAAACCTACCGGAGGCACAAGGACTCGACTCCATATCATAGACCTACCCAAAGTAAAATGTAGTTTAGTGTCAAGATACGAGCCTGACCAAGTGAAATATTGGCTCAAGCTATTGACTTAGCCAAAAACTTGGTTGAAGAAGAATTTGGATTATATATCGTAGTTAAACTCCCCCACCAAGTCTATGAATTAGCACTCAATGTTTGGGGACATTGATGATACATAGAAATAGATAGGTCTGGATCAGCAAACCAAATTACCCAAATTAAAAAATTAAAGTCATCTCCTAAATTGAGCCATTGATGAGGTTAGTTGAAGCTGGTCATTCACACACACATATATATGTACAAGTATTGGCTTGGTGATCTCGATAGTTTTGGTGATCTTAAAATTCTTGATGATCTCGATTCGCTGACCTCTATTTAACAATAATAAAAAATAAATAATGGCACTATTAAATTGAAAAGTAAAACTAATTAAAAAGACAAATATCTACTTTCTAGTAAATATCCCGGATCTCTATCTATTAACTTTTTTTTCTATGATACCTTTTTTTATAAAATTTTAGTATTTAATGTATCTTCATATCTTATTATCATTTAGAGTGATATTTAATAAATTAAAAGTTTTATTAATTAAAACATATCATATAAGATACCTGAAACTTAAATAGGTGCAAATAATTACATTTAAATACAGGTATGTATTTTATAATGGATATGGATTTGGATATGGACTGTTCAAACAGTTAATAGGTGCAAACAAGGTTTAAAGTTTTTGTCAAACCAAAATATTTCAACCTAATCTTATGGTCTCAATTTAAAATTTAATTTTAGACTTAAAATTATATTATCTGTAATTCATATATTATTTTTATTTTCAAATGAAAAGTTAAATCAGTTAAATAAGATTCTTTGCCCAAGTCAAAGTACCAAGTTTAAATTTTGAGTCTTACATTTCATTACTTTTATTATTTTAGGTAAATTTTCCTAAAAATTATTTTTTTAATAATTTTAAAAGAATATATGTAAATAATTTTTTATTTTTTAAAATTTTTAAAATTTTAAATTTAAAGTTAAAATATAATTAAAAAATTAAATAATAATTTAGCTGAAATCAAAACAAAATAGATTTCAATGAAAATGACATAAACAAATAAAAGGAATCAATTTGGGTGGGTGTCTAAACTGATTTGGAAATCAAAGCTTAAAATGTTGAGGATGAGCATAAATATCATTTAAACCGGATCTGCCCCGTTTACAGTCCCGCCTAAACCTGTTCAAAGAATCAAATGGACTTGGAAATATCTTAGCCCAACCATTGTACACCAAATCCAAAACCAGCCCGAGGCATCTTCTTCAGCATCGCTATGAACATACACGACATTTTCACCTGCAATCATTTCAAAACTAACACTTGTTAGTTCTGTAGCATTATAGACTATTTATTGATTTATTTTTAAGATAAGTTTGATTGCGCAATTCGGATTAGATAGTTTGAAAATGTAGTGAGTGGCTCAAATTTAACTGTCTAATTGATTTTGTATGATAATGAATGACAGTATAGATGAAGCCAAATTTTATATATGTGTACTCATTTGGGTATTCCGTGATGGGTCAAAATATTTTATACTATACCCGGCATCTGGTCTCACCTTGAGATTATTTAGTTGGAGGAGGATAAATTATTTTATTTGAATTATTTGAGGTTTAGACCTTTTTGTAAATATTTGGCCTTATTTATAATTATAATGAACTTGAGAGCCTATTTGCAAAATGGTACATATAAGTCGGTTACAATTCACGAATTGAATTGTGAATCTAGAGTTAAGAAATAGAGAATGGTTTTCTCTATTTTCTGATCGTTCGCAAGCCCATAAAAAGATTTTTTTTTATTCAGAAATTTTTCCTCTTCAATTTTTCCCCGTCAAAGAGTGGAAAGGACTCAAGGTGGATCAGTTGAGATTTGAGGATAAGAGTTTCAGATTTTAGTTTGAGGCCCTGAGGTATATAAATCAGGTTAATTCAGTTTTATACTCGATTTTCTCATCAATCTTGCATCAAAAGGTAAAATCAGTGCCCGCAATTGGTATCAGAGTCTCCTTTTGATGGTTGGTCCGCGAAAAATCGAGTTATAATTAGTTTCTATTGAATTTATCGAAACCCAATTTGAGAAAATCGAGTTTTTATCTTGGGTTTGAACTGAAAATGATATTGAAAAGTTTATAGGTATCCACAATTTTATTGGTGGAGAAAAATTTGAGTTTGGTTTCTAAAATTTTGATTTAGGGTGATTTTTCAACAGTTTGTTGAATTTTTAAAATATTTTGTGAATTGAAATTTTGGAAGGGCTTTTATGCAATGTCGCAATTCAATGCCTTTGATTTCAAATTGAATTGCAGTTGGGTTCAATTGGTTCGGGCTATGTGTTGCAATTTGATTTTAAATTAAATTGTGATTCTGGATTCCAATCTCGATTTGATTCATTACTTATGTTAATCAAATTAATCTTAATTAACATTAAGCTAATGATTATTTGAATTAATAAAAAATAAAATTTTATTATTATTTACTCATGGTTATATTTATGAGTTAAAATAACCAAATATTTTCCCAAAGGGTTTTGAGTTTATTTTAATTTATAAATATTATTATTCTATTTTTATTTTCAACTCTAGTCAATTTGACCCAAAGTTTGAGTTGGTGAAGAGAAGAAATAAATATAGAATATTTTGAAAATTTATTTGTGACTATTATGGATTTTATTGGTGGGATCTCATGGTTTGTATTACTCTCCCAAAAGAGATAGTACAAGATCACAATTTATCCCGATTCTGGTTTTACTCGTGGTTTGCGGGATCTCATTATTTGTGTTATTTTCCCAAAGGAGGTAGTATAAGATCATAATTTATCCCAATTCTAATATTACTGGTGATTTGTGGAATCTAATGATTTGTATTATTTTCCCAAAGGAAGTAGTACAAAATCATAATTTAATCCCAATTCTGATTTTTCTTTTTATTTTTGGGATGTCATGGTTTGTGTTAGTTTCCCAAAGGAGCTAATACAAGACCACAATAATAATCCCTATTTGGATCAATGGGATCAATAGAATCATGGATTATTTATTATTTAAATGCATTTATTGTGTTTTTGAGCTATCCATTGCAAAATCTGAAGTATGGAATCTAATAGTCAGCTCTTTAAGGTCGAGATCTAGAATGGATCAAATTACTTGACTTGGAGAAATGAACTAGAAGGTCATTTGGCATTTCAAGATTTTGACATTGCTCTTGATACTACTGAACCACCTATTAGATCAAGCTATTTTGAAAAATGACACAGAGCATATAAGCTAGCAAAACTGATAATCATAAAAATAGTTTCTAAAATAGTTCATGCCAATTTGCCAGATGTTTATTCTACCAAAGAATTATTTCAGAGTATTTATGACAAGTTTGTTGGGTTCTCTAAAGCTAAGAAATTATTTATGATAAGTTTGTTAGGACATACACTTTAGTTCTCCATGGTGGTCATACTGTTTTACTGTCAAATATAGTTTTTGCATCAACTATCAGGTGTAATTTACTATCAGTCTTCAAACTTACAGAAGATGGTTATTGTTTTGCTTTTGGCAAAAACTATGTATCTCTGATGTATGATAGTGTTGTTATTGCTACTGGTACTGTATCTGATGGTTTATTAAAATTACATGTGAAACTAAAAGTTGACTCTATAGTACAGTGCTACAATATTGATTCTAGATATATATGCCCTTATGATCCGAATGTGCAATTAGATAAGAATTCTTCTTATCTATAGCATTGTCATTTAGGTCATATTAATAAAGATAGATTGGAGAGACTCTGCCATGACGAAATTCTGCAGCATATAAATTTTGATGATTTTGGCGTCTGTGTGGATTGTATTAAAGGAAAGATGACGAGAGCATCATTTCCAAAAGCATTAAGATCTAATCCATACAGATATTTGTGGTCCGAATGGGGTAGTCACAAAGAATGACCAAAAGTATTTTGTAACATTCATTGATGACTACTCACGATATGGATATGTATATCTACTACACAGAAAGTCGGATGTGTTTGAAATATTTAAGGTATATAAAGCTGAATTTGAAAATCAAATAGGCAAAAAGTTTAAAGCTATTAGGTCAGATAGAGGAGCTAAATACACTTTAGATACTTTTGACAATTTTTATAGGAGCATGGAATCATTGCAAATACAACAATTGCAGAAAATTCAAAGCAAAATGGAGTAGGAGAAAGGAGAAATAGGACTTTGACAGATATGGTACGTTGTATGTTAGTTTTTAGTGAATTGCCAGATTCTTTATGGGGCGAAGCACTGAAAATGGCTACATACATTTTAAATAGAATACCATCCAAATCTGTTCCTAAAACTCCTTTTGAGTTATGGCTTGGCAGAAAACCTAGTCTAAATCATCTTAGAATATGGGATTGTGATGCAAAAGCTAGGATTGCTGAACCTAGTAAAACTGTAGCTCGAAGTTTAAGTTGTAAGTTCATTGGTCTTCTAGATAGATCTAAGGGTTACAGGTTATACAATCCTATTCAGAGTTCCATATTTGAAAGTAGAAACATCAAATTTCTTGAACAGGACACATCTATCACAGGAAGCAAGAGGAAAAGAATTGAAGTTTAGAATGAGTCAGATAGAGCTGGACAAGATGAAGCACCCATGGCTATGCCAGACCAGTCAGATGAAAGACCTAGAAGAATTCGTAGATCAGCTATATCAAATGACTATGTTGCATATTTAGAGAAAACTGGAGATATACACATTCAGATTTCAGATAATATAGATGAGATATCTATGTCATTGATCACAGAAAATGATGATCCATTGAATTTTTCAGAAGCCATAAGTAGTGAGAATGCAAAATTCTGGTTGAATACAATGATTGAAGAAATTGATTCAATGCAGAAAAATGAGGTTTGGTCTCTAGTATCAGCTCCTATAAATTGTAAACTAATTAACTATAAATGGGTCTATAAGACTAAATTGAAAGCCAATGGTGAAATTAACTGCTAAAGGATACACTCAGAGAGAAGGAATTGATTATGATGAGACATTTTCTCCAGTCTCTAGAAAAGATTCTTTGAGAATCTTCATGGCGTTGGTTACACACTATGATTATGAGCTCATTAAGATGGATGTCAAAACAATATTTTTGAATAGAGTTCTTGAAGAAGAAATTTATATGATTCAGCCAAAAGGGTTTATCAGAAAAGGTGATGAAACAAAAGTATGTAGACTACATAAATTCATCTATGATTTAAAATAAGCCTCTCGACAATTGTATATTAAATTTCATGAGGTAATCACAAAATTTGGCTTTCGGGAGAATACAGCTGATAATTATGTATATCTAAAGGTCAGTGGAGGTAAAGTTCAAATATTGATATTGTATGTTGACGACATCTTATTGGCAGGTAATGAACTGAATTTCCTCAGAAAAAATGAAAGGATATTGTCTACAGTCTTTAAAATGAAGAACCTTGATAATGTTTCGTATGTCTTGAGTATTAAAATATACAGAGATAGAAAGCTTTGATTGCTTGGGCTTTCTCAAGAGACATATTGCTAAAATTCTTCAAAAATATAGTATAGACAATTGTAAAGCTGGAGAATCACCTATAGTCAAAGGTGATAAGCTTAATCTTCAGCAATGTCCTCAGAATGAAATTAAAAGACGGGAGATGAATAAAATTCTCTATGCTTTAGCTGGTGACAGTTTGATGTATTTGATGATTTGTACCCATCCAGATATTGCTTTTGTTGTGGGACTTCTTAGCAGATATCAGAGTAATCCAAGAATGACCCATTGGAGAGCAGTTAAGAAGGTTTTTCGTTATTTGAAGAAAATCCAAAATTATGTGCTCTTATTTGATGATTATAAACTATTAAATATTCTTGAATATACAGACTCTGATTGGAAAGGATGTGATGATAGTTTGAAGTCTACATCTGGATATGTGTTTACTTTGGCAGAGGGAGTCATTTCATGGAATAGTATGAAACAGACTACTATTGTTTTATCAACTATGGAGGTAGAGTACATAGCTTGTTGTGAGACTAGTAAACATGCTATGTGATTGAAATATTTTCTTTCTGACCTCCAAGTGATTATATTGATAGGCTAATGTAGATAGTTTGTGATAATGCTGCAGCTATATCCCTTATAAGGATGCTAGATGTCATTCCAAGGCAAAACATATTAAGCTGCAATTTCATTATGTCTATGAAAAGTTCAGAAGAAGGATATTATTATTTTACGGATCTTCTCTACAAATAATCTAACTGACCCAATGACTAAAGATCTGGCGGTGAAAATATTTAAAGAGCATGTCAGTTATATGGGGATAGTTTGTAAACTTGATGTCATGTTTTGATTGTTACTGTATTATTATTTGGTTATAGTTTATTTGTCAGTAAACTATTACTTTCCCCATATGAAATAATTCCATTGATGTGTTTTGTTCTTAATCTTCCAATGTGAAAGATAGAGCCCTTGGAAATACCGTGGGTCACTAGATAGATTGGTGATGACCACCTACATGAGGACCTAGTGATCATATGTAGGTGATTCTTGAAATGCTTGAGGTGAAGGTATGACTGGACATCATATTCGTTTTATACCTCTCACTTAGATGAAATACATTGGCACTTGTGGGATGTCCTCAATACAGTTTGTGCATCTAAGTGACATGTTTCTGAGAGAAGCACAAATCAAGTAGACTGTCAGTGGAAAAGGCAAGGAAATTCTCACTACTGTTATGTTTATTATATCCCTTGTTTCACGAGCACATTGTCTATGCTTATGTTTGATATTATTCAGCTCAACTGATGTAGTGCTTTACTTGCTTTGACATGAAAACGATTGGTATACCATTAGTATACATCCATCTATGGTTGGTCATATATGGGGGACTACTAAGGAAGAGTGGTATGATCCATTATCTCTGAATTGTACAACTGAGATCCTGTTGCTAAACATTGATTTCTCAAAATTATTTTCAATATACATGTATATATATATATATATAAATGAATAGATCTATAGGCCAAGTGGGGGATTGTTAGTCTTGTGGCATTATAGACTATTTATTGATTTGTTTTTAAGATAAGTTTGATTGTGCAATTTGGGTCAGACAGTTTGGAAATGTAGTGAGTGGCTCAAATTTGATTGTTTAATTAATATTTGTATGACAATAGATGATAGTATAGACAGAGCCAAATTTTACATGTTTGTGCTCATTTGGGTGTTTCGTGATGGGTTGAAATATTTTATAGTATACCTAGCATCTGGTCTCAGTTTGAGGGTTTAGGGTTGGAGGAGGATAAATTATTTTTTTTGAATTATTTGAGATTTGGACCTTTTTATAAATATTTGGTCTTATTTGTAATTACAAAACTTTGATTTGTAATTACAATGAACTTGGGGGGCTTATTTGCAAAATGGCAAATATAAGTTGGTTACAATTCATGAATTGAATTGTGAATTGAGAGTTAAGAAACAGAGAATGGTTTTCTCTATTTTTCGATCGTTCTCAGGCTTGTGAAGGGATTCTTTTTTATTCAAAATTTTTTCCTTCTCTTCAATTCTTCCCCATTAAAGAATAGCAAGGACTCAAGATGATCAGCTGGGATTTGAGGATAAGAGTTTCAGATTTTTTGTTTGAGACCTTGAAGTATGTAAATCAGTTTAATTCAAATTTATACTCGATTTTCTAGCAGGTCTTGCATCAAAAGGTAAAATTGGAGCCCACAACACTTTAATTAGCATTAATCATGCTTAAATTTAAACTAACCAATTTTAATCTTAAAAATACCCAAACTAGATTTTTAAGGCATGTATAGATAGCAGAACTATCTCTTTTCTATGAGATAGTTCTCAAAAATAGAGAATAATGGAAGGAGCTATCCACCCAAAGAGCCTCCTCTCCTTCCCTCCCAATCCCTAAACCAAAATTTTTCTCCCATTTTAGAGCCCAAGGCAGCGATTCCCAATCAAAAGCAGCAATCTTCCTTCCTTTCCATCACTAAAGCTCAGAGCTTTCCCTCCAAATCCACCACCAATCCCTAATGGATTGCAAAATCCTCTATTTTCCAAACAAAATAAACATTTATGAATACATATCCATCAAAGATTCAATTTCTAAAATTTCAAAATTCACAATAATCGATTATAAGAAATCCGCCAGAATTAGGACTGAAATTACGAAGTTCAAAATATATCCAACTGTCTTCTTATTCTATAAATAGCGTTCTAATCATAGAGGCAAAAAACTAATGTTAAATTTCTGATTTCATTTTTATTATTGAGGACTAGACTAATTTTAATGCTGAGTCAAGGTCACAAAGCATTCCGAGGTCACCGAACTGAGTTTACTGAATCGAGGCCACCCAGTTGAGGTTGTCAAGCTAAGGTTACCGAGCATTCTGAGATCACCAAATCGAGGTCATCAAACTGAGGCCACCGAGTAGAGATCACTAACTCGAGGCCACCAAGTCGAGGTCATCAAACTTTCTAAGGTCACTGAACCTAGATCATCAGACTGAAGGCATAGAGTTGAGATCGCTGAGTCAAAGTTACTGAGCATTCCGAGGTCACCAAACCATACCTATTAAGGTCATAGAACCAATACTTGTATATATATGTGTGTGTATCTCTTTCTGTTTGTCTTGTAGAAGAGGTAGAGATACCTTATTTTTATACCTTAATGAACTCTGCTTTATAGGAAGAGAATCTCTAATTTTTAGGAGATTTGACATGATTATCTGCTAAAATATATTTACCTTCTTAAGAGTTGATCTTTCTGGCTTTAGTTTTGGGCCAACTTATTGGACCCTAATTAAATTGATTTGTGGTTTTACTATATCACTAGACCCCCCCTAACTCCAAACATTGAGTCCTTATGGCTAAGTGAGTGGAGTTAACTTCATTATTTTCTTTAGCCATGTCATCAGTTTAAGCTATTATTATCACCCAATTGATTTTATCTCACAAATAAATTTGTAATTATGGAGTTTGACTTTTGTGCCTCGAGTTGGCCTGAGGGCTTTGTGGCTTGGCATAGAGACAAGACTTGGTGCCTCGAGTGAAATTGAGGTTTTTGTGCATCAGATGAAACCAAGGTCTTTGTATCTTGGGTGAAACTGAGGTCTTTGTGCATTGGGTGAAATCGAGAACTTTTGTGTCTGGCATGGGTTAAGGTCTTATGCCTTATTTGATTGGAGATTTTTGTACCTAACATTGAGTCGAGATCTTATGTCTAATTTGATCCATGGTCTTTTACCTCAGGTGAAATCAAGATCTTTGTGCTTCAGGTAAAACTAAGATTTTTTTTGTGCTTAGCATTGGGCCGAAGACTTATGCCTCGTCTGATTCGAGGCCTTTCTCCTTAGGTGGAACTGGGGTATTTTGCTTTGAGTGAGACCAAGGTCTTTATATCTTGGTGAAACTGAGGTCTTTTACCTTAGGTGGAACCGAGATCTTTGTGCCTAAGGTGAAACTGAGGTCTTTTGCTTCAAATGAGACTGAGATCTTGAGTGCCTCGGGTGAAACCAAGGTCTTGAATGCCTCGAGTGAAACTGAGGTCTTGTGTGCAGGAGCCATGCTGCTGAAGGTGGTAGTCCAAGTTGTAGGCAAGTAGCATGTAGAACTTTTATCTCAAAAGATTGGTCATTGACTATAGTGTACTGTGTATTGGTGAAAAAGAAGATCAATTGTTATGATATCACTGAGAGATATATGAGAAGATAAGAGGAACAAGTGCACACAAATTTGCGACTTTGTAACTTGTTGTGAGGCATTCCTCTCTTGTCACCTACATTGTAGTTATCTGATGGCACCTACTTCTTCTTCATAGCTAGCCTTAAACCCAACTTTCTTTTTTTACAGTTGACAACAACTTCCCTAAAGCTATAGCAACTCATCTATTTTTTTTATTAGTTCTTCTTTGGCTACCAATTTTTCACATATATTTTCTTAAGCTTCTTTCTTTTGGCCCATGTGAGCTCTATTGTTTCAACACATATACACACACATACATATATACATATTCTTTTTGGTTGCAAAGCTCCCTCCCCCACGTGGGCTCTCTATTCTTTGCCTTTTTCTTCAATCCCTTTCTTCCCTGATCCCAAATTTTCTTTATTAAATATGGCAACTCTTCACTAGTGCACTTCCTCTCCCTAACCAATCTAACTAGATCTAGCCTCGCAATCACTAGGAGCATATGGCAGCCTGATGTGGTAGTGGGAGGCTCTAGCCACCGGCGAAAGGACACAGCCCTTGTAGAGGGCTTTAATGGCAATTCCTTTGGGTGGTGAGGAGGCTGGGGTGTCTGAAGCAAGGAGGGCAATGCAGTGATGCCACGACCGTCCAGAGTGACGTGCAGATTGCTCCTGTAGGTGTCTAGCGATAAAAAGGTTAGGGCCACTCAGAGCAAAGAGGTTACTTCCTCGGGCGGCTGGTAGTGTAGAAGCCACCTCTCTCAAGGAGGTTACAAGTGATAAGGTTAAGGCAGATTGCGGCCTTCAGCAACGATGTGGTGATGCCAAGATCAGCAAGGGGCTAGTTACAGCCCTCGATGGGTCTCATGATGTAATATGCTTCAGTCAGAGCAATGAATCTGTAATCTGCCCTCCCACCTTGTAGCTTTTTGATCTATTTTTTTTGGGATTTGCTCCCCGGATCATCTCTGCCTCTCACCCCTTTGGATAGATCAAGGCTCGGGAGCCTCTTCTTACTTTGTAGAGAACTCCCCAAATCTATGAGTTAGAATCAGTGCTAATGATCTCTTAGATTTGCAATGAAATGATAGAGCATCTCTCAATGAAAGCACCACTATTGATAGAGTTAAACTTGCCATCAGTTTTAAATTGAGAGACCCATCAAGATCAAATTCACTAGGTCGGTTTACACTGTGCAGCTTGCAAGATGAAGATATTGTGGGAGGGACCACCGAACCGAAACTTAAGCCAGTGTAGCTCTTTGAGAGAAATTAATCATAATAGAATTTAGAAGAGAAAAAAATTATAGAGTTCAAGGCCTAAGAGCATGCGTCTCTCTTTGTTTGTCTTGTAAAAGAGATAGAGATAGCTTGTTTTTATACCTTAATGAACTATGCTTTATAGGAAGAGAATATCTAATATTTAGGAGATTTGGCATGATTATCTATTGAAATATAGTTATATTCTTAGGGGTGAATCTTTCTAGCATTGGTTTTGGGGAAGCTTATTGAACTCTGACTAAATTAATTTGAGGGTTCACTATATCATCAAATACCCTAACTCCAAGCATCGAGTCCTCGTAGCTGGGTAAGTTGAGTTAACTTCATATTCTCTTTGAGCCATGTCTTCTATTTGAGCTAGCATTGTCACTGGATTGCTTTTAATTCCTTGACAAGTTCGTAATTATGGAGCAAGATTTTTATACCACATATTGGCTCGAGAGCTTTGTGGCCTGACATAGAGCAAGGGCTTGGTACCTCAGGTGGAACCAAGGTCTTTGTGTCTCGGGTGAAACCAAGGTCTTTGTGTCTCGGGTGAAACCAAAGTCTTTTGCCCTATATGACACTAAGGTCTTTGTGTTTCATGTAAAACCAAAGTCTTTGTGTCTTAAGTGAAACAAAAGTCTTTTGTACTTGATATTGGGTTGAGGTCTTATGACTCGTCTAATTTGAGATCTTCGCGCCTAGCATTGGACCGGGGTTTTATGCCTCATTTGATTCGAGGTCTTCTGCTTTGGGTGGAACTGAGATATTTTACCTAGGGTAAAATTAAAGCCTTTTGCCTCAGATGGAATTGAGGTCTTTATACCTCGGATGAAGCTGATGTCATTGCCTTGAGTGTGACCGAGGTCTTAAGTGCCACGGGTCCATACCGCGAGATGAAAGTACCATAGTTGATGGAATCAAATTTGCTATCGATTTTAAATCAGGAGACTCCTTAAGATTAATCCACCAGGTCGATTCAGGCTGCGAGACCTGCAAGACAAGACACCATGAGGAAGATCGCCAAAGTCCGACGATCTCTCTGATGGTTAAGTCAGTATCACTTTTTAGAAAAATAATTCATAATAAAATTCAAAAGAAAAAAGAATCATAGAATTCAAAACTTAGAAGTCTATATCTCTCTATTTGTCCTATAGAAGAGGTAGAGATATTTTATTTTCTATACCTTAATAAACTCAGCTTTATAGAAAGAGAATTTTTGATATTTAGAATATTTGATATAATTATCTATTGAAATATAGTTAACTTCTTAGGAGTGAATTTTTCTAGCTTTGGTTTCGGTCTCCTTTATTGGATCTTGACTAAATTGATTTAAGGGTTCACTGTAGTATCATCACATGTAGAGAAAATTTTTTTATACTAATCAATTATAACTAATCTAACCAGATTTCTTTTAACCATGAAATAATGAAATAATACTCTTCTTGTATTGTCTAGACAAAAATTCCCCATGCTTTCCTTGTTATTCTTAAAATAACAGAGGTAAAGATCTCAAACCATGTCCATTATAGGAGGAATCATCACCTTTAATTTCATAAACAATGGTGTCAATGCTAATACTTAATGGAGTTGCTCAAAGGAGGGCTGTCTAGTACATAATCAGTGATTCCATTGTATTATTTTTCTGGTTCAATCTGAAAGGCTCATTTTTTTTTTCGGATATGAAATTTGTGATTGGAGGAGTCTACCAGGCATCACGTATATTGGTTCATATATCTTCCAGTATTATGACCTAAACGAGATACTGTGCCTTCCGTACTACAGATTACTACTGTTGAGGAAGCAAAATAATTCAATACTCTCTTTGGCCTTGGAGCAAATGTTGCAGCACTGTGAAGTACTTCTCTAATCTGAGGAAAAATTTGGGGCCACGTGTTGATGGTTGCGCCATATCTCTTAAGGGAATGATGAGCGTAGTGGTGCTTCTTGGTCTTATAATTTGTGGTATTTATTGGGAGTGAATAAATTTGTGGTAAACGATCCATCTGTTCCAAGAACTCAACACAAAGTAGGTGGGTGGTTAAAAATTCCCCTTTTTATATTTCATTGCTTTCATTTCTATTGCTGATTAGCTGATGATGATGTATTACAAGGAAAACCGAAACTTGGGACGAAGGAAAGCTTGAAAATTTTATTTCTTCTAGATATGTGAGAGATCTTGCTACTTTGGTTCTGGCATACGGTATTAGTATCAACCTTGTTGAAGTTACATAAAAATCAAAGTTGAAGACATAGATTTTTATTATAATTTGCAACGAAGAATTTTACGAATTATTTTATTTTTTAAATAATATAAAAAATAAAAAAATTATATAGTATATGATTTATTTAAAATTAAATTATTCGATAAGAGAGTGAGATATTTATTATTAACAGATTTTATAAGAATTTATAAAATATTTATTTTTTTATTTAATTAAATTTTTTATCAAGACTCAAGGACAGACGCTTACATTTATAAAGAGAATTTCTAAAATACCCAGTCCCGCTTGCAACATGCAGCCGCCGCTCGCCAGTCACGCTTATCACCCAGTCCCGCCCGTTCGTCTCTGCCGCCGCACGCACCTGCCGCAGCCATCTCCCTTGCAAGCGCCTGCTGGTCTCCGCTGCTGCTTGCACACGTCAGTCGTGTCTCCAGCTGGTCTTGTCTTCTCTTTCTCTTGTCTCACCCTCTTCGAAACCGAGCCGATCTAGGGTAAGTATCCATCTATCTAAGTAAGGCCCTCCTCATGCTTTTTGAACCTCCATCTCACGCCCTAACACCTTCCCTCATTTGTCCGCAAACCTTCATTTCAATCTTGTGATATGTGATTCTGTACTCGTACCACTTTGCGATCAATAACTTCAGCTTTAAGTCTCTATTTATTTTTATTTACACATGTAAATCTGTTTCTCAAGCCTTGCAACTTTGGTTCTCAAAAGCATTGTAGAACATCAACATGTTTAATGATAAACATTTGAATTTTGTTGGTTTTAGTTCTTGTCATAACACGTTCTACAACATGCCAACTTAAAGGTTCCCAACCAGACGAATTTAATCAAAAAGCTAGTTTTACCCTTGGAGTCATTGTCTCATTGATCTTTTCGGCCAATCTTCTATATAACCATTTAATCTGTACAATTCATTTTTTTCATTCTCTTTACATGCTTTAGTCGTCATGAATGACAAAATAAAAAGAGCTTTTGAGTTTGTAGCTTGGAGGATGTGGCATATCAAGCTTTCCTTGGAGAGTATCATTGATTCATGATTCAACATCTAAGCAAAAATATATTTTTCTTGATCCGCTTGATGCAATGTGATAAATAAAAAATTCAATTATGTTTTGTAGAAGAAGGAAGTATGATGTTATTTATATATCTTTGCAACTAGTCCTACTTTTAGCCCCTCATTCATATTGGCTTTAATTTCTTCTTCAAGCAAGTCTCCCATCTTCCAGTCAGCAGTTACCCCACAAACATAAAAAAGAAACTTTCCTAGAGTTTCTGTGACATAATGTGTAACCTGTACAAATAGTTCAAGAATACTCACTTCACATCATCAGAGATATCCAAGAAAGATTGCTTAATAAAGACTATTAATAATTAATCAAAGAAGAAGCCAGTTACAATTTGCAACATTAGAATATGAGAGAGCATGACATGTAGGCAGAATCTCAATGTCTCCAAAACCCATAGGATTATTCATCTAAAAAGAAAACTAAACCAAAATGTATTCCAAAAGGAAACAACAATATAAAGAAATGGCTTTAATTGATACTGTTCTTGTTTGCATGTATGTTTTGCAAAAGTTATTTGTTAGGAAAAATAGGGATTTTAATTGGATGCATGTCTCCCAAGAATTATGTACTCTCTGAACTTATAATTGTTTGTACTTGTTTCTACAATTAAAATAGATCATAAGATATGGATTTGACTTCAAGTCTTCAGATCCAGATCTCATATCAACAGGCATAATGTAAGGTGAAATTTTAATGGATAAGAGTTAGATTAAGATAAAAAATTGGTTGGATTGGAGATATATCAAAGGAGTTAGTACATTTCTTGAATACACTTGCAGAAACAAAAGGACTGATTAGGTAATAAGATGTTCATACATTGATTGTATGAATATGCACAATCAGACACGAAAAAAGTTCATGGACACATGATAGTAAGGGGTTGGAGTTCATCATATACTAATTGGACTTTTTATGAAGAAGAGACATGTTATCGATAAAAAATATAATATAGTCAAGTTACAAAATTGTTATAGTGCATGATAAATATGAGGATAATATCAAATATTTATTACATGATGCATTTGGTAATGCTATCGAAGAAATATCAATAGAAGTTCACACGAAAGATGACATGAAATTCTTCAAATTACTAAATAAAGCTAATAGAGAACTATATTTTTGATATAAGAGTTTTACATTCTTATCTTTCATCATGCAATTGTTGGTTGTGAAAGTCTAAGTATCAATGGAATAACAAATCATTTAGCATTCTATTAGAGACTTTGCAGGAAACATTCCATGAGGTGACTTTATTCCCATATTTTTATCATGAGATTTGGAACATTGTAAAATACCTGAAGCTCGGGTATAGAAAGATTCATGCTTATCCAATCATTGCATGCTTTTTAGAAAAGAAAGTGCATTATATATATATTGCAAGTATTGTAAATCACAACGATACAAGTATTCAAAAAGTCAAGATGATGGTAATAGTCAGAAAGTGTGTAATATATCAATAAAGGTAGCTAGGTATTTTCTCTTGAAGCCTAGACTACAATGGCTTTTTATGTCAGAAAAAACTACTCCATATATGAGATAACATGCATAGGGCCATTTAGCAGATGGGTCATTATGACATCTAGCTGATAGCATGGCTTGGAAGGATTTTGATAATAAATTTTCTGACTTTACAATGGATTATTGTAATATATGGCTGAGTTTAGTTTCAGATGGATTCATTCCTTTCAAGATAAAGAGCATATTACACAAAACATGACCTGTGGTACCGATTCCCTATAATTTTTCCATGATTATATATGAACCAACTATCATTCAGCTTATTCATACTTATTGAGAGTCCAAGGGGCCCAAAAAATGACATAGATATATATTTACAACTATTAATAGAAGAATTGAAGGAATTATGAGAATTAGGAATGCTAACATATGGTGCAAGCAAAAAAGAGATATTTTATATGTGTGCAATACTGATGTGGACTATTAATAATTTTCCTGTGTATATTTGTCAAGTTATATGTCGAAAGGACAGAAGACTTGTCTAGTTTATACAAAGAATATGCATTTTTATTAGTTAAAGAATGGTTGTAAGTTATATTATATATGTTATTGATAAGTTTTACCGACATATTATAAGTTTTTGTTAGATAAGTCATTATTTGATGGGACATATAAGTATGGTCATCTTTCCTCTTGATCATCTAGAGAGGATACACTGAATGATGTGATTAGTGTGCTAGATGAGAGAAGAATCTATACAGATTGGCTTTCGCTCAGAAAAAGGAGAAAGACCAGAGAAGCTACAAATAACACATTGAGGGATAGGAGCAATTGAAAAAATATAAGTATGTTCTTTGAGTTGCCATATTAGAATACATTGCAAATTCGACATAACTTTCATATTATACATATCAAGAAAAATTTTCTTGATAATGTGCTATGAACACTGTAGGAAACTCTAAAGTCAAAAGATAATCAGAATGCACGATCAAATTTGAGGGCTATTGGCATAAGAAAATCACTCCATCCAAAGAAAAGAGGTAACAAAACTTACCTACCTCCCACTTTATTTACCATGAGCAAACAAGTAAAGGATATATTTTTTAGTATTCTAAAAAATATAGAAGTACCTAATGGTTATGGATCAAATATTTCTAGATGAATTAATATAAAGGATCAGATGATATTAGGTTTGAAAAGTCATAATTGTCATATACTTATATAATAGTTATTACCAATCACAATTATGATTTGTCTTCTGAAAAATATTGCTAAAATACAAATTAAAATGAGCAGTATCTTTAGGCATCTGTATACAAAAAGTGGATAATAATCTGACTTTGACAAGTTGCAACAAAGGATTATTGTTCCTCTATACTAGCTCAAACAAATTTTCTCAACTTCTTTCTTTGATGTTATGGAATATCTTCTATCCATTTGGTGGAGGAAGTGGTGATTACTGGTCCTATTTAGTATTAGTCTATATATCCAATAGAGAGATGAAATTTGATAATCCCATAAATGCATTATGTATACTAAACAGTAACATACATATACCCAATCACTAACAGATGTTGTCATACATTAGGTACATTTTGAAGTTCAAGAATTATATCTTGAATTAGACTCATCCAGAAGAATCAATGGTAGAAGGATATTTAGCTAAAGAATACATGATATTTTACACAATATATCTGAATGAGTTCCAATCCAACTTTTATTCATACTCTTCAAATTACGAGAGTGAGTTCAAAATTGTGGTAGACTAACCAATTGGGTCATTACATGAGATTTATTACCTACATAAGATTGTGTAAATCCAAACTTATTATTATGTGCTTTTCAATGGTTGACATCTATTGCAAGTAAGTGCTAGTCTGTAATTTCTCACTAATGAACATTTCTCAAAGCAATTTATGATCATATGCTTATATTTTCTTGGTATTGTAAGGCACACTTATAGAAAATAAAGGTGGATAAATGACATGGAGGTTGGAAATTTGAACAGAGAAAAATTCACAATAAAATATTTCTAAAATGGCTTAGAGATCATGTAAGCGCATACAACGTACTCTGTTTCTTCAGTCGACATTTTAGAATATGAAAAATTAATCTATTATTCATATTTCTAGATTGCCAGTTTGGAAAGAAGCGGCAATATTGTAATGTATCAAAAGAGATCTCTTTGTTAATTGCTGGACCTGACAAGTGGGTGAGGAGCTATTCGGGGTACCTCATTAATAAATTCAGATTTCATATGAAATATCATGAAATGAATCAAAAAAACTCAAAATAGTGGAGCTAAAAGGATATGTACCCCACATATGTAGATGTCACATTTTATGGGGTCATACTTGATATTATTAACTCTGATACAACAACAAACTTAGACATATGTTGTTTAAGTGCGATTGGATAGACAATAATATCAAAATAATGGCAAATGAATTTGAATTGAAATTGGTAAATTTTAAATACTTGATGTACAAGAACAATTAGCATTCTGATAAGTCGTATATTCTTGCTTGCTAAGTTCATAAGCTATTTTATATGCAAGATCCACTACAACGTAATTGACATATAATTATGGAAATGACTCCTAGAGAGTACATTAATACATTTGATGATGATTTAGTTTGTGTTGACAATGAAGATTCAATGATAGAACAATGTAATAGCCAACAACTTGAGGAATATGACATTGAAAATATAATGATAAACATTGAAGGTCTAATTATTGACATGTCTTTTTCTGATTTGGTGTAACTATAGATAGAGAAAAATGAAAAAACAAATCCATTAGTAACAAATCTGAAACGTAAAAGGAGGACAACTCCTTTGGGGATAATGATCATGATAATGATATTGAAAATGATGATTTTATGCCAGAGGAAATCAAGCCTTAATATAATTGTTAGTTTTATTTCTTAAGTTTGTATATTAATTTTTGATGTCATATTATACTAATTAAATTTTTTTTTTGATTTTAAGTTAAAATAGTTCGTCTAAGGAGACATATTAGAACTGTCTAGGCTACTCTTGTGAATATAGAGATATTAAGGCTGGTGTTAAAGATTCAGTTCTCATCAGGTAATGGTTCAAATTCAAATTTCAGCAGAGATAGCATGACTTCTTTGTCCTATGGAGTGGAGGACTAGGAGATGGATGATGAAGGTTAAATTCATGTCTTATAAGTGAGATTATATATATATATATATATATACTCTATTTATTATATATATTATATTTTTATTTATTTTTAGGTCCGAGTGGATGAGCTTTTTCGAGTAGAGCATGCTATGGGCCCAGCAGGCTTGTTGAGGTTTGGAGCACAAAGAAATATTGGCTTATGTTAACCTTCAACCGATATGGCCAAATCATCAAAGAGAATTCAGTAAAACTCACTACCTAATTGGACATAGTAGTGAAGAATAGTAACAAATTGCCCATGACTTATATTGATTGGTGGATAATTCCAGAAGTGAATAAGTAGAGGATTTGGAAAGATATCAAAGTAATATTAATACTATACTTATGTTTTTCGACTTGTATATTTGTATATTAACAAATTGGTCTTTCACTTTATAGGCAAATACAAATTTAGAAGATGATTGCAAGAAGTCTATAATATAGTTGTTGGTTAAGAGATGATAAGATTGGAAAGCAGAGATGAAGAATAAATATTTCACACCGTTTTAGAACCAATTGGAGTAACTTGCCACTTGACCATCATCTACGGTTAAGTTGAATTAGTGGTCTCTTCTAGTGACATATTGACAAGTCTCTACTTTTCAGGTATCTTTTGTCCCTTTCAATTTTACATATTTAAAATTTTATACATGTTAACCTATTAAACAAATTATGTGCTTGTTTTTTAAAAAAAATGCCGAGAAAATAGAATAGTTCAAAAAAAAATAGAAGACCGGTCATTCTCTAAGTCATAAGGACTATGCAAATTTGAGAACTAAGGTATTTTAACATTTAAATATGAAATTGATGTACATTGCTATTTGTTCTTATATAGTATATTATTAAGTTTATCTCATATTACACTTTTCATAGTTAGATAAGCAATATGGTTTTGTGCCTTCAAATCTTGAGGTGTTTTGGCCTCCTAGATAGAAAAACATAAACAACTAGTCGATAGGGAATCCATGACAGAAATAGTGAGAATATTTTCATAATTCATTTTTATGTTATATTAATGAATAATCTGACTATATTTTTCACTCTCTTCTATGTACAAACCCAATTTGAACAAATCTAGCAAGAGCTATCAGAGGATTCTCAATCGGATATTCTAGCTAAAAATGAGATTCACGCTAGAATATTTGGTCATGAGAGACATGGTCAAATATGGACTTTCGGATTGGGACCCATATCCACATAGATTTTTGGGGTACCTCCGGAGGATCCCGCAATGGACGGTGTTATGCAGATGCTGAAGTAGATGCACTTGTAGATTCATGGGTACAAGCACATATTGCTCCTCTTCAATAGGTTATAGCTAGGCTGTAGAATGCCTTCGTATCTTTAGAGGCTCGTATTGGTGGTGAACCCACTATTGCCTCCATGGTATATATTCTCATTTAACTAAATTTCTTTATTTATTATATATTATTAATTCATATGACTACACATATGTACAAAAGTAAATAAGTTTTGGTGAATGCAAACCAACATGGAAGCAAGAGATTCAGTACACAAGCGAGCCAGGGGGGAAATCCATCTCCTTCTTCGATACATCAGGTAATTCATGAAAACTGACATTACAATATATACTTTTATCTCGTGCTTTAGTTATTATTCATTCTTGTTTCTTTGCAAGGGGATCAAAGTCAATTGGGAATCTATGGTTACATTTAGATGCATTAGAGATGTTGCGACCATGACTATCCATCCCATTTGTGCTATGTTTGTATGTAATTTTTAGAGTACTATGTATATAACATTTAGACTATTATATAAATACATTGTATGTTAAGATTTTTATTTTGAATATTTTATATTTTTCAGAATATTATGTGATTTTTAAATGCAAGATACCTATTTTAGAAAAAATAAATAATATTGTTAGAATTTTTTAGAATATTTCTGTCATTTTTGTTAAAAATGCAGGGGATTCAAAATAATATTCACGGTATTTTTAGAAAAAATTCAGGAAAAATCTTGTCCTTCTCTTAGTATTTTTGTGCAAAACACCAAGAAACTTCTAGCGTTTCTACCAAAAACGTTGATAAAATGCCAAGATCATCCTAGCATTTTCTGAGAGAAATGTTGGGAAAGATCCCAACATTTAGCTCAAAATGTTAAAAATTTTATTGGCATTTTTAGACAAAAATACCACTATTAGTTCTTTTTTGCCGACATATTTCAAATGCCATAAAAACATCAAAAATAGTTTTTTCTAACATAAAAAAATGCTGGAAATATTTGCAATATTTTGTTTACCAATGTTTAATAAGTAATGGGAAAAGCACTGGAAACCTTTTCCTAGCAATTTTGACACTTTTAGGGTGTTTTGCAAATGCTGAAATAATCCCAAAATACTGTGACCACACCTAAACACTATATACTACTAGAGTATCTATAGGTATTGTTGAGTCTAAATTCTATTCTGATTATAACTCTTAATATTATATAATAGGTATTCAAAATCAAATATAAATCAAATCAAATTTGGGTTCTTACTTTGACTCTAACTTTAATTCAAGTTCGAGATATCCAAACTCAATAATCTCTACTTTGGCTTGAACTCAGATATGCCACCATCATAAACCTTCAACCATTATCTCTTATCTAGCCCTTCCCTCAATCTACTATTTTGTTTAGCTAATTGCAAGATGTGAACTCGAGATAACCTCAAATCCTTTATTCATACCTATAGTCTTATACTTTTGGAAGGCTTTTAGAAAATTTGTGTCCACTACTATAGCAAAAATAATTTGAGAAGAATATCGATCTTCCGTTGAATCAATCTGAGCATCATACTTCTTCTTCGCTAAAGCAATCAGAACTCCATCTATAATGGCATTTTCTACCAATCGGTAATCATTCTCACACTTTTCTCCTTTCATCAAGATTCTAATACCACATATCAGTTTTATGATTCCATCTCTTACCACTTCAACTTTGAGTCTGACTTATAATGAGCCAAATTTAGACATGGAACCTTAAGTTGGATTGAGCCTAAATTTTGATCAGAGACAAAAATAAGAATTGGGCTAAATTAAATTTCTCAATTTATATATGGGGCCTTAAATTTTGGGTTTTTATGCACAAATCCTAAAATATGAAAATTTTTACATAGAAGTCCTCACTACTAATTTTTACAAAAAAATTCCGATTTAATAGAAATTACAGTTGGATCCTTGGGCCAAATATATTTTTACAGATATGCTCCTGTCTAGAATCTTTTTATAAAAAGAACTTTGAAAGTTTCAAAATTTTATAAATAAGTCTTTTTTATAAAAAGACCCTTCAAATTTATGAAACTATATTTTTTGTCACGATTTCCCGAAAAATTTATAAATATTTTCCCTGAAAATTCAATATCCAAACATGGTACAAGTTTTTAATCTTTTTATTAAGAAAATAAATCTCAATTTAAGTATTATATACCAATCATAAAATATGGAAGTAAAATGTCAATCAAATATCACAAGCTGGCAATATTTCTAAACCAATCAATTAAATATTTGATTGTAGATCTTCATAAGGCCTAGAAAATGAATGAAAACTATAAAACAAAGATAGAATGAGAGGAATATTAGATCGTCATTATCAAAGAGTTCATCATGAAAGATCAAAAGACTGAAGAGGTGAAATTTCAAATATATTTCTATTTTTTTTTCTTCTCTCTATATGTTCTCCTCCTCTCCTATAGGACTATCAAGCTGCTCTATCCTGCTCAATGCCACTAGCTGTCCAATGAAACATCCTCGCTCCAACTGCCCATGTTGTCCTAGCCGCCTTCCCATGAGCTTCACCACCGATGCAAAACTTGCGCACCGCTCTTTCTCGCGCTAAGCATTGTCCCCATATGACGACCACCACAGCCAGTCGCCAGTGACTTCCTCCACTCTCTTCCTTGTGGCTAGGATTCCCCACAGCCACCTGTGCCTTGCTGGAGATGCCCGCACACCGCCCTGCTGCCTTGAGTCCAATTGCATCTACCATCGCCCAAGAGGTCTGGACCCGACTACTACTACTCATGGGAAAGAAAGTCAGGTCATCGGCCACCACCTCCTTAGACTTGGTTGTGTACTCCTTGCCAGAACCCTAACCCGCCAGCTTGCCTTTTTGCCAAATCTGTGACCCAAACCATCCTCTGCCAGATTTTGCACCGTGGTAGTACCCGTGACACAAACAACCAGAGCTCTCCACACTGGCTGCTTGAGCTAGCTGACCGCTCGTCTCACTGCCTCTTACCTCGAGCTGCTGACTCAGCCTTGCTCCTATGTTCATTGTTGACCTGGACCTCGTCCTTAGCTTGCATGACTACTCCTATACTCGACGCTAACTTGCCAAAGTACTGTCTCGCTCAGAGCTAGCCCTACTCGCCATCCCTACCACTTTGAGCCATCCGCAAGAAGCCATCACCTCTTGCTCTAACCCACCATGCATTGTTGCTACTTCCCGGTAGCCTCCACTGCCCTTGATATTGATTGTGGCCTGATTCGGCCAAATCCAGCGAGATTCAACCAGGGGTAAGTTGCAGGTTGCTATAGCCTAGTTAAAAAGAAGAAGGAAGCTAGGGTTTACATTCATTGTCCAGCTTTCGGGTTTACCAAATCAAGCCAATCCTTAGACTCATATCCATAGGTCAATCTTCGAGCTTATCAAATCAAGCCAGCCCTCTGGCTTACGACCGTAAACTAGTCTTCAGACCCACCGAAATAGTATAGCCTTTGAGCTTACAACCATAGACTAGTCTTTGAGCCCATCAAATCAAGCAATCCCTCTAGCTTGCATCAATAGGCTAGTCTTCAGGGCTGCCAAATCAAGCTAACTCTCAGATTTACATCCATAGGCCAGTCTTCATGTCTGCCAAATCAGGCCAACCTTTGAGTCTACTAAATCAAACTTGCCCTCGAGCAAGCAACCATGAGCCAACTTTGGGCCCGTTAAATCAAGCCAGCCCACAGGCTTGTACCCATAGGCCAGTTTTCACGTCTGCCAAATCAAGATAGCCCTAGAACTAGCACCAATAGGCCAGCCATCAATCCTACTAAATCAAGACAACTTTCGGACTCGCACTTTTTACCTAGCTTTCGAGCTTATGAACCTGGCAAGCCCTCGAGCTCAGTCAGCCCTCAAGATTGCACATCTAAGGCTGGCCCTCAGGCCCACCAAAAGTTATCATGACAGACTAAGGACCCTCAAATCAAATTAATTGATATAAAGTTACTCAATCACATTGAACTTAACTAGAACAAATGAACACAACTAAATTAACTTAGATGGACCGCTAAATGGATCTAAATTGGTGAAATAGATAGACTAATACTCAAATTGAATTAGATCTAAAATACAAATTGAGTTAATCTAAACCAAATTAGCTCAAACCCAACCCTATCGGGTTAATGAAAAATTAAATCAAGTTCAAATCAAATCTAATTTGAATCAAACTAAGCTCAAATTAATTCAAATTCAAAATTAAAAGCTAACTAGCTCAAATTGAACTTAAAGTTAAACTAGAATTAGGCTAAACATGAACTAAAACCAAGCTAAATCTAAATCGACTTGAACTTAAACCAAAGTCTATCAAGATGCAAATCCGAACTCGATAACAGTCCAACATAAGGTTGATCTTGACCCAAATTGAGTAAAACTAGACTCGAATTAGAATCAAATTGTGAACATTGAACTAAATCAAATCAGGCTTGGGTCAAAATCATCAATGATAAGTATTTGGTGAATGTTCTTCTGAAAATTAATACTAAGCTTGATGAATTGAATTTGTTATTACAAATTAAACATTCATCGTCAATGCCAATAATGATTTTGGGATTGAATATTTTACATGGTTTCCCTGATTAATCGGATATCCCTCTATGGCTATGGTGGTCGGTTTACAGTAGTGACCTTTGATTTTATATTATAAAGCATCAGTGCGAACCCAATCACCAAAGGTTCTCGGGAGATGAAATTAGAATATATTATTATCTTCCAGGAAGAGTTAGTGAATTGTAATTCAATGAAGTTTTAAATATCAAATTAGATCAAATCAAACTCAAATTAAGATAGAGTCTTGAACATTAAAACAAATCAAACCAAACTTGATCTAAATCGAGTCAAATTAGATAAGTCAAAATCAAGTTTTGAAAATTGAGCTGAATCCAAATTGAACTTGAACCCAAACCAAATTGGTCTAAATAAAACTGAAAAGAGTCAAACTAAGTCTCACTGGGTGTGCTAAACCTTTTGCAACACTCCAAGATTATGAACAATAGGTTATGTTACCATCCTGACCTAAGTCAAAACTAGTTCAAATAAACCTAAATTAGGTCAAGCTGAGTCTCACTAGATATGCTACAAAAGTGCTTGGCAACACTCCAAGGCTACACCCAACTCCATAAATAGTGGGCAATGCAACTTTCAAACTCATGAAATTATTATTTACTCTTATTAGTTATGAAAATATTTTAAATAAGTTATTACTTATGTCTTATCAGCTATAAAAATATTTCAAAATCAAAGAAGTTATCACCTATACCTCATTGACCATGAAAATACTTCAAAATCAAGAAGTTATTGCTTATATATCATTGGCTATAGAAATACTTTAAAGAAGGTATTGCTTACTACTTATCAGTTATGAAAATACTCCAACCAAAGAAGTTGTCACCTACATCTCGTGGGCTAGAGAAACACTTCAAAATTTAAAAATTTATCACCTATACTTCATTGAATATAGAAACACTTCAAATTCAATGACGTTATCACTTTTGCCTTATTGGCTATGAAAACACTTCAAATTAAATAAAGTTATCACCTATGCCTCTTCGGATATGGAAACACTTCAAACCAAATAAAGTTATCACCTATGTCTCATTGATTTTGAAAATAATTTAAACTCATAAAATTGTCACTTACACCTCATTGGCTATGAAAACATTTCAAATCAATGAAGTTATCACCTATGTCTTATTGGTTATGAAAATACTTCAAACTCTTGATGTTATTACTTATGTCTCATTGGTTATAAAAATACTTCAAACTCATGAAGTCATTGCTTATGCCTCATTGGCTATAGAAACACTTCAAAATCAAATGAAGTTATTACTAATGCTATATTGGCTAATGGAAATACTTCAAACCAAATAAAATTATCACCAATGCCTCGTTGGCTAACAGAAATACTTCAAATCAAATGAAGTTAACACCAATGCCTTATTTGGCTAACGAAAATACTTTCAATCAAATGAAGTTATCAACATTGCTCAAAGTTATTGGAAATACTTCAAACTTCTCTCATTTTCTTTCATGTTCCATCGGATTATACCATCAATATCTACTAAGGATCAAGTGAAGACCCATCCAAGTAAGACTTTATATGGTCCAATGCACAAGAGTGGAGTAATAGCACACATTAGAGCTTCTTTTTCACTCTTTCATTTTCATTTCTTTAACTTTTTTATGTTTTTTCATGATAAAATCCATTGTAAAATGAGGGTATACTCTTATTTAAGTCATATACTATTTCTCAAACTTAATCAAATGATGCTTTCTTCTTTATTCTTTTGTGTCTCTATTTTGTTATCTAGATTTTTCACTTTAGGGGGTTCCTGGTAATCGTCAAAGTAATTAACAATAAGGGTTTATACCTGTTAGAAGTCAATGTTCCCATAACGCCTAATGTGTACTTCAATTTAAATAATTTTAATTTGTGATTTGAGGTTCATCCCCAGGGTATCCGCTACTCTAGACCACCAAAATCGATGCCACAAACTCAGGCGCATCCGGTGAGACTCGACTTCTCCTCCAAGTGTAAAAATCTAGCTAATATGATGAAAACATGGACAAGATAGAATTACAATTCACAACTAATTCATTTTATTCTCCTTTGTAAAAAAAAGCATTAATGGCATCAACAAAGAACATCTTAACCCCAAGGTATACCATCATCCTATGGGTAGGATTGGCTATATGTCTACCTCAGTCAACAGTCACTACAGAAGTAGCTGAAGTTCAAATCGAGTTCAAAATATTTTTGAGGCCATCCAGTTCAAGAAGGTACCTACAATCACACCAACCACTATTACTGACATGCAAGACAAGCCTACTTCTCACCTTTTATCAAAGGAAAAGAGACTCAATATTGTTATTCCTAGTGAGAAAGGCCATTCGAATGAAGAGCCAAAAGTTATGCCTCAACCAGCAAGGATATTAGTCTTCTAAAGGCTCAAACTGAAACAAAGCTCAGTGTTTGATCACCTTTGCCCAACTCCTAATAGGGAGCAACCAAGAGCAAGATCAAATACATGCATGGATAAGAATAACTCATCCTAACTATCACAAGCAAAAGAAAAGCTACTGAGATTTTTGGTTAACTTGGGAAACCTACCCCTTGAATGAAGTCAGTTATTATCATTCTCACCTCGAACTCTTTTGCTTCATTAATCAATTTAGAATGGAGTAAAAGCATATCACAGGGGGCATCGTCTTACATTAAGAATGTGGCAAAGGGTGAATAGCCAAGAAAATTATAATAGTCATAGTAGGGTTGCAACTTAGTATGGGGACTCACTAAAGGAGACTAGTCACACTATCAGAGTCATTTTTGTCATGACTCTAGGGGGGACTATGAGCCCTCACTCCAACCAGCCAAACGCCAAAAGAAGGTTGCATAGATAATGCTTATTGATGAAGAAATTTTGGAAGAGAGAGCTATTGTGAGCCAATCCTTGCTAACACGTCAAAGAGAAGGTGCGGTGACCTATTCCATGAGCAAGCTCTTGAATGAGACAATCAAATTGTTGGCAGAAGTCAGTCTTAACCTGAAATCTAGACTTGACCCTTAAAGCATGGACTATCATATCCTAATAGAAATCTTAGTCATAACTGAAAGCTCCAATCAAGAAATGACTAAAAAAACACTATAAGAACATCTGAGATAACAAGAAAAGGAGAAATATGAAGCTCAAAAGAAGGTTATGGAGCTGACAAAAATGATGCTATAAATGAGCCAAAAGCTTAAAAAGTTGGAATAATCTCACAATCGTCTCAAGCTACAGAAGCGATAGAAGATGCATCTCCTATAAATGAGATCCATGAAAATGTAGATCTTTCACAAGCATCTTCTCGATCAATAAGGGATACACAATTCCTAATTTCAAGGAACCTTGATAACATGAGACTATCATCATACATAAAATAGCAAGTGCAAAAAATAGTGGTTACATAATTGAGACAAAGAAGTGAGATGAGTATAATAAATGATACTGATAAATCATATCCTAGTCATCACAACTAAATGTCATATCCCAAAGGCTATACAATGTCTAGTTTCAAACAGTTTAATGGCATGAACAACCCTGGATAGCACATAGCGCACTTTGTGACTCTATATAAATATTTAACTAATAGTCCCTCATTGTTGTTCCGCAAATTTTAATAAGCTTGATAGGAGTAGCATTCGAATGGTATACTAGTTTGTAACAAAAATCCATACAAACTTGGGAACAAATGAAAGAAGTTTTTTGAATCAAATTTGAAGGAACCAGTGACAGAGTTACCATTACAGACCTCATCTCAACACTAAAGCACTACAATAAATTGATCCTAGACTATATCACATGGTAGAAAAATCTCAGTATCAAGTGCAAATAATCCATGAGCTAATTTAAGATAGTAAATCTAGTTCTTGGTCACAAAAGGAGATAATGGATGACACCCTACTTGAGTGCCTCTTCTATCCACACCTTTCAAGACCTCATTATGCAAGTCAAGAAGCTGAAAAGGATTGCCCACCAGCCTTATCTAGTTTATAGAATTTCAAATTAGAAAAAGATAAGGTGAAGTATGAAGAATCTTCCAAAAATATAAGGGCAACATTCACAACAATCGAGCTGAAGAAACCTTTGAGCCCCATTGTGAACAAAGGTAATTCTCAAAAACTACCAACTCTTGGAGGAGATAGAAAAGTGAAATAATCCAACAATCTCCAACAAAAGCTCAGAAAGAAATATTCTTTTAAAAGAGAGAGAGTGAGTGAAATCTTTCAGGATGCCCTAAAATTAGGCCTTCAATTGTCAAAATATAGAAGCCCGATAAGGCCAACAAAAAGGATCACCTGATCTATTGTCCTTACCAAAAAATCTTGGGTCAAACCATTGAAGATTTTGTTATATGCAAAGATTGGGTCAAAAAGTAATACCAATAGGATAAGCTGACTCTCTTGAAGGTAGCCCAATTTGAAACACCTATCAAACACATTAATCACATTTATGTGTTTGAAAAGAATGAACTACTTATTAAGATTCTCTTAGGCGAAGAAGCACAACTTACCTTGGAACAAGAGCATTTATAAAGCATCTATATTTCAAAATGGTTGAAGAAGCTAATAAAAAAGATGACTAGAAACTTTGAAGATCCTGGGATGGTGATGAAGCAAATCTCATCGGAGCAAACTATCTCACCTACCCGAAGCAACAAGAAGAAGAACCTGGTTTAACTAGATGAATACAACATCAAGAATCAGCCATCCGGGAGTACATTAATGCTTTGAAGAAATATATCCAAGGAGAAAGAAGACAAGTAACTCTCGAGGAGTTCCTTCTTGATGAACTTAGAGTTTTGCTTGAAGGCTCCAACACTAGGAGCTCGAAGGATAAACTTTCAATAGCAACATGTGCTGCCACTTTTACTATTGAACATCTATAATGAAGACAACCATCAAAGTGATCCCATCATTTCAGTGATGACAAAATTTAGGATGTAAGGCAAAAAGAAGCAAATAAATTCATTAGTGATGCTACTGGTGAAATGAAAGATCCCACGGATTTCCCCGAGGGTTGTTCCCGGGATGACTATCTTAAAGAGTGGTTCGCCCATAAATGTGATTATGGCATGCTTAAACTATAGGTAGACACTATAAAAGAACTACCTACAACTAACATGAAGTTTGTCAAGCGACAAACACAAACACTAAACGAGAACATGCAAGCTATGGCTACCTACATGGGAAGCATGTCATATACGACTACGTACCTTGTGAGAAAATCAAGAAGATAGAAGAGGTGCTAGTAGAGAAGGCAAAGCCACATAAAAAGATCTTATAGGGGTGGTAGGGAATTGCCTACCAATCCTCTTTAGGCTCAAAGTGATCACTCGTGCTACTTACTTAAGAGATAGATCAAGAAAGTTAGATACTTTCAAAAATAATTATCTGATGCATGATGACTCACACATCTAAAGTAAACACTGATAGGCAGCTATCCTAACTTCTATCAAGCAATCTAGCAACAAATGCTCAATCTGCTAGGTTTATAAGATTCCAATTCTAGGACCCATGGAAGGATGCACTATATTGACTTTAGAAAAATTATGTATATAAGGTAAGGACAATGAATATGACTCTATGTCTGAGTCAGAGCAACTTTATGACCCTTCGGGAGGTCTTATATCAACAAATGCCAAAAGAAGAAGCATGCATTCTGGGAGAGGATTAAGTGGGCTAATGCTAAAGCTCATCATGCCCCCACATCAAGCCAATTTGAATATCAATAAAAAAATATCCTAAATACAAAGTCCTAAAGAAGGTCATGCCAGCAAACGAGATAGGAGAGTTCATCCAAAGAGTCTTTGAGAATCTTCTTGTAAGGAAACCACATATGCCTAATTCTGATGTTAAATGGAATAATATCAGCCAGTCATGTCCTCCAAAGATATCCAGGGGATTATCAACTGGGGGTAACAATTCACTACTTCCTACTACACGATTATCCTTGGTAGTGATTCCAAATATGAATCTTATTGGTCCCAAGATGCTAGATTTTAACCAAGGAATACGCACCATGTACAACTCCGAGGTGAAAAGATATTGCCCCCAAGACAAGCTCCAATGCCTAAGGAAAAGAACATCACCAACGACAGCAAAAATAAAATTCAAATAAATGAGGGCACTGAGCCTTCACAAACTAAACCTATACTCAAGAAGATGGAATACAAGAAAGTATCCTACCTCACGAAGATTCTTGTCATCCTAAGTGTGTTTGGTGCCCTAATGATATCACAAGAACTCAAGAATATACTCATAAATATCTTACAGAATCTAGCTAACTACCAAGCATATTTCGCTGAAAAAAGATGAAGGAGTCTTTGTATGCACATCAAACTCCTACCATCATATTCACAAATGATGACCTACTACCAAAAACAACAAACCATAATAGGCTATTGTATGTCATAGGGAATAATAATGGAATCAAGATTAATTACATCCTGATTGACCTAGATTCCTCAATCAATTTGATAACTCTCTGAACTCTAAGAGCTCTAACTCTGGATGTGTGCCACTTGTTGTCTGAGATTATAATCATCCAAGAGTTTAATCAGAACAGCCAAATAGCTTTTGGATACATAACCATCCCTTTGAAATTAGGGGCATTGATGATAAATGTCAAGTTCTATATGATCAATACCAATGCATCATACAAAGCACTACTAAAGAGACCATGACTACATGAAAATAAAATAATGTCATTAACCCTACATTAATGTCTCAAGTATTTCGAGGATAGTAAAGAACACCAAATTGATAAAGGTGTACATTCTTTTGATGTTCATTAGGTGTATTATGATAATGCAAAATACTATTAGAGATCCCATGCTAATGAGGGCCTACTTTCATCAGCCAAGTAAAGCAGAAGATTGCTAGTATAATCTTCTCCCCTCCTTATCTCAGAAGTGATACTAACCCAAACTTTGTAGATAAAGATATTACACAAATCTGCCTAAATGGTTATACTTCTAATAAGAATGATAACAGGGGTTAAATAGAAACTATTCTCCTCGTTACTAAAATTCCACAAGGCATATTTAAGCCGTTAAATGAGCTAAGCATCAATGTCATAGAAAAATTAATGACTTTCTACATTTTCCTATAACACAAAGGAGAAAAAGAGATATTATTCTATAAGGCAATCTCTAGTGCCCTAGGCATACATGAAACCTTAGGAATTGAGGGTCCAAAGGATGATAGTGACTGTCAATTAATGGTCATTCATAGATATTTTTCGGATCAATTTCATCAAATAATCAACAAATCTAGTTGTGGATGTCCAAAAAGAAAGAAAAAGGGTCATTTCTTCAAGAATCTACGAGATCTACCCTAAGAGTGTGCTTGCATTCCTAGAAGAGAGAACAAGAACACCAAAGGATTGGGGTATATCACTCCAAACATCCACACATGCATCATGGTAACTATTGGGCCTCTGTCTAATTTGCAAGATGTCCAAATGCATCAACACCTCCTGACACATATGCTGAAGTAGCCACGACTCTTTAGACATCACAAGAAAATGAAGTTCTCAACAAATTTCATCAAGACTAAAAAGAAGAGGGCATGATGCAGTTAAAATAGCCTTAGACAAACCTTCACCAAATTCCACTCAGTATGAGAAACCACTTAGTGAAGAAATAATCCTTAAACCAAAAGAGGCTCTACCAGAGCTTGAGGATGGGGGCCAAGCCACAGTTAAGGAATTGATGGAAATTAACCTACGCTCAGAGGAGGACTCAAATCCAACCTTTATCAATACACAACTCTCAGAGGAAAGCCAAACGCAACTCAAATCAGTGCTCCAAAAGTATATTGATTGTTTTGTATGAAGCTATAAGGAGATGCCTGGAGTAGATCTTGAAGTTGTTGTCCACAAATTAGCCATCAATCCCAAGCTCCCACCTGTTAAAGAAGTACCCAGGAAGATGAAACTTGACCTAGAGCAAAGCTGATAAAAGAAATGAAGAACATGAACAAAGCAAGCTTTATCAGAGAAGAAAAGTACTTAGATTGGGTGGCAAGTATTGTGTCTGTCAAAAAGAAGAATAGCCAAATCCACATCTATATGGATTTAGGGATTTGAAGAAAGCATGCACAAAAGATGACTTTCCATTGTCAATAATAAAAATTATAATTGGCAACATGATTGACTTTGAAATATTCTCTTTTATGGATGGTTTTTAGGGTACAACCAAATTAAGATGCATCTTGATAATGAGAAACATATGGCCTTCATAACACCAATTGGCAACTGTTACAAGGTGATGTCCTTTGGCTCAAGAATGCGAATGCACTTATGAAAAGGCCATGACCTAGATTTTTGATGACCTCATACACCAACTAGTAGAATCCTATGTGGATGACTTGGTAGTCAAGATCTAGTCCAAAGATAAGCACATCCAAGACCTAAAAGTAGTCTTCGACCTTCTTAAAAAATATAAGTTAAAAATCAATCCTATAAAATGTGCCTTCAAAATATCATCAAGGAAGTTCCTTACATTCATTGTTAGGCACTAAGAGATTAAATTGATCCATCTAAGATCAAAGCCATCTTAGATATACCACCACCAAGCAACTTAAAACAATTGAAGTTGTTTCAAGGCCAACTCGCCTATATAAGAAGATTCATTTTAAACCTTTTTAGAAAATACAAGCTTTTCTCCAAACTAATAAAGAAGGACGTTCCATTCATTTGGGATAAAAAAATACCAACAAGTCTTTGAAGAGGTTAAGCAGTATCTTTTAAAGCCGCTAGTCCTGATAGCACCTATGCTTGGTAAGCCCTCTACACAGCTGTAATGGAAGGGTCTCTTGGGCCACTTCTCATTTAGCATAATGAAGAGGATAAAAAAAATGCATTCTACTACTTGAGTAAAATGCTAGTGGGGGAAAAAAGCAACTATGCTCGCATCAAAAAACATTGTCTGGCACTTATATTTATAGTCAAGAAGCTCAAACATTATTTGCTTCATCATTAAATCATTTTAATATTAAAAGTTGATCCTATAAAATACTTAATGACTAGGCCTATACTCACTGAAAGACTAACAAAGTGGGTTTTAATTCTCATGAAATATAATATCAAGTTCACTCCTCAGAAGGTGATTAAAGGAAAAGCCCTCACTGATTTTCTTGTAGCTCCTCTAGTGCCAGATGATTCTCCATTAAGTTGCAACTTCCCGATAGAGAGATCTTTTTGGTCAGAGAAAGGAAAACTTGCTGAAAATTATATTTTGATGGGCCACCATCCATTGGACAGAAGATTAGACCAAAGCTTATGCAAATCAAAGTAGGCAATGGACTCATTTATATCACTCTAAATGGGGGCATCTTATGATACACCTATTTTGTCTCAAAATCTTGCACAAACAATGAAATTAAATACGAATCCCTAATTGTAGAACTAGAAATGACCCCCAATATGGAAATATCATGCCTACATATTTTCGGAGACTCACAACTAGTCATCAGTCAAGTCCAAGGTGAATATAAAGTCCATAAACTTGAGCTCTTGAAATACCATAAAAATACTCAAGAACTTATGGGGTAAATCCCACATATCCAAATAACTAAGGTTCCTCGATCTATTAATGCAGAAGTTGGTTTTTTAGTCAAATTAGCCAAAGCACTAGCTGATCCCGATAAAAGAGAAATTCTAATCACAGTCTGTAGCAGGCAAGTAATGAGCTCAGTCTTCAACATCAAATATGAGAGATTGAATATAAAGTGATAGAAAAGGCCACATATTAAAGAATATCATTCATCAATTATCATAAAGGAGGGGAACTCCTTTAAGATAAATTAGCACAGATGCAACTCAGAAAAAGGACCGCGCACTTCCTACTCATTAATGACACTTTTTATAGAAGATTTTTTGATCAATTACTTCTATGCTATCTCTCAGACAAAGAATCCAAAGAGATCATGTATGAGGTGCATTTTAGGATTTGTAGGGCTCATCAATTGAGTCCAAAAATAATGATGAACATTAAGCATATAGGCTATTATTGGCCCAAAATGGTGAGGGATTGTATCGAATACGCAAGGAAATATCATCTATGCCAAATTCACGAGGACTTCAATTATCAATATCAAAATCCTCTACATCCAACAGTGTCCTTATGGTCATTTGAGGTATGGGGTACATATATCGTTATTCCAATTAAATCATTTTCTTCCAAAGATCATCACTTCATACTAGCAACAACCAATTATTTCTAATGATTGGCCGAGGCAATCCCATTGAAAGAGGTAAAAGTAGATACTATTATCCACTTCTAATAAGAAAATATCCTGTACTAATTCGGTGTACCTTGAAAGATCATTTCTGATAATGGACCATCTTGCAAAAACTTCAAGGTGGGACGACTTGCACATCATCATAATATCAATTACAGATATTCATCTATCTATAATACAAGGAAAAATGGTTTTGCTGAGGCATTTGACAAAACCCTCTCCAAGATATTGAAGAAAGTTGATACTAGAAACAAGAGAGACTAGCACTACAAAATTTTTTAAGTACTATGGGCTTATTGCACTATATACCGAACCCCCTCTTAATCAACACCATACATGCTGATGTTTGGGACTGAGGTAGTCTTACCACTAGAAGTACAAATTCTCTCTCTAAGGATTGCTTTGTAAGAAGAGATCATGAAAAAGGGCAATGTTTACCTTCGCCTTAACGACCTAGATTCCTTGGATGAGACATGGCTTGTAGCTCAACAAAGCTTTGAAATAATCAATTACAAATATCTAGGGCCTATAATAAGATGGCCTGACTCAGATCATTTTAGTAAATAGAAATGGTCTTCATCGTGAGAAGACCCATAATCCTAAATTGAAGCAAGAAGAGCAAATTCAAATCTAATTGAAAAGACCGTTATATTGTTGAAAGGATATTTGAAAGAGAATCCTACTAGCTAATTGATAATAAAGGAAAAAGGCTTATGCCACCAATTAATGTCTGATTCTTTAAAAAGAACTATGCCTAAGCTGGTAGGGACAATAACAACAATAAAAAGTGTCTATGTCTTGTTTTTGATGGAGTATCTAACTTCCTGAAAAAAAAATATTTGGTCAAACATGCACTTCATGTTTGTCAAGGCAAAACTTAGACACAAAACTCTATCCATTTTATGCCACACCCAAGTCTGCTCCTTATGGTAACATAAGTCCATTCTTTGTGGTCACCCAAAGTCCATTATCACCTGAAGGGACAAGTGATACATTAGAAGATAAAAAGTTTTCAAGAAAAGAATGAGAAAGTGGATCATTACTTGATGCTGATGATAGTGGATGGATATCCATGGACACAAACATCCCTCTACTAAAGCATGACCTAGGAACCACATCTATAACAAGGGCAAAATTAGTATAGGCATGATGTAAAGTTTGACAAAGTTCATATCTTCTTTACCATCAGAGTCTAAATTATGGGTCTCTCTCCACTGGATCTGGGATGAGCAAATTCGCAAATCAAAGCCTTCTGCACCTCTTGAGTTCTCTACCACTTTGACCCTTTGACCCTTTGCTGCTTGTCACCTACTTTTCCTGACTGCATGAACTAGACTCATTTTTGAAAAGTACTCTCTCATATTATCGAACCATACTATGGTATATGAATAAAGAACCTTGGCCTCCAGTTCAATATCAAAAATAAAATACTTTGAATCATCTTTAATGCGAGTGAGTGTATCCAAGATGTGATGGTTGTGAAGGGGTAGAAACATTCTCAAGAAAGCCCTAGTCATACCCAAACTGCTAGCAAAATCATTAAGGATTATAAGGCTTTGTAGCCAAATGTTCTCCTGAATGAAGTGGAAGTACCCTGCATCGAAAAAAATGATGTCCTCATAAGTCTTTAATGATAATGGAAAATGAGCCACATATGCCAACATATTAGAATCAAAGAGAGTAAGGAAAAACTCATTGCTAATTTTTACAAAAATAGACTTTGATTTAATGAAAATTATAGTTGGGTCCTCGGACCAAATATATTTTTATAAATGAGTCACTATCAAGAATATTTTTATAAAAAAGACTCTGAAAGTTTCAAAATTTCATAAATAAGTATTTTTTACAAAAAGACACTAAAATTCACAAAATTATATTTTTGATCCATTTTTTTGGAAAATTTGCAAATATTTTTTTTGAAAATTTAACATCCAAATATGGTACAAATTTTGAATCTCTTCATTAAGAAAATAAATATCAATTAATGGATTATATACCAATTAGAAAATACGGAAATATAATTTCAATTAACAAGAAAAAAATGGGGAGACATTTCTTTTGCCTTGGTTTTCATATTACTACCATCGCATCAGGCCATCCTTCGGTCTTCTTGAATCAAGCATGCACTAGAGCTTACACTCGTAGGGCAGCCTTCAGGCTTATCGAGTCAAGTCAGCTCTTGGGCTCTCACCCATAGGCTAGCCTTCGAGCCCTCCGAATCAAATCAGCTCTTGGACTTGCAACAATTAAGCTAGCTCTAAGGCTCGCACCCATAGGTTAGCCTTTGGGCCTACCAAATCAAGCCAGTTCTCAGACTCACATCAATAGACCAACATTCAAACTCACCAAATCAAACTAGGCTTTAGGCTCACAACCATAGGCCAACCATCAAGCCTGTCAAATCAAACCAACCCTTGGATTCTAAACCATAGGCCAATCTTCTAGCCCACCAAATCAAGCTAGCCTTTGAGTCTGTTGAATCAAGCCAACCCTTAAGCTTGCAATTATAGGCCAGGCTTTAGACTCATTAAATCAAGCCAACCCTCAGGCTATAACCATAGGCCAACATTTCAATCCATCAAATCAAGGTAGCCCTCAAACTAGCATCTATATGTTAGCCTACAGACTCTCCTAATTAAACCAGCCCTCGAGCTTGCACCTATAGGCAAGTCTTTGAGCCCCCTGAATCAATCCAGCCCTCGGGCTCACACCCATAGGCCAGCCTTCACGTCTGTCAAATTAAGCTAGCCCTCAAGCTCACATCTATAGGCCAAACTTCATACTCATTAAATCAAGCTAGCCCAAATCAAGCTAACCTTTTGGCTCACTACTATAGACTAATCTTGGGGTCTATCGAATCATACCAGCTCTCGGGCTCACACCCATAGGCTGGCCTTTGGGCTTACCAATCAAGCTCATACCCATAGATTAACTTTCAAACCTATTAAATCAAGTCAGCTTTCAAGCTCACACCCAAACTAGCCCTCGAGCTTACACCTCTAAGCCACCTTTCAAGCTTGCAAAGCAAAACATCCCCTAAGCTCAGCCAACCCTTGGGCTCGCACATCTAAGATCGGCCCATAGGTTTACCTAAAATTGTCATGACAGCCCAAGGATTCTCAAATCAAATTGATTATTATAAAGTGACTCAATCACATTAAACTTAATTAGAACAAATGAGCACAACTAAATCGACATAGATGGACCATTGAATGGACCCAAAATAAAATTTGAGGTAATCAAAACCAACTTAGCTTAAACCCAACCTTAGTCAAGTTCAAATTGGGTTAATTCAAAATCAAGTCAAGTTCAAATCTAATCTAATTTGACTTAAACTAAACTCAAATTAAATTAAATTCAAAACTAAAACCTAACTGGGTCAAATCAAACTTAAAGTCAAATCAAAATTAGGTTGAACTTGAGCTGAAACCAAGCTAAATCTAAATTAGCTTGAACTTAAACAAAAGTCCATTAAGATACAAATCCAAACTTGATAAGGATCCAACACAAGGTCAAACTTAACTCAAATCAAATAAAATCAAACTTGAATCAAAAGCAAGTTTTGAATATTGAACTAAATCAAATTAGACTCTGTTAGCTCACATTGGCAACCTTGAAGGAGGAGGAGAGACGTTTTAAAAACAAAATATGATTTTGATAAGATCCAAAGCCCAATAACATTCATTAAGATAATTACTCATGAATTTAAGCAATTTCAATCAAACTTTAATCAACTACAAGTGCAATAAAAGTAAAATAAGATAAGGAATAGAGTGCACCATGATTTACGTAGTTTGGAGACCAATCGCTACTACTTCATGACCCTAACTTCACTCTTGAGGACTTTAATCACTCTACTAATGATATTATTTTTTTAGGCAAAGCTAAGCCTTTACATCAACTTATAAACCGCAAGTGTCACTTTTTTTGAGTGAAACCACACCCATTACTTCCTTAGGTTCAGGTGTCCAATCCTAAGGTTCGAACATCCGAATCTATCAATAATTTTAGAGTAATTTGCTAGATTTAGATGTCCAACCATGGATGTTCGAGTGAAAAAATCTACTAATTTACTACAACTTTCATTCCATGTTTGACATATTCTCAAATTGAACTTGGATAAATGATGAACAGGTGAAAACATTCCAAAATAAACTTGAATATTAATTAAAAGGCTCTAAACTATCAATCTCCAGATAAATTCTCATTTTGATTCAAGTGTTCTTATTCTTGTTATTTTGATCTTTATACGATTTCATTTTCTGCAAAAATTCAAGAATGGTGTTGTTGCTAATAATTAAATGGAGAAGCTATTGAAATCCTCACAAATAAGGCTATGAGTTTCGAATTGATCTTATATCTTAAATATTATTTGAGCTTTTAACTTGATTTTTAAGTTTCATTTTTCAAGTTATCATCCTTTTTATTTTCAATCTATCATCTTGAGATTTGATCCTTT
Organism: Trichopus zeylanicus subsp. travancoricus; assembly: GCA_005019695.1. Lineage (NCBI taxonomy): Eukaryota > Viridiplantae > Streptophyta > Magnoliopsida > Dioscoreales > Dioscoreaceae > Trichopus > Trichopus zeylanicus. Next base: position 82,064 of record RXID01014304.1, read on the forward strand.
ACAAATTTGAATGCTCATTACAAATCCTAAAACTTATCTAAAATTATAAATAAGCCAAGCCGGTCAGCTCAGCTAGACTCAGCCCTAAGAAATAGTGGCTCATGCTCGAGCCGAGCATGAGAAATCCAACTCAAGCTCGGTTTGAGCTCAAGCTGCTCCAACGAGCCAAGCTTAGCTTGGCTCAGCTCAAATATTAAAATTTCAGCCAAATTTTTTTAAATAGTTTCAATTAATTCACATTGAAATGATTTTTAAAAATTATGAAAATTATATCCACCACAAATAACCATTTACAATTAAATAATCAAACAGTCCTATGTTGAATACCTGAATTCAAGGAAAAAAATTAACAAGAAAAAATAATGTTGAAAGATAAGTAGGCAATAAACTCTTTTATGTGTCCATAATATATATGCACCAAATAATCACATATTTGGTTAAAACAAGAATTGCAAACGGTGTCATATGACTCACATCTCATAGTTTGTAATCACTCAAATAAAATTAAAGAAGTGGAAACACATATCTTTACCATAAATAAAAATAAAAACCAAAATACAACTTCCAACATTTGGCATAAACATGTACATGACTGAAAATTATAGAATTTTAGATCAATATAAAGTTTAAACAGCCCAAAGTTAAGTACTGATTCAACATCGGGACATGAAAAACATCCACAGGGGAAATTTAGGCTTGGCCTAAAACCAAGACACAAAAAAGTACTACTAAATACAAATACATATAACTTCTTTCTACCACAATTTCACATTTTTCACAAGACCACAAAATAAATTTTACTTCATAAAAGCTCCTTTTATGCCACAAAGCATTCCAAACCCAACATGTCATACAGGAAAGCATAAAACACACAAAACAAGTTAGAGAAGAAAACAAAATATCTTACAAAACACTTTATAAAACATATAAAAATAGAAAATATTACGAATAGACTTACCACTCTACTAATTCATATTCGATTCATTGGATAACTTCACAATGATCATGTCCTTTTTTCATACTATAAATTATAAACAACAATAAAAATAACATATAAGATAAACATAAACAACAACAATAATAATAATAATAATAATAATATATGATTAATAAATGAAAGTTATGTATTTACTTATATCTTTGAATTTAGAGTATTTTAGATCGCATTTTAACCAATCATTAGCACAAACTAATGCATCAATAGTTTTTGGATCAAGAGCACTTTGCGTTTTGTTCACTATTCTTTCTCCAGTAATAAATGTAGACTAAGAATCAACTGTGATAGTAAGCACTAAGAGAATATCACAGGTCGTTTTAAAAAGATATGAAATTTAAGTGCATTATTCTTCCACTATTTTAAAATATCAAACTTGACCTCTTTTTGCTTACCCTCTTCATTATCTTCACTATCTTCTTTAGAATTAGTTATAATAATTAGTTCTTCCAAATCAATCTCTAATTCATTTTTTGTTATTTGTGAAGCATAAGTTTGAGTAATAAAATCCCCAAATTCAACTCTTTCACATATTTTTGGCTTCTTGTTTGTAAAAGAACTACTTGAATATGTCCTTTGTAAACCATGGCCCATACTTACTCTTATGAATGAGTGCTCAATGACATAAAAATCAAATAGTTTAAAAAATACATTCTTCACTTCTTCAATTTTTATTTCATATTTAAATTCTAAGTAAATTTTGGGAAAATAATAGTCAATAAGAATCACCTTACATCTTGGATCTAAAATTACAGAAATAGCCATTAGCATGATGGATGCACCCCAATATTTATCAAACTTTTCATGCATTATTTTTGCTACTTTTCTCATGAATTCATCAGAAGAATCTTCTGCAATTGTAACTCTTGTTTCAACTCCCAAACTTCTAATAAAAACAAATTTGTAGTAGGATAAGCACTTCTAAAGAAAACTTTAGTAATATCATAAAAGACTAAGAAACTCAGTTATCTTTGAAATTTGATCTCATTCTTCAACAGATAGCAGGCACACAAAAATAGCATCTCTACTTGCATACTAAGCAACAACATTTTTATAGATAAGAGAAACTGCAAACATATGATATGTAGAATACCATCTGGTTACCACATCACTACATAAATCCTTTCTAATATTTATATTCAGCTATTTTGCAATTTCAACAAATTTATGCAAATGAGAGGTTGACTTTCTCAAATACAAAATACTAAAATGAATCTTTTGAGTTATATACTTGATTTGTTTGAGACCATCTTTTACCATTATATTCAATATATGTGCACAATGGCGAATATGAAAAATCTTTCGCTTGAAATGAAGCATGCCTCTAGATTCAAAGCTATCTTATAAATTTCTAGCAACAATATTATTACTTGATGCCTTATCTAAGATAATAGTTGTTACTTTATCTTGTATCCTCCAATCAAAAATGTACTCTAAAATAACATCAGCAATAACAACACTAGTATATGGTGGTTCTAAATTATAAAAATTGATTTTTTTTTTCTACAATTTCCATTCAGAATCAATATAATGAGCTATCAAAGATATATAGCCAATAGATTAATTTGAAGTCCAGCAATCGAAAGTAAGAGAAATGTCATCCACATTCCTAAAAATTTTTCTCAGTTTTTCTTTCTCTGCATTACATATTTTCAATCATTCATCTTTAATAGTATTTCTACAAACTTCAATATACCAAGAATTATAATATGTTAATATTCTATTAAAATAAAAAATCTCAGTTATACTAAATGGATATTCATGAGCAATAATAGTTATGACAATTATTTTTCATGCAACTCAAGAGTCCCAAGAACCCATAAAAGGGAGATCAAAAAGAGATGGAGACTCACTAGCACTTTCTGTAAATTAAAGATTGATAGTATGTTGATTACTTGAAGTTCTCTTTATATATACACAATCGTCTATGTGTCTATTCAAATGTGAAGTAGCGCAAGTTTTGGAAATTGTGTATTTTTTATGACAATGCTTGCATTCACATTTTTTTTATTATCATCCCTTTTTTTTTCTTTAACTTCAACAACTTGAAAAAGTTTCCAAACTTTTGAAGGTCTCTTTCAACATCCTTTACTATCAAGTTCTTTTGTTTTAACCGTCAAATTTACCTCTACAACTTGTTCATCAAATATACCAATATTACCATATACAAGTTCATTTTTGCTAGCCACTGAATGTATTAATAATATATTACTAGACATCACTAAAAATATAATACAAAAAATAGAGTTAATTAATGGTGAATTAGTTACCATTAAGATATTTACTTTTCAAAATAAAAATAATAAATTATTTTTGAAATATTAGAGATGATACAAAAAACCTAGAATTAGCTCAAGCCTAAATCATATATTCATATTCAAGGGTAATTGCACTAATACCACCAATTTTCACTTTCAAAGTTTACTCCTCCTCTGAGCCATAAAATCCACAATGTATATTTACATATATAAACCATTTCAAGACATAATTCACTATTAGCTCTATAATTTACTAAAACATAGAATACATGTGCATAAAATTAATAAATAAGAATATATCCATTTTTTTCAAACTATTGATGCTAAAAAGATGGATAAGAGACAAGAATTGACACATAAAACTCATAAGTTTTTTTTACATAGAATGAAAATTCAAGAATTATAGAAGCAACATTCAGGGTTGAGCCAGATGGGAATCTACCAAATGCAAATGGAAGGTAGAAAAATGCCACTTACCATACCATCATATTTAATCCTTATTATAGAATTATAAGAAAGGTCATCTGTATCAAAGTTCAAGCAAAAAATAATAGGATAAGTTAAATCAAATGGAGATTGACATGAATGACTGCATCATCAAGTGAAATAAATAATCAAATAGTTAAAATATTCAAAAACAAAAACTAGCTACTCTAAAAAGTTGCAAGAACTCAAAGTTCTCAGCCAAAAGCACCATCAACAAATAAAGAAGATAGATTCGCAATGCATGTAGTTCCATAAGCACAAAAAACAACTGAAAACTCAAAAGCATGAAGAAAAAAAAGTCTGGTAATCCCAACAAAAGCCAAGACAGCTAAATTGAATGCACAAAGATGAAATTCATAGATTCATAGCATCAGGCAAGCAAAAATGAAAAGCAATTCCATTGAACGAGAAGAAAGACAGAGACAAATAAATAGTTGCACAATGTAATAAAATCATTAAATATGTTACAAGCCTATCAAACATGAGTTATCAATGAATTCATCCAGTACCAACTCACGAGTTCGAGCATCCAAATAACTCTACATATTTGTTTCAATCACTGTAGAGATTTGTAACAAAAAGCAAGCACAATTCACAGACACTGTCATTCACTAATTTGTAACAAATAGCAAGCAAAATTCTATTGTAAAGTTCCACTGCACAATCCATTTCCACAATTCCAATTTCCATGACCACATACATGCAAAAAATCAAAAAAAAAAAAAATCATACCATGACTCTCCGCGAAGGGGCTAATGGGGCCAGAGACTTGGAGGATCGAAGTGGATCAAGGGCCAGGGGACGAACTGGAGTTGGAGTTGGAGTTGGAGTTGGAGTTGGAGAAGATGGGCTAGAGTTGAAGTTGGAGAAGATGGGCCGGAGTTGGGGTCGGAGCAGATAAGCCAAGGTCAGAGGCTCGGGGCAGGCCGATGTCGGAGCAGATGGAGCTAAATGGGGCACGAAGGAGATGGGGCGCGGATGGCGGAGGAGATCGTCTATGGGCGGTTGGCAGAGGAGATCAGCAGCAAAGATAGGGCCCGAAGGCAAAGCAGTGGTCAGCAGAGGAGATTGGGCTGAACGGGGCGCGGAGCGACGATCGCTATCCACAGGAGATGTGGGTGGGGGGGCGGGGGCGGGGGGGGCGTGGGGGGCGGGGGCGTTAGGGCCCGAAATCACTAATTTTAGGTCCGTTTAGTTGGAGTTCAAGATTAAAGTTAAGATCAAAAAAATTAAAGTATAAATTAATAATATAATCAAGTAAATCTTGTTTAATTATTGATTTAATTAGTGGATAGTTTAAATTTTTTCTAGATAAAAATATCCTCCGACTTCATCCAATTCCCTAGTGAGTATAAACGCCCCCCGCCATCAGTCAAGCACCGCCGCCGCTCCCGCAGGAGCTGTTGCTGCGTATGCTGTCTTTGGATCACCGTCATCGTCGTCGCTGTAATCATCCTCGCCGCCATCGCTGGAGGCGTGTTCTATGTGCTCTACCGCCCCCGTCGCTCGACCTTCACCGTCTCCTCCATCCGGCTCTCCGCCCTCAACCTCACCACCTCCAACCAGCTCGCCTCGTTCATCGATGTCAACCTCACGGCCCGCAACCCCAACCACAAGGTCAACTTCTTGTACGACCCCATCTTCGTCTCAGCCTCCTCCAATGGCATCAACGTTAGCGACGGCTCGTTCCCCGGCTTCGAACACGACGCGAAGAACACTCATTCCCTGGCTAGCCTGACGAGCTCCGGCCAAAGCCTGGACTCCTCGACGGCCTCAGATCTAAAGAAGAAGAGCAGCCTTCCTCTCGATTTATGTATGGAGACGAAAGCCAGGTCAAGATCGACAACCTGAAAACCAAGAAACTTGGGATCAAGGTTTCCTGCTCTGGGATCGACGTCGCAATTCCGAAGGGCGAAGGTAAGAACGCTGCTACTGGCAATAAAGTCGGAGCAGACGAGCCGAGGTCGGAGGCTCAAAACGAATAAAGTTGAACCCGGTTCCATCTTCCTCGAGCTCTTAGCCTCAGTCAAAACCCTAGCAATGGCGACAACGACCGAGATTGCGCTCCTTCTCCAGATTGCGCTCCTTGGCACTCCGAGATTGTGCTCCTTCTCCAGATCGAATCAGAGCCGCCCCTTCTTTGTCTCAGTGTGGTATTGATTTTTTAACTTGTTTAGCAGAGGAAATTGGGCTCAGAGGCAGAACCAACTTCAGAGATCAGGCTGAATGGGCCGTGAGGCGATAGTCATCGTCGATGGAGGAGATTAGTTATAAATTTTGTTTATGTTTTAATGAAATTATGATCACTAAAAATAAATATCGAATTATGTAATTTACTAGTATATCACAGGTTGTGGTGATTATCTTTTTTCAAATTTTTATCTATATGCGCATTAAAAGAAATTTATACCAGATGATATTGTCAAGGCAAAAACTGTGTTAAACTAATCACGGATTAGTCATTCATAGGTAAATAATGTTCAGTTTTCAAACATAACATTACAACACGTAATATAACATTACAACACATAACATTGTATAAGGAAATAGCGAAAAACATAATATACATTACTTCCATATATATATAATAATTTTCCAAGACATCGGAAACAGCGAGTACTGTCTGTAAAATTCTGTGTTGAAAAGAAAGCATCAGCGAGTACTTCTTCGACTGCACGTGCGACTGCTTGGCGGTGCAAAGGTACAATATTATTCTCTGCAAGTAAATAAAAGGTGAAAAAATTATTAATATGATTGTAAAAAATTATGTAAATTATACTTACAATTGATAAGGAACAAAAAATTTATTATCTTATTTGACATCAGAAAGTTGATTACGATATTTTATATCGAAAAAGAGTAAACTATCACTTACGCATCTCACAGAGCTGTAGTTATTTGGTTCTAAAGTATTTTCCCATATCGCACTTCACGTTGCGATATACGGATGCTCGGTTCAAATGTTTCATCATGTACTCTCGTATATTCTTCAGTGCTATTATCAACCCCTTCATTAGCCCTGCAGTTGTGAAATAGTTGGTCCTCACCGTAATTCCTATATATAAAATTAGGTAGCACAGCACAAGCCACCACTATAGCATATTGTGTCTCGCAAGGATATGGTTGTATTTTACGTAATATTTGAAACCGCTGTTTAAATATGCCAAATGTCCTCTCCACACAATTTCTCAAACTGGCGTGCATGTGATTGAACTTGTCCTTCAGATTCCGATATCAAACTTGACCTTGACCAAACTATCCTATGTGGTACCGCTCATTTCGAAATGGTGCAAGAAATTTGCTAGTATTAGTATACCCAGCATCCACCAGATAGTATTTACCTAAAATAAACTATGATTATCATTACGAACATTATCATTAGTATTTAAACAAAAGCAAAATTATGACCTTCGGGGACGAAGAAATCGCATCAGTTTAAACATTCTCGTAAGACTCATGCGTCTGCCGCAGATCCCTCCTAACCGCTACAAACAAACATAAATTCCATATCAAAAGACACAACTACCATAACATTTTGCGTAAGCAACCCATACCTGTCTCAAAATGGAAGTTGCATTTCTCGACTCATAATTGCCGATATATGTGTGTCATATATAGCCCCCAGTACATCCTACTAAGAAACACATAATATGTTAGAATATATGTTAGCATTACTTAGAGAATATTGTAAAAACTTATCTTACCTTGAAAAAGGAATACGCTCCTCGTCGATTAAGAATTGCGGGATGAACTGGAGCATCATGAGGCGACAATTGTATGCAATCATTTTTTAGGGACATAACATCTTCCAAGACTTTATGGAAGTAGCTACTTATAGTCTCTGCAGAGTGTTGGAATGCCAGTTGCAAGTCTCTGTTAGACGCTCCATGAGCAACGGAGTAAAGAAAAATCCCTACTTGTAATTCAGCTGATACACATTGTGTAGGCACGATACTTCCCCGCTCAACAAGCATCTAGTGAGCTGTAAAAACACTTGGGACACAACTCTAAAGGTCCGAAAAAATGCTCTTCATTACCTAATAAGTCATACATAAACTCCATCCCTGTAAATGCTCGATTATTCAGTGGATGGAGTGGTCTTCTCGCAGAGGTTGAGGAGCCTTGTATACAAGTGAAAATGTGATCTTTCACAAGCAACTCTACTTCTTCCTATACATCATCAAGAATGTCATCGTAATTAGACATCTTGGTATTATAAAGAAGAATGAACTTGTATCATAGCATCCACAATAAGGTCGCTCTATAAATAGAGATTGGCCTGAGTCGTTAGAGTGATAAATTATGTCTGATTGATAGGACATATCGTCCTGATATTAGGAAGATGAACAGTTGACGTCAGAGTGATATGTCCGTCTGATTGATATGACGTGTCATCTTGATGTTACAGAGATGAACTATTGACGTCAAAGTGATAAATCATGTCTGATTGATGGGGCATGTCGTCGTGATGTTAGGAAGATAAACAGTTAACGTCAGAGTGATACATCTTGTCTGATTGATATGACGTGTCGTATTGATGTTACAGAGATGAATTATTGACGTCAGAGTGATAAATCATGTCTGATTCATAGGTCATATCATTTTGATGTTAGGAAGATGAACAGTTGACATCAGAGTGATACGTCCTATCTGATTGATATGACGTGTCGTTTTAATGTTACAGAGATGAACTATTGACGTCAAAATGATAAATCATGTCTGATTGATAGGCTATGTCATCCTGATGTTAGGAAAATGAGTAGTTAACGTCAGAGTGATACATCCTATCTGATTGATATGACGTATCGTCTTGATGTTACAGAGATGAACTGCTGACATCAGAGTGATAAATCATGTCTGATTGATAGGCCATGTCGTCCTGATGTTAGAAAGATGAACAGTTGACATCAGAGTGATACGTCCTATCTGATTGATATGACGTGTCGTCTTGATGTTACAGAGATGAACTGTTGACATCAGAGTGATACCTACCTCCCACGCCATTTCGGACTTGGTGCCAGCTCAACCTAAAATTTGTCTGCAAGCGAGAAGGAACATCCTCCAATTTTGGTCACCTTTTCCGGCTTTCAAAATTTTAATTTTTTTTTGACGTATGATGCGAGTCCCTCCTAGTCAATGTCTGCCACAAGAATTAAATGGAGGTAAGTTGAGATTATAAAGAAGAATTTTTTTTGGCAAATATACCCCCTGTAAGGTTGCTTAAGTGTAGAAACATTCCACTAAATTTTGTTATTGCATGTATCCCCTTCCGAAACAAAAAAATAATTAATCATGAGCTGACCATGAACATCAGAAACATATTCACAATCCCATTTGATTTTTGGTATAGCATGTACCAACCTCAATTAATACAACTTAAGCATCAGCTAGCATAAATTATGTTTTTTAAATTGTACAGCAAAATATCAGCATGTGATATACTACACAAACCCATGTTTCACAGTCACAAATCACACAAACACAGTTTCACCTCAATTACAACTAATCACACAAGCACACCCTCACCTCAATTACAGTCACAAATCACACAAGCACACCCTCACAAATCACACAAACACACAACTCCTTCACCTGGATCATGGACTCCATAGAATTTGATCCAGAAATTGGTCACAGACTAGTTGAACAACTCTTGTGATCTTCATCTGTTTTCTTCTCGGATTCAAGCATATAAGCCTTACATGCCATAAGGATAGAATGTGAGAAGGAAAGCATTCTCATTGTAGCTGATCATCAAAAACAGAAATCATTATCTTTTTAGAATTGAATAAAAGAAAAAACAATGCATACTTCCTATAGAGGGTCATGCTTCTGTCGAGACCTTCATTTCCTTCTTGTCCTTCCCTTGATTAGCTCCAACCTTGCTTGCCTTTACTGCTGCATTCCCTTTCTTCTTCTCATCTTCCATCTTCACCCTTTGTTTCTTCCTCTTCACCTATAAACAATATAAAAAACTTAGAAACGAAGCTTATACAAGGCAGAAACGGATAATGCAGCTCAAATTAAAAGCTCATTTGAAGAAAATTACAATTAGGAACAGACATTCACTGGAGTTTAGCTTCTTTCGTCTGTTTCTTTGACTTTGTATCAGCATCTCACAATTAAGTAAGAAAAGCATATCAAATAGCTCAAAAATTAGTAGCAACAACGTGTTCAGAGTACCAGCAAGGAGCTTGCCCCAAGACCTACTCGTACATTATCCCATCATCTGACAACCTATTGGGAGTTATTCGAGATTTTAGAGGATGACAAACAGGATTTACATAACTATACCTTATCCTGGTTTATATCATATTTTGCTATTCACTTCTCAGCCCATAATTTCAGCCCAAACGGGTCCTCCTCTAGCATAAAATATTCCTGATGCAGTGGATCTTTCAGACATTCAACACATTTAAACCTATCTAAGGTGTCAATAAAAGTAAGGTTGAACAACTTGGCCAAGCACTTTTTATACGTCTCATTGTTCAGACAAAATCCACTATACTTTTTGTCCATAACCTGCATCCACCTGTCCAAAGTCTCCGGATCAAGAGTTTGAATAGAATTGCTCCCATTACTTCTTAGAAACTCTCCACTACGTCTCCTGCTATTTTTTCCACTGTTGCCATCGATTCCTTCAAGAGACCATTTCCCACGTGGCCCAGAAGTAGGGTTCTCATCAGGAAACAACCTTCGAGAGGTACAAGTGTCTAGATCGGCGTCAGTCTCAGTTTTGCATCGTTGGTGAGTCGCTCGAATCGGATCCCTCTTGTGCTGTAGGTGGCTCTGCAGGTGCACTTCTCGATGACAGCATCCACCTTTCTATCGCAATTGAGCTCTTCACCATTAGTTCTACATCAAAAAACTGACGAAACCCAATGATCCACGCATTTTCGTATTGTGGGTTGTGCTACCAAAAAGAAAGCAGTGTTTGACATAAAATTAGGGTTTGTATTCCGAAATTACAACGTAAAATGTAAAACATACCATAAAGAAATCTCTCATTACTCCCGAATCTTCTGCTATTGGACTGTGGCTGTCATAATCCCACATCCATCCGCTTTTGTTCTTCATAAACTGAAATTCATTACACCTTTCTTTCAGTCTCTTCTATCTAGACCTCAATTGGTCTGCATCTCGTACCACGATAAATAATTCATTGAATTTCTACACAACTTTATTCTAAGATTGCTTTCTGAAATTACCACCCTTGTTCCTTCCATCAACATATTCCTCCATTAGCAACCGAACAAGTAAAGTGTCCTCATCAGTGGTCCAATTTGAGGCACGTACAGCCTTGTTAGAAGACTGTCCAGCTTGCTGAGTTGATTTTCCCTTTCCTTGTGTTTGAAGACTTCGCCGAACTGGTGGATTGTGAGCATCCATTCCTGTAATAAAATCAGAACAAGTAAATAATTCAACCCAAGTAAATCATTCCCTGATCGAGGAGCCTGCGGCATCGAAGGTCAGAAAAATTGGTTGGGCAAGAAAGAAACCAAGCCATCTTCTGTATACCTTGCCCTCTATATTCATCACAATAACAACATCAAGATATATTGGTTGGGCAAGAAATAAACCAAGCCATCTTTTGTATACCTTGCCACTGGTAGATCATATGTTTAGGAATAGGATACTAAAAATTATTATAGTTATGAAATATGAGCCGCCAAGTCGAATGCAACATATGAAGGATTCATTATTTTCAATAGAATTCAAATCCTGACAAATCAAACCATTCAAGCAACCTGTGCGAATCTAAAACTACAGACCATTCATCAAACCCTACAAAACAAATTTCAACCCACAAAATGAGACATAAAAGCAAAAATCCATTGCGATGTCTTTGAGGGGAATAATACAAATTGACTATACCAACGAAAGCAACCAAAATCCATCAGATCAACCGCGAACAAACCCTACCGAAAACTAACTGAGAGATCATCCAGACTGAAAACCAGCAAATCGAGGCGAAATCGATAAATCAATAGAAACGACAAAGATACACGAGGTCCATAACCTTTGGAAGTACTACAGAGAAGTGATCGGTTACGAGCAGCGGTGGCGCGACGGCCGAAGACAAGAAATGTCACGCGGAGGAAGAGTGTGAGGAGGCGTCTGCTGCGTCATCAGCGACGAAGGAGGAGAGGAGTGCTCTGCTGCATGGGCAGCAGCGTATGCTGCGCTGTCGACGGCGAAGGAGGAGAGGAGTGCTCTGTTGCGTGTGGACAGCAGCATTTGCTATGTTGTCGGCGGCAAAGGAGGACAGACTCGTGCTCTGCTGCGTGTGGGCGACGGCGTCGAGGAAGAAGGGCATTATATAGTTAGGTTTTCGTGGCTGGAGCGATCTGAGCCGTTGGATCAAGATCCGACGGTTGAGATGCACCGAGGGTATTTTAGTCATTTCCTAATTATAATTTAAATGAATTAAATAATGTTAGTCTGGTCAAATTTTTGGTGTTTGGAAGATAGCCCGGTCAGGCTGAGCTGACCCTTAGCTTGACCTCCAACCAAACGGGGGCCTAGTGTTTTGGTCATCTAGATCTAGAACTAGAAGTCGGGGCACAAGGGCAACAGAATTGGCACTTACTTACCCCTACTTAAGAGTTAAGACTAACCAAGTTCTCGAGCTGGAATCGACCGAGCCGATTCCAGCTCGAGCTTGCCTCATTCTGTAAATGAGTCAACTCATTCAACTCGAACTCGGCTCTTTTTTTACCAAGTCGAGTCAAGTTCGAATTGCTCGTGAACCAAGAGTCAAATTAACACACTTAAGCTTATTACAATTTAAAATTTTATTAAATATTAATTTAATCATTATCAAAATTTAAAAGTCAACACATCTCTCTCCCAAATAAAAAATCATGAATTCATGATGGGAAAAAACATCTCTCTTTCAAATAAAAAACCATAAATTCATAAAAAAATAAAAAAGAGATAAAATAAAAAAAATAACAATCAATTAAAATTTATTTAGTAGTTTCTGTAAATAATATTTATGAAAAAAAGAAAAAAAGATAAAATAAAAAAATAAGAATTAATTGAAATTTATTAGATCTTTTTAAGAAATAATAAAATAATAATAAATAATTGGACAAAGTTCCAAAATACCCTTCAAATAAATCAAAATTTAATACATTAAAATAAATTTTTTGTCCTTACAAATATTTATTGTATTTTCTCACCTTTCTTATAGAAATAACCAAATAGAAGTATATGAATTTATAAATAAAATAAAAAATATCTCTCTTCTAAATAGAAAATCATAAATTCATGAAAAAATAAGAAAAAGAGATGGAATAAAAAATGACAAGAATTAATAAAATTTATTCAACGATTTTTTAAACAACATTTATGAAAAGAAAAGAAGAAAAGGGATGAAATAAAAAAAGCAAGAATTAATTGAACTTTATTTAGGTATTTTTTTTAAGGAATAACGAAATAATAATGAATAATTGAAAAAAAGTTTTAAAATGTCCTTCAAATAAATTAAAATTTAATAAATTAAAATAAATTTTTTTATCCTTACAAAAATTTATCCTATTTCTCACTTCTCATATAAGAATAATTAGAATAAATTAGATTAGATTCTTAGTTTGATACTTTGAAACTGCAATTTATTATAGGTCAGGATGAATAGGGTCTAGTTAGACATGCCTTTGATAATTGGAGTCAGACATGGTCGACTCTGCCTTCGTCTTGCCGCTCTTCAAAAAACCAAAAATCTGCTCGTTCAATTTCGAAAATATATATATATTTTTAAATATATATATTTCTCTTTCAAATTTTAGAAAAATCATCTGCAGTATCAGATGGCGAATACATTGCGAGGCCCATAACAAGCATAAATCTAATGGGCCAAACAAGACTAATGGGCCAAAAAGACCAACCATTCGACTGGCCCATCCGCCCTTCATTATGAAGGAACGATCGAGAAGTACCAATCCCACGCGCTGCTTCATTCTCATTGATCGCCACCATTTCCTCTCTTTTGGCCGCCGCAGAAGAAGCACACCGTCGCCGGCGATGTGGCGGAGGCTCTCCTCCAAGCTCCAACCACTCGCCTCCCAATGGAGCCGATCGGGCCTCCTCCAACCCACCGTCGCCGTCTCCCCTCTCCAGACATCTTTCCGTCTCTTCTCCACCGATGAGAGTAGGATTCGTCTCCGATCTCGCTCGCTGCTTTTTTGTTTCGGTTTGTTAGGGTTGGATTCATTTGGCTGTCGATTTTGTAGATAAGGCGCCGGTGAAGAAGCGGGTTCAGGACGTGATGCCGATCGCCAGCGGGCTCGAGCGGGAGGAGCTCCAGGCGGAGCGAGAGGTCTGTGTTTTTGTGATGTACGTTTGGCTTTGGAGGATTACTATTATTATTACTATCGCTTATCAGTTTGTTTCGTGTGGCTGCAGGGATGGAATAGATTCGATGCCGGTGTGCCTGCTGGGGAATTTGGAACTAAGGTATATCTCGATTTGGATCTGGAGAATCTAAAGACGTTATAATGAATGTTTGTGGATGTGATTGCTAAGATGCATGATGAAACATATTGGTAGTTTGTGTTTTTGTTGACTGTTTTTGCTTTCTGGGCATTTGTTTTACTTGGCGGAGACATAGCGCATCAAAAATTTTGAAGTTAAAAGACTTTGCAAGAGATGGCTAAATCAAAATACAACGAAATGTGGGAGGCATAGCGCATCATTCCTGATTTTTGCAGCCCCCCAATCAAACAAAATCAAATTAAAAAATATTCAAAACAAGTGGAGGATGTCAGATGAACTCTAGCTTTAAGCAACAAATTTCCTTTTATTTAAAAAAATAAATTTTCGATCAAATATTCTGATTTTGTGGCTCCCGGTTGTTTGTGCAATAACACAAAAGTATATGCTACCTAAAAAAGTATAAAACAAAATAAAAAAAAAAAAATAGACCTCCAAGCTGATTTATAGTGGTTAGAACAAATAAAATGTATTTTTTTCAAGAAAAAAATAATTGAGTCAAAATTAGACCAAGTTGATTTTATTTTTGAGTAATCATAGTTTGAATTATCAAACAAGATTAATATGTCATTTCAAAAATTGAGGCCTCAAGTGATAATAACCTCCTTCTCCATTTCTCACTACAGGATAAAAAAATATCATGTAGTAATATGAAAAACAAGACAAATTTCCAGGATAACCTCTAGATTAACTCAATTGAAAAATCTAAGTTAGACCATCCTAACTCAAGAGTCAGGTCACATATCCTATATAAAATAGATGAATTTGGGGACAAAAAAGAAATCCCCTTCTCTCACACACTACCTCTCGAAGAGGAAAACCACAAGATCCTCTTTTTCTATTTTCCTTATCTTCTCATATTTCTTGTGATCCCACAAAGTCTAACTTAATTGTCGGAGTCTCCGCCTTTAGATTTCTCCAAGTAAGCAACTCACAATGCTAGTGTTATATGTTGTGGTTTAACTGAAGAGAAAAGCAAAGATCAATCAAAGCCCAAGCTAAGTGGAAACAATAATGATGCTTTCGTTGAGAGTTTCCTAGATATCTTTCCTAGTAGCTAACTGTAGTAATATCACCAAAATAATTATGAGCAAGGAATTAGGTAGTCGACGAGAATACAAAATATATGACATTCCAACAAACCTTGTCTAGTGACAGTTTAGGACCTCAGTAGCAAGCCACCACGACTTTCCTAGAGCATTACACTTAGTAGTAAAACCCTATGCCAAGGCATCCAGCACCAATCTAAGAGAACTAACGATATGATTCAGTCTCAAAGGCTGAGTGGAACTAACTGTGAAAAGATCCACACTACTAGACTATTACACCAACCAAGAGGAGTCATTATGTCACACAAGACTGACGTGTTATTCTAAAAAGTGGCAAACTTCAATTCAAACTATTGTACAAGATTGACGTATTATTCTATAAAGTGAATCTTAAGTGTGATAATAACCTCTTGCTATACCTTCCGTAACATGATAAGGAAGCATTGTGTAGCATATGAGAAACTAAATGATTTTCCAAGATCGCCTCTAGATAAATTAATTAAAAAATTCAAATTAAATTAACCTAATTCAATGATCAAATCACACCTCTTATATAAATAGACAAATTTGGAAATATAAGAGGATCTCTCCTCCCTCACATACTACCTCTCTAAGGAGAAAACCACAAAGTTCTCTGCCACATTTTTTACCTTTTCATTTCTCTTGTGATTCCTTAATGTCTAATTTAAGCATTGGAGTCTTTTCCCTTAGATTTTTTTGGACGAATAACTTGCAGTATCAGTATTACAGGTTGTGATCTAGTTAAAGAGGAAGGTAAAGTTAAACCAAATCTCAACTCAAAGTGGAGGCCACACTTTTATATAAAAGAATTGTTTTATAGCGATACTACTACCTTGCAACTATATAGCGATCCAATTGGATCGGGTCATTTTCGGATTGGTTGTGAATTAATCTAAACAAATTAGATAGCTACAAGCTCACAACCCTAGAAGATTAAGTAGAATGACAAGGGCAAAATCGTAAATTCATATAATGTGGTGGATTAGAATAATTTTTAACCCTTCGTATGGTGCTTTGGGTACTGTTTGGATTGGTATCAAGATCAAGATTAGTATTTTTCAAAATTATTTTTTTATCTTATAAAATTAATATTACTTATTTTAGATCATTATTAAATTAAATTATTATAAAAAATTAAATATTTTTTAAAATTTTAAATTATTGTAAATTAATTTTAATGAAAAATATTAATTTATAAAAATAATTTATTAATATTAATCGTTATTCTGATACCAAACAGGTACCTCGGAGCTGTTCCCAAAGCTTTTCTTTTGTTCCCATACCCGAAATCGAACAATAACAACCAGAGCACATCCAAATCATCTGAAAAATCCAGATAAATAGCACACAAAAAGAGGATAAAGATCAAATCTTTTTTCCAATTTCATGAGGTGAGCACCAAATTTACCATTTTTTTTCTTTTATTTTTTCCTTTCTTTTGCAGGATTTTTTCTCTTCTTTGATACTTAGCTCTTCAAGCTTATGCAAAGCATAGATTCTTGTATTCAAATCCAAGCGTCGTTTGCCTATTTCCAACTGGGGCTGATTGCAGTAAAAGCTCACCATTTTTGCGCAGATTCAGTGGTTCTGATTGATGTTTTTGATAATGGGTGTAAATATGAGGATTGACTGCTTTTTACACAGGGGAGGAGCTTGTTTTGGTAGCAGCCATTGCTAGGAGTTGTGAGATTACGGCTGATTTTGGAGCTTTGTATGATCCAATTTTGTTTTATAGTGATACTACTACCTAGCCATCAAAGTGATTTGTCATCATTGTACAATATGCACAATTTTGTATGATTTGACTGAAGTGATTTTGTATGCTTTTCACTTGTCTCTGTCTTGTCTTCTTTTGACATGCTTAGGATCTTGGACCAGGAACAGGAATCTATGACAGTTACTTTTGCTGGCTAGGCACTGATCTAATATACCTATTTGCTCTCTGCTGATGCATGATAAAAATGAGCACTTCTTAGAACATGTGTTATTTTTTACCTTTGTTTATTTTTTGGTATGTTCTTGTGCGAAATTTAGTTCCTGAATAAAGAGGTTATTTAATTATCTTTAAGTCAAAACTACAGTAAGATTTCTTTTTTTTATTGCAGATTTCTGTTTGTTTTCTATGCTAACAAAGGAGTTACTTTGTCACTTTTTTGTTCTTGCATGTAGCAACTGCTTATTGGTTGCAGTAAGTAATTCTGAATAAATAAGAAGCAATAAGGAGATATGAGTGAAGAATAAGAGTCAAACATGTTTTCATCCGTATCTCGATCCTTTTTTTATTTCAATCGTTAATGAATTGTCCGATATTGAACCATGTAAGTCTGCTCTTTGGGGTGCCAGATTTTTACTTGAGAAATCACCATTGTCGTTCAACTCAGTTCTGTTTAGCATGATGAATTCAATTTTTTCTTGAGAGATCACCGTTGCTCAACCCAATTCTGTTTAGCATGTTGAACTCAGTTGAACTTGTTTCTAAGTGATTGTCTTGTAGTTGAAACATTACATCTGCTGAAAGTTCCATGAATCCAATCTTTCCTAATAATTTGACTTTTGATTGTCTGTTGCAGCTGGTCTCATCTGTTGGAAACCCTTCCTCTTCCAAATGTAAGCATATGCAATGGATTTCTTATGATTTTTCATATACTAATTTCTGTATGATTCAAATATATTCTTCCTTCCCATATGTATGATAGTGATGCTATTATCATTTTTCATGAATTGTTTTTATTGTTATTGTCATCTTTTTGTCGCTTGCTCCTTACATAATGCAGATCAAATGGATTTATCCAACTGCCCCAACCCGACCTGTGGCTGTTTTTGGTGGATTTCCTTGCACTGCATGTTAGTCCAACAATTTGTTCTTTGTAGTACATATCCAACAACCCTTATCCATTTAATTTGTGCGTTTGTGTTTATTATTTCATAATTGCTTGAATATTTGTTCAGTTTCCCTGTCAAAAGTTTCATTAAGTTCCTCATTTGTTTGGCATGTGTTTTTAGGGTTTGATGTTAGCAACCTCTCTGAGGATGGTCCAGATGATATTGAGGGATTGGATGCTTCTGCTGCACATGTTGCAAATTTGTTGTCAACTGAGCCAGCTGATAGTATGTTCTCCTGAAGAGAAATAGTTCTTCACTAATTTCAATGGTTTTGGTTTGATCCCATACTTCCAGAAATTCTGTTTATTACTATCTCAAGATTAAAAAGAAGGAAAAAGGCATGCGAAATATGATGCAACTTTGTGAGACCTATATCTCTCTTGTTGCAGAGTTATAATCGAGGTTTTTAAATGCATTAGACATATGCAGGCGACTGCATGGTGCCTAGGTGGTATCGTTTTGAACAAAAAGGTATTTAGAGCTTAAATATAATATGTTAAATTATAAAAATTACATAAAAAACTAAAATAGTGCTTCAATTAAATGTATATATGTTCTACCGACATGTTCTGTGCAAAATAATTCATATATTACTAATTACTAATAGAAATAAAGACTGCTAAATAATTCTTATGCTAACAAATAATTCATATGTTAAGCTATTTACATCTAACGTGATAACATTTATTTGCCCAAATCCTTTGAGGCCCCTGCCTAGGCAGCTGCCTAACTGCCTACGTGGACCATCTAGTAACTCATGCAGATTGAGCCACATAAAAGACCCCTATTATAGATAAGTGGAGCAGTTAGGCCATTGCCTCCGCCTAAGGTGGCCCTTTTTAAGCAGACATACAAGAAACAAGTAAAATGGATACCTATGGGATTAGAAAGTCATACCTGCAAAAAGCTTAGCTGACATACAAATACATTCCTGCAGCATGACTTTGTTATGTCTGCTAGGTTTTTGTGTTTGACCTCAAACAATGTGATTTTGGAGTACCTACTGTGACTAAGTCCTTCAATTTTTTCCAATATGTGCGTTTACACTGAAGTGGAACAAGGGGTTTGAGAAATTGTTTTTTATTGGTTTTCACAGTCAAACTTGGGGTCGGTGGCTTTAGTATGGGTGCTGCAACTGCTCTCGACTCTGCCACTTGCTGTGCTCATGGAAAATATGGAAATGGCAATGCATACCCTGTGAATATTAGTGCTGCAATTGGTCTTAGTGTTTGGCTTCCATGTGCAAGGTTTATCCTTCTATTATTGCCAAACTCGGCTTTTCACATAACTTCATGATCTACATTTTCATATACCTCATCTGATTCAAGTTTATTTTATAATCTAGTTTTTAAATTTCAGGAATCTGAAGGACAAAGTGGAAGAGTCACAAGATGTTGCTAGACAAGCTGCTTGTCTGCCACTTTTGCTCTTGCAATGGAAAGGGTATCATTTGGCTACGTTTAAGCATGCACAAAATGTTTTATTCTGAATACTTCATTGAATCCAATTTGGAACCCAAAGAATGGTCACATGTTGATGAGAATGGACCATGTTTAGCATCATGATTGCCATCTGTTTCAGACCAGTTCCTTTTAGAAAGGGACCAGGTTCTATTGGGCCATGCAAATCCACATTTTGGACTGTGGATCAAGTATTATGATCCAAGTTGAAATGGATTAGCGGATTGAACTAATCTTCTTGCAGAGCAACCTACACCTAAAAGAGGTTGAAAATTATTCAGGGTTTGGCAGGAATTTGCTGGACTTCCACAAACTATCAAATTTTACGTTTTTGTGCTTGATAACTTTCTAAATGTCTTTCAGGGGATGATGTAGTGCTTTACAAACATGGCGAGAGGTTAGCTGAGGTTTTGAAATCAGTGGGATTCCAAAATGTTACTTTCAAGCCTTATAATGGGTGTGTGCTTAGTTTCTAAATACAAAAATAATTTGATCCAGCTATTGAAAATTTATGTTTTGAAGCAACTGCATATCTGGATGTGCAGGCTGGGGCACTACACTATTCCAGAAGAAATGGATTATGTTTGCAAGTGGCTTACTGCAACTCTTGGGCTTGATGGGTTCCAGTCATCATAATTTAGGAACCATTTTAGTATTTTGAATAATTGCCTTGGAGGAGGAAAAGAAACTTAGTCCATTACAGTTAATTGGATAGATTAAAGCATTTAAGTCTTCTGAGTAGATGAGAGTTTGGGGGATGGTATAGTAGTACATTCAATCCCAGTTGTCTAGCATTTGCTGTGGATATTTGTCAATATGCATATTCTCTTATTTGGTTGTGGCATTGGAGTTTTGAGAATTCATGACTGCATTTGCTCCATTGTATTTGGTGGTTTTTGATATGGACTTTAATTGTTGTTTATAATTTCATGATGCGCTTCCATATTAATTATCAGTCTGAAATGCTGTTAATTTGGTTTTCTTTTTTGGTAGAAGTATCTCTGTTTGCCAATTTTATTGTCAATTCTCAAAGGTTACATGAGCTAGATTATCAGCATAAGAAGTGCAAGTTAGTTCAAGCTGGAAGACGTGGCATTGCGAAGAATGGGAAATAGATGATTTGGAGACAAGCTTATCTAATTATGTCACTCTAAATGGGGAGACAATGCACAATTGGTGAAAACCTACCTTTCTAGAGCTCAAATTCTCTGTTGACATCTTCCTCGGATCGAAAATGACCGAACTATGGAGATGGGGAGTGGGGGGAGGGAGGAGGTGTGAATGCATGTTACTGCCAAAGGAAAACTAAGCAGCAAAAATAATTCTTGAATGTGGCTTGCACAAAAGAGATACAACTGGATGACCATTGGATCATCCAGCTTGTGTGATTTCAAGGTGAAATACAGTCACCTTATAAGAAAGCACGCTACAAATTAATCTGCCAGGAATTAAACCCACAACAATTATATTGGCCATCAATAAATTTATACAGAACCTGGAACAAGTTTGTCTGACATGATTTCAGTTCACTTGTCCATAATTGGAAACCTTTAAAACATAAAAAGGCAAATTTTGAAAATTTGAAAAAAAAAAAAGGAAAAACCATTTCAACAACAGATATTGCAACAAGTACCACAAGAAGCATGACCCAGGCCTCACAATACAACTTGTTTAGGGGAAACACTCATGCAACTCTGCCTCAGTAACAGGAGAATAATGGCTTCAAGTTGTCGGACAAATGCCAATAAAAAAACTGCAGCATGACTACAGATTTTCAGCAATCCGGACCGAGAATTATTAACAAGTATTGCAAATCAAAGGCTTCAGAGATGTGAAATTGGGGGTTGTCCAGTAGGCTTTCAGATCCCTTGGCAGTCAAGAACCCAACCACAATATCCCTTTTGTTTGTGTAGTCCACAAATAAGCCAATCTTTGCATAAAAGAGACTGCTTATTCCACCACTAATAACTAGGTCGGTTTATTGACGTTGGTAGAAATTGCTCTGCATATGTTACCAGGAAAATCAAAAAAGCAACCAACTGATGGCAATGTCCTTTCTCCACCTGATACACTTGCATAACTCCAGAAAATAACAGATTCAGTTTTTTTTTTCCAGCAGGATCAATTAATGCCACAGCACAAATTCGGCACCTCTACTCTGTTAAGATACCATTTTCTGCACAATTCCAGAAATATCAATGGCAATACCTGAAAATATGCAACAACAGTGAGTATAAGGGCCTACATGCACCAATCAACTGGGACTGAAAGTACTTGTGAAAAGGGATGCCCATGCTTGCCTTAGGTGGTGCAACAAAAAACTTATGTGCCGTGTCTTTGATTATTGCAGTAAGGAGTAAGTGGAGGGAATGAAGGCACAGACTTCAATATGTATTTACGGCCACTTTTTATGGCCGGAGAAATGCTTGAACGTGTCTCATGCAAATACTGGGCAGGTGGAGATACCCGTTTCTTATTGGGGGAACTTGCTGTGAGCGCCTTGACAGGCGAATTGGTTTCTTTCAGAATATCTGGTGTGTCATCTTCAATGTTATAATGTAGTCCCCTATCAGAATCAGGCTCTACAACACACTTGCCTTCACCGAATTGAGGTGGAGGAGTAACAGGTGATCTGCGCCAACGGAGACCTGCTGATAAGTGACCACCTCCTTGAAACAACTTAGTTTGTAAACCTTTATGCTCTTTGCTGGCGGATGAACCCCCAACACATGGTGAAGGTTCAACCAAAGGGCTGAGATTCCACATTTCTGGAAAACCATCCCATCTGGGTGAAAACATGTTCGTGTTGACTGCAGTGTTGCTTTCCAATTCCTGATCACAAGGGACTATAGATAGAGATTCTTCTGTTGCTTTTGCACTAGAATTGTTGCTTGTTGAATCCATTGGAGAACTTGGAGAGTCCGCATGTGATCGTAAGGCAGATGAACCAGGTTCTGGCGATTGACAATAGCTAATAGGACGATAGGATCTAGATGCATCATTTAAACTGCAACAGGAACCATGAATATGCAATAATATATGTGAGATAGTCACATTTATGCCAACTGAAATCAAAATAAACATAAAGAGTTTTTAGGAAAAAATCACCTACTTTATTGCAAATTTACGAAAAATCACCTATCTTATCACTATTAACAAAAAATCACTTGTCTTGTACTATAGACTTGTAAAAAATCACCTCAATTAAAATATTCAAAAAAATATTTTATTTTAATTCGATTTTACTAATTAAAACTAATATAAACAGTCCAAATTACTTTCATTTGATTTTAATATAAATAACAATTAAATTAATATAAAAAATAAGTTATCTTAATTTAATTTTTATGAAAAATCGGTTGTCCGATTTTATGAAACTAAAAATTTAAAATCCAATTTTGTTAGATCAATTGTCCGACAATTAAGAACTGATTGTCCAAAATAAAACCAAATAAAAATAATTTGATATTTTATATTAATTTAATTGATAAAATTAAAATAAAATAAAATATTTTTTTAATATTTTAATCGAGATAGTTTTTTGCAAATTTATAACACAAAACAAGTAGTTTTTTGTTAATAGTGATAAGATAGATGGTTGTTTGTAAATTCATAATAACACAAATGGTTATTTGCTAAAAACTCTAAATGTAATGAGCAAACTTTAGAATAGGCAAGGTTGTGATGGGACATACTCTGAGCCCTGGGGGAATGGTGTTAGTGGAGAAAGGTGAGATACGTGTTGCTTAGCAACAAGTAATCCACTTTTGATATCCATTCCCAATCTCTCGCAGGATAGATCACTCTCCCAGCCACCATCCATAAGCTTATATTTCATCTCTTTGCGCAAGATTTTACATTCAAAATCAGTAATCTCATGCAATTCTAGGAAACAGCAAGTGATTTTAAGGTAAGAGGCACAAGAGTCATAATAAGTATATAACAAACAGAACAAGGATTAAACTCACTTTGGGCAAATGTAAAATCACAGTGGTGAATGAAATGTCATAATTAAGACCCTATTAATTTGTACATGTTTAAACTAAAAAGGGTATATGGTTTTGATAACCTTAGCATCCTGCATCATTCGAAACAAGCATGCCTAACAGACTTTTCAACATTAGACAGATTAAGGAAAAAATATACACTGTAATCTGCTGCCATGCTCTTTAGACCAATTTCCTTCAAATAACAACTAGCAATGAAATCTCGAGTCAATTCCTAGAGTTTGTCAAAGCCAAGCCAGAAAGCAAGTTTACTATTGAAACATTTGGCCATCTTTGGGGTACAGAAGGTTCAAGACCAACAATCAAGAGTTCTAAAATCAGGAATTAAGTATTAAAAATGATGAGAAATGATATTCTTGGAATTACTTCAGCTTCTCTCAGTTCAAACCCAATGGCCACTCTACATCAACATGAGATCCTTCTCCATCTAAGTTATTAAAGAAACTGCATAGCCAAGGCTAATATTTTGGAGTTATAAACCACAATGGCACAATTCCCTTTTTTATTATTATTATAGAAACAATGCTGGAATTGGTAACATGAACTACTCCTTCTGATGCAATATTTATCAAAGCCAATGGGAGGGTTGCTTCCTATATTCATTTGTCCTATCTAAAACGGCTTGATCAAAAGACTGAATGACAAGTAGTTTAGGTTTACTTAAGAAGACTCACCATCTTTTGTGCCAAAAGTATTCTTGCAACCCTCACATCGGCACCCGAGTGAACATCCAACACCAGCCTACAGTACAGCAAATATAGATGAAAACTACAAGACAAGCTGAGCTAAAAGAAAGTAGTATGAAAATTGAAATCAGTCATGCAGTTCAATGCAAAAACCTGATAACATTCACAGTATTTCTTCAAGCACTGAGACTTCTTGCAGTTACAACCTCTTTTATGTCTGGCTGAAGATGGTGTTGTATGGTCAGGATTCTATACAACATAAGGATTATCAGTTGCAATCACTAAACCAAGAAACAGTCCAAAGCATCACTTGGAGTGCCCTTACATCAATGTCTTTATAAGTCTCAGTGACACACTGAACAACCTTGGGAGCAAATGCAAGAGGATTCCGAGACTCTATTCGTTGCCGAGCTTCATGAACCAAATCTTTGTTCTCAGCTCTGTTAGAGCATTCTTGGCAAGCACAATCTTCAGAACAAAATGTGCCAGCAGCAAAGCAGTCACAGTACCTGAAAAAGCAAAAAGGAAGAGGCTAGGCATGACAATCAAGAGAGTATTGAGTGGTGAATAGATATTCATCCTAGCTATCTTAGAACCCACAATTTCAAACATTTCGATCTTTTGCAGCTGCACCGCTTACATCCATCATTCTCAGTTACCTTCTTCCTGTATATCACCATGCCAAATTACATGGATAGGAGACTAAGCAAGAAAGTAAAGATATAACATACTAAGTGCAAGAAACAATACCTCTTCTTTTTAGGGCTTGTATTGGTTGGTTCCTTTGGCCCACAAGCATCTTCTGAGAGTAATTCTTTCATGTTACACGGAATCATGTAATGCTCTGTTGGATTCAACTGTGGACAGCAGTTTAGAGGTTTAACATTAAGTGCATTTTGTTCTACATCGGAAGCATTTGATGGTTTTAATTCTTGGTTCTCTTGCAGTCTCACTTCATTATTTCCTTCGGCAAAATAGGATCCAGGCTTATCTGAACCTGATAATATTTTTACTGAAGGGCACCCAGTTACACTCCTTAAAGCAATAAAATTTTTTGGATCCTTTGATACAGGATACCTAGTAGCAGAAATGGATTTCCCTCTGAATGTTTCTAACGCCTCCTGAGATTGTACTTTTACATTTAAGTTTCTTGACATCACACTTCCAATACTATTTAAATGTAAGCCAATGCCTGATGGTGCAGGATGCACCAGAGAGGAGCTTTCCTTGGCTCTGGTAGAGTTATCAGATGCACAAATATGAGCATTTGGTGTTCTATATGAAGAAAGCAAAACTTTGTACATAGAATCCCCTGAGAGGTTTTCCAATTGGGTCAATTGCTCATTTCTAGGAGTTGCAACTGAATCTGCATGAGTAATACCACCAAAATCAATGGGAGTTCCAGGAGAATCAGCACTGTGCATATTACTTGCAAAGTTGGAAGAGCTCTTGCATCTATATCCACTACATCTATTATCATTCTCAGCACTTTCATATTGAAGTCGTTTGCGCATGGCACGTTGATGTTGAACAACCTCCTGCATTGACGACTGTCAATATACTGCAATAGTTACGAGAATAAACGTTGAACAGTTTTCATGTTAGTTCTCCAAACATCTGGAAGCTTCAATTCTAGTTAAATTTGTCTTAGTGAAAATCGTTATTATAATGAGTCCGCCAATCCAAGGCTGTATAAAATAAGAAAAGAGCAACCTTCTAGACTTCTCTTTCAGTTAGGGAGAGTTATTAGAAATAACAATTTCGCTGATAACATAATTTTACATAAAAATAACATAATCATGTTTAAAAATTACGTGAACCAGCAAGAAAGAACAATAGCAAATATAATCAAAACAAAATAGTAAGAAAAATAATTACACTAGTAAATCTATTGGCTTTTATTGGTCACATTCAACAAAAAACTTGAGAGCACACTGACAATTTAACTAAAACACAGACATGAAATGCAGTTGCTACATAATAAGAATTTATGCCAGAGAACAGTATATCCCAAGGGTAGCAAAGTGAATTTTATCATAAAAAACTGAAACCCTTGCCTTGTAACAAAATACATATTCCAACACCCAAAAAGGATACTAAAGAAAGCTTGCGCCCTACTTTTTGTCATGATTCGGAAAGCTGAGACATTCGAATAAATGAAATTGCTTACCTCTTGATCGAGAATTTTGTCATCGGTAGATTTGTGACAATTTTCTCCGAAAACATCTTGATGATCATCATCTTCCTGAATATTCTGATGAGGGTCAGGTTGCCATGGAGTAAAATTGCAGTCCTCCCATTGCCCAATTTGCTTGAGATGCAAATTAATATCCTGCATTTGATGACAACAAATACTCGAAGGATCATGATTTTCCCTGCCACAATCCATTATGTTGCAAGGGCTAGAATCTGTTCCTAATGGTAAATCACTCTCAACCTTCTTGACTCTTTCCATTTGCTTGTCATATGATATCTCACTTGTTTCTAGAACCTCTTTAGCAATTCTTGAATTATCTTCTGCTCTTGTTGGAGAAATATGAATAGAAGAATCTTCTGTCAGCAGATCCTCTTTGGTCTGATATGAAGGGGCCATATCAACAGAATCATATGTTCTTTCACCTTCTTTAACATTGGAAGGGCAAAGCTCTGCAGGGGCTTCATTCACAATTTTAAGGTTACTATCTGAGGCTTGCTGCAAATCAATTGCTCTATTTACATGTGGGTCACTGCAGGAATCAGCCATGACTTTATGTGCTAAAACTAACTTACTGGAAGGTTGCGTCTGTAAAAGATCCTCCCTTCCAGATTCTTTTTTTGCCTCGTTGTAGCAGGTGTTGTCACCTTGTGTACAAGGTGGCACTCCAGCATCTTGCAACAAACACTTATCTGGTGTGTCTAAGTGCTCATCAAGAGTTTCCAGGGGATCAGCAAGGAATTCATCAACACAATTAGAAGTACTGCTGGAGGACTGATCTTGGCAAGCACCCTCATTGCTGCACCCTTTTTGAGAGCAGGGGATCAACCGAGCCTGTGAGACAGGAGACCCACAATTATCTGTGCTTCTTGGGAATGTACTGACACTATTAGCTAGCCCAGGAAAGAACTTCTCTGCATCAAATAAAGCTGCTTTTTGGGGTCTGGCAAAGGGCCAAAGAAAAATTACAGGATCAATTTCATCCACTTTAAATATCCAGATCTGAAATCATAAAAGACAAACATACAAACAAGCAAACAAACAAAATAAAGAAGATAAATACCTTCTAAAAGGATTCCCCTTTCTTGGTAAGTTGATATGAGGTGATGTGAATACAGGTTGAGGAGATGGGACACCGAGATCAGCATGCAAAGGATTCTCACTATTGGCAGGATTTATAGGGGACAAACTGCTCATATACCTGGAGAAAGGAGACTCCTACAGAGAAGAGAAAAGGCATTGCCAATAAAACTTCCATGGAAGATAATAGGATAGCATAGAAAGGGCAACTAGGCGCATGGAACACCTATACACATCTGCACAGGAGCGTACTTGTTCCTTTTCTTCTAAGTGGCCACTTAAATGCATGAGCATAAATTTTAAATATTAATCTTCTAATTTAAACTAAATCTACCTAGCACTGTCTGGGCATTTCGACTATCTTACTGTGAGCCAAAGAACAGAAAAGAAAAAATTGACAAAAACTGAAGCTACCAAAAAGGGGGGAAATACAATTCTCATGGGCAAACCGGCGTTAGAAATCTCAGCTAAAACATAGAAGAGATGGTCAAATATTACTCTGCAGAGTAGAACCAACAACAGAGCCCAACATTACATAACGCCTGCCATAACAACTTAAAAGTAGAAAATATTTCAAGAATCCTTTTCTGATCAGTTTGAACTTCCAACAACCAAGAACAAACTGATGCAATAAAACAGCTTTATTCACGAATTAATCTAACAGTCCAATGATTGATGTTGATGCATCTCTCAACTCAAACTCTCATCAATCTCTGGATTTTACCACAAACTCAGAAAAAAAAAAAAGCAACCCACATTATGAAGCACATTTCCCAAATCCAGCATAACCCACTCTCGGAGCAGACCGTTCCACACTCAAATTACCCTAAGAACATCAAACAAGCGTCAAACTCAAAACTCGTCACAAAACCCCCTCAACAGCGAAACCCATTCCAACTCAAATCACAAAAAGAACGTCATATTTAGTAAGAGATTTAGGGCAAAAGGGAACGAATCGAACAGGAGAGAAAACGAGATCGATCGATCGTACCTGCGCCGACGGAGAAGTGGAGGCAGGCTTGGTGCTGGGGGGAGAGGCCATGGCTGCAAGGCAGAAACCCTAGAGTTCACTCGAGATCGCGCGCTCGCAATGGGATTTTTCCACCACGGTGACCGAATTCACGGTTTTTACTTTTGTTTTTTTTACTTTCTTTTTTTTTTATGTTCATTTATATTTCCCTCTTCTCTCGCTTTGAAATTCGCCTGCTCGCCTCGTTTGCTCTTCTTTGTCGTGCTACATTTATTTCTGTCCGTTCGTTTGCATCGACATGGGAAACGCGAACTGGATCTGTAAGAATGGCCGTTCATCTGCCTCGAAATGAGAACGTGGGGAAATCCGCGCAGTCCATCTGGTTCTCACTTGTTTCTCAGGGTTATTAGTAAAAACAAGGTTTTAAGTTTTGATCGAAACCGAGTTGAAACCCTAAATTTAATTTCGATTTAGGAGTTTACTATTTATCTTCACCAACGAGCGTTCTGGGCAAGTGCGCGCGGGGGAGCTCGCGCTAGCTTCGTGTTCAAGCCCGCGCCCTCGTTGGACTAGTCCCCACGCTCGCCAGCCTGCCGCCGCTCTCTCACCTGCCTCGCGCCCTCGCCGACCTGGCTCCTATTCTCGTAAGCTGAGATCGGTCTTGCACCGGGACTAGTACTGTCATCAATCTGGTTCCGACGTCCTTACCGGTTTCTGTCAGATACTGTTCACGTACATAATATTATTCACGTAATTATTCATTATTTTTAAACATTTTTAAACATATTATAATTTTTTTAATTTGAAGTTAAAAAATAATTAAAATAAAGTTAAATTTTAGTCAAAATATAATTAATAAAAAAATATTTTAGTTGAAACTAAAATGAAAATGATTTTGATCGAAACACGTTGATTTTTTTGTTCACGTACATGTATGCATGACTATTCCACCGAAAGTAAAGCCAAAAAAAATTTATGTCGATCTCACCCCCATGTGAATGGCTGTCACGAAAAGTTAAATGTACTTATATTAATTTTTAACTTTTAATCATATTCATATTACTTCTTGTATGTTTTTTTAATACACTAATATATATTAAAAATAGACTATATCAATAATTAACCATCAAAATTAATTTTAATTAACTAAAATAATATTTAATATTATTGTAAAATTAAGTATAAATTCATTCTTAATTTTTCAAATTTTTTCAAATTTTTCTCAATATTTTATCGTATTTTTAATTTGAAATCAAAATACAGTCAAAATATAGTCAAACTCTAGTCAACACACAATTAATAATTAAAAAAAAATCTTTTGGCCGAAACTGAAACCGAAACGGCCGAAACATATTTGTTTCATTAGATCCCGAAACTGAAACCGAAACCACAACTATAAACCTTGGTAAAAACCTGCTTTATTTTTTAGCATCAATTACATATAATTTCTTAAAAATTTTTAAAATTATATATATATATATAACATTTAAAATTAAAAAAGTATATATTTTTTCTTAAAAATTCCCTATCATTATAAAGAACTCCTTTCCATTAAATTAAAAATTTACCTTATGATTATTTTGTAATTAAAATTTAAAATTATGATTTTATCTAATATCAATTAGGGCTGAATAGGCCCACTATATATCCAATAGGACCACTATATATCCAAACTGGGCCCAATCTTGAGCTTGATTTGGACCAAACCTAGAGTCGAGCCCTTTCCTGTACATCATCTCTGTCGTCCGATGTACAGCAAATCCTTCCTCATCTGTTGTCCTGCTCCACCCTCACCATCACCCAGCACCGCCCAGACCAAGCCTCTTCCCTGTCTCTTCCATGAATCCCATCCGATTGCTAGCCCTTCTTCGTATGTCATCTCCATTGTCCGACTCATTACAGTAAAATCCTATATCTCAGTCCTTTTCCATCTGTCGTCCTGCTCCACCCTCACCATCACCCAGCACCACCCAAACCAAGCCTCTTCCCCATCTCTTCCATGAACCCCAACCGTCTGCATCTACATCTCCGTCATTGTGCTCCACTCTCACCATCACTCAATGCTACTCAGACCAAACTCTTGCTCTTGCTGATCTAGCCCTGTCCTCCACCATCACCCGATATTGCTACTCAAGCCCTGACTCCACTCTCACCATCACTCGACGCTGCCTAGTCCAGCCCTGTGCTCCACCATCACTTGATGTCGTTGCTCAGCCCTTGGCTCCACCCTCACCATTACCCGACCTTGCCCAGTCAAACAAGTAAGTCGCAAGCAGGCAAATCTTTTCTTAATTTTTTGTCTCATTTCATAGCAACGTTGTTATCATACAAATGCAAAGGAATTTGTGCACTCTCACAATGGTAGGACATAGGATAATTATGAATCCAATTGTGATAACAGTCCTACCACAAAATATCATAAATCATAATACTATCCAGGACCCCACCCTCAAATTTAATGTCCAAGCACATTCTGTTAAAATATAAGTCTTCAGACTAGAATAAGTAAACTGAATCAAAACTCCTTTAAGAAGTAAGATCTGGATAGTAATTATTATCATTCAGTATCAACAAGTTCCTAATCATTCTCACATTTTATTTTAGTAGTTAAAATGAAACTAAACAACGCCTAACCCACTTGTTAGGTTAAAACTAATTTAGCAATCTAAGTTTTCTCTTATAATAACTTCTAAAAAGTTTTACAGATAAATTACATAAAGAGGCCAAGGGCCTGTATGGTAACAGTCCGAATTGGGCGAATTGGTTGAATTGGGGAAATTGGAGATTCAATTCCCTCAATTCAGCTGTTTGGTTATCAATTGAAAATCCGGAATTATGTGAATTTCTAATTCTGATAATTTCCAATTTTGGATTTGAATTCGGGATCAGAAAAGACGAATTCGCAATTCCGGATCCGAATTCAGTGGGCCCCACCACTACCCAAAACCCTAATTCACCCCTTTAAATAGCAGTCGAATTCGGCCGAATTCCTATCACCCGAGCCTCGACGCCTGTCGTCCCCGAGCCCGATGTCCGCCATCCTCGAGCCCAAGCGCCGGTCGTCCCCGAGCCCGAGCGCGTCTCCGTCCCTGAGCCCGACACTGGTCATCCCTGAACCCAAGCGTCGGTCGTCCTTGAGCTCGAGCGCGTCTCCGTCCCCAAGCCCGAGAGCGTCTCCGTCCCCAAGCCCGACGTCGGTCGTTTGTTGTGCATGTTCATGCATTTTGGTGTTTGCTGAAATGATATTTGAAACTAATATAGCATAGCATCATATAGTGCTATTTGAGACTTACTCGTTATTATCTATGTTGAACTTAATGTTGAAGGTTACTTGTTGTACATGTAAATACTGACAGCATTGGAAATGCCTTTTCAGATTACTTGTGTCTTCTATCTACACGTTTGGTGTGCTACAACAAAAGTGTAGAGAAGTCCATCATATTGTGATTCATTGTTGATGGTTTTGTTTGGTTGGTGTTGTAGAAAGCATCTATCACATAAACAGTTCTCCGAGCAGCAAATGAGTGAAGATGACATGTTCTATTGCAGTTTATGTGAAGTTGAGGTTTGCAACAGGGCATTAAGTTTTATATTATTTCATTGTGGCAAAATTTCTTTTTCTGTTGCTTGAAGCTCATCTAAAAAAACATTTTATTGATTTAATATTGTTTAAATCAATTATCCTTTATTTAAAAAAATTAGATATTATCAATATGCAATTCTAATATTATTTATTTTTAAAACCACAAAAATATGTCTAATTAATTTATTAATTTAATATCTATATTTATTTTAAATTTAAATATAGAAAATATCTTAAAATGGGGGTAATCTCACCTATTAAGAATTGGGTGATCATATCTCCAATTCCAAATCTAACCAAACACTGAAATTGAGGGAATTGACGGAATTCGTTAATTTCAATTTACATTCCAAACAACTGAATTCACGGAATTAACTGAATTGACAATTCTTTTTCTTTACTCAAAAAATACATCCAAACACCGAAATTATCAATTCCGCTAATTCCCTCAATTTCCCGTAATTGATCGAATTGATAATTCCCTCAATTTCAAAACTCGGAATTATCCAAACGGGCCCCAAGTGGTTTGCCTCCATTCTCTCTTTTGTATCAATGACCCAAATTATGCAATAGTGGGCTACACACTTGAGAAAATGATGACCTTGAGACCTTCTTTACCCCTTAAAATGAGACAAGAAATCCCCACGTCTATAAAGTAGAACAATGGAAGATACTTTTGACTCAAAATATATATAAGCTTTATTAACTGACAGAAAAGTAAGCTAAAATATCTATTTTTGCCTTTCAAACTCCAATAGTTTCAATACACTATAGAATTCTTTCATGTACATGCAATCTAAAATTGAAACAAAAATTAGACTGAAAACTATGATTACTATGCCTACAAAGCTAATTTTTATAGTTTGAAAAGTAAAAGCTAGTTTTTTATAATTTTGTTTATGAAATTGTCAGTCTTTTCTTTAGTTTGGAAGCTAGTTATATTGGATGCTATGATGGAGACTAGGTCTAATGACAATGGGGAAAGGTATAGTTTGATTTGGTTTGTTCATTTAGTTACATATATACACTTAACGGATTTATTTATTATGTATTGCACATGTGTTAAAAGATATTATTTTAGTATGTTTGTTGGATGTATGATACCTATATTTCAAAAATAAGTAATTGTTGCTTTCTGTTAATTAATGATCTTCTAATTAAGTTAATGATTTTAAAGGTTTGTCATAACATTAAAGATTAAGTTGATTGTTTGTGGGTTAATCAATGAGTTTCTATAAGTAAGTAATTATATTTGTGTATGAGTTTTTTTATTTTGTGTTCAATTTAGCAAGAAGTTTATATATAGTTAAATTATGTTTCAATTAAGTAATTAAGATTTCTTATTGTAGATTTTTTTTCATGAGTAATTCATTATATTTGTGAATGATTTCTTTAATTTTATATTCAGTTTAGCAATTAATTAAAGTTTATGTTAAGTTAAATCATGTTCTAATTAAGTTAAATAATTGGGATTAATACTTAAATATGTATAGTTATTTTTTACCTTTTGACAAGTATATTGTATAAATTATGTTGATATGATTTAGCAAGGTTAATTATAAGTTACTTTAGTTTTATTTTACAGGTCACAAAATATATTTTGACATATTATTCTCAAGTATGGAGAATCTTGAAAACGTATTTCAAGAACCAAACGAGTCAAGTACGAGTGTGGGAGACAGAAAAAATTCACTGTGAAGTTAGGAAATACATCATTGGAGAAATTTATGTTAGATGTAGAAAGCTATATCCCAAAACCTTTTGGGCCTGATCTTCGTCTTTGGTATTCTAGGCTAGATGTTAGCCCAAAAAGCTATGTTGCACTAAGAATATAGGCAAATTACATATCCATGCTGACTATGCATGGTCCAACTACTACCATGAAAATATTTGCTATAAGATTTGATACACCGGCTTTGAACATAGACCTTGATGCATCTAGAAACTAAAATGGGACAAGGAGACAAAAGTGAAGTGTAGAAGGGGAGGAGGATGAAGATATAGATGTATCAAATGAGGAAACATGGGAGGTAGAGAATGAGAGTAGAGTATTTGTAAAAGATAGAGATGTATTCTAAGATGATGCTAATGATTTGTTATTCAGTGGATGGGTACTATTCGAAGGTAGCCTCACATGAAAACTTTGAGGTAGAAGTCGACAACATGGAGGCTTATGGATGTGACATATCAAGCAATAGAAGTGTTGAAGGGATTGAGATTAGAAGAAAATATGGCTCAATGGAAGATTTTAGAAGTTGTTTAAAAAATTTCTACATTATCAATAGCTTTGAAGTTCACTATAAAAGAAATGACCCAACTAGAGTTCATGCTAGATGTCAAGTAGAGGATTGCATATGGTACATGCATGCATCTTGGTTGCCAGATAAAAAGACTTTTTAGGTGAAGAAATTGACAAATAAACACACATGTTCAAGTATTAACAAAGTAGACAACTTAATGGCTTTCCAAGCTTGGATTGCATATCATATTGCATCTGAAATTAAAGACAAGCCGAGGCTATCCCCAACTGAGGTTAGAAAAATTTTGAAAAATAAGCTTGGGATAGAGGTCTTATATCATAAATGCTATAGAGGTGTTGAGTCTACTAATAAGATTGTCCATGGAAGTATAGAAGAAAGATTCAAGTATGTACTTTCATTAAAAATATAGATTGAAGGATAAAATCCATCAGCCGTCATAGAGTATGTGCTAGATGAAGAGAGAAGATTTAAATGGTTATTTGTAGCATTTGGCCCTTCTCTACAAAGATTCGAGGTAGATTGTAAACCCTTCTTAGGATTGGATGAATGTCATTTGAGGGGTAAGTACTTACAAACTCTCTTCTTTGTAGTGACTCTGGATAGAAACAATGGACTCTTTTCTATTGCTTTTACTATTGTGGACAATAGAAGTGGAAATAGCTAGTCTTGGTTTATTCAATTATTGGACAAGGCACTAGACATGGACTATAGCATTTTAACTTTCATGAGTGACATGGAGAAAGGATTAGTAGAGGCACTTACTGTGCACATGCCCAATATAGAGCATAGAATTTGTATGAAATATTTGTATTAGAACTTTAAAAAATCATGGCCAAAAGCAGGTATCGAAAGGCTTGTATGAAATAGTGCAAGAGTGTTCAAAGAGAGTAATTTTAGGTATGTTTTGTTAGAAATTAGTATCATGCAATACTCATTCATACAAATATATCTTATGTTATTACTAATTTAACTTATTTTGTTTTATGTGATGTTTTTAGGTATGCTATGTTGGAGTTAAGGAGTACC
The DNA here is from genome assembly GCA_005019695.1 of Trichopus zeylanicus subsp. travancoricus. Taxonomy (NCBI): domain Eukaryota; kingdom Viridiplantae; phylum Streptophyta; class Magnoliopsida; order Dioscoreales; family Dioscoreaceae; genus Trichopus; species Trichopus zeylanicus. The sequence goes on from RXID01014304.1 coordinate 117,516, forward strand.
TCACAAGAGTCAGCAATATACTTGGAGGGACTTAGTAAAAAATAAAGAATGTCTCAGTTTAATGAGAATTGTAAACTTTATTATTTGATGAACAATGTGTCAGAATTGTTCAATGTGCAGGCTATGGAGGCTAGAATGAGGCCAACTATTGACTTAGTTGATTCCATAAGGTGCAAGTGAGCAAATAAAATGAGACTTAAGTAAGGGTTGGCTACAAACTGGAAGGAAAAATTAATACCAATGGCATAGAGATATGTGAAGAATATAAGTAAAGATAAGGATAGTTACATTGTGATGAGGAGCTCAGATACTTAGACAGAGATTTAGCCCATATATGAGCGTTGTGAGGCAGATCTAGGGCAAAAGACTTGTACATGTAGGAGGTGACAAATGACAAGATTGCCTTATAGACATGTTGCTGCTATTATTTGTACCATGCGTAATCCACTATGGGATATTTTTCTACATGATTATTACAAGACATTCATGTAAGTATTTATTAGGTTTCTTTAATAATAAGTTTTGGATTTTATATGACATTAATTAGCTCTATGTTTACTTCAGTTTATGTTTTCAAGTATAAAAAGGCATACAAAATGGTAATAAACACACTAATTGATAAGAATCAATTATTTTCAGTTGCTATAGGATTTACAGTTGGGCCACCTAAAACTCTCAGGTCCTGGGGTAGGCCAAAAAGACAGTGAATAAAGGAAAAACATGAAGTAAAGAAGAGCAATATAGCTCACTATTGTCAAAAATATGGAAAATCTGGATACCATAAGAACATATGGAAGGCTACTTTTAATCATAATGGAGAAAAAAGTATTTTGCACACAACTTAATGAAGTTGTATAGTGGATTAAGAGTTAGAGAGAATACAGGAAGAGGTAGAGAAAGAGGAAGAGAAAGAGGGAGAGGCAGAGGAAGGAGTGCCTTAAGTATCACTAGGTTTGTCTACTTAACAACTCTAGCATTCTCTACACATAAATATACTTAATTATACTTTAACTCTTCCTCAGGGAATAACTTCTACTTGATTTCATGTCTTAATCTCAAGAATTTACTTGAGAGTTTGTAGATCTCTTATATGTTAATTTTAAATTTATGCATTAAATTCTGTGATGTAATTTCTAATTCAATTAACAAATATCCTAATCAAGGTTCACAATATCCTATCTTATCGCCAACAATATCTCAAGAATTCACTAATAAGCTTCAAGCACCCAAGACCACAGAAATCTATAGTATAATTTATTATTTGATCATATTGTTATATATTTTATTCATTTCGGATTATACTTAACATTGTCTTCATTGTTGGTTGAACTTAATATATTTTATGTGCTTGGTTGTTAGATTAAGTGTTTATTTGTGCTGAATTCAAATTTAAATTATTCTCTTAGAATATGTTAATATCTTATTTATGCTCCTAATATATTATTTATTTTCCTAAGGTCTGATCAATTATCTTATCATGTTATTACACATTTTACTTGTGTTAGGTTATACTTAACCTTATCTTGATTATTGGCCAAAATTTAATATATTTTATGTATTTGGTTATTAAAATATATTAGTTTCTTGGTTATATTATAAATATGATATTTAACCTTTTCGAGTTTGTTTTATATATGTTTTCATTGTGACCATGAGTGGAGTTGGAGGATTTCAGCTTATGCCTCCATATCATCAACCACCCATTCATGCTGCTGGCAATAAACTTTTTCCAAGACGGAGGGGCTTATCTATAGGTTTGTAGGGGCAAGTATCTATTGACACAAGAAAAGAAATAGGTGACCCTTCAGTAAACACAAAAAATGGCAATAATTAAAGCTCCATAAATATATTTAATCCTTTTTATTTTTTCAATATTTGCAATTTGCAATAGGAGCTCTTTATCTTCAAAGACTCAAATTTGTTTATTTATTTTTCTATTTAATTGTCCTTAACTAATTAAGTTTATTTTTTGTGATGAAATTTGAAAAAATATGTGCAAGTTTACTTTTATTATTTGGATCAAAAAAATGATAGAAGAATATATAAAAAATTATTTTTTTTGGATAACAACTTAATAGCATATTATTATCAATTTGCAACCAATCTAGACCAATTCTAGGGGGTTACTTGCAAACTTTTCATTTAAAGGGCTGCTTTATAATTTTTACGAAATTAGAAATTTTTTTAAATTAGTTATAAGGACTTATTTGTAAAGTTTTAGAATCTTTAAGATCATTTTTATAAAATTTTATTTAAAAAATAATAAAACTTGGACTTATTTGTAAAGTTTTAAAACCTTTATGATCCTTTTTATAAAATTTTATTTAAAAATAATAAAATTTGGACATCTTTATAGATAAAAATCTTCAAGAGGTCCATTTATAAATATAAAAATATTAAACTTATAATTTAAAATTTAAAATTTAAAAAATTTCAAATATTTTTTGTAAAATTTTATTTAAAAAATAATAAAATTTGGACTTATTTATGAATAAAATTTTTTGAAGGTCCTACTTATAAATTTATAAATATTAAACTTATATTTTAAAATTTATTGGAGGGTTTATTTGTAAATAAATTATTCATAAAGTTTTAAAACCTTCAAGGTCTTTTTTGTAAAATGATAGAATTTAGACTTATTTGTGAACAAAAAAAAAAATCTTCGAGACCCTATTTATAAAAGTATAAATATTAAACTTATAATTTAAAATTTTATGGAGGATTTATTAGTAAAAATAAATTTTTCATAAAATTTTAAAACCTTCAAGGTATAAAACTTTATTTTAAAAATGATAGAATTTAGATTTATTTGTAAATAAAAATTTTGAGAGATGTATTTGCAAATATACAAATTTAAACTTGTAATTTAAAATTTTATGGAGGATTTATTTGTACAAAAAAGGGAGAATGAGATGTTAATAAAAAAAATATTTTACAAAAAAATAAAATAAAAATTTTTGAGGGTTTAAATTAAAATTTACAAAGAGTAATGGAGGGGTTATGCGTAAATACTAAAATCTCAGAGGGTTACTTATAAATAGAGTAAAATTTGAGAGTATGTACGTAAAATCTCAAAATTAAAATTACAAAAATTTTTTATGAAATTATTATAAAGGTATTTTTGTCTTGACAATTCTTCCAAATGGTGTTCAACGGAATATTTTTAAATATTTTTCAATTTAACTACAAATAAACAACGAAAGAGATTTTATAGCATATTTAATAACCTAAAAAAATATATAATTCTTTAATTTTGAAGGAGAAATATTTAACTTTTTAAGATTTTAAAGGATTATATGCAATTTATCCTTTTTATTGAGATAATAACATACAATTGTGAAGTGAAGCCCGTAGCTGCACTACATCTTTCATTGCTTCAACTCTCGCTAGAAATATAACCCAGTCACAACACTCATTCCAAACCAGCATCGAGAAGGCCACGTCTAATAAGAAGGTCCGACGTTGGAAACCTCCCCCACACCACCTTCCACATGAACATGGCAATTTTTGGTAGTAAAGGTAAACACCAAACCCATCTGCAATTAGGACCATTTACACTGTTTTTTGCTTGCTCATTTTTGTTTTCTGGGTTTCTATCTTAAAGTTTGTATCCTACTCCCCCTCTCTCATTTTGGTCAATATTTACATCTGGACCCATGTTGTTGAATAAAAACATGAAATTTTAAATCTAAAAATATGAGCAAGAACATGGAATAATATTCAGCATTTCTGCTCCTGTTTTATGCTATTTGTTCAAGCCTGATACAAAAAACAATGAACAGAAATAACATCAAAATGTTAGCAAGCAATTCGTCAAGTGCAAATACATCATTAGTCAAGTGATCCATCAAGCAAAGATCCAAGAGCCATGATCAGAACATAATCAAAATCAGAAGGACAACATACAGAAGATGACAGTAAAAAGAATTTCATAGGGGAATACAAACTGGGATCAATCAGTTCATCTTTCTTTTTTAACCCTAACAGATAAGATTTGGCAGTAGAAAGTTTCTGACAAAATAGTATGAACATCCTTTCCACAAGAAATACAGCAATTCCTATGAGCTAAAATGTGGAAAAGAAACCATTCATGGATCAAACGTAGCCTTTCCCAAGACAATTTAGGCACCTTTGCACCCTGCAAGAAGAATTAAATGGAGGTAAAAACTAGGGCCTTCTGCAGACATTTACCAAAATACCCCCTTTGTCAATTTGAGCAATATGGAAGACAGAAATTATCTCTAGAACGTATAAAAGAAACAATTGTCTTTACAAACACAATGGGATGTCCTTGAGAAACAATGACTGAAACTGAAAATGAAACTGAAAAAACTAAATGGAAAAACAAGAGGAGAGTACTGACTTGTTGCCATCACATGTAGGGCAGAGGCATGGGTTGATGACAATGGGATCATACAAAGGAGACCATTCAATGGTGGATTTGCCTCCACATAGTCTGCAAGGGTAGAAGCCTTTTCCTTTGCAAGCAATGCATGGCCGTCCAACCTTTTTCTACAAACCACAACAGAATTAAAGAGAGCTTCATAAGCCGGACAATAATTTATAAAGAATTTTGCAAATTTATTCTTCAATTTTGTGTGTCTATGTGCATATAATTCCCTATGATCTCCATATTTTTGTGTGGCTTCATAACAATATATGTCAGTTCTGCAAATACCTTTCTAGTGTTGCTTTTCAACCGATTACCTAAAATCTTGAGAAAAGATACTTATACCTAAAAGTTCCCATGTAATTAGTCTGCATAAAACACTTTGAAATCGATTATTCATTGTAAAAAGTGATCATTTATTTGCAATAAACTCCTATAAATCTAAGTTGTTTGACAAAGAGAACATCATCTTCAAATCCCTGGCAGACAGGCATTTTACTTTTTAATGTATCTAATTTTCAAAATCCCCAGATAATCTTTAGACAGCCCTGCTAATTACAGACTTTAGAAAATTAAACAACAGGGACAAACATGCTACAAATATCAAAAGATTGCATGACAAGAATGCACAATGATGTTAAACGCTACATGAAAAGTTAAATGGAAAAATGACTACATTAAAGAGCTTGAATCTATAATGAATTTTTGTTTTCAGACCAAAGAGTCAAACAATTCACATCCCTAATGCCATCATGTTGGAAATATTTTCTGTATCCTGGTAATCGCATGCATATACGGCGATGATTTTTGATGAAGTCATATACAAATAGAGATAATTCAAATACGAAGGATTTCAGCAATTCATGTTAAAAAATAAAATCCATAAAGTGTAAGATATCCGGAGTCTGTTAGGTCAAATAGCAGCAAACCCGCTTTGATTCTGCGGCAGCCTGCAACGCCCGAATGGCTACTGACGAAGCCACTGACAACGTGAAGAAGCCTCCAACAACGAACCCAGCGGCAGAAGCCACCACACGCAGCGGCCGAGGAATCCCACGGGCCATTTTTTAAGCCACTCGCGAAAGAGTATTGTTTCAACGCCCTTTCGAGAATTTGGCAAGAAAACACTCGATCACAAGAATACAAAGAAACAAAAAACTGAGCAGAAAATATGTTCAAGAAAATGCATGTTCACTCGTTGTGGCATTTAATCGAACACATACTAGACGAGGTCTCTGAGAGCGGTTGCACGAAAAGGGTGGGATGGGCGCCAAGTTGCGAACGGGACGTCAGTGCAATTTAATGATCTCGGCACGGTTGATCGGAATCGTTAATCATGCTACGATGGCTATCGACGGTCCGTTCATCATGTCTAGTTTTCTTTCAAACACCTCCCTAACTATTAAAATTTTATAAAATCAAACGTAACTTTTTTTATTTACATAAAAATGGTAATTTCAAGTTGAAAGCTAAGATATATTTAAAGTTTTTATTTTACCAAAAAATTTTTTTCATAAAATTTGTAATTTCGTATTATACTCGTGTAGTTCTTTTTTTATGGGATTAGAAACCCTAATTGTTTTCAATTTTCTCTGCCAATAACTTTTTAGGAAAATTAAATTTTCTGCACTAATAATAATAATTCGACCCATGCTTCCAAATTGAACAAATTAATAGTAGAATCATACACTAGAGTGGTGCACCTTTCCAGTGCACAAAATAAGAACGTTAGGTACTTTTTTTCAAATAAGGAAGAAGTCAGGGGGTATTTTGCAAAAACGACCTAATGGGCCTCACCAATACTTTCCGCCAGGACGACTCGGTACAGCCCGGCAATCGAGATCGAACGGTTCACATGAGAAGCACCCATCCCGAGGACCCGAGACAATAACGCGGACCCCTTCGCCCTTCGTTTCTACTGACATGAAATCATGCCCGTATGTCAAATGTTCGATGAATTTCTGATCTCTGTGAAGACCAGCGTTCTAGTTCTTTCGTGATCAACAAGCTCAGGAATCACGATAGAGATCGTTTGGGTAGAGCCAGTAGTCAAATGTCACGTAGAAGCGTATCAAACTTCATTTTTATTTGACTCAAATCCTTAAAAAAATAAAAAATTATTAGGTCACGTGGTATTAGTGATAACTGTATTTATATTTTAATAATCAAGTGTTAGAGTAATACCTTGATTTTTCGTGTTTGCTAATATCGAATTAAGACATACCACTCGTTTTCTTCTATCTACAAATCTAGGTAAATAACAAGTCTCTCTGGATGGTTCTTGTATGGCATGAATTATTTCTTCTTCACATCTGCCTTCTAATCACATCAATGCTCACTAAGTATTTGTATGATGCAATTTTTTGCGTTCTTGTCCAAATTTGTATTGGCTTGAAGACAAAAATATTAAAAAAGTTAGTAAACAAAAATAATATAATGAATATAAGCATCCAATAAAAGTTAATATAAGAAGATATTACCTTTATATCCACTCATATTCGTTCCTTTTTTTTGTAGGCATAATCTGCCAAGCAGTATATGTCATCACCAAATTGTTACTATTCTTTGCAAAAATTTTCAATTGGCCAAAAACCATGTCAAATTCTTGCTAATGACTTGATCGTGACGGTTGACACTAAGCTATAATTCGAAGCCATTGGTCCTCCAAATTCCTATAGGTCTACTAGGGTTACGAGTGGTTCTACTCATAGAAACTGTAGAGGGACTTGTAAATCACATGAAATGAGAGACTTAATTACAATGTTATAATTATAAAATCAAGTCGAATACAAAATATAGAAAATTAGCAATGACTTGCATACCTTCATGACCATTACGATCTATATCATGATCTAACTGATCTGGAGGGTTAGAGTCTACGCTATCCTTAGTGGAGTCCTCATTGAAATCTCCATTCATCTCATACCTTGTATCCATAGTGTCAGCATCCTGCAAATCCTCTACCATATATCCTACAAATTGTACCTTTCATCTACAATCCATGATGATCTACAAATTGAAAACATAATTATATCTCTTCAGTTAAATAAGCAATATAACAAAATAATAATTAATAAATAAAATAACAACAACTAGTAATAAATAATGAATAATGAAAATAACATGTTAGCTACATTTATCAATTATTTTCTTCAGGCAAGAAATCGTCCTCATCATCATCGCTATTAGATTTGTCTTTTTCCAATTGGATTTTCTCTTCAAAATTAAATTCATTGGTCATGATGTCATCTTCTTCTGTATGTAGTTGATCTAAATCGACATATGATGCATCTATGATTACTCCTTTAATGTTTCTATATTTAAATTCATAATCAAAATCATCAAGTTATTATGTGGTGCAAAACTCTGCAATTGGCTCTTTGAAGTTTTCATCCCATGTCCTGTGATCAAAGCCATCAATGTACTCTTGTGAAGTCATTTCCATAATTATGTGTCACTTTGGATCTAAAGGATTTGTCACATGAAACACTTGATGTGCTTAGCGTGTGAAAATATAAAGTTCATCTTCATATCGGTTGTATTTATATATCAGACAGTTGAAGTTCACTAATATATATCTAAACTCATCAGTTACCACTCTAGTGTTATTGTCAACACAATCATACTTGAACAATACAAACTTAAGCTTATTATTGTACTATATTTCAATAATATTTGACAGAATATCGTAGAACTGTATAGCTCCTGATATGAGGTGCTTGTCCTTTGTGCATGCGAAGCTTCTTATAACTACCTTCAAAGTTATGCCATTGTCTTATGTACGACAGCTCATTTTCCACATCTTCATGTGAAACTGAAAACTATTTATAATGTATTCTAAATATCTCCTTACCCAATTGTCAGGATCAGTTATCAAGAGTAATATCTCTTTTAGAATCTCAAATACCTTACCGCTTCATTCTAATCTAGCAATCTAAAATAATAATAATCCATGTGTTAAATATTAGATATATAAATGCTTATATAATGTATAGTCTAAGTCTCAGTGATACTTACATATTGTTTGAACAATTTAACAAAAGTGTTGTTATGAATTTTCTCACGTTCAAACTCCCCAGCTTGACATTGTTTATCAACCTTTATTGACTTTATGTGTTCCCTACAAAATACATTTTTATTATTTTAGAAGGTAAGTGAGTGATATTAGAGCTTATTATAGTCCATTGATCCATTTCATATACTTGTGAAAGGGTGCCACGATATCTAGATTAAATAGTATATAGCGTGTGCTTGTGTCCATTGAATCTCGCCTACATAATGATATCCTTGCTGAGCCCCAATTGAATGCTCCTCTTCATTGTTAGAATAATAGTCCTGGTTCCAAGAAAGTTGAGCCAAGTTTGAATGGGAGTTGTGTAAGCATAAAGACCACCCAAGAGGGGGGATGAGTTAGCGTTTAGAGCAAATATCACTTTTTCATTGAAAACAAAACCAATTCAATCCACCAAAAATAATTCAAAGCCAACTTTAATCAATCACAAGTGTAGTTGAATAAAAGACAAGTTAAGAGAGAGCGTACTATGATATAACGTAGTTCAGAGATCAATTGCTTCTATTCCATGACCCTTACCTCGATGTTAGGACTTCAACTTTCTACTAAATGTTGCTTCATTGGTGAAGTCAACCCCTTACAACTCTTCTTGCACCAACTGGCAAGATCAACTTTCAACTAAAGCTTGAGTCTCTTAACTACTCCAAATAGTCTTGGAGTATATTATAAGTAGAAGAAAAATAGAAATGGATGTTATAAATTCAGCTCTCACAAAGTTCCCTCAAAAAATAAGGAAAATGCAATGAAAATTTATGAAAATATGCTCGAGATTGAAAAGTTTAGAGCTCAACAATGTTTAGAGAGTAGAAAGGGCTTTCAATTTCTTTTCTCAAAGATTAGAAGATGTAAAAGTTATTGATGGAAGTCCCTTCAGCTCTATTTATACATTTGGGATTGAATCTATCTATTAGGGGTGAGATCCCTTAGCTTGGTTTACTTCAGGGATAAAAAAACTAACCATCCTGTAGAAAAGCTGAACCAAACGTTTGCTTGAATAACCGGGCTTTGGTATAAAGAAAACACAATAATTGGTTTTGTTTGTCGATCATCTAGTTATAAATTAGTCATCTGGTATTGAGAAAACTCAAAGACCAGTTTTCTCATTTAGACATCTAGTTATCAACTAGTCATTCGGTACTGCATGGCTCAGAAGTTTTAACATAACCAATCATCCAATTTTGAACTGGACATCTAGTTTAGTTAGAATATCTTTGTTAGGAGCTTCTTGTAGTCTCTCTATGTCATTAAAAAACTCTAAATAATTAATTTAAAGAAAATTTTTGACTCGTTTGAAAAAAAACAAAAACAAAATCTAATTGATGTTGAGTCTTTGAGTTGCTTTCGCTTTATCTGTGTTATTTGCTAATCTTCAAGTTATTATAGATACCTTTAAGCTGCTTCATGTGATCCTATGATCTCTTCAAGCCACGTTCATTGATCCACCATCATGCTTCTTGTCCTTTAAGATTTTAAACGTACCCTTGAGAGCTTTAAGCATCTTGGCTAATGACACAACTCAAGTAGACATCAAATAAATTTTATTCATCATCAAAATTAGGAAGGGCAAAAATTTTCTCCTTTTTGATGATGACAAACCCTCAAAACAATACTTGAAATGAAAACATATTATGAATAGGCAATTCAAAAAGAAAAAAAATGCACATATAATACAAGGCATACAAGATGTTGAGTTTTAGGTGTCTCGAACTCGAATTAGAGTTTGAGTTAAAGTAGGAATCCAAAGTTAGATTTAGATTTATGATTGATTTGTAATATTAGGAGTTGTAATTAGAGTAAAACTCAGATTCAATAAAGGTCTATAAATATACTATAATACATAGGGCTTATGATGACACAGTATTAAGGTTGAGCTAGAGAGAAATAGAGAGAGAAGAATAGAGAGAATAGAGAGAAGAGAAAGAGAGAGAGTATCGACTCTTATATGTGGGTCTTTCTAGTGCTTCTCGTTGGTCTCTCGTGGTGGTTCCTTATGGTGTTCTCTAGGAGATTATCTCTGAAGGTGGGGGCATTGCTGAGACTTGGTGAAAGAGTTTAGTTAAGTAAGAAAGAGTAAAGTCTTTCTTGTAGACTCTTATAAAAGCCTTTTCTTTTGATAGTGGATCTCTCACTATCTTATCTTGTTATTTTCTTTTATTTTGTATTATTTCTTATTTCTTGTGTTATTTGAGAATAAAGTGATTCGTGAATGTTCCGTTGTGAATTCCAACAATTGGTATCAGAGCTCAAGAGCAAACAACCAAGATGGTAAAGTCCTTACTCGAGGTGGAGAAATTTGACGGTAAGATAAATTTGTCTTATGTTAGAAGAAGATGAAAGTGTAGATCGGCGTGCCGGTCTTGGGGTGGACGAGCGCGAAGTACGGTGGGATCATGTGCACACGGGCAATTTGGGTGGTGTAGCACACCTGTCCAAGCATGTCGACCAGCATCCTTGTGGGCATCCCCTTGAGTGTGCAGAGCGCCACCAGGTACTTGGCCCAGCACTACTCGACGGCCACAAAGGCCACCGAGTAGGCGGCATTAATGTCGAGTTCACTGTAGTGCTGCATCATGACAAGGGCCCTCTACGGTTATGATATGACTTCCTTACGATGGAGGAGGATGAGGTTGAGGGTTCTACATTGGATCATATAGACAGTAGGTTGTAGGCCAAAGCTCAGTGAAGGCCAACATGCCAAAGTTGGTGACCTTGAGCTCGCCGTTGTCGCCCAGGAGGAGATTCTCCTGCTTGAGGTCATGGTGGCAGACGCCGCAGGAGTGGCAGAAGTCAACGGCGGAGAGGAGCTGGCGGAAGTAGCGGCGGACTTGGTTTTCCATTAGTCGGCCGCGGGCGTGGTCCATGACAAAGAAGATGCGGGAGCGGGTGGCGAGGACCTCGCAGAGATGGATGACATGGGGATGGCGCAGGAGGAGCATGGTGGAGACCTCACGCTGTATCTAGGTTGTGAGGGCAGGGTCACAGCGGACGAGGTCCTCACTGATGATCTTGATGGTGATGCTCTCTCCAGTGTGGAGGTCGCGGCCATGGTGGACCTTGGTGAAGGTGCCATGGCCAAGGATGTAGCCCAGCTCGTAGTGTCCGTGGAGGACGCTGGAGGAGGGAGGAGAGGAGATACCCTCCATTGTTTGCAGTCACGGTGTTTGTGATTTTGACTAAGCAGAGTTGTGTGAGCAAAGGCGAAGGTTAGAGCTCAAGAGACGGACGATGGTGATGGCTCAGCCGGTGGAGGAGCTCAAAGTGGTGACGAGCGCGGTAGGTTATGTAGGCGCATGTAGGCGGATGGCGGAAGCATTAGTGGGGCTTCTCCTCTGGGGAGGCCAAGGTTTCGGCAACACGAACCAGGGGCTGCAACCCAAGCACAGGCTGGTTGAAAGCGGCTGGGGAACCACGAACTCACCACCTCACAGCCATGAGAGCATGATGACTGTTGGATTGTGCGGGGTCTAGCATAGGCGTGAAGGTGCTCGACACCTGTGAAGCCTGCAGAGGAGGAGAGCACCTTAGGGTAGCGAAGGCTAGTTGCTAGAGTATAAACCGGGTGAGGCAGTACTCTGGTGATAGGAGGCGGTGCTCAGGAGATTCGGCAAGTGGAGAAGGCAGTGGCTGTTGTGTGACGCCGTGTGGGAGCAAGACCAAGAATGAGGTCGAAGAGTGAATTTGAGGTTGGCTCGAGCTTGCGTCTTGCGATTAGCTGAATAAACTAGTAGCCTAGGGGCTGGGGCTGGATGAGAGATAACGTTGAAGATTCATAATGGTGGCACAATCAAGTTCAAACCAAGGTGGAGATTGTTGAGTTTTAGGTGTCTCGAACTCGAATTAGATTTTGAGTTAAAAGTAGGAATCCAAAGTTGGATTTAGATTTATGATTAATTTGTAATATTAGGAGTTGTAATTAGAGTAAAACTCAGACTGAATAAGGGTTTATAAATATGCTATAATACATAGGGCTTATGATGGCACAATATTGAGGTTGAGCTAGAGAGAAATAGAGAGAGAGGAATAGAGAGAATAGAGAGAAGAGAAAGAGAGAGTGTGTGAGCTCTCATATGTGGGTCTTTCTAGTGCTTCTCAGTGGTCTCTCGTGGTGGTTCCTCGTGGTGCTCTCTTGGAGATTCTCTTTGAAGGTGGAGGCGTTGCCGAGACTTGGTGAAAGAGTTTAGTTGAGTAAGAAAGAGTGAAGTCTTTTTTGTAGACTCTTGTAAAAGCCTTTTCTTTTGATAGTGGATCTCTCGTTACCTTATCTTGTTATTTTTTTTATCTTATATTACTTCTCGTTTCTTATGTTATTTGAGAATAAGGTGATTCGTGAATGTTCCACTGCGAATTCCAACACAAGGCTCACATAGAGAGCATGGATTAGAGCATAAATAGAGCATCATACTCCCCCTTTTGACATAAAAAAGGGACTATATAGGAATCAAAGTGGATAGAGTCTCCTCTATAAAATTTGAATATAACCTATATACAAGCACCAAGCTATAGATAAGCAACAATATATCTCATGTAGGACAAGATATACTAGTGACAAGAGAAATATCACCATGCCCTATATACAAGCTCCCCCTAACTTGATGTATTCTAACAAGCAGATATCCAAGAGACAAGAAAATACACCAATAATTTTGATAAAAGAAACCACATGAATTATAAATATCCACAATGTCAAGTTAGAAATAAATAACTAGAACACAACCCATAAAACCATAATGCAAAATACTAAACAACATCCAAAACAAGGACATGAGCTGGAATAAGGCAATATCCAAGTTAGAAATATTACAGAAGCATAAAGACACAAAAAAAATAACTAAAGGCTCAATCTAGGGGTCTATCTAGGAGTTGTGCAGTCCAATAGAATGTGAAGCATCTTAGACATCCCATCCAAAGAAGAGTGAAACTCATCTATGAAAGTCCGAAGATGAGTCACCTGTTTGGCCATGCTCTGTGCTATGTCTTCCAAATGAGCAAGCCTTGCAGTGAAGTAAGCATTGAACTCTATAGATGTGGTATGAGAAGGTCTAGCTCTTTAGCTACGCTTTACAGCATCAATCTCATCCTCCTCTGCTTGGTTATTATCACCCTCCCCAGGAGACCAAACTCCATCATGTAAGGTAAAGCCCATCCAAAAGAGTGTGAAGTGAGAGAAAAAATCAACAAATGTGTAGGGGTGGATAGAGTGAGGTCATGTGAATGACAGGAGCTCCAAAGTTCCAAAGGATAGTGGTAATAATGCTGGGATATCCAAGAGTGGCATGAGCATATCTAACATAGTAGGCCATATGGTAAATAATGATGCATTATAAACAAATCTTACACCCAATCAAAAGATAGTAAATGAGACACAACTCAGTGAATGAAACTTCACTCCTATGGCCACCCTTTGAAAGGAGGGTATAAGCAAGAATATGATGAAATATATAAACTCTAGGTGGGGGGAGGGGAGATTGAAGCTTCCGCATGGCCTCACACTAGTTTCCCTTAAAGATGGTCTCAACAACCAATTGATAAGAGAAAATGCGATCAAACCATTTACCACTGAGGGACACTCTCTCCCTTGATGCAAGTATGCCAAGTATAGAACCTAGTACTAGGGGATGAGTGGCATGTTCTTCTTGCCATATGAGGTGTCAAAAGCATTACTAGATTCAATAAAAGTGGCATTATCATAGAACACTCAGATATCATAATCATGAAATGGTTCACATTTGGTTAAGAGATATTCATCCTTGAGCATCAAACAAAGGTAAGAGATTCAAAGAGTAAAGATCATCAAAATCTACAGTATGAGAAACAACAATATAGGAATTTGTAAATTTGTTTTTGAAATGAATAAGGGCTTCAAGAGAAGCAAATTTAGGTGGAAATTGATATCAACAGGGGAGGATGAGGATGCCTTGCCTTTCCTCTTCTTACAATTAAGGTGCTTGATCCTTGGAGCCATGGAAGATGAGGGATCAAAATTGGAGGAGCAATCAAGAGGAATTGAAGAGGGATAGGCCTAGAATCGTGCTTGAGGGGCTTGGTACGCCTCATATTGCCACTGGAGCATTTGGAGAATCATTGGAGCTGCCATGTGAGAGGAAGATGGGGAAAAGCAATAGGGGGACCTAGGGTTTTAATTCTGATATCAGGCCTGATTTTCACATATCGAACATCTGGTTCACAATCAGGCATCCAACTATGAATTTTATCTAGCAAAAGTTCTGACTACCAGATGTTCGGTACAATATCAGATGTTCAACTGTGAATTTTGGGGAAATAGACACTACAATAAGTAGGCATCCATTTTAGAATCGGACTTTTGATATAAGGAAAAATTGCAATTCTCAGTGAAAATTAGAAATTAATTTTGAAACCAATTTTTTAGGAAATCTTAGCAAATCAAGTAAGTTTTAGAACTTCAATTTCACTTTGAATCAAAGAAAACTACATCTCATTCAAAGGTTTAGTAAAAATATCCATAAGTAAATGATAGGTTTCAATGAAAATCAAAAAAATATCATTTTTAGAAACATGATCCCATATAAAATAGTGGCAAATATTAATATGCTTTGAATGAGAATGTAGTACCAAATTTTTGGACAAACTAATAACACTAGTATTGTTGTAATAAATTAGTATATTAACAAAATTACAATCAAAATCTTGAAGTGTTTATCTCATCCAAAGGATTTGAGAATAACAACATTCTGCGGCTATATATTCGGCCTTGATGATAAAAAGAGCCACTGAATTTTATTTTTTGGAACTCTATGAGACTAAAGACTTTCAAAGAAATTGGTATATACAACTTACACTCTTTCTATCCCCAAGACATCCAACATAGTCTACATTATAAAAACTAATTAAATCAAAATACTTATCTCTTGGATACCACAATCCTAAAATTAGTGTGCTCTTAAAATATCTAAGTATGTATTTTACGAGAACTAAATGTGATTTCCTAAGTGATGCTTGAAATCTAGCACATAAATAAATACTAAATATGATGTCAGGTCTACTACCGGTAAGATACAATAAACTACTAATCATACATCTATACCATTTTTCATCAACCTTTTCACCATCTTCATCCTTATTTAACTTGGTTGAATGACTCATAAGAGTTCCTATTAAACTTCATCCTGAACTTCTTGAGTAGCTCCTTGACTTAGTTTGTTTGATGAAAATCCCATTTGTCAATTGTTGTACTTGGAGTCCAAGAAAAAATTTTAATTCTCCCATCATGCTCGTCTCGAACTCCTTTTTTATAGTGCTTATAAATAACTCATATAGATTTTCATTAGTAGCACCAAATATAATATTGTCAATATAAATTTATACTACTAGTAAAACATTATGTTTTTTCAAAAGAAACAATATAGTATCGACACAACCCCTTTTAAAACTATTTGAAAGTAAGAAGAAACTTAGTTTCTCATACTAAGCTCTAGGAGTTTACTTTAGACCATATAGTGCCTTTCTCAATTTTAAAATATAGTTTGAAAATTCTAAATCATCAAATCTAGGTAGTTATTCCACATAAACTTATTTAGATAAAAATCCATTTAAAAAAGCTTTTGACATCCATTTGAAAAAAATTGAAATCTTTATAACATGCAAAAACAAGTAAAATAGGAATAGATTCTAAACGAGCTATGGGAGCAAAAGTTTTTTCAAAATCAATGCCCTCAACTTGGTTGAAATCGTTGGTCACTAATCTAACCTTATTTCTAACTACAATACTATTTTCATCTAACTTATTCCTATAGACCCATTTGGTGCTAATAATTGGGTAGTCATTTGGTCTTGAAATAAGCTCCCAAACTTGATTCCACTTAAATTGATTTAATTCTTCTTGCATTACAAAAATCTAACTTTCATCCTTTTAATTTTTATCAAGATGTTTGGGTTCAACTTGAGAAAGAAAAGCAATATTATGGAGATTGTATTTAATGACATATCTATTTTTTTACCCCTTAATCAATATTACCTATGATTTGATCCTCCGAGTGACTCTTTTGAATATCCATTCCTTGGGGGACTCTTTATCTTCATTTTTCTCATCTTGTTGCTCCTCTCCATCTTTAGTATCCTTATCTTTAGTGCTTTGGCTTAACTCATCCTCTCCTTTTTTCTTGAAGTTGTATCTCATCTATTTTCTTGGAGATATCTACATTATCTTTAATTAAATTTTTCTTCAAAAGAGGGTTAGCTTCATTAAACACAATATTGATAGATTCTTTAATAATCATAGGAGATTTGTTGAAGACTCTCTATACCTTGAAAGTAGTAGAGTAACCAAGAAAAATGCCCTCAAAAGTCTTTGAGTCAAATTTGGACAAATGATCTTGTGTATGTAGAATAAAATATTTTTACAACCAAAAATATGAAAATATGCAATGTTTGGCTTCTTATCATTCCAAAAATTAAATAGTCTTGTCAAGAATTAGCAGAATAGAAGCTTGATTCAAGATATAGTATGTTGTATTAACGTCCTCTGCCCAAAAATATTTGGGTAAAAAGTACTCGTTAAACATGACCCTAGCCATCTCTTGAAGAGACATATTCTTTCTCTCAACAACTTTATTTTGTTGTGGTATATAAGAAGCCTAAAAATTATACTCAATACCACTATCAATGTAATATTTTTTAAATAAATAATTTTTAAATTCTCCACTATGGTCGCTACAAATTTTTGAAATTATATAATTTTTTTAATTTCAAATTTTTTTTTACAAAGATCAACAAATTTATTGAAAGAGTCATTTTTATGTGCAAGAAATAAAATTCATATAAATCTAGAATAATCATAAACTATTATAAATATATAATTCTTATATCCTAAACTTGTAGTCTCAATTGATCCAAACAAGTCTAGATGAAGAAGTTGTAGCGACCTTGTTAATCTAATAAATATTTTAAAATTATGGGAGATCCTCATTACGTTCTCATTTAACATGTACCACATACTTGATTCTTGATGAATTTGGCTTTGGATAGACCTCTCACTAGTTTATTCTGGTAAACTTTAGCTATGGCACCCATGTTTGCATGTCTAAGCATTCTATGCCAAAGTTATATATTGTTATCTTGAACTACAAAATACTTCTTATTTTTCAAGTTATCTTGATTAATAGTGTAAATATTTTTATCTTGATGACTAACAAGGGCTACAAATATTATTATCATTATATGTAACTATGCAAACTTTGGATTTGAAAAAGACATGAAAACCTTTATCACATAACTGACTAATGGAAAGTAAGTTATACTTGAGATCTTTTACCAAAAGAATATTTTTAATTATGGAGGATCCAATAGAGATGTTCCCAATACCTATTATTTTACCTCTATCATTATTCCCATAAGTAAGGCGACCTCCATTCTTTTCTTTTAGCTCTATAAATATGGACAGATTCCTCATCATTTGCCTTGAGTAACCACTATCTAGAAACCATTAACATCTTTGATCCTTATAGTGGAAGCATAACTAAAAAAGAAATCAAGATCTGATAGAACCCACTTTAAGTATGGAGCCATAATATTAGAGAAAAAAAAATCACAATAATAGTAATAATAAAAATGCAATGAATGATAAACTAATAACAAAAATAAATCCTACATTTGCATTAGCTAGAATATGGCTATAAAAATATAGCAAATCGAAAACTCATGGGTCATTTCTAACTAACTTATGCTCCGCAAGTGGAAGAAGTTTTAGGAACCCAAATTCTTTTGGATTCATTACCTTTTGGAATCATTCCCTTACATACCCAAATTTGTTTAAGAGAAAAATTTCTCTTAATTGGGCAATTTATGGAGATGTATCTATTTTTGCAACAATAATTATACCTTAATTTTGAAGATATGAAATTAGAAGCCTTTACAATAGTGGACTTGAAGTGGACATGGTACCTTTAAATTTAGAAGAAGATATAAAACCAAGTTCGAATCTATTTAAAACATTCCTTTGTTTTTTCAAATCATATTTAAAGAAGAATTCCCATAGAAAAAATTTTATAGTCTTTTTCAAATCTTTATTTTTCTTTTAAAACTTTTCAAGATTCTTTTTGCAATCACATGATACTTTAGAGAATTTTAAGATAAGATTTTCTTTTTGAAGAAGCTCAACAAGTATTTGTAGAAAATTTCAAAGATTCAAAATTAATTTCGAGCAAATTTAACTTATTTTTCAAAGAGCCATGATTTTGAAGTAATTTCTCATGTCTAGCATATAAATTTTTAAAATTATCTTATAATTCATCAAATGTTAAATTATATATCTCATCCTCAATAGCCATGAGGCACAAGTTGGCAATCTCTTCATCGAATGATATATTTTCATTTTCTTCCTCCAAATTGTCCCAAGTGGCCACCATTGGCTTCTTTTTCTTCTCTGTGAGTTTTTTCGATTGAGGGTTGAGGGGGCAATTTGCTTTCATGTGTTTGGGCTTTTTGCACTTGAAGTATGTGGGCAGATCCTTACCTTCATCATTGCTGTAACTCTTTTTATTCCTTGAAGATCTTCTTGGCATATGCTTCTTCTTTAAAAACTTCTGAATTTTCTAGTGATGAGAGTCATTTCTTCATCACTATCTTTCTCATCATTGCTAGAATCTTTGGTCTTGAATGCTATGCCTTTCTTCTTCTTGTCTTCATCATCCTCTTAGCTCCTATCTTTTATGGTCATCTCTAAGTAATGAGTGACTATAAGAGTTCCTCCAATGGTAATTTATTGAATCACAGTCATCTTGGGATCCCATTACTTTGGAAGAAATCTCAATATCTTTCTCACCATTTCATCATTAGTCTAAACCTTTCCAAGAGATTTTAAAGTGTTAATAATATCCATAAAGTGAGTAAACATTTCTATTATCGACTCATTAGATTTCATTATGAAGAGTTCATATTGGTTAACCAATATGTTTACTTTAAACTCCTTGACTTGCCTTATACCCTTATGGATAACCTCAAGGCAATGCCAAATTTCATGAGCTGTCTCATATATGCCAATTCGATTAAACTCGTTAGGATCAAGGGCATAATAAAGAATATTCATAGCTTTTATATTCAAATAATCATTTTTCTTATCTAATTCATTCCACTCTCCTCTAGGCTTTGAGACCCTCACACCATCAATTTTTTTGATGGGTGGAGTATACCCTTATTCTATAATGTGCCAAAGATCATAGTCTATGATCTCTATAAAATTCCTAATCCTAGACCCCTAATAGTTGAAATGAGTAACATTGAAGAGGAGGAGGGGCGGGGGGGAGGGGATTTGGTGGTGGTGTGTGTGGTGTGGGGGGGGGGGGGGGGGGGGGGGGGGGGGGGGGGGGGGGGGGGGGGGGGGGGGGATTTAGGTTTTAGAGCAAATATCACTTTTTGATGAAGACAAAATACAAGTTAAGAGAGAGTGCACTGCTTGCACCAACTAGCAAGATCAACTTTTAACCAAAACTTGAGTCTCTCAACCACTCCAAACAACCTTACAATATATTATAAGTGGAAGAAAAATAAAAATGGATGTTATAATTTCAGCTCTCACAAAGTTCTCTCAAGAACAAAGGAAGGGACAATAAGAATTTACTTGAGAGTAGAAAGTTTCAAGCTTAACAATGTCTAGAGAGTAGAAAGGACTTTTGATCTCTTTTCTCAAAGATTAGAAGATGTAAAAGTTATTTATGAAATTTTCTTTAACTCTATTTATATCTTTGGGATCAAATCTAACTATTAGGGGTGAGATCCCTTGGGTTGGTTCACCCTAATAGTCAAAAACTAGCTGTTAGTTGCACAAAAAAGCTGAACTAGACATCCACTTAGGCAACCAAACATCTGATACAAGGAAAACACAAAGGCTAGTTTTCTCTATTGGTCATCTACTTATAAATCGGCTATCTAATACTGGGAAAACTTACTGACCATTTTTCTCAGTTGGGCATTTGGTTATCAATCAGTCATTTGGTATTGCATGGCTCAAAAATTTTGAATACTTTTGTTCTGACATTATCGATCGTTCATTTTTGAACTGGATGTCCAGTTCAGTCAGAATAGCTTTGCTAAGAGCTTCTTATAGTCTCTCCTCTATGTGATGCAAAAACTCTAAACAATTAATATATAGCAAATTTTCAACTCAACTGAAAAGAAAATAAAAAAGTAAACCTAGTCAATGCTGAGTGTTTGAGTTGCTTTGGCTTTATCCTTGTTATTTGTGAATCAATATGCATAAGTTAAAAATAATAATCATGATTTACCTCTCAATTAGATGTATATAGAGGTATTGAACCGGCCCTACATGTATTATTTCCTCTGCAGGTGAATAGATAAGTACTCCATAATATCAAAAAATGAAGATGGAAAGATCCTTTCAAGGCGGCAAAGAATTAGGGCGATCCTGTATTGTAAAGCTTCAAACTTAGATGGATGGCTAAATTTGACATACAAATATTGAAAGATATTGCTCATTTTGATAAGTGGTTTGACTATATGCTTAGGTAAATATCTATGCACTGTGATTGATAGTAGCTACCATATCAATATGTGACAATCATGACTCTTCGACTAGTGATGCTCCGATCGCTCATATTCATACATTTGAAAATGTTTCACCTATAACTATCAGGAACTTTTATATTTTTCAACACACTTAAAAAAATCTCCTTCTCTTGTTTGCTTATGATGAATGGCGCTGGTGGCAAAAGTGTCTTGTTACCTCTATCCTCTAGATAAAGTACCCTCCCTCCACATGCTAATAACTTTCATATCTAGTCATGTATCCAAATTGTCCTTTGACTTGCTGGAGTGCCAAGCAATGTCCATAATAATGGAAAATTTTCTCAATGTGCATGATATCCAAATTGTGCCGAATATACGATAAGGCAAATCGAAAAAGACATTTACCTTCTTCTAATTGAATTTCACATTTGAGCAGCCTGGGATTTGCATTTGTGAAGTCTTCGACTTCTTGGACATAGGACCATAATCATGCCTCTGTATAGTATTTTGAGTTGTCTTTGCTTCACTAAGTGTCTCAAATCTAAAAAATTGAGGGGTGGGACACCATATTCATATGTCTCATCGAATGCAGTCTTATCACGTTAGAATCTATTATTAACAAGAGAAATTATTTATGGTACATGAATAGAACTTTTGGGCATATTTTAACCACCTTGACCATGCGTTCTTTCCACATATAGGGCATGCTTGCTTCTCTCTTGTGTTGTATATTGAAAGATATATGTATGCCAAAAAATCATTAATTGTCCACATAAGTGCTACACATAAATAAAATATATGTTTCTTATTTGCATCAAAGATGTATGCTAAAAAATCATTAATTGTCTATAATTTTTTTAACTCTTTAATCAATAATCATAGGTATACATCAATCTTATTTCCTAGTCCCTTTGTTTCATTAATGATCATGGACAATATGAATAATGATTATTTTATACATAACCAAGGAGGAAAGTTGTACGGAATCAGAACCACAAGCCAAGTACTATATGAATGGTTTATTTTCTAAAAAGGATTGAACCCATTAGAAGCTAAGCCCAAACATATGTTGTGGATCTTAGCAGCAAAGTCTGGATATCGTGGGTCAAACTTTTTTCAATCGAGACTATCTACTAGATGCTTAACTCTCCCATCATGTACATGGCCTTTAGCGTGCTATCTTATATGT
This sequence comes from Trichopus zeylanicus subsp. travancoricus, assembly GCA_005019695.1. NCBI lineage: Eukaryota > Viridiplantae > Streptophyta > Magnoliopsida > Dioscoreales > Dioscoreaceae > Trichopus > Trichopus zeylanicus. The sequence goes on from RXID01014304.1 coordinate 139,665, forward strand.
GATGCTATCATTGTTGACATGGATAGTTGCTACAACCTCTGCTTGAGAGGAAAATATCATACAACTTTAGCATGTATTTTTGAACCATTTGAGTGTCATCATCGTTTTGGGCTATGAAATTCTGATACCGAGATGCTTTGCAACGCTTGCAATAAGAGTCTGATTTACTTTTATTTATATAGAGCATACAATTATTTAGATATATATGAACCTTTGTGTATCCCATACCTATCTCTTTGACAATATTTCAAGCCTCTCGATATGAATTGGGAAACGAAGGATGCTAAAAAAAAAATACCTCTTTTAATATCTCCGATGATATACTGAATGAGTGGTTGCTCCAATGACACTTAGACTTAATGGCCAATAAATGCATAATGAACGATAAGAAGATGAAGTTCTTATATCCCGGATACAACTCAATGTCAAATTTATTAAGTATTTTGTAAAATTTCTAACAATTTTTATTACAACTCTCACTTGCCATGTCAACCACATCAAGAAGGGTTTTGTGAGATAATGTAGGTCCCAAAAGGCATCACACATCAATCCTTCGATATCATCCACCTTATTGTCAATTATTATTGCATTAACTACTTGATCTAGTGGATTCAACTTGTTTAAGTATTATGACTCTTCATCATGAAATGTAATACACATTCTAGCTTCTTACAATTACATGTTCGTATGCCTCCTTTCGTGTTTGATTATGTATTCATATAATCAATATATGGACACCGTATTTTCTGATATGGTCTCTTATTTCTATAGGCATAGTCCAAAAATGTATTTACACCATTAACATATTTGACATTTAGTCAGTTCTTATCCATATCCTTCGAATATGTGTAATTTCTGTCCAATGCTCTATATATACAACATAAAGATATACATAAAATCGATCTAACCAAAAGTTGAACTCCATTATAGAACATTAGAAAAGATAGGATTGAGTTATCTAATTCTGAAAATGTTTAGTGCTATCAATATAAACAAATGCTTTTTTATGTGTGCACCATATGAAAAGGAAGATAATATAACTTTCCCATTATAGATATAGAACATAGTTATGGATGAGAAGATTAAACCAATTTAACATTTGCTTCTTCTTCTTCTAACATCTTCAATTTAACTTAACCTCTTTATCTCTCTTTATATTCTTCTTCAATTAACCTTATATTCAACCCCTTCTTCATCTTCAACCTCTTCAATTTAAATTTCTCATCATCATCTTCTTCTTCAATTTAACTTCTTTATCTTCCTCTACTTCTTCTTCTTTTTCTTCTTCTTCTTCAAATTAATCTCAAGTCAACGTCTTCAATTGAATTTCTTCTTCTCCTTCTTCTTTTCTTCTTATCCTAATTTAATATCTTTATCTCCTTTTACTTATATATTTAATCTTTATAATTCAACTTAATATCCACATGTTCTTCAATTCAACATCAATTCAACCTCTTCTTCTTCAACTTAACATCTTCAATTCAACTTGATATCTTAATGTTCTTCTCCAATTTAACATCAATTCAACCTCTTCTTATTCTTATTCTTCTTCTTCAACTTAATCTCTTAATTTCACTCCATTTAACCTTTTGTTTTCTTCTTCTTCTTATAACATCAATTTAACAAAATTTCACACCATCTTCTTCTTCTTTTAACCTCAATTTAACAAATTCAATTCAATTCAATTCAATTCAACTAAATTTAACCTTTTTTTTTCTTCTAACATCAATTTTTCTTCTAACTTTCACACCTAAAAATGAATACTCTTCCCAGTCTTAACCCTTGTAATGAATGCATTTCAAGCTTTGTGTTCATTATGCACCATGCAACCTCGTCCTAAAGAATTATTTCATACAAACTAGCAACACTCCATATTATAACAAAAATTGTATATCTTTGTGTACTACCCAATGAATCAGGCTTGTAAGTTTATATCTTACTAGAAAATAGGAACTGAGATAGTGCAATGTCATTCAAAAATGCAGGAACAAAAGCAAAGAGAAAAGATGGCTAGCAAATAGAATCAATACTAATGTTTCCAAATACTCCTTAGCTTCCCACCCCATTCACAAAATTCACGAAATAGAGGTGCAGGAGGTTCCAAAATGACCTAATATCTTGGGCACAACTAGAGGAGGTTGTGAGGCTATGCTCCCAGGACAAGGAACTGGAGCAGTCATTGGTAACGATCTCTGACATAGTGGGGGCACCCAAGGCATGATCTCTAGCTGATAGGTGGGCAGCATGGTCTTCGACAGGTAGGGAGCCATTTGGTAGAGAGAACGCATGTAGGGAGCTGGCGGGCAAGCACGCGGGGAGATCCGGTTGGTGCTTGGGTCAACCAATCGCAAGAAATGGAAGACCAAAGACAAAGCTTGAGCAGGGAGGCATTGCTCGCTCGGGTGGGAGATGGACTTTAAAATCTCATTAGTGCTGCCATTGGTTAGTCATTAGAGACACTAAATTAAGTAGCATCACTAATGATTGCTCATTAGTGGCTCTAAGTGAATAGTGCTGCTATTGTGGCTATCCATGGAGACGCTAATATATTTAGCACCTCTAATAATACTAATTAGTGACGCTAAACTATTAATATCGCTAATGAACTATCATTAGCGGTGCGCGCCGCTAATGTACACTTATTATGGACTCTTCATTAGTGCCTGATTATTAGCATTGAAACTAACCTTAAATTTTGTAGTGCTTGAAGCAATGAAAGAATGGGCTCTACCAAATAATGGTCATAGTTGTTTTGAAAGTGGCTATTAAAAAAGCAAGAAGACAATGTCGGTTTTTTACTTCAGAAAACGTTGACAAAGAGCTTGGGTCACTCCTCCAAGTGCTTTCACCCTTTGTCGTACTATTTGCATGGAAGTATTGGAGACATTGATGTGCATATTTGTGGTGGCGGCGGCGTTGATGGTTCATTTTGAGTTTGAGGAAGATATTACAAGAATTTGTATTATTGGGGGTGGTAAAAAAACTTTTCTAATAATGTCAAAAAATTTGAGAAAAAATTTTCGGTATTTTTTATGGCACCGATGAAATACTGGAAAAAATAATATCAAAAAATCTGACTATTTTTGGCGTTGGACCAAAAATATAGGAAATTACTAGCATTCCATTGATTATATTGTTGTAGTGAGATATTTACTTGTTGTGAAGAGGAATTGATGTGGATGAAATGGAGTTAAGTTGTTAAGCAGAGCTCGTGGAGTGTTCAAGTTTGTATAAGGAAATAGCAGGGCGAGGGGAAGTTGGAGATGGAGGGGCATTTGTGGTATTTCTGAGTGGAGAGGACTATGAGTTATAATGGGAACCTCTTCGTTGGTTGCGCATGATATTAGAATTAAAATTTATGGAGAAATCCATTAAATTAAAGAAAAATAGGATTATAATTTAGCAAAAACAAGAGGAGCATGTATGTTTCTCTCTTTGCTACATTTTGAATGATATTTATCTTTCACAGGGAATGCTTCGAACAATTTAATTTCATCACTCAATTTACTTTTCAGTGCAAATTATATGATGATTTCAGTTGACTTGTTTGTTATATTCGCATCTCTTTATGAGAAATTATGACTTAAAGTTTGATTTTTAAAATTTCTTTTGATGAAAAATTTTGGTCTTTTTGTTAAATTTATTTAGAGGTATGATAGAATTGAGCATCAAACATTTATATGAACCACCCATTATAAAAAAACCGTATAACACTAAACAACAATCTCCTTTTTAGAGACAACATTCATGAAAGTCATATAATATTGTTCACTTGACTCAAATTTCTGTATTAACACTAACACTTAATTAACCTCTATATCACTTGCTAGGGTGCATAGAGTTAGACTTGGAGAGCTAGAGTTCTTAATGGCTCAAAGTAGAACTTGATGTAATTGGGTCTCAATTAGAGTAGGATTCTAAGCCTATTTATATAGTCTATTCTTATGTTTTCCTAAGATTTTAAATTTTTATTTTGAAATCGGTTTGAGCATCCATTAAAATTTAGATGCAAACCTAGGCCCTTTAATCTAGGAAAAATTCTATAACCAACTAGAACAATTTTTAGTTATATTTTGAAAACAATATATATTATAAAATATAATATACTATGAAGTTCGAAACTGAAATTTAGATCGAGATGAGGATTAGGTGAAAACCGAAGGCCAAACTAAAAACCTTGGCTTTTTTTTTATGATCTTCATATTGTATTCTTTTATGTTTAATCTAATGCTATTTTATCGATCATAATTTTCACCCTTAGCTCGAGATCAATATTTGACTCAATCACATAATATGAATTTTCATCCTATGATGCCCACCTACACCATATGCAATTAGGTGTGATGATACATTAGATCACAATGATTGGCTTGGAAAAACTAGATAGGTGTGAATCAAAACTAGAGCTGCCAGTTGAGATAACTAAAGGCCGGACTCCGAAGTAGCTAGTTGAGGTGAATTCTTTGAATTAAAGCCTCAATAAGAATCGAACCCAAGACATCGAGCTGATGTATCTGAGGTAAAATCTTGCCTTGACATCAAGTTGTGAGAAGCTTGGTGTCCTCGGTTGATGACGAACCCTTGCATGGGTCAGTTACACTATAAGGAAGTTGCATCGAGCTGTGACTGGGCTCGGATGCTTTGATTAGTGCATGACCGAGACTAAATAATCATGGAATCTTATCCTTACTTATTATTGGAAGTAAATTTTGAAAGATTCAATGTTCATGTCTGTCTATTACGAAAAGTCTAGCAAGATTATGATGCCGAGATTGTGGGATCGAAATTAACCATCAGGGAAAGCGAAGACCCTAAGGAGCTATCTCAAAATAAAAAAAATTAAGAGTGGTTTGAATGTGCAATCAGGTATTGTCAGAACATGACTTCCAATAAGTGTAAACTCCTATTGTTAATTACCCTGACAATTATCAAGAATCTCCTAAAATAAGAAACTTATCTAATAAAATAGAGACATAAAAGAAGAGAAAGCATCATTTGATTGATATGAGAAGAAAGATACATGGCTTAAGTATGAACATACTCTTACTTTACAATTAAGTGAATTCAAGTTTGTAATAATGAAAGAATATGAAATAAGAAAAAGGAAATAGGAAATAGGTCTTGACTTGATCCTCAATAGATGTTGATGATTTGATTTGTTGCTGTCATCTAGTAGGACATGGTTGAAGTGTTCCTATCAACCTAGTGGCGTTGACAATAACTTCTCTTGGTTTGAAATGTTTCCATTAGCCAATGAGATATTGGTGATAATTTATTTATTTGAAGTGTTTTTATTAGCTAATAAAGCATTGGTGATAATTTCATTTGATATGAAGTATTTCTATTAGTCAATAAGATATTGGTGATAACTTTATTTGTTTAAAGTATTTTCATTAGCCAATGAGATATTGGTGATAATTTCATTTGATTTGAAGTATTTTTGTTAGCCAATAAAGCATTGGTAATAACTTCATTTGGTTTAAAGTATTTCCAATAACTTTGAGTTTTGGTGATAGGTTCTCTTAATTTGAAATATTTCCATTAGCCGGGGGTGTTGATGATAACTTTTTTTGGATAAGGCATTTTAACTGACTGACTAAGTGAGTTCAAACCTACCTTTAGTTTGATTTGATTTTAAGAAACGATTAGTGGCCTTGGCTTGTACTAATTATCTTCAATTTGATAGTGGATGGCCTCTTTTGGCATGATGTTGGTTAAATTTAAAGCATTGCCAATGGCTTTTGAGCTTGTGTTGGCTTAGCTCAAAGTGTGGCCGATGACTTCAAGTGTGTTGTCAGTTGACTTCATTTGAACACAACATCTGGTTGACTAATTGAGCTAGTTCAAGCTTGCATTTAGTTTAGTTTAGTTTGATAGAATGATTAGTAGCCTTGGCTTGTGTTAATTATCTTGGATTTGATAATCGAAAACTTTTCTTGGCTTGTAGTTGATTAGATTGAGGTATTATTGATGACTTTGAGCTTATTAATGGCTAACCCTAGCTTGATTTAGTTGAATCTAATCCAGTTCGATTTGAAGTTTAGACTTGACTTTAATTTAAGCTTGATTTGATTTTATTCAACATTCTTGGATTCAATCCTTGTTGGGTTCTAGTTGAATCTTGGATTCGATCCTTGTTGGGTTCTAGTTGGAACCTTAATGGATATTGGATCCAACTCTTAATGGGTTCTTATTCGATCCTAAATGGATGTTAAATCTAATCCTGATTGGGTTCTTATTGGATTCTTAATGGATTTTGAATTTGGCCTTTGATGGGCTCTTGATGGATCCTTAATGAATGTTGGATACAACTCTTAATGGGTTCTTATTAGATCCTTTAATAGATCTTGAATCTGACCCTTAATGAGTTCTTAATGGATCGAAGCTAAACCCATTAATGGGTTTAGGTTCAACTCATGTTGGATCCTTATTGTGTTCGAGCTTGAACCTTAATGAACTTGGGTTTAAGTTCAAGTCGATTTAGGTTCAATTTGATTTTGTTTTAGGCTCAACTTGGTTCTAGTTTAAGTATGACCTGATTTTGGTTTGAATTTAAGTTCAATTTGACCTAGGTTTGGTTTGAACTTGATTTAACCCAATTAGTGTTTGATTCAAGCTTAGTTTGACACAATAAGGGTTTGATTTGAACTTGGTTCAACTTAGTTAGGGTTCAATTTGAATTTGGTTTGACTGATTTGACCAATTGGAGTTGAGTTTGAACTGATTTGGTTTGGATTAACTCAATTTGGTTTTGGGTCTAGTTCAGTTTGAGTTTTAATCCATCCATTTAATTAATTTTAGTCCATTTGATTGTCCGTTTGAGTGAAATTAATTTAATTAGTTAATTTAATTTGATTTAGTAGAATTAACTTAATTTTAATGTGATTAGATCAATTTAATTAATTTATGATAACAATTTTAATTAATTTTGTTTAAGAGCAGTGAGCTTGCAGATTGACATTGAGTCAATTTAAACTTTTGACAAACCCGTAAGCTAGTTTTGAGTTGATTTAGACTTTCTATAAGCCTGCAAGATGGCCTTGAGTCAATTTAGACTTTTAGTAAGTCTGTGGATTGGGCTTAGTTTGAATAGATATTCAATGAGTCCGTAAGCTGAAGTTAGTTCATATAGACATTTGACGAGCCTACGAGCTAAACTTAGTCCATATAGATATTTGGCAAGCTCACAAGCTAGCTTTAGTCCGAATAGACGTTTAGTGAGTTTGCAAGCTAGCTTTAGTCTGAATAGTTATTCAATGAGCATGCAAGCTGGCCTTAGTTCGAATAGACATTCAATGAGTTCGTAGGTTGCCACTTGAGTATAAACTTGATTCACATTGTAAATTTGGACTTGTTCATTATGCAAAATGGACTTGATTACCATGAAGGATGTAGATTTTATTACTATAGAAAATGGACTTAGTTTGTCATTTGAAAGTGGACTTGGTTCACTATACGAAAATAGAATTGATTTACCACATAAGAGGAAGCTTAATTGCCATAAATAAATGGATCAAATTTGTCATATGGATATGAACTTGATTGCTATACAAGATGGCTTGATTCATCATGTGAAAGAAAATATAATTTACCATGTAAAAGAAGGCTTGATCGCCATACAGAAGTGGATTGAATTTACCACATAGGAGTGGATTAGAGTCATCATGTAAATATAGTTTGATCGCATTACAAAATGGATTAGTTTGCTATTAAAAGAATGGCTTAATCATCATATAGAATGGGATTAAATTACCACATAAGAGTAGACTTGATTTGCCATTTAAATATGAGCTTGATCACCATATAAAAATGGATTTGTTTGTTATGGTAGTGGACTTAGTTTGTCATATAAACATAGAATTAATTGATTATGTAAATATAGACATGATTTGCCACTTGAAAGTAAACTTGATTGCCATGAAAATGTGGGCTTGATCACTATACAAGATGGACTAAGTTTGCCATATAAGTACAAGCTTGATCACCATGCAAAAGTAGGCTTGATCACTATGCAAGAATTGATTGAACTTGCCGCATGAATATGGACTCAATTGCCACATAAGATGGACTTGATTTACCATGCAAAAATAAAATTCAGTTACCACATAAAAGCAAACTTGATTGCCATACAGTAGTGGATTGAATTTGTCATATAGATATTAGCTCGATTATCACACAAGATGGACTTGATTTACTATGCAAAATTAGAACTTGATTTACCATGTAAAAGTAGGCTTGATAGCTATACAAAAGTGGATTAGATTCACTATGTAAAAGCATACTTGATCACCATGCATAAGTGGATCAAATTTTCCATATGGATGTGGGATTGGTTACCACATACAAGATGAACTTGATTCACTATATGAAAGTGGATTTAATTTATCACATAAAAATAAGCTTGATCACCATGCAGGAATAGATTAGATTTGCCATATGGAGTGAGCTTAATTGCCATGCAAGATAAAATTGAATTTGCCACAATGAGGTGGGCTTAATTTATTATATAGATGCAGACTTAATTGTCATACAAGATAAACTTTTAATTGACAAGTTTCCAAAGTTACTACTTTGATTTTATCTATGTTAGAGATAAATATTTGACTTGCAATCCTTATAGATGAGGTATCACCTTGGATGTAATCCATCTGATTTTAATGCTTTGGAGTGATAAACTTAATTTCACTATATTGGAGGTGATAAACTTGATTTTATCATATTAGAGGTGATGCACTCCTTTTGCCATTTTAAGGTAGCATGTTTGATTTTACCACTATATGAATGACCTATTTGAAGTCTTTATCAAGAATTTGATGGATTTTGACTTAATATGTTGATATAGAAGCAATCGAAAATATCATATGCATTAGTTTCCTTTGAGTGGTATGACGATACCTATCTCATAAATATTGGGAAAGAAAATCTTACTTCCTCCAATGTTTTGAGGTGAGGGAAGAATCCCTAATAACCCTTTTTTGTATTTTTGATGTCTTAGTTATATGCTATCTTTGTGAGCATTTGATGAGCGAATCTTGACTTTCTTGTCCATAACCTTTTGATGGTGGTGAATGAAAATCTCACTTGGCGTTATCTTGATATACTGTTTGTCTATTTCAAATGCTTTAGCACCATACTTTTTCTTAAGCATTCGAATAAGGAATACTTGATTTTACTTTTACCATCTTTTTTATGAGAGGATATATTTAATATTTAATTGAGTATTAACAATAGATACTTATGCAATATGCCCCTGGATATCATCTTGTATTTTTGGAAGAGAGCTATTTCATATGCTTGTATGCTTTAGATGTTTTGGGATCAATTTTAGTGGCCCGAGATAGTGAAAACCCTAGGATCGGCCTTGAATCACAAAGCAAAATTTGTTTTAATTTGAAGTGTGCTATCAAGTATTATGAAAATATTGACTTCTAACAGACACAAATTTCTATTGTTAATTACATCGACAATTATCAGTAATATTCTGAAATGTAAAACCTAGCTAATAAAATAGAGACATAAAAATGAAAAGAAGAAAGTACTCTATTGATTTTAAGAAATGGTATATGACTTAAGTAAGGGCATATCCTCACTTTATAATAAATTTCAACATGAAATTATAGAAAAATATAAAAAAAGGGAAGAAAGAAAAAGATAAAGAAGGAGTGAAGAAGAAGCTCTGATATGTGTTGTTGCCCTGCTCCCCTGTGCTCAACCACATGGCATCTGACTCAGATTGACTCAATCTTCGATAGATGTTGATGACATCATTTGATGGGATGTGGAAATGAATAGGAGAGGTTCAAAGTCTTTCCAATAGTTTGAGAATTGGTAATAACTTCATTTAGTTTAGTAGCATTACTAATGACTTATAGGGTTGGGTATGATTTGAAAATCACATGGTCAACTGCTTTTGGAGTTGACTGACTTGAGGGGTACGTTATCAAATACTTTTGGATTTGACTAGTTTGAAAGGGTGCATTGTCAATGGCTTTTGGAGCTGACTAGCTTGAGGAGCATTTCGTCAACTGCTTCTAAAGTTGATTAGCTTGAAAAATGCATTGCCAACAACTTTTAAGTTGACTAGCTTGAAAGAGCTCATCATCAATAGTATCTAGGGTTGACTAGTTTAAAGGGTGAATCATCAATGGCTTCTGGGTTGACTAGTTTAAAGGGCGCATTGTCAACTACTTCTAGGATTGACTAGTTTGAAGTGTGGCCAATAGTTTTGAGTGTATTGGTATTTAACTTTTTAATTTAATAGCGTCACAAACAACTTAGGGGGTTGGGTATAGTTTTGAAGCATGACCAACAAAGTCTTTTGTAGAACACCTAGCGAGACTTAGTTTGACCCAGTGTAGTTCCACTCAAAATAGTTTTGGTTCAGATCAACGTGGTAATATCATCCATTATTCATGGTCTTGGAGTATTACCGAGGGTTCAACACACCCAATAGGAATTAGTTTCACCCTAATTAGTTCTGTCAGGACTAATATAGTTTAAGTTTGAGTTTGATTTTATTTAGCTTAAGTCAAGTTCGACCTGGTGTTAGACCTTTATTAAGTCCAGGTCTGTTGGACTTTGGCTCAAGTTCAAATTAATTTAGTTCAACTTGGTTTTGGTTCAAGCTCATCTTAACTTAGTTTTGGTTTGACTTTGGACTTAGTTCAATCTTGATTGAACTTAATTTGAAATTGACCCAATTTAAACTTGATTATTAGGTATGAACTAATTTGATTTGAAATAACTTAGCTTTGACTTTGAGTCTAGCTCAATTCAGATTTTAGTTTATTTGTTTGATCAATTTAGGTCCATTTGAGTCAACTTGGTCTTTGTCCATTTGTTGTGATTAAGTTACTTCATATTAATTAATTTGATTTGAGGGTTGGTTGTTTATGATAAATTTAGGCAGACTAACCTATGACTTGGCTTTAAATGTGCAAACCTAAAGGAGGCTTAACTCAAGAGCTCGAAAACTAGCTTAGAAATATAAGCTCAAGGGTTGATTCAGTGCAAGTCAAAAGACTGGTCTAGATACGAATCTGAAGGTTAGTTGAGTGTGAGCTTGAAGATTGTCTTGAATGAGAGCCTAAAGACTAGTTAAGTGCGAACTCGAAAGTTGGCTAAGATGTGAGTTTGAAGACTAGCTAAGTGCAAGCTTGAAGGCTAGCTTGGATGTGAGCCTGAAGGCTAGCTTCTATTTGAGCTCAAGGCTGTCTGAGTGTGAGCTAGAAGGCTAGCTGAGGTGCGAACCTGAAGGTTGGCTGAGGTGTGAGCTCGAAGGTTGATTTAGTGTGAGCTCGAAGGTTAGTTAAATATGAGCCTGAAGGTTGGCTGAGGTGTGAGTCTGAAGGCTACTTTGGATGCGAGTTCGAAGGTTGGTTGAGTATAAATTCAAAGACTGATTGAGTACAAATCCAAAGACTGGTTGAGTGCGAGCTTAAGGGCTAGTTAAGTGTGAGCCCGAGGGTTGGTTGAGGTGCGAGCCTAAATGCTGACTGAGGTACGAGCCCAAAGGCTAGCTGAGTGTGAGCTTGAAGACTGGCTTTAGTGCGAGCCCGAAGATTGGCTAGATGTGAGCCCGAAGGCTAACTGAGTGTAAGCCCAAAGGTTGGCTGAGTGCGAATCCGAAGACTGACTTAGTATGACGAGGATTCACCATTTTCGAGAGAAGGGTCACGGGTGGCTACAACAATCTCGAGAGTTTAATATTTTTGAGTAGTTGTGGGTGGCTTCAGCAGTGTTGGGATTCACCGTCTTTGAGGGGTTGCTAATGACTACAGCAGTGTTGATAAAGTCTCGTCGACGTACTGAAGACTGCGGGTGGTCATGATGGTGATGACGTAAAAATTAATACATGAGAATTTCTTCCTTTTTATTTTTTTTTATTTTTGATTTTTCTTTTTGCTGCTACTTTTTTCCCTTCAAAAAGGCTTTTGCCATCACAAGCTCTCTCCCCACAGCTGGCGCACATTCCAATCATTTTTTTAAAATCCCTTCCCCTCTTCCTACGTGAGTTGCAACAATCCTTTCTTTTATTAATTTTTTTGCTTTCCTACCTTCCCTATTGTGCCTTTTCCCCATTCTTCTCTTTTCTTTCTCTCCATCTCCGAAGATTATGTCTGCATCCATGGTGGACTAGTAGTTGGAGTGGTTGCAGGCTTGGGCAGCTATGACAAAGGGCGGCTTCGGGTGCAGCCGGAGCACGTGTGCACGAGAAGATGGTGACTACTGTTAAAATTTGGACTATAAATCATATACATTTATGCATAAGGACATGTAGACGTATATGTATTGCATGAAATTATTGTATATATATTTCTATTATATGGTATAAGGACCCAATTGAGGTGATCTATTTAATTTAGGGTCTTTGTCATCTAAAATATAAGTGTGGTGGCTAAATTGTGAATGTGTAGAATTCCTGGGATTTAATTATTAATTATTGATGGACTAATTAACAATTAACCTATTAAGATTTATGGGTGTGGTCCCTGACTGTGGAATTTGATATAAAAGACAAAGAAACCCTAGATCCATCGTGGGGGAAAAATTCCAAACAGTCAGAAGACCTCCTCCCAAAACCTTAACCCTAACTCCTCCAGCGCCGCCATCTTCTCCCTCAGCTCCGTCGCCAGGCTGCTGCGCTGCCACGCCGTGACGCCGTCGTCACCGCTGGGCCACGGCTGCCAGGCCGTCACGCCATCCAGCGTCGTCAGATCCGTGCTCTCCCGCGCCTCCGATCGTCGTCACCCCAAGCCGTCGGACCGAAGCAGGCGCCGCTGCAGCCCGAGACGCCTGCGCACGATGCCTGCCTGTGCACGACGCCTGCGCATGACGCCTGCACACGACGCCTGCCGCCGGGTCCCGTGCTGCCTGCGCACGACGCCTGCGCGCAGCAGCGCCGCACGCCGCCGCACCGCACGCCGCCGTCTTCGCTGCCGGTCGCCGGAGCGCAGTGGACTTGATTGGGTGTCAATCTTCTTTAATCTACCCAATGAAGTCAGGTACGCTTCCGTGTTCTTTATTTTTCTCAATGATTTGACATGAATGTTCCTGGATTATTTTGACATATTTAATGAATTTCTTTCAAGTGGCATCAGAGCCAGGTTTCATGTTGGATTTTTGAGAATGAATGTTTTCATGGATTCAGTTACTAATATTTTTAATTTAATTTGGTTCAAGCAATATGTTGCCAAACTAACCTCTATTGTGTAGATTGAATTAAACTAAAATATTAGAAAGGCATTACATGCTTGAAGTTTCATGCGGGTAATAACCGGCCCAAAGGAAGGTTATTATTTGACCAAAATTAAAGCATATTTGTGGTAATAAATATGTGATAATTATTTGGTTTTATCCATGTGGGTAATAAGTCGGTCCAAAGAAAGGCTTATTATTTGACAGGATTTCATTGTCAATATTTGATTGCCACACCAAGAGTACCACTTACAAATTGAATTTTGTCCAAAGACTTAATTTCAATGTTGTGTTAGGTATCTTGAGATGGGATTTAATTTCTTTTTGTGAGCTGATTGTGTTTTAAATTTTTGTTCTCTTTCAGTTGACTTTGTGAATGCTTTTGCTGTCACTGCCAATATCAATGGCATTCCAGTGCTCAATGGGAGCAATTTTAAGACTTGGAAAAATAAGGTAACTATAGTCTTGGGATGTATGGATCTTGACCTAGCATTGAGGGAGCCACGTCCTGCACCTCTTACAGATGAAAGCTCTGCTAATGATAGGAGAGCTTTTGAGAGGTGGGAATGCTCTAACTGCTTGAGTCTTATGATAATGAAAAATACTATCCCAGAGACGTTTTTGGACATTATGTCTGAGGAGACTGATGTTAAAAGGTTTCTTGAAACCCTTGGAAAGCGCTATATGAAAAGCGATAAGGTGGAAACAAGTGCAGCCTTAAGAAAACTTGTTTCCATGAGGTACAAGGGTAACGGGAACATAAGGGAGTATATTCTCGAAATGTTTAATCTTGCAGGGAAATTAAAAACACTAAAATTAGAGCTTTCGGAAGACTTGCTCATTCATTTAGTGTTGATTTCTCTTCCTCTGCAATTCAGTCAATTTGAAGTGAGCTATAATTGTCAGAAGGAGAAATGGACAATGAATGAGCTCATTTATCATTTAGTGCAAGAGGAAGACAGGATAAAACAACATAAAACCGAGAGTGCTCATTTGGCATCATCTTCTTACGGACAAGGCAAGAAGAGAAAAACTAAAGATGTTGCGGTGAAGGAACTGCAAAAGAAGTAGAAAAATACGTCCGAGGGACATAAGGAAAAGAAATGCTTCTTTTGCAAGGACTCTTCCCATTTTAAGAAAGATTATGCCAAATTTCACGCTTGGCGTGTGAAGAAAGGTACATCTTTCGCTCTTGTTAATTCTGAAGTTAATTTAGTTTCAGTACCTAGATATACTTGGTGGTTGGATTCGGCTACCACAACTCACATAAGTATATCTATGCAGGGTTGCCTGAACTCCCGACAGCCAAATGATGACGAGAAGTACATCTATATGGGGGCTGAAAAAGGGGTTGAAGTTGTGGGCATTGGGACTTTTCGGTTGTTATTACGTACTGATTTTTATTTAGAATTAAATAATACATTTATTGTACCGTCTTTTAGACGGAATTTGATATCAATTTCTATTTTGGACAAAGAAGGATTTGTTTGTTCATTTGGTAATAGAAAATGTGATATTTATTTTAATTCTGTGTTGTATGGAACCAGTCATTTAACTGATAATGACAACCTTTATTTGCTTCATATAGAAAGTTCATACAGTGAGTCCCATAATACTGAAACAAAAGGCACTAAACGCAAATTTTCAAATGAAAATTCCTTTAAATTATGGCATAAGCGTTTGGGTCATATCTCTAAAAGGAGAATTGACAGACTTGTGTCAGAAGGAATTCTTGAAACACTTGATGATTCATATCATAATATTTGTGTTGAGTGTATAAAGGGAAAAACTACAAATAAGAGCAAAGTAGGAGCTGAGAGAGCTAAGGAAGTCTTAGACTTGATACATACAAATATTTGTGGACCGTTCCCTACAGCTTCTTGGAATGGTCAACAATATTTTATCACATTCATAGATGATTACTCTTATTTGGCTACCTATATTTAATTCATGAGAAATCACAAGCATTGGATGTTTTTAAGTTGTTCAAAACCGAAGTTGAAAACCAACATGGTATATTAATTAAGGCTATAAGATCTGATCGTGGTGGTGAATACTACAGAAGGTACGACGGATCAGGTGAACAACATCCAGGTCCATTTGCTAGATTTCTTAGTGAGTGTGGGATCGTTCCTCAATACACCATGCCGGGTTCTCCGAACATGAATGGTGTAGCTGAGAGATGAAATAGAACCCTTAAGGATATGGTACGATGTATGATGGTACGAAGTATGATTTGTCGTACAATTTTACCTCACTCACTATGGGGAGATGCATTAAAGACCGCAATGTATATTCTCAATAGAGTTCCTACAAAAGCTGCTAACAAAACCCCTTATGAGTTATGGACGGGTAAGAAACCTGTCTTAAAGCACTTACGAGTTTGGGGATGTCCAGCTGAAGCAAGGCCTTATAAGCCAAATGAAAAGAAACTGGATGCAAGAACTGTTAGTAGTTATTTTGTAGGATATGCTGAAAGATCACGGGGATTTAAATTCTACGATCCTAAAACAAGAACATTTTTTGAGACGGGAAATGCTCGGTTCTTTGAGGATGTTGAGTTTGGGGGGGAAGATAATGTTAAAGGTTTTGTGTTTGAGGAGGAGTTGGAAAATATTCCTTTTCCTACAGTAGTTGTTGATCATGATCAAGCTTTCATTCCTAACATGATTCAACAACATCCGGTACAAATCCAAGATAATGCTGAACTTCCAACTCATCAAGATCATCCAGTTATTCCTCAAACCATTATTCATGAGGAAAATGTGGATCAAACTCAACATACTCAAATTCAAGAAGAGCCTGTGCCTTTAAGAAGATCCACTAGAGAAAGGAGAAAAGCAATTTCAGATGATTATGTTGTTTTTCTTCAGGAACATGAGAAGAACATTGGCTTAGAGGGAGAGGATCCACTCACCTTCCATGAAGCAGTCAATGGTTCCAACTCTCAAAAGTGGATTAATGCCATGGGTGAGGAAATTCTCAATCCAAACAATGACGTTTGTGGATCTTGTTTCAATGACGTTTGCCATTGCCTGAAGGTGTGAAACCTATTGGTTGTAAATGGATTTTTAAAACCAAAAGGGATTCACAAGGTAATGTAGAAAGATATAAAGCTCGTCTTGTCGCCAAAGGATTCACCCAAAAGGAAGGCATTGACTATAAAGAGACTTTCTCTCCAGTTTCTTCGAAAGACTCTTTTAGGATCATCATGGCACTTGTAGCGCATTTTGATCTTGAGTTACATCAGATGGATGTAAAGACCGCTTTTCTTAATGGAGACATTGAGGAAACAATTTATATGTTACAACCGGAGGGGTTGGATTCCAACGAATCTAGCCAATTGGTTTGTAAACTTAAGAAATCCATCTATGGGCTTAAGCAAGCTTCCCGTCAATGGTATCAAAAGTTTCATCAGGTCATTCTCTCATTTGGGTTTAAAGTGAACCCTGTTGAATATTGTGTATACCATAAGTTCAGTGGGAGTAGATTTATTTTCTTAATATTATATGTGGATGATATTTTGCTTGCCAGTAGTGATGTAGAACTGCTTCGAGAAACCAAGAAATTTCTTTCAGAACAATTTAAAATGAAAGATCTTGGTGAAGCATCCTTCGTATTAGGGATCCAAATTCATCGTGATCGTTCACGAGGAGTTTTAGGATTATCACAGAAGGGTTACATCGAAAGTCTATTAAAACGATTTAGCATGCAAAATTGCAGGCCACATGATACCCCCGTATCTAAAGGAGATAAATTTAGTTTGAACCAGTGTCCCAAAACTGATATTGATTCCAAGTTTATGGAAAATATTCCTTACGCATCAGCGGTAGGGAGCTTTATGTATGCGCAGGTTTGCACCGTCCTGACCTCGCATATATTGTTGGAATGCTTGGTAGATATCAAGCTAATCCAGGAAGAGAACATTGGGTAGCAGCCAAAAGAGTCTTCAGATACTTACAAAACACAAAGGATTTAATGCTCACATATAGGAAGTCAGACAGAGTTGACATCATTGGGTTTTCTGATTCCGATTTTGCTGGATGCCCAGACAGTCGTAAATCGATATCAGGCTATCTTTTTCTGCTAGCTGGAGGTGCAGTTTCATGGAAGAGTGCCAAACAAACACTCGTTGCATCTTCCACTATGGAGGCTGAATTTGTAGCTTGTCATGAGACATCTAATCATGCTATGTGGCTGCGAAACTTTGTTTCAGGACTGCAAATAGTTAATGGTATTGAAAGGCCACTTAAGTTGCACTATGACAGTAGAGTAGCAGTCTTGTACTCAAATAACAACAGGAGCTTTTCAAAATCTAAGCATATAGATATTAAGTTCCTTGTTGTGAAGGAAAGAATTCAGAGTGGGTTAATTAGTATTGAGCATGTAGGAACAAACTCTATGATTGCAGATCCGCTCACTAAGGCATTAGCACCTAAGGCCTTTCATGATCATGTTACAAATATGGGTGTTGTTGCATTTGATGCCATTTGATTTAGTGGGAGTTTGTGTTTTTATTTATGTTTGGTACTGTACTTAATGTCATGACATTAATAAATTATTCAGTTATTTTCAGTTTTCATTGTTTACTCTGAATTTTGATGTCATTTGGTTAAAGTTGGACCAGTTGAAAATAGGCATGTGCAGATCACATTACATGTAATTTTCATGCTACACATCCACACTTGATTTATGTCATTTAGTTAAATTGATGCATGAGATTAATGTGGGTTTAGTTGCAAACAATAACAACGACTGCCTCTTTGGTCCTTGTGTTAGTGAGACTAATGGACGGAATCAGTTTAGATGACTTTTCTAGTTGTGTGCACATTAAAGATGTAGAGATGTATATGCAATAGAAGTTATATGTACATGGTTATATATAGTCCAAGTGGGAGATTGTTAGAATTTGGACTATAAATCATGTACATTTATGCATAAGGACATGTAGACGTACATGTATTGCATGAAATTATTGTATATATATTTCTATTATATGGTATAAGAACCCAATTAAGGTGATCTATTTAATTTAGGGTCTTTGTCATCTAAAATATAAGTGTGGTGGCTAAATTGTGAATGTGTAGAATTCCTGGGGTTTAATTGTTAATTATTGATGGACTAATTAACAATTAACCCATTAAGATTTATGGGTGTGGTCCCTGACTGTGGAATTTGATATAAAAGACAAAGAAACCCTAGATCCATCGTGGGGGAAAAATTCCAAACAGTCAGAAGACCTCCTTCCAAAACCCTAACCCTAACTCCTCCAGCACCGCCATCTTCTCCCTCAGCTCCGCCGCCAGGCTGCCGCGCTGCCACGCCATGACGCCATCCGGCCTCCTTGCTGCTACGCCGTCGTCACCGCTGGGCCACAGCTGCCAGGCCGTCACGCCGTCCGGCGTCGTCAGATCCATGCTCTCCCGCGCCTCCGGTCGTCGTCACCCCGAGCCGTCGGACTGAAGCAGGCGCCGCCGCAGCCCGAGACGCCTGCGCACGATGCCTGCGCACGACGCCTGCCTGTGCACGATGCCTGCGCATGACGCCTGCACACGATGCCTGCCGCCGGGTCCCGTGCTGCCTGCGCACGACGCCTGCGTGTAGCAGCGCCGCACGCCGCCGCACCGCACGCCGCCGTCTCCGCTGCCGGTCGCCGAAGCACAGTGGACTTGATTGGGTGTCAGTCTTCTTTAATCTACCCAATGGAGTCAGGTACGCTTCCGTGTTCTTTATTTTTCTCAATGATCTGACATGAATGTTCCTGGATTGTTTTGGCATATTTAATGAATTTCTAACAACTACAGCATTGGCACAAGGCTTGGCCGGCAGATCTGGCAGCAGAGAGGACGTCTTTGGTGTGTGGTTGATGATGCAATGGGTGGTGGCACTGGTAGAGCTGGTCTGAAGCATCGACAGAAGCCACCGTTGGTTGGGCTAGTAGGTAGCGGTTCGACATGGGGGAAAAGGCAGCCAGGAGGTCAGGCTGGAGGCGCAAGTTGAGCGGTCTAGGACTGGTGCAAACCATGCTGATTGGCAAGATAAGGAGCTAAGGCGTGGCTGGCGGGGTGCAGGGCTTCACCGAGAACTTGGAGAACCAAAGGGAGAAAAGGATGGTCAGTAAAAAAAAGAAAGGTAAGAAGATTACCCTCTTTTCTGCTTCCAATCCTCAGTCAGTTATCTTCTGACAGTCTCTTCTCGATAGATCTCTCTGATCACTTCCTCCGTCTGTCTATGTTTTGATATCTGTGTTGTGCCCTATACTTGTAGCTTCTCACCAATTTACAAGCGTCCAGGAAATCTACAATCAAATTTTCCATTGGTTGATTTTGGAATATTTGTGATTGTGTTTGATATCTCTAATTGGCTTTATTTTGGAGACATTGGATTGGAATGGATTGTATTTCCAAAATCTTATGGCATATAATTGATTTGTTTCCCAAAGAATCTTATATGTATTATTTTTGAGATGCTAAATTTTTTGGGTTATTTATAAATTTTCTGAAAAATATGCACTAAAATATAATTTCATAAGTTTTAGAGGATACTTGGTAAAAAAATCTACTTATAAAATTTTGAAACTTTCAAGATCTTTCTTGAATAAAATTTAGACTTATTTGCAAATAAAATTTTTTAAAGAACTTATTTGTAAAAATTAAAAATTTCAAGATTTTATTTGTAAATCCTAGATTTTATGGAAATCAATTTAAAATTTCAAAATATTCAAGGATTATTTCACAAAATTTTCATTTTAGGAACTTATACATAAAAAATCCGATCAAGGGCCTATTTATAAGGATTTTATAATTTTATTTTGGCCAAGATATTTAATAAATTTTGGGGCTCAATTTTAGTCTAAATATCTGGCCTAATCAGCTCTCTTTAATTTAAACCTAAATTTTCTAACAATTCAAATTCAATTTTAACCCAATTTTTGATTGAATTTGATCATGATTTCAGTCCAATTAAGGCCTACATTTGGATCGCAATCAAGTGACATTCAACTCTATATTTTGACTAAATTTTAATTAAATTTGATTTTTGGCCGGAATTGATTCAAACAGATGTGAGTATTTTCCATTTTCATCCTTTCATAGACTGGCAAAGGAGCATGGTGTTTTTTTTTGAGGAAACTACCCTATTTTGATGAAGAAGAGTTTCGCTTTTCTTTTTTGTGAATTAGAACCCTACATCCATAATGGAATTGGGAGAAGAGAGCCCGACTTGTATTGCAGTGGTCATAGAATATAGGAGGCTTGAGGAAAGATATGCCCCTAGTTTTAATCTTTCAATAGTGATTGATTTCTTGACTAGTCAATCCAAGCGATTTAACTTTGATTGCTTAGAGGGTTATCTTGAGGGAAGCCCTAAAGATTCTTCACCTTGTTATCTATATCATATCTTGGTAGAACACAAAATAATGCAAAAAGTTGTTATTTTCATGGGGGCTTATCCTCTATAATATTATATTGGCATGTTAGAATAGGATACTCTATAGTAATAGACTAGATCAATAGCAGATATCTTGAATAGTGTTTGTCAATTTATAATATCTCATGCTGATAGTTCATCTTTTAAAATGTCAGATTAGTGCATGAGTTTCAAGAGAAGTAAACTTATAAAGTGATGTTCTCTCTTTTTTTGTGATGCTAGAAGAGGATATGTGTTTGTACTTATTTTGAAAGAATTTTTTAAAAAAATTTCTTTTAGTATATAGGTGATATATCCTTTCATTTTCAACCTTTTGCTTGATTCAGCTTACTAAACTTTAAGGATAATTTTGGGATGAGGATTTAGTAAGTCATCGATAAACCTTCTCTTATATCTTTTTTCTAGTGCAATATTTCCTTCAGGAACTTATTTTGTTTTGGCAACTTTGCTACTTTCACCATATTCTTATTGATTAGTTATTTCTTTGATTTTGACTTTGATCTTAGATGCCTTTTAATGTTAATTTCTAAAGTTTACACACCTGCAGATATCATTTGGTACTTACTCTTTGAGTGGTCTTTCTTCATTGATAATACATCGAAATGAGGTTGGGTTAGTCCTTTTAATTCTGGCATATGATCCAATTTTCTCCCCCCTTTTTTTATTAACCTCATTCCTCTTTTGAGGATCTAAGGTTTGTAGACTCGCAAATGCCAACCAATTCTTACTTTTTGAGTCTTCTTCTCTTGGCTGAGTTTTTCATATAGAATTTATCCATTTGGGACTTTCTTTTTTAATTGTTCATTTGGAGATGATCTTTTATCTCTATGAGGAGATTCCTATAAAGTTATCTTTTGATCATTACACTTTTGCCTTTAAAGCAAATTTTCTAATAGGATTTTAGTTACTTGTAGATTAGTCGTCATATTTTTGGATTTGCATTCCTAAAGTTAACTTAGGGCATTGGTAGGTGGGGGAAGTATAGAGATTTTAACTTCACTATGTCTCATCATTGATCTTCCTTGCCTTCATTATCCTTTCATTTTCAGAGACTTATCTTTAGGACAAAAGGTAATTCACCTGAATATCGAGAGAATTTTTATTTTCTGTTTCTTAGTGAATTTTTTTTTATTTTGCCTCAATAAGTATGGAATGCATACTTAACTAGCCTATTTTGATTTGACCAAAGGTTTCGTCATAGGCTAAATATTTTTTGTTTTGTGTTTTCAAAACTCATGCATCCATTTAACTCTTTTGTATTGCAAATTTAGTGCAAGTATCCTTTTTTCGGATTTAATTACTCATCCATTGATCATTCTAATGTTAGAAGATGGCATTATTCTTTTCTTAACTAAAGAAGATTGAACATATGTTATTTCATTATTTATCCTTTAGCCCTTATAGTATTAAAGATGGGGATTGTAGAATCTAGCTTCGGGTTCAATTTGATATTTTGAAGTCGACCAAATGCCCGTTGATCCTTCCTATAGCAAGGTAGAGATTGTCAAAAATTGACTTTTGACTATTTCTTAGACTTTGAAAGATTGATATTCTAGTTTACACTAATGAAGCCTCTTTTTCATCACTGAGATTTAGTAGAATAAAATTTGGCCTTTGCCATTTGGGCAAACTCGACCTTTGCCCCCTGGGTAGACTTGGTCTTTGCCCCTTGGTAGACTTGGTCTTTTTTCTGCTAGGTGAGAGGCGAGGAGTTGATCCATACTGGGTAGGCGAAGTAGTAACTGGATTGATAGTAGTCACAATAACAACAACAATGCTAGGAGCAGTGACACAATTGGTGAAAGTAGAAGCACCATGCATGAATTGATTGGAGTTGGACACAACTTGATGGCTCATATGGATTCCAGTTGCCCCCGCGATAATCATCATTTTGTCATCAAGATTTGGCATGGTGGCATTTGGCCTTAACTCCTTTGAATGTGTTTGGCCCTTGCTCCCTAGGTGAACTTAGTCTTTGCCCTTGGATAGACTTAGTCTTTACCCATGGGGTGGGAGGCTAGGGGATTGATCCATACTTGACAGATGGAGTAGTAATTGGGTCGATGGGAGTCACAACAACATTAGCAATGCTAGGTGCAGTGACACTTGTGGTGAAAGCAGAAGCACTATGCATTAATTGATTGAAGTTGAATATAACTTAATGGATGATATGGAGTTTAGTTACCCCCGCAATGATCATTGTTTTATCATCGAGATTTGGTATAATGACATTTAGTTTTAGCTTCTTGCAATGGATTTGGCTTTTACTCCCTGGGTGGACTTAGTCTTCACCCACTTAGATGGGAGACGAGGAATTGATCCATACCGTAGACCCTTCATTAGGAATGATAGTGTAGGTTGGCAGGAGGGCCACTTGATGATGCCACTTTTTCGTTCTCTTAATTAATAATTAACTTTCAGTTTTTCTTCTTCTAATATGTGCCTATATCAACTAGGTTTTTCTACTTATAGGAGAAATTAAGTTGTACTAGGTGTACCAGAATTTGTGGGATCAAAATTGGCCATTTGAAATAGCGGAGACTCTGGGGAGCAAACTTAAAATAACAAATAAAAATTAAGGGTAATTTGAATATGCAATAAGGTGTTGTGAAAACATGACTTCCAACAGGTGCAAGTCCATATTATTAATTACCCTAATAATTAACAAAAATCCTTAACCAAGAAACCTACCTAATAAAATAAAGACATGAAAGAAGAGAAAGTTTCATTGGATTGATATGAGAAGAAAGAAACATGGCTTAAGTAAGAACATACCCTCACTTTACTATGAAGTAAATTCAAGTTCATAATCATGAAAGAATATGAAATAAGAAAAAGAGAATAGGAAAGAAGCTCTGATATGTCTTGCTACCCCACTTCTATGCATTGGACCATATGCAATGGCACGGGTACGGGGAGTTGACCTATAGTAGGATGTAGTCGCCGAAGCTAGGGTGTAGATGAGGGCTGTATGCAGAGGTCCAGTGAGTATGGTGCAGGGATGGTCTAGGCAATGTAGTGAGTGGCTACAAGGGTGACGGTCACACAACATAGAGAGCGACAACTCTGATGGTGGGCTATGGCATAGGTTCAAGTGAAGGTTCGGTCACCTAATCTTTGGGGTTTGGACCAAACCTTGGGGCTCCAATCACTCGAACTTAGGCAGGCTGAGATATGCTATAGAACTTCAATAGGATGGTATAGTGGGGAGCCAAGTAGTGATGGGGCAGCAGGTCGATGATCCTATGTGCAACAAAGGAGAATACACAAAGCAAAGAGGAAGGAAAGAGAGAAGAAATGAAATCTAAGTTGAAATTTCTACCTATTTTATTATTTGATTTTCATCTTCTTGTTGCTTCTCTTCTTTCCTTGAATGATCTCCTAATGACCTTCTCTTCTCTTTTTGTTTTGTAGGATCACTAGTTATTTTTATAGTAGTTGAGAAGATAATGAGATCGAGTTAATCACAATTCAAAATTTGAATGTAGAAGATTTTATTTGTTTGTTGGGGATGTGGATGATTAGATCAATCTAATCATTTGAATTTCAAATTGTGTTTATTAGATGTGGATGAGATATGGATGCGATTCATTTTGAGATTAGATAAGTTTGTAGATAAAAAAATTCAAAAATTGTACCTAATTTAAAATATTAAATTTTCAAAGGGGGGTAATTTACAAATTTTTCCAAAAAATTTAGACTAAATTATAATTTTATAATTTTGAGGGGCCCTCTTACAAAAAGAACCTAGTTATAAGTTTTAAAACTTTCAGGATTCTTTTTAAATAAAATTTGGACTTATGTGTAAATAAAAATTTTTGGGAACTTATTTGTAAGAAAAATTTGGTCATGGACCTTTTGATAAAGATTTATTCAGTTCAGGGGTCTATTTGAAAAATTATTATTTTTTATTTTAGCTCATTTTTTTTATTAATGTTGGGCTTAATTTTGATCCAAATATATAGCCCACTCAGCCTACTTTAGCTTGAGTTTTGTTTAAGCCCAAATTTCTCAATGATTTGGGTTCGAATCAAACTTAATTTTTAATCAAATTTAACTTGATTCAAGTACAAATTGCAACCACACTTGAGCCATAATTTAGTGGTATTACATGTTTCAATTATGATCATATTTCGATTAATTGTGGTTGTAGCAAAAATCAACTCGAACAGAGATCATAGGGTCTTGATGAACTCTAAACCCTATAAATAGCCTAATCTTCAGAGAGGTAAGGGCTAATGCTTGATTCTCTTCTCTACTATACCCTGTGTAACTAACTTGAGTATTGGAGTAGTTGTCGTTAGAGAGTTTATGATAGTCTTCTTCATAATTTTTTCTTATTGCAAATTAGTAAGAGAATGACCTAGCGGATCAATCTCAATGAGTCTCTCGAGTCGAAGCCATTAGCAAACTAAGCTCTGTCAATAAATTGATGCTTTCATTAAAAACTGCTCTACCTTTCTTCCTCACTAATCTAAGATGTCTTTGATGAGATTTTGACCATGCCTCTTAGAGCAGCATGACCCTCGTTGTCAAAAAACTCATATGGGGGGGTAGATAGTTCTAGTGTCAATAGAATCTCATGATTCATCCAACAGGCTAGGTAGGCTGACTCAGCATGCCAATTTGGTGGCCTGACCACAACAACACCCTCATGGAGCCCCCCTCCAGATAGTTCTCGAAGCATCACCATGTCCCTCCAACTTGGTGAGTCGGCATAAGTTTTAGACTTTGGCCACCATCATCCAGCAGATGACGTAACTACTTGAGGTTTGGGTGCAAGCTATGCAAAACTTGCAAGCCCAATAACTGCAAAATTAAACCCAAATGATGTAGAGTTTCCATACTCATTATGCTCAATGGCAAGCTCAAGCTCATGTTTTAGCCCCAACCCAAGATGCTGCACCAGACTAACAGTGTAAGAACAACATCATACCACATTGAGTCATGCACACCTTAGTGGGCACCATCACCAAAGTCATTGTGACCCTTCAACCATGGCTCCTCTTCGATATTAAGCCTTAAGCGATTATGATGGGTATGACCTTACATATGATCTAGCCAATGAGGCCACATATTATATGTATATCAACCACATGTCATATTCAAGTTGAGAACTATCAAGGGCATCGGCTCATCTGAACAAGGTAAGATATGATACTCCTTTAATCCTTAAAGTGCAAGCCCAAAGGTTAACTAAGATGTGAGCTTGAAAGTTAGCTAAGTGCAAGCTTGAAGGCTAGCTTGGATACTAACCTGAAGGCTAGTTGAGATGCAAATTTGAAGGTTGGCTACGTGTAAGCCTAAAGGCTGGCTATATGTGAACTCGAAGGCTGGCTGAGTGTGAACTTAAAGGTTGACTTGGATGCAAGCTCCAAGGCTAGCTAAGGTGTGAGCCCCAAAGTTGGTTGAGATGTGAGTCCAAAGGCTAGTTTAGGTGTAAGCCTGAAAGCTAGCTAAGATGTGAGCCCAAAGGTTGGTTGATGAGTGACCTGGAAATGCGAGCCTAAATGCTAGTTGAGTGCAAGTCCAAAGGGTGGTTACGTGCAAGCCCGAAGGTTGGCATGAATGTGAGCCTAAAGGCTGGCTGATATAGGATTGAGATTGACCACCCCGAATAGCGAAGATCCCAAGGAGCGACTTTAAATCACAAATCAAGGTTTATTTTAATTTGAGTGTGATATTATGTATTGTAAAAATATTGATTTCCAATAGGCACAAGCCCCTATTGTTAATTACCCAGATAATTGTCAGGAACCTATTAAAGCAAGAAACCTATCTAATAAAATAGAGACACCAGAGAAAGAAAGAAAGAGAGCATTATTTGATTAATTTACGAAAAATGGTATATGACTTAAGTAAGGGCATACACTTACTTTACAATGAATTTCAACATGGAATTAAAGAAACATGAAATTATACAAAAACATGAAAGAAATAAAGAAAGAAAACGAGAAAAGGCAAAGGAGAAGCTTTAATATGTGCTACTACTCTACTTCCCCTGCATCGGACCACGTGATATCTGACCTGAACCGTGGAAGGGAATGAGAGAAATTTAAAGTGTTTCCAATAGGTTTGATCAATGGCAATAACTTTATGATTTGAAGTATTTCTATTAGCCAATAAGGCATCAACGATAACTTCATTTAGGTTGGAGTATTTTCATTTGTCGATAAGGTATTGACAATAGCTCTATTTACCTTGAAGTGTTTTTATAGTCAATAAGGCGTAGACAATAATTTCTTCAATTTTTGAAGTATTTCTATAATTGATAAGGTATAGGTGATAACTTCGAGATTTAGGTAGTGTCACTAGTGACATACAAGGTTAGGTATAGCTTGAAGATGTGTCGCCAACTGCTTTTGGGATTGGCTAGCTTAAAATGTACATCATCAATTATTTGTGGGGTAGACTAGCTTAGAGAATGCATCACCAACTACTTATGGGGTTGGTACAGTTTTAAAGTATGACCAACAACTTTGAGTATATTGTTGGTTGGCTTCATTAATTTGGTAGCATCACTAATAGCTTAGGGTGTTGGATATAGCTTGAAGATGTGACGTCAATAGCTTATGGGGTTGACTAATTTTGAAATGCAGCCAATGACTTTGATTACATTGTTGGTTGACTTCATTGATTTGGTAGCGTCACTGATGGCTTAGGAGGTCAAGTATAGTTTTGAAGTGTGACAATAGCTTTGAGCATGTTGGTGATTAATTTTTTTGGATTGATAGTATCACCAACGGCTTATGGAGTTTGATATAGCTTAGAAGATACATCATCAATGGCTTTTAGGGTTGACTAGTTTGGAAGTGTGGCCAATGACTTTGAACATGTTGGCAATTAACTTTCTTAGTTTGATAGCATTACTAATGACTTATATGGTTGAGTATAGCTTTGAAGTGTAGTCGATAGCTTGGAGCATATTGACGATTGACTTTATTTGAATAAGGCATTATGGCTAACTAATTAAGTGAGTTCAAGCCTACCTTAGTTTGATTGATTTGAAGCATTGCCAATGCTATTGGGTTGACTTATTTTGGTAGATACATTATCAATGACTTTTAGGATTGACTAATTTTGAAGTGTGGCCAATGATTTTGTGCATGTTGGTAATTAATTTCTTTGGTTTGATAGTGTCACTGACAGCTTATGAAGTCGGATATAGCTTTAAAATATTACCGAAGGCTTTGGTAGCACACCAAACAAGACTTAGTTTGACCTTATTTAGTTTTATTTGAACTAATTCAGGTTTAGATAAGGGGGATGATATCATAGTTTGTTAATAGCTTTGGAGTATTACCAAAGTTTCAACACTTTCGGCGGGATTTAGTTGGACCCGATTTAGTTTGATCGAGACTATTATAGTTTGGGTCTGATCTTGATTTTATTTAGTTTGAGTCAAATTTGACCTTGTGTTGGACCTCTATTGAGTTTGTGTCTGCTAGATTTTGATTCAAGTTCAAGTCAAGTTAGTTTAATTTAGTTTCAGCTCAAGCTTAACTTAGCTTGGTTTTGGTTTGACTTTGAGTTTGTTCTTTTACTTCGAACTTGATTTGACCCAATTAGGGTTTGATTTGAAGTTAGTTTAATTCAAATTGGATTTGATTTGAACTCAATTTGATTTTTAAGTTAACCCATCTTGAGTCTAATTAGGGTTGAATATGAGTTTATTTGGTTTAGGTTAACTCAATTTAAATTTTTTGAGCTTTAGTTTAATTTGGGTTTTAGTCTATTTTTTGACCAATTTACCATTTAAGCCAACTTGACATTTGTCCATTTGTTGTGATTGAGTTCAATTTCAACATAATTGAGTTACTTCATGTTAAATAATTTAATTTAAGGGTCCTTAGTTATTTATGATAATTTTAGATGGACCTATAGCTCGACCTTAAATGTGCAAATCCAAAAGTTGACTTAGAAGTGTAAGGCCAAAGGTTGAATGGATGCAAATTTGAATATTGGCTTAAGTGTGAATGCGTGAAGGTTGGCTGAGTGCGAGGTCAAAAGCTGGCTTGGATGCAAACTTAAAGGCTGGTTTGAATATGAGCCTAAATGTTGACTTGAATGTGAGCCCAAAGGCTACCCTGGATACGAGCCCGAAGGCTAGCCTGGATATCAGCTTAAAGGCTGGCTAAGTGTGAGTCTAAAGGCTATCTTGAATGGGAGCCCAAAGGCTAGCTTGGATGTGAGTTTGAAAATTGGCTAAGTGTGAGCCTGAGAGCTAGCCTAAAGGTTGGTTAAGTGCAAACCTGAAGATTGACTTGATACGAGTCTGAAAGTTGGCTAGGTGTGAGCCCAAAAGCTGGCTGAGTACGAGCCTGAAGATTGGCTTGAATGCGAGCTCAAAAACTAGCTTGGATGTGAGCTCGAAGGTTGACTTAGACACAAACCCGAAGGGTGGCTTGGATGCAAGTTCGAAAGTTAACTTAGATGCAAGTCCAAAGGTTAGCTAAGATATGAATCTGAAGGCTGGTTATGTGTGAGCTCGAAGGCTGGCTAGAGTATGAGCTCGAAAGTTGGTTAAGCACAAGTCTGAAAACTAGCTTGGACGCGAGCCTGAAGACTAGTTTGGATGTAAATCTGAAGGCTGATTAAAATATAAGCCCAACAGCTGACTTGGATGTGAGCCCAAAGGTTAGCTGACTGTGAGCTTAAAAACTGACTTGGATGCGAACGTAAAGGCTAGCTTAAATGCAAACCTGAAGGCTGGTTAAAGTGCAAACCCTAAAGCTGGTTGAGTGTAAGCTTAAACACTAGCTTAAACATGAGTGTGAAGGCTGATTTGGATACGAGCCTAAAAATTAACTAGAGTGCAAGCCCAAAAACTGACTTAGATACGAGTTCAAAGACTAACTTAAATGCGAATCTAAAGGCTGACTTAGACATGAACTTAAAAAATTGGTTAGAATATAAGTCCAAAAATTAACTAAATACAAATCCAAAAACTAACTTGGATGAGATAAAAATGTCATTTTCGTCATCGTCTTTAAAGAAATCGGAGTAAGATGTAACTTTTCCCTTTTTTTTTTTTTTAGTACAATTTTCTTTTTTTTTTTCCAATTCCATGCGTCACATTGCTGCTTTTTTCTTTTTTTAAACTATTTTATTATTTTTTTTCTTTTATTCCCTTCCCCCTTCCCTGCAACTTCTAGTCAACCCCAACTTCTATTTTTTTTCTTTGATTCTCCAATCTCGGCCCGGTTACCTTCTTGAGCCAAATCTAGCTGAAGACGGCTGGATTTGGCCAGCTGCGGCCGCGGTGGGGCGGGAGGGGCCCCGCTGCCCCTCTTTCAGCCAGATCCGGCTAGTTTTCTCTATGGTGGAGTGAGGGACGCCCTGCCACGGCCTCCTAGATCCCATAGCCTCCTGGTCAGATCTAGCCAACTACTGCTATGGTGTGGCAGGGGCTGCCCCACCGTCCCTCTTCTCTAGCTAGATCCAGTGGTTTGAGGCCGGATCTGACTTGTGGCGACTTCGGTGGAGTGATGGGTCGGGAGGTGTCAATGGTCGGCCGTGGTTGGAATGGCGGAGGCAGTTTTCGGACGACATCAAGGCTGGACAGCAGAGTGCTCGGCTGTAGTGGCTTGGCCGTGCATCGACGGCGGTCATAGGGCAATCACGGCAGCAGTGACGGCAGTGGGCAGTGGGTCGAGGTTCACATCGTTGGCTTGTATGGATAGGTCAGGGGGCCATTCCTCGGAGATGGTGGCGACGAGGCACGAGAGCGTGGGCAGGCGACAACTGAATAGTAGGGAAGATTCTTGGGAGACCTTCAAAAATAGGGCAATGAAGAACAACAGAAGAAGGAGGAGATCATGAAGCTAAGTACACTTACCTCCCTCCCTGTGTTTGATTTCAGCTTGTTGGATCCTTGTCCTAATTTCTTCTTGACCTTCTTTGCCGACTTGTATTTCCCTCTTATTTCTTCCCAAAATTTTTTTCTCTCTCCCATTTGCAGGTTGTTCCAGTCCTTTTATAAGCTTTAAAGAAGGTTTCAAAGCCAAATTGAGGTGATAGGACGAGTATAATTAGATCCTAAAGGTTTTATTTTGGAAACGTCAAAATCATGTAATTAATTGGAATTTGCTTTCCAAGGAGAGAACAAGATTGTGTATCATTTTCGAATAATAAATTTTAGTGGGATTATTTACAAAATTTTTGAAAAAAATTAGAGCAAAGCATAATTTCATAAATTTTAGAATTTTTTTATAAAAATTATATATTCTAAAATTTTTAGTATTCTTTTGAATAAAATTTAGATTTATTTATAAATAAAAAATTTTGAGGGATTTTTTTATAAGTTTTTTAAAAAATTGGATAAAAATATAATTTTATAAATTTTAAGAATCGTTTAAAAAAAAAGACATTTATATAATTTTAAAATTTTTAGGATTTTTTTTGAATAAAATTTAAGTTTATTTGCAAATAAAAAGTTTGAAGAGTTTATTTACAAGTCTCAATTTGGTCTAAATTTTATTTTAACATTTGATCCTAATTTGGGTTCAGATTCAATAATTGTCACCTATTAGTCCACTTTTCGAAGGAAGGGATGTCATATACTAATAGGGCAGGTGGTTGCTTCTTGTTGAAACTAGTTGAGCATTTCAGACAACGATAATCTTCAGAGGCTTTGGGGTTTCACATTCTTAACGGTCGCTTGCCTATTTTGGAGTGATGATTCCCACTTGTCGGTATAGTGCTAGTTCTATAGGGTTATTCAAAGTGGGTCGATGATGTAGTATCTCAGTTCTCAGCCCAGTTTGTGGGACTCGGTGTCTTGGGAGGAGTCATAGCTTCTAAGGGATAATGTGCTAGAGACTCAAGGATTTTGCATGGTATGATCGAAATGTGGAATTATGCCACTAACACCTTCCATACTCCATATGGTGAGATTAGTATTTTTGTATGGGATATAAGGCAACTAACTAGTATTCCTATCCTTGGGGACTTATACGGCGAGTACATCTCTACCGACCACTATGCAAGCCTTGACTTCGGTTATACTTTACACGATCTCCTTAGAGTTTATGAGTGGTTGGTGATGTTCTTTCCAAATAATCAGAAGAAGGTATATTTCAACCATTGGATTGAGATCTTTTATGAGAGAAGCCTGACAAATAAGAGAACCAAATTTGATTGAATTATGTACGACACTGGTGACATCCTTCTGGAGTTTAGTCTCAAGACTTATTTTGCTGCCTTCATTAGTTTATGACTTTACTGCTTTGTCATGCCACACAGTGGATAGTATATTCATAATGAGACATTTGTGATGGCTTGTAAGTTGGCGCATAGGTAGAGGGTTGCTTTGGCCCTTGTGGTGTTAGGTCTGATATATGTTAATCTCAAAACGATGGTGGATAGTTCCATAGGGCCAGGTGATTTTTTGGCTTAGTTTCCTATTCATTTTCTTTATATTTGGATTTATGCCCACTTTATGAGGATGTATACTGAGTTGGAGCCTAGTGATGAAATTAAAGAGTTATGTCAGTCACATTCAGTCTCCGTCCCCGAGATGATTCAAATTATGGGTATAGCCACCTCTACTTTCTCCCCTAGAGAGACTAGGATGTATGTGCAGGACCTCCAAAATTTTAAGTGGCAAACTTTCCCCTTTACTTTTCATGATTCTAACATGTTAGTAGATGTGACTTGTCTCTTCTTATCTTCAGAGGCTTATGAGTATATTATCTCTTTGAGCATGACATGCTTCCATTTTGTTTTAAAGAGCATTTAGTTGTGGAGTCTTATAATCCTTATTGATTTGGCTGACAGTTCAGGTATGATTAGGGTTTTTCTAAAAACATTCCTACTCCTTTACCACCATCATATCCTGGCCAGCTAACAAGCTATTGGCTACATGTCACTCGTATCTAGGATAATTCAGAGTATTATGCATCGAGCATAAAGCTAAGGTACTTTGTTCCTATGCCATAGCGTGGTTTGATAGTATGGGTGGATATTATCATATTGATCTTGAGTTTCTATTTTAGAACAAGCCTGGTTCACATAGAAAGGAAAAGCAAGAAACAAGCAACAAAGGGTCAAAATGACAAAGGATTCAAGAAGCACAAAAAACCTCGGCTCGCAAATTTGCTCGCTTTGGATCTAGCAGAGAGAGACTATCCCTTCTTATAAATTTAATGATGGTCATTTTTGGGGTAATGTAGGTCTCAGATTGAGCCCGAGGTGAGAGGTGCCTAGACCTATACATGATTGCTGCATGATTGATGCTTCGAGGCACCCGGTGACATGTGCAAGCTTGTCTGTAAATGGGAGCGTGGGAGCAGGTTTGTGTACACCATCTCAGGACTTAGTTTTCTCATTTTTCATTATTATCATGGATGCAGGACTAGGAACAACCCTTCCTTCATCAATGCCAGTATGCCAATCTCTTACTATAGATTCGGGTAGGGTGGTCCAATCGGCTCCTCCATCACTTGCATCAACTGGCCATCCATTAGATGTGAGTATCTTTAAGTGCTAAAAATTTAATTTTCTTTTCTCTTCTCCTTTGGCTGAAAACCCATCTTTGTTTTTTCTCTTTTTTTTAGGTGGATGATGATTTTTGAGGCCCTCCTAATAGTATCTTAGATTCTAATGATAAGGAACATCCGAACTTTGCCAAACTTTACATTGTGCACGTACTAATCTTATCTTTATTGTAAATATAGTTCTTGGGTCATGCTTTAGTTGGGGGATGTTCGCATCCATGGGTATTCATCCACCATCAATAGCATTAGGTAATGACCCATTATTTTCTCTTTTCTTGAAAATCTTCCTAGCTTTTAATGCATCCTTTGCCCCTGTAGGTGATGATGGGGTGTCCTTCTTCATCAACCTAAAATGGAGTGTCCTAAACGACTGGAGTGTCCTTCTTCATCAACCTAAAAAAAAGATTGCATGTTTCAAAGAGGTTTGAAATGAATCTACTTATATATGCAAGTTGACATTGGAATAACCTCAATTGCCTTAAATTGTTAGGTGGTGGCATATCCAAAATAGTTTTGACCTTAGATGAATTGATTTCAATCCCTCAATGTCTGACAATAAAGCCAATGAATTTTTCTGATGATATCTCGAAAGCACACTTCATAAGATTTATCTTTAAGTTATATTTTCTAAGATGGTTGAATACCACTCTTAGGTCTTGGATGTGCCTATCTTTGGACTTAGTTTTAACCACTAAATCATTCACATAATATTTTACTAACTGGTATATGAGATTGTCAAATATTTGAGTCATGACCCTTTGATAAGTGACACTTGCATTCTTGAGCCCAAAGGATATCACCTTATAGCAGTAAATACCAATTGGTTTCCTGAAGGCGGTATGATTCTCATCATTAAAGTGCATCTTAATTTGGTTATATCCTAAAAAATCATCCATGAAAGAGAATATTTTAAAGTCAGTCATGCTGTCAATCATGATTTCCATTATTAGTAATGGAAAAAATCATCTTTTAGACATGTTTTATTCAAGTCCCTGTAGTTCACACAAATATGGATTTGTCATTCCTTTTCTTGAATGGCACGATGCTTGCCACACAAGCTGGATATTTTTTTCTCTCTAATGAAGCCTAATTTGATTAGTTTCTTCGTTTCATATATTACCTTCTACTCTAAGTCGAGTTTTATCTTACTAGATGTTTATTTGACAAATGCAAGCTTAGGATTGATGGCTAGTTTGTGGCTTGCAACTTTAGGATCTAGTCCAAGCATCTCCTTATAGCTGCATGCGAAGCAGTCAATATACTCTGGGAGCACTACTTTAAGCAAGGTTTGGCTTTCTTCTAAAAGTTGAGTGCTAATGAAAGTTGGCTTAGGGTCCTCCTTTGAGACTAGGTTAATCTCCATCAATTCATCGACCGTGGCTTGCTTCCCATACTCAAGTTTTGGTGGAGCTTCTTTTATTTTAAGGATTATTTCTTTACCAAGTAATTCATCATGTTGAGTGGGGTTTGGTGAGGGTTCATCTGAAGGTATTTTAGCTTTTTGGTTTCAATGAAATTCTACCGAGGATGCCACCTTCTTATGATGTCTAAAAAGTCACGGCCATCTCGGTGCACATCTCAAGGGGCATTGACAGCATTCAATTATCCTGAATATCAGAGAGAGGTCCAATGGTGACCATAAGACACATATGAGTGTTTGGGGTAATATAACATAGTCCTTTGGTGTTTTTGCTTCCTCTTCCAAGAATGTAAGTGTGTTCTTGGGGTGGATCCCATAGATTCTTGAAGAAACAACTCTCAAACCAAGCTAATCTAAGAAATATTTAGGCATGACCACCAATTGATGGTTACCATTATCTACAACATCTTCAGTCCCCAGAATTCATGTATGCTAGGGGCACAAGAAATTGCCTTGTTAAATAGTATTTTCTTTTCTCCTTTGCACTGTGGAGGAATGTAGAAAGTCATTCATTTTTTCATGATATTGATGCTTAACTCATCTAATGGCTTAAATAAGCCTTTTAGTACTTTAGTAATAAGGAGAGTATTTTTCATTTGACCTCTATTATCATCTTCATCAGAAGTATAATACCCATATAGACTTACAAGCTTCTTCCTCTAAAGAGGCTAAGTCAAAATTGCTTTTTAAGTGAGGAGGAGCAAAGATCAGGTTAGCAATCTTTTACTTTACTTAACTAATGGAAGCAAACACACTATCAATATAGATCTTTTATAGTATTTTGTATCATCATAATGTATTTTATGAATAACAAAAGGGTATACATTTCTATTAATTCAGTATTCTTTACCATCCTCAAAGTATTTGAGACATTGATATAGGGTTCATAGCACTATTTTATTTTCATGTAGCCACAACCTCCCTAGTAGTGCTTTGTATGACACATTAGTATCGATCACATAAAACCTAACATTTGTCATCACTTGCATACTTTCAGAGGGATGGTTATGGCTCCCAGAGCTCTTTGACTATTCTGATTAAATACTTTTATGGTTATAATCTCGGATAATAGGTAACACATATCCAAAGTTAGAGCTCTTAGAGCTCGAAGAGTCACCAAATTGACTGAAGAACCTAGGTCAATTAGGATGCGGTTGATCTTGATCCTATCACTATTTCGTGTGATATATAATAGTCTATTATGCTATGTTATTTCAGGTATTAGGTCATCATTTGTGAAGCTGATGGTGAGAATTTGGCATGCACACAAATACTCTTTCATTTTCTCTTCAGTAAAATATGCTTGGTAATTAGTTGATTTTACAGGATGTGCACTAGTGTATCCTTGAGTTCTTATAACAACATCAAGGTATCAAACACATTTGCATAGCAAGGATCTTCTTAAGGTGGGTTGCTATGTTGTATTCCACATTCTTGGGTGCAAGCTCAGTTTGCGAGGACTCAATACCCTTATTTATTTGAATTTCCTTTTTTTTTGTCCTTGGGGATATTCCTGTCCCTAAGCATTGAAGCTTGTCTCAGAGGTAGTGCTTTTCCACTTTGAAGTTGTATCTAGCTTGTTTTTCTTAGTTGAAATATAGTATTATGAGACCAATAAGGTTCATCTTTGAAATCACTCTTGAGACTAATTATGTAACAATAGGTAGTGAACTCTTACTTCCAGTTAATAGTTCCCTGAATGTCCTTGGAGGATGTGATTGACTGATGATTACTTCAACATCAAATTTGTGATGCCCCCGACTCAGCACGATATTATCCCTGGATGTTCACTTCCCACAGCTCACCCAACACCAGGGTTTTATTTTTCCTAGCTCTTTGAAAAAGGCCTCGTTATTGAGCCTACGATAGTCATCATATTTAACCTATTCTCAACTTCTGCACTTTGTCGATGTAAGCGTAAAGATAACTACTGTCAGTCATAGGACCAACTACCTACCCACTGGCTCACTGGCCCATCGGGCCTAACAATCTCTCCCCCAATAAAGGGCTTAGCGTTCTTATTGAGTTAACCCACACTGATCAAGAAGTGTCGAGTGGCTCTGATACCACTATATGACATCTCCAACTCAGCATGATATTGTCCTTCGGCATTCATGGCTTGCAGCCCACTCGATCATAGAGTTTTATTTTTTCCAACTCCCTAGAAAAAGGTCTCATTATTAGGTCTATGGTAGTTATCATATTTAGCTCAGTTTCAACTTTTGTACTTTGTCGATGTGGGACTAAAGACAACTACTACGATCACAGGGCCTACTGCTTATCCATTGATCCATTGGCCCATCGGGCCTAATAAGAATTAGGCATGTGGGATTTTCTCATAGAAAGGTCTTTAGAGACTCTTTGGATAAATCCTTCTACTTTATCTGCTAGTATAACTTTCTTTAGGATTTTGTATTTGGGATGTTTCTTCCATGGATATTCAAATTGGCTTGATTGTGGATATTCAGATTGACTTGATGTAGGGGAGGGGGGTGGTGGTGGTGGGGTTTGAGGGGGTCAAGAGGGAGGAGGGAATGGGCTTTAGCATTAGCTTGCTTGATCCTCTCCCAAAATACCTACTTTTTTCTTTGGCTCTTACTAGTGTAGGGCCTTCTGAAGCGATTATAAAGTTTCTCTAAGTTAGACATGGAGTCATATTCATCGTTCGTGCCTTGTATGTATAATTTCTCTAAAGTTGACAAAGTATATCTTTCCACAAGTTCTACAATTGAGACCTTACCAAACCTAGCAGGTTGAGTATTTATTACTGGATTGCCTGATGTATGAATCACCATGCAATAAAAGGTCATAGGCTTAAATAACTCTCTTTGATAGTGTTTATCTTTCTTGACTTGTCTTTGGAGTAAGTAGCACGGGAGATTGTTTTGACTTGAAGGAGGGTCAGAAAGTGGTTTCTCACCACCCCTATGAGGTCTTTTGTATAACATTGTCTTTTTTGTTAGCACCTTCTCCATCCTCTTAATGTTCTCACAAAGTATGATAGTCAGATTTGTCACACTTTTTATGTGGACAGTTATAGCCTTCATATGCTTGTTCAACATTTGCATTTGTCCCCTGACAAATCTCATGTTAGCTGTAGCTTGCTCTTTCACAGTTTCTAGTTGTAGTTTGAGTATGCCATAGTCGTATTCATGGGTGAACCACTCTCTAAGATAATGATCTCAGGAGTACCCCTCAGGGAGACCTGTGGAATCTCTCATTTTATCAATAACATCCTTAGTGAATCTATTCGCTTCTTCTTGCCTTGCCCCTGAATTTGCTCATTATTGAAGTGACGAGGTGGGGATCGGCTTAGTTGTAAACCTCTAATGGTAAATATGACAAGAGTGTGTTGCCATTGGAAGTTTCTTGCTTTATTTCTTGCATCAGGGTTCTCTAAAAAAGCTTTGAGTTTGTTAGGGAAGAATTTCTGAAGAGTTACTTGGCTTCTCTCTCCCTAAACATATTCATCAAAACATTATGTATTCTTGAATGGTTAATTTCTTGACATCGTATTCATCTAGCTGAACCAACTTCTTCTTCTTTCTTCTATTTTTTCTCTTCTTGATGTTTCAAGTAGGTGAGACAATTTGCTCCGATGAAGCTTTCTTCATCACCATCCCAAGTTTTTAGGGTTATTAGTCATTTTTTGCATCAGTTTCTTTAGTATTTTTGAAATATAGACATTCTATAAGTGCCCTTGTTTAGAGGTACATTGTGCTTGTTTCCCAAAGAAGATTTCAGCAAGTGGCCCATATTCCTCAAACCTAGTAATATGATTGATGTATTTGATAGGTGTTTCGAATAAGGCTACCTTCAAGAGAGTTAGCATACCTTTACAGTATTGCTTCTCGACCCAATCCTTGAACACATAATAGTGTTCAATAGTATATCCCAAAACTCTAGGGCAAGGATAATAGTTCATGTGATCTATGTTGTCGGTCTCGCTTGGCTTCTTGGATTCTAGCCAATGGAGGCCTAATAACAGGCATCCTAGAAGATTTTGCCTATTTTTTTTCTTTTAAAAGAATAATTCTTTCTGAGCCTTTGTTGGAAATCATTGGATCATTCCACTTCTCCATCTCCTCCAAGAGTTGGTATCTTTTGAGAGTTGCCCTTGTTCATGATTAGGTTCAAAGGTTTCTTTTGCTCAGTTGTTGTGAATATAGTTCTCGCATTTTTGGAAGGTTCTCCACACTTTACCTTTTCTTTTTCTAGCTTAAAACTTTGTGAACTAAATAAGGTTGATGAGCCGATCCTTTTCAGCTTCTTGACTTGCATGATAAGGTCTTGGAAGATATGAATAGAAGAGGTGCTTAGATAAGGTGCCATCCACTCTCCCTTTATATTGCTGAGGACAAGGTTTACTATCTCAAATTGACTTATAGGTTATTCACACTTAATGCTGAGATTTCTCCACCATGTGATATAACCCAGAATCAACTCATTGTTGCATTTTGGTATTGAGACAAGGTCTGTAATAATCACTTTATTGCTAACTCCCCCAAACCTGATTCAAAAAATCACTTTCACTTGTGCCCAAGTGTGTATGGATCCAATTGCAAACTAGTATACCATTCGATTACTACTCCTATCAAGCTTGCTAAAAATTAATAGAGTAACAACAATGGATTATTACTTGGATCTCCACACAAAGTCACAAAATGAGCTATGTGCTATTCAGAATTACCCATGCCATTAAACTATTTGAAACTAGGTACTATATAGCCTCTGGGATATGACACTCAGTCGTAATGGCTAGGGTATAGTTTGTCAGCACATTTACCCTACTCTTCTCACTTTCTTATATTAACTGTGTAGCTACAATTCATTATGCCTATTGTTGTATATATGTTGGGAGTTTCATGTTGTTAAGAATCCTTGAAATTGGGGATTGGGTATTCCTTACTAGAGGAGGTGCTTGCGATGGGCCTATATTTTCATGAATTTCATCAATGTGAGATGCACCTTCTGCTGCCTCTATTGTTTGGGATGGTTGTTGAGATTGTTCCAACTTATCAAGCTTCTGGCTCATTTTTAGCATCATCTCCATCAATTTCATATTTTTCTTTTGAGCTTCATCTTTTTCTTTGCCTTCTTGTCTTAGCTATTCTTACAGTGCTTCTATGGTCACTTTTTGATTGGAGCTTATAGTTATAACCGAGACTTTTATTAGAACATGATGGTCTATGTCTTAAGGATCAGGTTTAGGCTTAGGATTGAGGCTAACTTCTCCCATCAGTTGAGTCATCTCATTCAAGAGTCTATTCATAGAGCAGGTCGCCACACCTTCTCTTTGGTGTGGTAGTAAGAATTGGTCCACATGTCCCTCACTTCTTAGATTTTTTTCATTAGTAAGCCTCACTCAAGCATTCTTTTTTTAGTGTTTGGTTGGCTATAATACGAGCTCATGGTTTATTCCAGAGTCATGATGAGAAATAACTCTAACAATGTGGGTGGTCTGCTTTTGCAAGTCCCCATACTAGGTTGTAGCTTCATAGTGACTCTTGTAATTTTGTTTGGTGATTCACCCTTTTGTCATAGTTTTAAGGCAAGAGCGTACCCCCTATGATTTGCTCCTATTCTTCTCTAAATTGCTTAATGGAACAAAGGAGTTGGAGGTGGGAATGATAATGACCAAATTCATTTGAGTGGTAGGTTTCTGAAGTTGGCTAAAAATTTTAGTAGCTTGTTTTTTACTTGTGACAATCAGGCTGAGATCTTCTTCATTGATGTTTGTGTCTAGATTTGCTTCTAATTGTCCCCTATGAGGAGTTGGGTGAAGACGGCCAAAAACTAAGATTTGTTTCAGTCCTAGCCTCTAGAAGATTGATATCCTTTTTGTTTGAGGTATGGATTCTAGCTCTTCATCTGAATAGCCCTTCTCATTAGAAATAATAATATTAGGACTCATTTTCCTTGATGGAAGGTGAGAAACAGGCTGATTTTGTATATCAATAGCTTTAATCGGTGTAGTAGTAGGTGCCTTCTTGAATTATATGACCTCTAGGGGGTCGTTTGGAACGGGGTCAGGGCTAGGGTCACCTCGCCCTGACCAGACTATCTTCCAAATACCAAAAATTTGACCGCACTAATATTATTTAATTCATTTAAATTATAATAAAGATTTAACTAAAATGCCCTCAGTTCATCTGAGCCATCGAATCTCGATCCAACGGCTTAGATCGCCTCAGCCACAAAATCCTAACTATATAATCTCCTCCCCTCCCCCCCTCCCCCCCCCCCTCTCTCTCCCTCCCCGCCGCCGACGACGCAGAAGACGTCCATCCCCCCTCCCCTTCCTCCCCACCGTCCGACCCCACCACCCTCCTCCATCACCCTCTCCCCGCTCGAGCTCGACCGGTGAGCTCCGCCATCTTCCGCTCTCCCTGCTCGAGCTCGTTACGATCTAGATGGAGGGTGACGTTGTGGGTCTCCCCCTGCACGCACGCCCGGCGAGCTTCCCCGTGTGCGCACGCCGAGCTCGCTCCGCCCGCACTGTGAGCTCTCGTGAAGAAGATGAACAGTAATATGTGAACAGTACTCACCGGAGGGCATTTTTGTTCATAAAAAATTTTAACCATCTGCTAGCCAGATCGATAACCAAATAAGATTTACTTGACCGCATTAGCATTTTACACTTTACCCCTTCCTTTAACCTTGACCTTGACCTTGACCCCATACCAAACGAGCCCTAGATGGTCCTGAACTTGGTCTAAACTCTAGCTACTTCTGTAGCAACCATTGACTGAGATAAATGCACAGCTGATCCTGCCTATAGAATGATGTTGTATCTTGGGGCAGAGATATTCTTTGTTCTTGCCATTTGATTCTTTCTTCTACAAAGGAGAATACAATTGATCAATCTTCAACCTAATTCTACCTTATCAGTATCTTTATCTTCGGGCAGAGATGTTCTTTGTTCTTGCCATTTGATTCTTTTTTCTACAAAGGAGAATACAATTGATCAATCTTCAACCATAATTCTACCTTATCAATGTCTCTATCGTATTAACTAAGTTTCTATACTTCAAAAAGAAGTCAAGTCCCACAGAGTGTATCAAAATTTGTGCGATTGATTTTGATGACTCAGGATGGTAGACTTCGGAAGCAATCTCGAATCACAAATCAAACTTTGTTTTGATTTGAAGTGCACTATCAGGTATTGCCAGAATATTGACTTCCAATAAGTACAAGCCTCTTTTATTAATTATCTTGATGATTATCAAGAATCTCCTAAAGTAATAAACTTAGCTATAAAATAAAAACAGAAAAGAAAAGAAGAAAGTAAATGATTGATTTTAAGAAATGATACATAGCTTAAGCAAGGGTATGCCCTCACTTTACAATGAATTTCAACATAAAATTATAGAAACATGAAATAAATAAAGAAAGGAAAAGAGAAACAAAGAGTGGAGGAGAAGATCTGATATGTATTACCACCATGCTTCCCTGCACTAGACCATGTGGCATATGACCTAAATCGACTTGGCTAGCTTGAAGGGCATATTGCTAACTGCTTCTAGGATTGGCTAGTTTGAAGGGTATATCACCAATTACTTCAAAGGTTGATTAGCTTGAAGAGTATGTCATCAATTGCTTCTAGGGTTGACTAACTTGAAGGGTGCATCATCAAATACTTCTGAGTTAACTAGCTTGAGTGTGCATCGCCAACTAGTTCTGGGGTTGACTAGCTTAAAAGATGCATCATCAACTGCTTCTAGGGTTGACTAGCTTGAGAGGTGCATCATCAACTACTTATGAGGTTGACTAGCTTAAAGAATATATCATTAACTATTTCTGGAGTTGACTAGCTTGAGGGGTGCATCATCAATTCCTTCTGGGGGTTGATTAGCTTGAAGGGTGCATCATCAAATATTTTTGGGGTTGACTAGCTTGAAGAAGTGCAGCACCAACTGCTTTTGGGGTTGGCTAGCTTGAGGACTACATCATCAATGGCTCCTGAGGCTAACTAGCTTTGAAGTGTGGCCAATAACTTTGAGCGTATTGTTGGTTGACTTTATTTGAATAAACCATTGTGGCTGCTGACTAAGAAAGTTCGAGCCTACCATAGTTTAGTTTGAATTAAAACATTACTAATATTTTCAGGTTGGCTTTGCTTATAAAATGCATCATCAATGACTTCTGGGGTTGACTAGCTTCAAAGTGTGATCAACGGCTTTAAGCATATTGGCAATTTATTTCTTTGGTTTAATAGTATTACCAATGACTTATGAAGTTGGATATAGCTTTGAAATATTGTTAAAGGCTTTTGTATCATACTCAGCAAGACTCAATTTAACCTTATTTAGTTCTATTCAAATTAATTTTGGCTCAGGTCAGGATGGTAACATCACCCTTTGATCATGGCCTTGGAGTATTACCGAAGGTTCAGTACACGTGGTAGGATTCAGTTTGACTCAATTTAGTTTCATCGAGACTAATATAGTTAAGGTTCGAGTTTGATTTCATTTACCCTGAGTCAAGTTCGACCTTATGTTGGACTTTTATTGAGTCTAGGTCTATTAGACTTTGGTTCAAGTTCAAGTCAACTTAGTTTAACTTGGTTTTAGTTCAGGTTTAGCCTAGCTTTGTTTTAGTTTGAGTTTAAGTTTAGACTTGGTTTAACCCAAATAGGGTTTAACTTGAACTTAGTTCAACCCAAATTAGATTTGATTTAAACTTAACTTGATTTTAAATTAACCCTTCTCAAGTCTGATTATGGTTGAGTCTAAGTCGTAGGTTAACTCAATTTAGATTTTAGTCAATTTATTTGATCAATTTAGGTTTATTTGAATCAATTTATCCTTTGTCTATTTGTTTTGGACAAGTTACTTTACATTAATCAATTTGATTTGAGGGTCCTTGGTTATTTATAATAATTTTAGGCAAACTTGTGTCCTAGCTGTAAGCATGTGAACCCAAGGGTTAGCTTAGCTTGCGATTTTGAAAACTAGTTTAGAG
Organism: Trichopus zeylanicus subsp. travancoricus; assembly: GCA_005019695.1. Classification (NCBI taxonomy): domain Eukaryota; kingdom Viridiplantae; phylum Streptophyta; class Magnoliopsida; order Dioscoreales; family Dioscoreaceae; genus Trichopus; species Trichopus zeylanicus. The sequence goes on from RXID01014304.1 coordinate 183,171, forward strand.
GTGTAAGACCAAGGGTTGACTTGTGCGAGTTCGAAGACTAGCCTGAATTCTAACTCGAAGGTTGACTGAGTGCAAGCCTAAAGGCTAAGTTAGGTGCAAGCCTGAACGTTGGTTGAGTGTAAGGTTAAAGGCTAGCTAAGTGCAAGCCTAAAGGCTAAGTGAGGTGCAAGCTTGAACTTTGGTTGAGTGTGAGGTTAAAGGCTAGCTAAGTGCAAACCTAAAGGTTGGTTGAGGGTGAGCTCAAAAGCAAACTAAGTGTGAACCCGAAGGCTAGCTAAGTGTGAGCTCGAAAGCTGACTTGGGTGCGAGCCTGAAGGCTAGCTAAGGTGTGAGCCTGAAGGCTAGCTAAGTGCAAGCCTAAAGGCTAGCTAACTGTGAGTCCGAAGGCTAGCTGAGTGTGAGACTGAAGGTTGGCTTAGGTGTAAGCTTGAATGCTAGCTAAGATATAAGTCTAAAGGCCAGCTGGGTACAAGCCCAAAGGCTAGTTGAGGTGCAAGCTTGAAAGCTAACTGAATGTGAGTATAAAGGATAGCTGAGGTGTGAGCCTGAAGGCTAGTTATGTGCGAGCTCGAAGGCTGGCTATGTGTGAACCCAAAGGCTGGCTCAGTGTGAGTCTAAAGGCTAGTTGAGTGCAAGTCTGAAGGTTGACTAAGTGCAAGCCAAAAGGTTGGCTCAGGTGTGAGCCCAAAGGCTTGCTTGGATGCGAGCTCAAAGGCTAGCTGAGTGCAAGGCCAAAGACTAGTTTAGTGTGAGCTTGAAAGTTGGTTATATGCAAGGTGGAAGGCTGGTTGAGTATGAGCCTTAAGGCTAGTTGAGTGCGACCTTAACCTTGGCTAAGTGTGAGCCCGATGGCTAGCTGAGTGCGTACCAAAAGGATGGCTTGGGTGTAAGCCTAAAAGTTGGCTAAGATGTGAGCTCAAAGACTGGCTTGGTGTGAACCCAAAGGTTGACTTGGATATGAGCTCGAAGGCTGGCTAAGTGCAGCCCTAACACCGGCTTGGATGTGAGCTTGAAGGTTGGCTGAGTGTGAGCCCAAAGGCTAACCGAGTGCAAGCTCAAAGATTGGCTAAGTATGAGCCTGAAGGTTGGCTAAGTGTGAGTCCAAAGTCTTACTAAGTGTGAGCCTGAAGGCTTACTTGGATGCGAGCTCGAAGGCTAATTGAGGTGCGAATCCAAAGGCTGGCTGAGATGTGAGCCTGAATGTTGGTTGAGTGCGACCCTGAGGGCTAGCAAAATGCAAGCCTAAAGGTTAGCTTGGATGCAAGCCTAAAGGCTGGTTGTGGTATGAGCTGGAATGCTAGCTTGGATGCGAGCCCGAAGGTTGTATTAGATGTGAGCTTGAAGGCTAGCTGAGTGCGAGCCTGAAGGCTGGCTTAGATGCAATATTGAAGGCTAGCTTAGTTGAGCTCGAAGGCTTGCTGTGTGCGAGCTCGAAGGCTAGCCGAGTGTGCGCCTGAAGTCTAGTTGAGTGTAAGCCTAAAGGCTAGCTAAGTGCGAGCCCAAAAGCTAGCTAAGTATGAATTTAAATGTTGGCTTGGATGCAAGTCTGAAAGCTAGCTAAGATGTGAGCCAGAAGGCTAGCTTGTATGTGAGCCTAAAGGTTGGCCGAGTGCAAGCCCAAGGCTGGCTAAGTGTGAGCTTGACGATTGGCTTGAATATGAGCCTAAAGGCTGACTGAGGTATGAGTTCAAAAGCTGGCTTAGATGCAAGCCCAAAGGTTGGCTGAGTGCAAGCCCGTAGGCTAGCTAAATGTGAGTGCGAAGGCTAGCTTGGATGTGAGCTTGAAGGCTGGCTAAGTGCAAGCCCAAAGACTAACTGGATCCATTCCTCGATAAAGAATCTCTTTTGGGTTTAATGAGATTCAAAAATGATGCTTCCTTGGCTATGTGGAACATGAATGAGCATTATGTCATTCTTACAAGTTATCCGACTGGAAGAACTATTATATGAGGACTTTGAGATCAAATAGAGAATGTTTCTTTCCATTCCTCGTACGCCACCTATTTCTCCAAAACAAGAGAGAAAAGTGATTTTTCTCCTTTTTCCCAAAAAGTCAACTATCTTACACTATTGGGATACTTCGAATAAACTTGAGTACATGTAGGACCCATTGGCTTATCTTTCCACCAAATTAAATTAGCCAAAGGTGTGCGTTCATAAGCCCATGCTAAAGTTTCAATCAATTCTTGCCAATATCCACACTAGGAAATTAAGAACAAAAATCGAGTAGCCCAAATAAGATGTCTAAATAAAAACATCCACGCCCACATGGATAAACTATTCATATGAAAAGGATTATATCCATTGATAAGTTATGAAGAGTTCAACCATAGATAATCTCTTAACCATACCATCAAATAAGTGTAGGATTCATTAACTTGTGAAGGTTACCCTACCATAATGTGATGTGTTTCCAATGCCAATAAAAAGTCACCCATCCAATGGTATTTAGCATCTAGAAAACTGCCAAATAAAATGCATCCCAACCAAAAATACCACAAGTACTGCCGTGCCCTAGGCCATCATAAGGAAAACTATAACCAAAATCCTTTTTATTTGACATTAGCTTAGAACCATGTGCCATCTAAAGCACTTTTTATTAAAATCAATGTAGTTGTGTACAAACCTAGAGCAATAGCATGATGGACCAAGAAATGTCCAGGACCTATTGTTAAGAAGAGTGAATTACTATTCTCATTAATAGCATTCAACCAGCCTGTTAACCATACGTTTTGACCCACATTGAATGCTAGGCCATTCGTTGAACATAAGAGTACATTGAATCCATACGAAGTCTTGCCATGAGTAGATTGTATCCATTAGGCAAATATAGTTTTGATCTAGATTTGTTTTCCAGAATACCAAAAGTGAGCATGATGTCATTATGAACATAAAGTGCCAAAGTATGGAATCCCAGAAATAGGCTGGCCCAACTTAAATGAGATATGATAGCTTCTTTATGGTCTAACATTCTTGCTAATACATTATCCTCATTCTGTTCCGGATTATAATCTCTAATGAAGAATATAGCTCCATGAGCAAAGGCTCCCATTAAGATGAATCCTACAATGTATTGGTGATGAGTATATAACACAACTTGAGTAGTAAAGTCTTGTGCTATGAATACATAAGCAAACAAAGAGCACATATGTTGAGCTACTAAAGAAGTAATAACCCCTAAAGAGGCTAGAGCAAGACCTAATTGAAAATGAATCAAATTGTTGATTGTGTCATAAAGGCTCTTATGCCCATGTCCTAATTGATCCCGGGGAAATATGTGCTTGTAAAAGATCTTTGATTGTGCCCAATCTCGAAGTTAGTTCTATACATATGACCAGCAACGAGAAAAAGAAATGCAATAGCCAAATGATGATGAGCAATATCGGTCAGTCATAAACTTTGCATTTGTGGATGGAATCCTCCAAGAAGGGTTAGAATGGCAATTCCTGCCCCCTTGTAGGTACCAAATAAATGACTATTGGAATCAAAATTTTATGCATAAAGATTCTACTGACTAGTAAGAAGTGGTTCCAATCCTTGGGGATGTGATAATATGTTTAAGAAATTATTCCATCTAACATACTCCCCCCTCCCTCTAGAATAGTAACATGAACTAAATGTCTTGCCCAAGTCAAAGAACTTAGTCCAAAAAGTCCTAAAAAATTATGATTGAGATGGGATTCAGCATTTTTAAACCATGAAATGCTCGATCTCCATTTTGGTTGTAGGTGTAACCAACCCACTATTAAAGATATACCGAAAAGACATTATAGAAAAAGAACTCTAGTATAAAGATTTTTATTAGTGCATAATCCAATTATATACCACTATTGATAAAGATCGGAATAAGTTATATTCACGGGGCTGATAGCACCTCCTTGAGTAAAGGCCTTTATGGCAGGTTGACCAAAATGAGGATCCCAAATTGCATGAGCAATAGGTCTTACATGTAAAGAGTCCTACATCCATCACTCCAAATTTCCTTGCCAAGCTACATAAAATAGATTTTTGGACATCCATAGAAAGATTATTGCTAACTGCCAAAGTGAGAAGCAAAAATTTTTTGATAAAGACATTCCTCAGTAATATCATCATGACTTTCAAAGTCATGTGTGGTAGCAATACCAAACCAAATACGACGAGTAGTGGGGTCTTGAGCTAAACCTTGGAAATATTAATGCCATAATGTCTTTTAAATCCTCCTAGTCATTATCCTACTGCAATAATTCTTGCTAAGAAGAATGCCCATGTTGTGGCAATTCTACCCAAAAGGTAATGGGTTACTCTTATAGTGCATCCTTGTATAATGCTCAAAGCTCTAGGCTGAGTCGCAGGAGCAACTTTTAATTTGTTATAAGCCCAAATAATAAATTCAATGAGTTCTTGCCAATAACCACAACCATTGAATAGAAATATTAAACTGAAAGTCCAATCAAAATGAGCACCTAAGAAAAAAAGACCACATGTAAATAATGAAGAACCATAATACTGAATTACCTGAAATGCTTGTGCCCATAAGAAATCCCATAACCACCCATTAATAGTAATGGAACTTTGTGCAAAATTTCCTCTTGTGATATGGGTTACCACTTCTTATCACTTATAGTGCCTCAAACATTTGACTACATTTTCCAACTAAAATGGAAAATTAATAGCGAAATTGCATTGTACATCCAAAATAGACCTAAGAAGACATGATCCTACGCAAATACTTGACATGTTCGTCCTCTTCCAAGCCCATCACAAGGGAAACAAAAATCAAGATTTGCTTTATCAAGTATCAAACGGGAGCTACGAGCAAATAGAATACCTTTCAGTAATATCAATACAATCACATGGATCATAAATGCATAAATGTGATAGAACAAAAGGTCTATAGTTCTTAATGGAATAGGTAACAAAGCTACTTTGCCACCTACTGCTACTAATTCATCACCTCCCCAAGTTAAGCCGGTACTTGTTGTTGTACTAGGAGTTGTTACACCTGGTGCTAAAGCATGGATGTTTTGTACCCATTGAGCAAAGATGGGTTGAAGTTGTATAGCAGTATCTAAAAACATATCTTGGGGATGCCCTAAAGCACTCATGGTATCATTATGAATATATAAGCCAAAACTATAAAACCCTAGAAATATATATGCCTAGTTAAGATGCGATATGATTGCATCATGGTGGCTAAGGACATGATCAAATAGATAATTATATCAAGTAATTGGATTATAATCTCTTACCATAAAAAATAGTTGCATGTGCAACAACACCAACTATGAAAAATCTACCGATCCACATATGAGGTGTGAACAGTGAAAGTTGTGTACCATAGTTAATAGCTAAGTATGGATAGGGGGCATAGAATACATATGGTGAGCTACAACAATGGTTAAAGAACCTAACATAACTAGGTTAAGAGCTAATTGAGCATGCCATGATGTTGTTAGGATTTCATAAAGGCCCTTATGACCCTGGCCTATAAATGGACCTTTATGGGCTTCTAAAATGTCTTTAAGGTCATGGCCAATACCCCAATTGGTCCTATACATATGACTGGAGATCAAGAAAAGAATTGCAATTGCTAAATAATGATGTGCTATATCGCTTAGCCACTTATCTCCCATTATTGGATCTAATTCTCCACGAAAACACAGAAATTCTGTGTATTTTGACCAATTCAAGGTGAAAAAGGGGTTTGCTCCCTCGACAAAATTGGGATAAAGTTGAATCAAAAGATTCCCATTCAAGATAAATTCATAAGAAAGTAGTATCTCTTTAGGATCAACTCCAACATCGAGAAATTGGTTAAAACATAAAGATGCATGGATTTGGTGTCCCACCGAAGAAAGAGACCCAAGTCCTAGTAACCTCACTAAGTAGTGATTCAATATAGATTCTACATCTTGGAACCAAGCCAATTTGGCATTGCTTTGTGATAATGGAACCAACCAACAAAAGAGCATTAAGGATGCAAAGACCAATGCACAAATTGTAGTATGATAGAGTTGCAATCCACTAGTTATTCCATATGCTTGCCAAATCTGAAAAATATTGGAGGTTATTTGTATTCTCTAGAAACCCCGCCTACATCACCATTCAATATTTCTTAACCTACTATTGGCCAAACCACTCGCGCATTGGGTCCAATGTGAGTAGGATCACTTAGCCATGCTTCATAATTGGAAAAATGGGCACCATGGAAATACATGTCACTCAGCCAAAGAAAGATAATGGAGAGTTGACCGAAATGAGCACTAAATACTTTTTGAGAGATCTCCTCTAAATCACTGGTATGATTATCAAAATCGTGAGCATCAACATGTAGGTTCTAGATCCAAGTGGGTAGTATCGAGACCCTTAGCTTCTTAAGAAATGATTGGGTCAGGCCCATTCTTTGAAAGATATTTTTATAGGATTTCTATTTGTAATAATTTTTACTTTTGGCTCCGGTAAACAAATAATCATTAAGTCCTCCTCTTTTCAGACAACACAGACAAAGAGACTTACCAATAGTCAAATTTTTAGTGAACCTCTGAAAGATGGATATTTTATTTAATTTATGATTAGCTCCTTTTTTTCTTGTCTCCCATCCATCTATTTAGTTATTCATTGGAGCAATTATGATATCTAAGTTGATCCAAGGCGAGTGTTCCAATCTATTATAACATAACGATTAGGTGCCGAATGGACAATTTAAAATCTTGTAAAACCTTTTCTTATGAAACCCTTTCCTAGTGTGACAAAAAAACTAATTTTTGTGCAACCTAACCTAGTCTAATGTATTTTTATCTGAATGTATAAATGCCCATATGTGTGTAATTCCGAGGAACATAATATTTTAATTGCTATACTGTATTACATTACATTAAAAATCACAAACTAATTCATTAGAATTAATAGGATTCATTTTGATATTTATATTTAATCATTCAAAGGTATTCTTTCCTTTATTAGATTAGTTTTCTATACCCGTATCTCCTTTATCCATATAAGATACCATACAATAATGATTTTAGAAGTAAGAGATATAATGTAATTTCTGATTGGATCTTATCATAGGATATGTATAATCTATTTTATTTGATTAATAGATCCAACAATCAATTGTAATGAATTACAAATTTTATTCGAATTCTAAATGCCTTGTAATCTTCAACCAATTATGTGCTTCAATATAATTACTCAGGGTAAGTGCTATAGCCTGTTTCCAATACTCAGCAACTTGATTGAACCAAGCTTCTACAATTTCAAAATCACCCCATAGAATTGGTTATTCCCCCTGGTTGGAATAGGTGAGTAAATTCCTTTCCTTAGAACTGTACTTTAGTGTTTCCTACCTCATATGGCTCAGCAATTGATTCTTTTGGCATCCCCTTCTAATATATACTAATTGTATTAGATTTTTAAGAAACGAACCCCCCTTAATAAAAAAATGGGGTTAACCACAACTAAGCAACAAAGTTAATTAACTAAGTTTTGAACTCTAATTTTCTTGGTCAAAAATATAGTTTATTTGTTCTCCCCCCTTCTGAAGAATGAAGCATAGAGATATTTCCTTATCTCAATACATTTTTCCTAAAGGGAACTATCTCATTTTCATATATGAAATTTATATAGAATATCTAAAAAGGACTTTCCTTCAATAAAAAAAAAACTTCCTATCTTTGGGATCTGATACTACACTGCTGCTCAATATCTTATATCTTAGTGGATCAACTTTATTACATAAGTTGATTACTTCCCATATCTTGAAGTGTAAATAAGCAATTCTTAACTGTATTGATCCAATTGCTCACTAATTGATTTTTACGGTGCTTTGTCTATCAATTTGATCCTTTACCCATAGAATATAGTATATAAGCGTATCTATTTCCTTATATGTTGGCTCTTGTGAAGTCTCTTTCCTTACTTAGATGAGAAAAATTGTTTCTTTGAATGATGCATATGTAGAAAGCCTTTTTTATAGTATTTACTAGCCAATTTGATCTTTTTTTTCCTTTTTTGTATAGTGGAGATAGCCACACATCATGACAAATCACAGCCATATTATTAAAAGCTTGTGGTAAGAATGGATTTTATTCTAGTGTCTGGAAATAATATTCCAAAGCCTTTATATGTTCTCTAGTAGTTGTGTGTATAAGGCCTATATTATAGAGTATATAACTTCAATCATAGGGATTAATTTCTAGTCATGTAGATTCATAATGATTTTGTAAAGCTTTCACATAATTTCCTTCGGATTGAGCTAAAATATGTTACAGTCATTCATTCTATTAAAAAAATCTCCATTCCAAAATCGTACATGAGATTTTCATTTCATATGACTCCTCCCTTTAGTGCATAGTACTAAGTAATCCATGGAATCCAAATTTGACGAGTCTCATTTTATTATGAACTGGTGGGGACTTGTATTTTTACAAGAAATCTCTAGCTACCCTCCTTATAAGGTAAGAGGTTTTTCTTGCTTAACACCAATCTAGTTCTATATAGAAGTAGTAATTCCAACAATTTCTTTTGTCCCCATTGCCCTCTATTTTCAGGAATTAGTCACTTCAATGATCTTTGATGGCTATATGGATATCCAAAGTACAAATGAGATGGATGCTTATTGTCCTAACCATTCTTCTTAGTACCAATACCAATAAGGAAAGGGATAATTTATAACAAAGTTTTCATTTTGTTGATTCCTAGGTGTAGTGCTTCTTTTCCTATGCCACCTATGGGTACTAGTGAAGTAGAATTGACCTACAATACATAACCTATAGGAGTACCCTTTCACTCAATACTAAAATCAGCAATTGAAGCATTTGAGGCTACATTTCCCTATAATACACGAGAGAAGGAATTATTCTATCTCCGAACTTCACCTTCACCAAATGTAGGTTTATTTCAATAATTTGTTTCTTTCCATCTCAAATCACACCCCTTTTCATAAGACTGAGAAGGCTAGAAAAACAAGAAAAAAGAATCAAATTGCACCATCTTTGTAATAAGTAAATGTCTTTTTTTCTCTTGAAGTTGTCAGAATTATTCGTAATAAGGTATTGACTAAAATTGAAGAGGTCTTATCAATAAAATTTTCATTTATCCAAGATCTAGGCATAATTAATTATCAATTTATTCTATAATTTTTCTCATTACCTCAAGACGTAATGATCCCACAAACAAAGGAATTCTACAGTATAAGATAACATAAAAACAAATAGACTAATTTAGTTCTAAAAAAATGTGAAACCTTCACTCAAATTATAAATTAAAATTATGCTTTTTGTAAGGAGAGATGTGAAATATTTAAATCAGATTGGATTTCATCCCAATTATCAAATTTTTTATTATTTATATAGTATACCAATGAATAGAACTTTACTATTTCGTCTTAGTTGAATAACCAAGACAAAGTTTTTTTTAATTCTTATGGAACCATTAATCGGGTGAACTTGTATTATAGTAATATGAATGACTCACTATTTCTATTTCTGGTCAATAATGAGATTATATTATGTAGGAGAGATGGCCGAGTTGTTTAAGGCATGGCATTGGAATTGCTATGTAGGCTATTGTTTACAGAGAGTTCGAATCCCTCTCTTTCCGTTTTATTTATGTTAATTCACAATGTTATCAACTACAATATATCAAATATAATAAAAATTAATATCCTTATTCCAATACCAAGATCCTTATTTCTATTTCATAGAGATTCTCTATTTCTAAGTACATTACTTTGTTTAATACATAAAATACAAATAGAAATATCAAAAAGAGTGAAGATAAATGAAAAGCCTTGATTCATTTGTAATACATAAATGGAAAAATGAACTCTTAGATATATTTATATTTATTTACTTCAACGCAAGGGGGGGGCAAAATTGTTTGAACCTTTCCTAGCTTGGATATGGAAGTATTCTTTCATTTCTTGATGGTGAAGTAAGACCAAGCTCATGAGCTTATTATCCTAGGTCAGAACAAGTTAATAGGATTCCCCTTTTTATGTCCCCCTGTTGTTGCCATATAGGAGGGATGGGGATGTAAAAAGGAAAGAGAGAAATGGGGTTTCTCTTGCTTTTGGCATGTAGGCCTCCTAGTGGGAGGCCCACACGATAGGCTATTAGCTTTGTGGTAGAGCACGCCCTCGAGAATTGCATCATTGTGCCTAGGTTGTGATAGCTAGGAGGCTTGCCTAGAAGCAGCCACCCTTGAAAGAGTGCATAATAGCTCACTAATTGAGTCCTCTTGCACCAAAGATAAACATGGCTAAGTGATCTGCCAAAGCTGTGGGATGTGAAAATGCATTGGTACAAGAGTATTCTGCCTTAGAGGGAAGCACCCATGCAAGTAGGTGTGGATAAAGTAGAAGTGAGAATGTCAGCTTGAGTAATGCAAACATTGGTGAGAATCCAATTCTCCAAAAACCTAAGGGTTCTTTCATAAGGTTCATCCATGGAGGGTGAGTCAGGGCCTAAGATTAGGCTAAAAGGCATAGTTGATGAACAACAGGTGAATATTCTTGTACTACCCCTTGTTGGTCATGAGGGATGAAGGAGGCTAGGTTAGCCGAAAGGTGGTTATCGGATCAAGGACGCAAGGTGAGCTTGCTTTTTGAAGGTAAGAAGGGGTAGAGGAAATGCCTCAAGCCAGTGTCTAAGTACTAGGCACTATGACGCTAAAGTAACCCAGGTCATATTCCCAAGAAAAGCTCGAACAACCTTGTACAAAAGGGTACTTGTACCCACAATTGACACAAGTGGGTAGGTAGAGAGAATACCTAGGGGTGCGAGACAACTCCCTCTAAGGAACTTGGCAAAATAGCCTTGTAAGTTCAGGAGAAGGGGTGCCTCCTCACAAAGAGGGTCGCAATGACTAAGCTTGGGCTACTGTTTACCAAAAACACAGGTCGCTACAAAGTCCTAAGACCTTGTATAAGGGCCAATGCTTGCCAAGTGCTGAAAGGTCAAGGATGTTAGTGACCTAATAACAGGGTAGCTGACGACTGAAGCCTCAATGAATGGTAGTTGTAACTATAATAGTCGTAAGGTAGCAAAATTCCTTGTTGGGTAAGTTTCGACCCACATGAAAGGCGTAATGATCTGGGCACTATCTTAGAGAGAGGCTCGATGAAATAGACATGTTTGTGAAGATGCGGACTACCTGCACCTAGACAAAAAGACCCTATGAGGATTTACTATTCCCTAGGATTGGCTTTGGGCCTTTCTTATGTAGCTTAGGTGGAGGGTAAAGAAGGCCTCCTTCCGGGGGGCCTCGAGCCATCAGTGTGATACCACTTTGGAAGAGCTAGAATTCTAACCTTGTGTTAGGACCTACGAGCCAGAGGACAATCTTAGGTAGATAGTTTATATGGGGCGTAGGCCTCCCAAAGGGTAACAGAGGCATGCAAAGGTTTCCTCAGGTCGAATGGAGATTGGCCCTCAAGTGCAAAGCTAGAAGGGAACTTGATTGCAAGACCCACCCATTGAGCAAGGACGAAAGTCAGCCTTAGTGATCCGACGGTGTCAAGTGGAAGGGCTGTTGCTCAATACATAAAAGTTACTCTAGGGATAATAAGTTGATCTTCCCTAAGAGATCACATTAATGAGAAGATTTGGCACCTCGATGTTGGCTTTTCGCCACCTGGGGCTATAGTATGTTCCAAGGGTTAGGCTGTTCACCCATTAAAGTGATATGTGAGTTCAGTTCAGAACATCATGAGACAATTCGATCTATATCTAGTACAGGCATTAGAGCATTGAGAGGACCTTTCTCTAATGTGAGACGACCAGGAAGGACACACCTCTGGTGTACTAGTTATCATGCCCATGGTAAACACTAGGTAGCCAAGTGCGGAGTAGATAACTGCTGAAAGCATCTAAGTAGTAAGCCCAACCAAGATGAGTGCTCTCCTATTTTGACTTCTCCAAAGCCTTTGATAACATAGCTGAGACAACAATGAGTTCTCTGCCCCTAAGGGATGGAGTGATGAAGTATTAAGAATCCATGATAAGGTCACAACAAGACGAGTTGTTTATCATTATGATAGGTGTCAAGTGGAAGTATAGTGATGCATACAACTGAGGCATCCTAACAGACTGAGAGATTTGAAACTTGTTCCTACACAACCTGATCAATTCGATCATGCACTCACCATCCATTTTCATTGTTCAACTATTTGACAACATGAAAAAACCAAAAGAAAGTTCTGTCCGTCTCTATCTATCCAAGGGATGGAAGGGCAGAAACCTTTGGTGTCTCTTCCAATCAAGAAGTCAAGAATTGGGGCCTCACAATCACTAGCCAATATGCTTTTTTCTCATCCTTTCTTCATTCATGATTCAATATTTTGCTGTCCTAAGCGTAGAAGAACCACACCAATCCATCCTGAACTTGGTGGTTAAACTCTACTACAGTGATAATATTGTGGGGGAGATCCTACGGAAAAATAGCTCGATGCCAGAATGATAAAAAGCTTAACACTTCTTATTTTACTTTTTAAATAGGAAAAAGATCAAAATAAAAAATGCAAAGGTCATCTTATCCAAAACCCCAATTATGACATCCCTTCTCTCCCACTTCACCCCTTAGAATGCATTATTCTTATAGTCTTTTGTAGAGAGAAAACACTTTCACATCATCTTAACTCAAAATAGCTAGGGAGAGGAAATGTTCCTTTTTGAGAGTAGTCTCAAGAACAAATCCAATGGAGACAAGGTAGGGCATGTAGCTCAGAGGATTACAACACGTGGCTATAAACTGTAGCGCAAAATATCGATGTCCACCATAATTCATGATGTAGAAGAAAAACAGAAAAGGAGAAAAGATAGCATACAAGAGATATATGTGTCAAAGATAATTCAAAGGATATTGTATTGATGAGAAGAGGAAGAGAAGATTACAATGATGGAGATGAAACTCCAATATCACCAACTCTCATAAAAGACTAAGTAGTCTACCATTACAAGACATATTGAGAGTATTGATCTATATATATCTCTCTCACTCTATATTGAAACCCTTACATCAATAGAGTATTTATAGATGTGGGTTAACTGTGTTTGAGTCAAAGTAGAAGACTAACTCAAATAAGACTTCTACTAATTTAAGTTTTCTAATAGAAGATAAATCTAGATAAGGATTAAGTTCACTAAATTACTTCCTAATATAATTAAGACTCTTCGGAAAATCCTGATTCGAGACACAATTAAGCCAACAATCTCCACCTTGGCTCGAATCATCTTATTCTCTGAATTTGATTTTTCAATAGATGTCTTTGCCATTACCTCATGGGGCAGGATCAATGATCTTGAACATTGATCAAGTCCAAACTGAGCTTGAACTTGTCAATCAGAATCACCTTCGTCAACATATCTGTAGGATTTCTTGAACTATGAATCTTTTGTAAAGAAATCTTGCCATCTTCAATAATGTCCCGAATAAAATGAAATCGGACATCTATATGCTTTGATCTAGCGTGGTACATTTGGTTCTTTGCAAGGTGTATGACGCTCTGACTGTCATAAAAGATAAGAAGAATATTTTGAGAAAAACCAACTTCACTTGCTAATCCTTTTAGCCATAGAGCTTCTTTGACGGCTTTTGTAGCTGCCATATACTCGACTCTGTTGTAGATAATACCACAATTGACTGTAAGATACACCTTCAACTAATAGGTCCTCCACAAAGAGTGAAAAGATAACTAGTGAGGGATCATCATCGATCAAAGTCTCTAGTATAGTCTGAATCGACATAGCCAATAATTTTGACCTCTTGAACTGTATTCCTGTCGAAACATAAACTAATATTAACAGTACCTTTGATATATTTTAATAATCATTTCACAGCCTACCAATGCTCTTTTTTTAGATTTTTCATGTAATGACTAACAACGCTGACTGCTTGCGCAATATCAGGTCTTGTGCATACCATAGCATACATTAGACTTCCAACAGTACTTGAAAATGAGATGTTCTCCATGTATGCATACTCCTCATCTGTAGAAGGACATAGTTGAGTTGAAAGCTTGAAGTGAGATGCCAAAAGAGTACTGACGGGTTTTGAATTCTGCATGTGAAAATGAGAAATAATCTTCTCGAGATATTTGCTCTGTTTGAGCCATAATTTGTCATGCTTTTGATCTCAATCAATCTCCATACCGAGAATCTTCCTTGCAGCACCGAAATCTTTCATCTCAAATTCCTTTTTCATTTTAAACTTTAAATCATTCAGTAGAGATATATCTTGAGTAGTGATAAACATATCATCAATATAAAGAAGCAATATAATAAATGAGTTATTGGCATGCATCTTAAAATAGACACAGTAATCATGTTTGCAGTGGATGAAATCTTGTCCTAGCATAAAACTATCAAACATTTTATACCATTGCCTTGGAGACTGTTTCAAACCATAAAGTGATTTGTTCAACTTGCAGACAAAATTTTTCTTGCCTTCTTGGATGAACGCTTCAGGCTGTTGCATAAAAATTTATTTTTCTAATTCTCCATGCAGAAAGGCAGTTTTGACATCAAGCTATTCTAACTCAAGATTATAAAAAGCAACTAAAGTAAGTAGAAAATGAATAGATGTGTGTTTAACCATAGGAGAGAAAATTATATTAAAGTCAACACCCTCCTTTTGTGAATACCCTTTTGCAACTAAACGGGCCTTGAATTTAACACCATCTATCTTAGAGAAATCCTCTTTCTTTCAAAATACCCACTTGCAACCAATTGCTCTTTTACCTTCTAGTAATTTCATTAGATCCAAAGTATGGTTCTTTTGAAGGAAATCCATCTCTTCATTCATAGCAGCTTGCCACTGAGAAAAATTCTTATCCTACACTGCTTCTTTAAAGGAAGAAGGATCACCATTGTAAGTAACTAAAGCAAAAGCTATCATATCTTCAAAACCATATACTTTAGGTGGCTTTATGTTTATTTGAGATCTTCGAAGTGGAGCCTTCTCAGAAATTTAATTCTTAGAATTCTATTGAGAGTTGGGCATACCTTGAATATCTTATTTTGAAGGAACTACATGCTCCATCTCCATTTGCATTATAATATTGGGACCTTTCCTGAGAGATTTTAGCATAACACTTTCATCAAATACTATGTCTCTCTCAATAATTACATTTGAAATAGTAGGATCGCACAAACGATAGCCTTTGACACCTTTAGCATAACCTAGGAAAATACACTTTTTGGAATGTGCATCTAACTTATCCTTGACAACATGTGTTGGCTTAATTGTGTCTCGAGTCCGGATTTTTCGGATAGTCTTAATTATATTAAAAAATAATTTAGTGGGCCTAATCCTTATCTCATTCTACTTGAAGACTTAAATTAATCGAAGTCTTATTTGAGTCAGTCTTCTACTTTGACTCCAACACAAAATTTATACATACTCTATTGATTTAAGGGTTTCAATATAGAGTGAGAGAGAGAGATATAGATCAATACTCTCAATACGTCTTATGACGGTTAGGCTACTTAGTCTTTTGTGAAAGTTGGTGATATTGGAGTTTCGTCTCCATCATTGTAATCTTCTCTTCCTCTTCTCATCAATACAATATCCTCTGAATCGTCTTCGACACATATATCTCTTGTGTGCTATCTTTTCTCCTTTTTTGTTCTTCTTCTACATCGTGAATTGTGGTGGACATCGATATTCTGCGCTACAAGTGGTATCATAGCTTGGTTCAACATGTCTACTACGAAGTTTGATATAGAGAAATTCAATGGAAAGCAAGGATTTCGTATTTGGCAAGTAAGAGTTCGTACAATTCTTACTCAACAAGGGTTGAGAAACACATTGGAGGATGTCAAGCCTGAAAATATCGCCGAAAGTGTCTAGAAAAACTAGAATGCTAGTGCACATAGCACAATCATCCTTAGTCTCACCGATGAGGTACTCTATCCATTTCTTGATGAAACATCATCTTTAGAGTTGTGGAAAAAGTTGGAGAAATAATATATGAGTAAGTCTATCTCAAATCGCGTTTACTTAAAGTAGAAGCTCTTCAATTTTGGAATAAGAGAAGGTACGAATATAGTTGATCATCTTAATGCTTTCAATAAACTTGTCTGTCAATTGTTAAGCATTGATTTAAAATCGAAGATGAAGACAAGGTAATTATTTTATTATCATCTTTACCTCCTTCTCTTGAGAATCTTCAAACTACTCTCATGTATGGGAAGGATTTGAAATTTGATGATATTTTTGCTGCCCTTCTATCTAATGAATATTTAAAAAAGATTAGAGGGGATGTGTCACACTCAGAAGCATTAATTGTCAGAGGTCGTACCAAAGAAAGATCAAGGACAAGTCGTTCTAGATCCAAATCCAAAGAAATAAACTGCAGGTATTGTAAGAAGATGGGACATGCAATTAAAGAGTATTGGAAGTTTAAAGCAAAGAAAGAAAGAGAATCTCAATCTAAAGAGCAATCCAAAGAACAAGTATCAGTTGTTGAAGGGAGTTTTGATGATGATTTTGGTAATGTTCTGTCTATTAGTTCTAATTTTGATCGTTATCATGATATTTGGATTCTTGATTCTGATTGTTCTTACCACATGTGTCCTAATAAGGATTGGTTTGAAGACTACAAGTCCTATGATGGTAGTTTAGTTTTGATGGGTAATAACAATTCATGCAAAACTGTTGGAATTGGAACAATAAAAATTAAGATGTTTGATAATATTATTAGAACTCTTAGTGATGTTAGACATGTTCCTGATTTGAAAAAGAATTTGATTTCTTTGGGTGCTTTGGATTCTGTTGGTTATAAGTATTCTGCTGAAGGTAGAGTTCTTAAGGTTGCTAAAGGCTTATTGATAGTGATGAAGAGCCTAAAGGATAGAAATTTGTATGAGTTAGTAGGAAAAACCGTTGCAGATGGAGCAGCAATTTCTCAGGCTTCTTCTTCTGATATGACCCACTTATGACATATGCGTCTCGGTCATATGAGTGAGGAAGGTTTAAGTGAGCTCAACAAAAGAAAATTACTGAAAGGCTTCAACTCATGCAAATTGGATTTCTGCGAGCATTGTCTCTATGGTAAACAGTCCAAGGTAAAATTTAACACCGGTACTCATTGCACTAAAGGCTTAATTGATTATATTCATTCTGATGTGTGGTGCTCTCCTATTCCATCAAAATCTAGTCCTCGTTATTTTGTCAGTTTTATTGATGATTTTTCCATAAAAGTGTGGATTTATTTTTTTCATCACAAAGCCGAAGTATTTTCTGTTTTCAAACGGTGGAAAACTTCAGTTGAAAAAAGGACTGGCAGAAAAATCAAATACCTCAGAAGTGATAATGGCGGAGAGTACAAATCAACAGGGTTTATCAAATTCTGTGAAGATGAAGGCATCAAACGTCACTTTACCATCCCAGGAAAACCTCAACAAAATGGTGTGGCTGAAAGGATGAACAGAACCTTGTTGGAAAAAGCACATAGTATGCTCAGTACAGTTAATCTTGATTAAAATTTTTGGGTAGCAGCAGTCAATACAACATGCTTCATTATAAATCGCTCTCCTGAAACAGACATTAATTACAAGACTCCTGAAGAGTTATGGATTGGCCAACCTGCAAATTATTCTTCTTTAAAGATTTTTGGTTGCCCTGCTTATGTGCATGTTGTCAAGGATAAGTTAGATACACGTTCCAAAAAGTGTATTTTCTTGGGTTATGCCAAAGGCGTCAAAGATTATCATTTCTGGGATCTTACTATTTCAAATGTAATTATTGAGAGAGACATAGTATTTGATGAAAGAGTTATGCTAAAATCTCTCAAGAAAGGTCCCAATGATATAATGCAAATGGAGGTGGAGCATGTAGTTCCACCTGAAAATTCTCAAGAAAATTCAGGGTATGCCCAACTCTCAAGAAAATTCTAAGAATCAAATTTTTGAAAAGACTCCACTTCGAAGATCTCAAAGAAAAATAAAGCCACCTGAAAGGTATAATTTTGAAGATATGGTAGATTTTGCTTTAGTTACTGACAATGGTGATCCTTCTTCCTATAAAGAAGTAGTACAGGATAAGAATTTTTCTCAGTGGCAAACTGCTATGAATGAAGAGATAAATTTCCTTCAAAAGAATCAACCTTCATAATGGGGATTGTGCTCCCTAGCTGCAATGTCAGGAATTGGGGTTGCGTTATTTGGTTTTGTGGAGATGGCGCCGATGGAGCCGGGGATACAGTTGGAGGCGACGCCGTCTGTGCCGGCAACGGGATAGGAGTTCTTGTCGAAGAAGCTCGTCCGACAGCTTGATTTCACCATCGGGTTTGGCGGCTTGCCGGCGGTGGTGCAGGCGCATGGGCATGCGCAGGAGAAGGTGCTGATGCTGCTGCAGCAATAGCCGCAACCACCTCAAGGGTCGGTGTCGATCTCGAGAGCCCCGATTTTGATGCCTCCTAAGCTAGAGTCTCCAATATCACAATCATGACCTATATTTGAGACAAAGGTGATTCCAATTGATAAGTTCAAGCTCTGTTTGGACTTGATCAATATTCAAGGTCATTGATCCTACCCCAGAAGGTAATGGCAAAGACATCTATTGAAGATTCAAATTCAGAGAATAAGATTATTCGAGCCAAGGTGGAGATTGTTGGTTTAATGGTGTCTCAAATCTGGATTTTCTAGATAGTCTTAATTATATTAGAAAATAATTTAGTGGGCCTAATTCTTATCTGATTCTACTAGAAGACTTAAATTAGTAGAAGTCTTATTTGAATCAGTCTTCTATTTTGACTCAAACACAGTTAGGCCAAATTTGTAAATACTCTATTGATGTAAGGGTTTCAATATAGAGTGAGAGAGAGAGATATAGATCAATACTCTCAATATGTCTTATGACGGTTAGGCTACTTAGTCTTTTGTGAGACTTGGTGATATTGGAGTTTCGTCTCCATCGTTATAATCTTCTCTTCCTCTTCTCATCAATACAATATCCTCTGAATCGTCTTCGACACATATATCTCTTGTGTGCTATCTTTTCTCCTTTTTTGTTCTTCTTCTTGATCATGAATTGTGGTGGACATCGATATTCTATACTATAAACATGCACATAAGCAGGGCAACTAAAAATCTTTAAAGAAAAATAATTTACAGGTTGACCAGTCCATACCTTTTCAGGAGTCTTGAAATTAATCGCTGTTTGAGGAGAGTGATTCACAATGAAACATGTTGTATTGACTGCTTCTGCCCAAAAATCTTTATCAAGATTAGCTGTACTGAGCATACTACATGCTTTCTCCAATAAGATTATGCTTATCGTTTCAGCCACACCATTTTGTTGAGATTTTTCTGTGATGGTAAAATGGCGTTTGGTGCCTTCATCGTCACAAAATTTGAGAAACTTTGTTGATTTGTACTCTCCGCCATTATCACTTTTGAGGTATTTGATTTTTCTGCTAGTCTATTTTTCAACTGAAGTTTTCCACCATTTGAAAACAGAAAACACTTCGGTTTTATGATGCAAAAAATAAATCCACACTTTTATGAAAAAATCATCAATAAAATTGACAAAAAATGGAGCACTAGATTTTGATGGAATAGGAGAGCACCACACATCAGAATAAATACAATCAATTAAGATTTTAGTGCAATGAGTACTGGTGTTAAACTTTACTTGGATTGTTTACCATAAAGACAATGCTCGCTGAAATCCAATTTGCATGAGTTGAGGCCTTTCAGTAATTTTCTTTTGTTGAGCTCACTTAAACCTTGCTCACTCATATAACCGAGACGCATTTGTCATAAGTGAGTCATATCAAAAGAAGAAGTCTGAGAAACTATTGCTCCACCTTCAACAATTTTTCCTATTAACTCATACAAATTTTCATGCTTCAGGCCCTTCATCACTATCAATGAGCCTTTAGCAACCTTAAGAACTCCACCTTCAGTAGAATACTTATAATAAGTAGAATCCAAAGCATCCAAAGAGATCAAATTCTTTTTCAAATCAGAAACATATCTAACATTAGTAAGAGTTCTACTAATATTATCAAGCATCTTAATTTTGATTGTTCCAATTCCAACAGTTTTGCATAGATTACTATTACCCATCGAAACAAAACCACCATCATAGGACTGGTAGTCTTCAAACCAATCCCTATTAGGATACATGTGATAAGAACAACCAGAATCAAGAATCCAAATATCATGGTAACGATCAAATTTAGAACTAATAGAGAGAATATTACCAAAATCATCATTAGAACTCCCTTCAACAACTGACACTTGTTCTTTGGCTTGCTCTTTAGATTGAGATTCTATTTCTTTCTTTGCTTTGAGCTTCCAACACTATTTAATTACATGTCCCATCTTCTTACAATACCTATAGTTTATTTCTTTAGATTTGGATCTAGAACGACCTGTCCTTGATCTTTCTTTGGTATGACCTCTGACAATTAATGCTTCTGAGTGTGACACATCCCCTCCAATCTTTTTCAAATATTCATTAGATAGAAGGGCAGCAGAAATATCGTCAAATTTCAAATCCTTCCCATAGATGAGAGTAGTTTTTAGATTCTCAAGAGAAGGAGGTAAAGACGATAATAAAATAATTGTCTTGTCTTCATCTTCAATTTTAACATCAATGCTTAACAATTGAGGGACAAGATTATTGAAAGAATTAAGATAATCAACTATATTCATATCTTCTCTCATTCGAAAATTGAAGAGCTTCTGCTTTAAGTAAGCTCAATTTGAAATAGACTTACCATATATTGTTTCTCCAGCTTTTTCCATAACTCTGAAGGTGATGTTTCATTAAGAAACAAATAGAGTACCTCATTAGTGAGACTGAGGATGATTGTGCTATGTGCACTAGCCTTCTAGTGTTTCTAGGCACTTTCGGCAACATCTTTAGGCTTGACATCCTCCAATGTGTTTCTCAACCCTTGTTGAGTAAGAATTGCATGAACTCTTACTTGCCAAATAGGAAATCCTTGCTTTCCATTGAATTTCTCTATATCGAACTTCGTAGTAGACATGTTGAACCAAGCTCTGATCCCACTTGTCGTGCAAAATATCGATGTCCACCATAATTCACGATGTAGAAGAAAAATAGAAAAGGAGAAAAGATAGCATACAATAGATATATGTGTCGAAGACGATTCAGATGATATTGTATTGATGAGAAGAGAAAGAGAAGATTACAATGATGGAGATGAAAATCCAATATCACCAACTCTCATAAAAGACTAAGTAGCCTAACCGTCATAAGACGTTTTGAGAATATTGATCTATATCTCTCTCTCTCACTCTATATTGAAACCCTTACATCCATAGAGTATTTATAGATGTGGCCTAACTGTGTTTGAGTCAAAGTAGAAGACTGACTCAAATAAGACTTCTACTAATTTAGGTCTTCTAGTAAAAGATAAATCCATATAAGGATTAGGCCCACTAAATTACTTCTTAATATAATTAAGACTCTCCAGAAAATCCAGATTCGAAACACAATTAAGCCAACAATAAACCACGATGTCGGGGCTTCAATCCATCATTGCTCATAACGGACCCAAAAAGAAAGGACCTTTCCTTTACCTTTGGGGGTAGGAAAATCATGATTAGGATAGCAGACACAAAGTTATTACACTATGGATCATTTGTCAAAATGGGTAGAGCAAGTACAAGTATACAAGTATTAATAGCATGGCTAAAATATGTCCCTCATTATTGTCATTAATATATTTTCTCACGATAATTATGGCCTATTCAGAGAATTGATGACTGCATCTTTAATGCACTGCTAGTACATCATTTGAGAATTCTTAATTGGCTATTTACAAGGGATTATCTTGGATCTGCACCAAGGATGGTTATTTTCAAATATCGTAAGAATGGGATATAATGAGATAGAATGCAATAGATATAAAGATAGGGAATGGGTTACCTACTCCTAATAGTCAAAGTGAGCCCTTTATTTAATTCAATTCTTTATTCTTTAATTAGGAATTAATCAGATCTCCACAAGTAGAATTCGAACCTACAACTAGTCAGTTAATAGCCAACCACTCTACCACTAATCTATGAGGAACAATGGGAGATTTGACCTCATAGGGTTCAACTCTTGTTTTCAATCCATAAACAATATGAGTCTGAAGCTTCCTTTGGAACTCCAAAACTTCTTCGTAGTGGCTCCATTCCATGCCTCATTTCATAGGGAACTTCAAAGTGGCTCTATCTCATTATATTCCATCTATATCTCAATTCCATTCATTTAATATCCCTTTTGGTGTCAGTGACATAAGAGATGAGATGTCATTCAATTGAAGAAGATGGTATCACTGACATAAGAGATGTCATTTATAGTCCCTATATATGGAAAGTTGAGAAATCATCATATAATAATTGAGAAAGTGCAATCGAAAAGAAAAAAAGGGAGGTTTGTGATGATTTTGAAATCTTTTCTACTAGGTAATCTATTATCCTTATGCATGAACATAATTAATTCGGTCATTGTGGTTGGACTCTATTATGGATTTCTGATCGCATCCTCCATAGAGCCCTCTTATCTCTTCCTTTTTTGAGCTCAAGTTATGGAAGAAGGAACCAAGAAGGAGATATTAGCAATAACAAATTTTATTATGGGATAGCTCATGATGTTCACATCGATCTATTATGCACCTCTACTGTTGCGCAAAATATCGATGTCCAACACAATTCACGATGTAGAAGAAGAACAGAAAAGAAGAAAAGATGGCACACAAGAGATTTATGTGGCGAAGACGATCCAGAGGATATTGTATTGATGAGAAGAGGAAGAGAAAATTTCAACGATGGAGACGAAACTCCAATATCACCAACTCTCACAAAATACTAAGTAGCCTAACTGTCAGAAGATGTATTGAGAGTATTGATCTATATCTCTCTCTCACTCTATATTGAAACCCTCACATCAATAGAACATTTATAGATGTGACCTCTGTATTTGAGTCAAAGTAGAAGACTGACTCAAATAAGACTTCTACTAAAATAAGTCTTCTAGTAGAAGATAAATCTAGATAAGGATTAGACCCACTAAATAACTTTCTAATATAATTAAGACTCTCCGAAAAATCCAGATTTGAGATACAATTAAATTAACAATCTCCACCTTGGCTTGAATCATCTTATTCTCTGAATTTGAATCTTCAATAGATGTCTTTGTCATTACCTCATGAGGTAGGATCAATGACCTTGAACATTGATCAAGTCCAAACTGAGCTTGAATTTGTCAATCAGAATCACCTTCGTCAACATATCCGCAAGATTTCTTGAAGTATGAATCTTTTATATAGAAATCTCACCATCTTCAATAATGTCTCGAACAAAATGAAATCGGACATCTATATGCTTTAATTTGGCATGATACATTTTGTTCTTCGTAAGATGTATGGTGCTCTGACTGTCACAAAAAATAGGAAGAACATTTTGAGAAAAACTAACTTCACTTGCCAATCCTTTTAGCCATAGAGCTTCTTTGATAGCTTCTGTAGCTACCATATACTCAGACTCTATTGTAGATAATGTCACAGTTAATTGTAAGGTACACCTCTAACTAATAGGTCCTCCACAAAGAGTGAAAAGATAACTAGTGAGGGATCATCATCGATCAAGATCTCCAGCATAGTCTGAATCGACGTAGCCAATAATTTTGGCCTCTTGAACTATGTTCCTGTCGAAACATAAGCCAATATTAAGAGTACCTTTGATATATCTTAATAGCCATTTCACAGCCTATCAATGCTCTTTTCCTAGATTTACCATGTAATGACTAACAACGCTGACTGCTTGTGCAATATCAGGTCTTGTGCATACCATAGCATACATTAGATTTCCAACAGCACTTGAAAATGGGATGTTCTCCATGTATGCATACTCCTCATCTATAGAAGGATATTATTGAGTTGAAAGCTTGAAGTGAGATGCCAAAGGAGTACTAACGGGTTTTGAATTCTGCATGTGAAAACGAAAAATAATCTTCTCGAGATACTTGCTCTGTTTGAGCCATAGTTTGCCATGCTTTCAATCTCGATCAATCTCCATACCGAAAATCTTTCTTACAGCACCTAAATCTTTCATCTCAAATTCCTTTTTCATTTTAAACTTTAGATCATTCAGTAGAGATATGTCTTGAGTAGCGATAAGCATATCATCAACATAAAGAAGCAATATAATAAATGAGTTATTGGCATGCATCTTAAAATAAACACATTAATTATGTTTGTAGTGAATGAAATCTTGTCCCAGCATGAAACTGTCAAACCTTTTATACCATTGCCTTGGAGACTGTTTCAAACCATAAAGTGATTTGTTCAACTTGCAGACAAAATTTTTTTTGCCTTCTTGGATGAACGCTTCAGGCTGTTGCATAAAAATTTATTTTTCTAATTCTCCATGTAGAAAGGTAGTTTTGACATCAAGCTGTTCTAACTCAAGATTATGAAAAGCAACTAAAGCAAGTAGAAAATGAATAGATGTGTGTTTAACCACAGGAGAGAAAATTTCATTAAAGTCAATACCCTCCTTTTGTGAATACCCTTTTGCAACTAAACGGGCCTTGAATTTAACATCATCTATCTCAGAGAAATCCTCTTTCTTTCGAAACACCCACTTGCAACCAATTGCTCTTTTACCTTCTGGTAATTTCACCATATCCCAAATATGGTTCTTTTGAAGGAAATCCATCTCTTCATTCATAGCAGCTTGCCACTGAGAAGAATTCTTATCCTGCACTGCTTCTTTATAGGAAGAAGGATCACCATTGTCAGTAACTAAAGCAAAAGCTACCATATCTTCAAAACCATACCTTTTAGGTGGCTTTATGTTTCTTTGAGATCTTCGAAGTGGAGTCTTCTCAGAAATTTGATTCTTAGAATTTTATTGAGAGTTGGGCATAGCCTGAATATCTTCTTTTGAAGGAACTACATACTCCACCTCCACTTGCATTATATCATTGGGACCTTTTTTAAGAGATTTTAGCATAATACTTTCATCAAATACTATGTCTCTTTCAATAATTACATTTGAAATAGTAGGATCTCACAAATGATAACCTTTGATGCCTTTGGCAAAACCCAGGAAAATACATTTTTTGGAACGTGCATCTAACTTATCCTTGACAACATGCAAATAAGCAGGGCAACCAAAAATCTTTAACGAAGAATAATTTACAGGTTGACCAATCCATACCTCTTCAGGAGTCTTGTAATTAATGTCTGTTTTAAGAGAGCGATTCACAATGAAGCATGTTGTATTGACTGCTGCTACCCAAAAATCTTAATCAAGATTAGCTGTACTTAGTATATTATGTGCTTTTTCCAATAAGGTTTTGTTCATCCTTTCAGCCACAGCATTTTGTTGAGGTTTTCCTGGGATGGTAAAGTGGCGTTTGATGCCTTCATCTTCACAGAATTTGAGAAACTCTGTTGATTTGTACTCTCTGCCATTATCACTTCTGAGGTATTTGATTTTTCTGCCAGTCCTTTTTCAACTGAAGTTTTCCATCGTTTGAAAACAGAAAACACTTCGGCTTTGTGATGCAAAAAATAAATCCATACTTTTATGGAAAAATCATCAATAAAACTGACAAAATAACGAGGACCAGATTTTGATGGAATAGGAGAGCACCACACATCAGAATGAATATAATCAATTAAGTCTTTAGTGCAATGAGGACCGGTGTTAAATTTTAGCTTGGACTATTTACCATAGAGACAATACTGGCAGAAATCTAATTTGCATGAGTTGAGGCCTTTCAGTAATTTTCTTTTGTTGAGCTCACTTAAACCTTCCTCACTCATATGACCGAGACGCATATGTCATAAGTGGGTCATATCAGAAGAAGAAGCCTGAGAAATTATTGCTCCACCTGCAAAGATTTTTTCTACTAACTCATACAAATTTCCATCCTTTAGGCCCTTCATCACTATCAATAAGACTTTAGCAACCTTAAGAACTCTACCTGCAGCAGAATACTTATAACCAGCAGAATCCAAAGTGCCCAAAGAAATCAAATTCTTTTTCAAATCAGAAACATGTCTAACATCACTAAGAATTCTAATAATATTATCAAACATCTTAATTTTTATTGTTCCAATTCCAATAGTTTTGCATGGATTGTTATTACCCATCAAAACTAAACCACCATCATAGGACTTGTAGTTTTCAAACCAATCCTTATTAGGACACATGTGGTAAGAACAACCAGAATCAAGAATCCAAATATCATGATAACGATCAAAATTAGAACTAATAGAGAGAACATTACCAAAATCATCATCAAAACTCCCTTCAACAACTGATACTTGTTCTTTGGCTTGCTCTTTAGATTGAGATTTTTTTTCTTTCTTTGCTTTAAGCTTCCAACACTCTTTAATTGCATGTCCCATCTTCTTACAATACCTGTAGTTTATTTCTTTGGATTTGGATTTGGATCTAGAACAACCTGTCCTTGATCTTTCTTTGGTACGACTTCTAACAATTAATACTTCTAAGTGTGACACACCCCTTCCAATCTTTTTCAAATATTCATTAGATAGAAGAGCAGTAGAAATATCGTCAAATGTCAAATCCTTCCCATACATGAGAGTAGTTTTAAGATTCTCAAGAGAAGAAGGTAAAGACGATAATAAAATAATTGTCTTGTCTTCATCTTCAATTTTAACATCAATGCTTAACAATTGAGAGATAATTTTATTGAAAGTATTAAGATGATCAATTATATTTGTACCTTCTCTCATTTGTAAATTGAAGAGTTTCTGTTTTAAGTAAACGCGATTTGAAATAGACTTACGCATATATTATTTCTCCAATTTTTTCCATAACTCTAAAGGTGATGTTTCATCAAGAAATGGATAGAGTACCTCATCGGTGAGACTGAGGATGATTGTGTTATGTGCACTAGCCTTCTAATTTTTTCAGACACTTTCAGCGACATCTTCAGGCTTGACGTCCTCAAATGTGTTTCACAACCCTTGTTGAGTAAGAATTGCACGAACTCTTGTTTGCCAAATACGAAATCCTTACTTTCCATTGAATTTCTCTATATTGAACTTCGTAGTAGACATGTTGAACCAAGCTCTAATACCACTTGTTGCGCAAAATATCGATGTCCATCACAATTCACATTGTAGAAAAAGAACATAAAAGAAGAAAAGATAGCACACAAGAGATTTATGTGACGAAGATGATCCAGGGGATATTGTATTGATGAGAAGAGGAAGAGAATATTACAACAATGGAGACGAAACTCCAATATCACCAACTCTCACAAAAGACTAAGTACCTTAACCATCATAAGACGTATTGAGAGTATTGATCTATATCTCTCTCTCACTCTATATTGAAACCCTCACATCAATAGAGCATTTATAGATGTGATTTAACTGTGTTTGAGTCAAAGTAGAAGACTGACTCAAATAAGACTTCTACTAATTTAAGTCTTCTAGTAGAAGATAAATCTAGATAAGGATTAGACTCACTAAATAACTTTCTAATATAATTAAGACTCCAAAAAATCTAGATTCGAGACACAATTAAGCCAACACTCTACATCTAGCATTGGATAGACTTCATATAATAATAGTCCAAGTTCTATCATATCTTTTATTTCATTTCTTCTGGAATAATCTAAAAAAAAATTTTTGATTATAGATCTACTACCAAAAATTAAATGCATAATCTTAGCATTCTATATGTATTCTTGAATAATCTAATTTTTCAATTATTCAACCATTTCATTTTACCAAGTTCAACATTAGCCAAATTAGTTAATATTTATATGTTTTGATGCAACAACAAGTTGTTATCTGTAATAAGTAGTTTTCTTGGTTGATTAATTAGTCACATTTTACTCATAAAATGGATTGGATTGGTAATATTCTAGATATGGCAAAATCATTCTATTCAACCTAATAAGTACCTTGTCTTAGAATTAAGAAATTCTATGGCTCAAATCTTTAGTATTCTCTTATTTATCACTTATGTCTACTATTTGGCAGAATGTCATCACCTATTGTCATTAAGAAACTGAAAGAAATATCAAAAATGGAAGAAAGGGGAGAAAGTGAGGAAGAAAACAATGTAGAAACAACTTCTAAAATGAGAGAGACTAAATAGGAACAAGAGGGATCCACCGATGAAGATCCTTCCTTTTTTTTGGAAGAAAAGAAGGATCTGGACAAAATAAATGAAATGGAAGAGATCCGAGCAAATGGAAAGGAAAAAACAAATGATGAATTCCACTTTCACTTTAAAGTGATATGCTATAAAGATAGCCCAATTTACGGAGATTCTTATCTTGATACCCATTAAGATAATTGGCAATTGGGAAGATTTAAAGAATATAAAAAAGAAAACTCTTATTTAATATATAAAAAATCTTTTGTGAATTTTCTTTTTGATTATAAACAATGGAATCATCCATTGCGATCTATAAAAAATGATAGATTTGAAAATATTGTATGAAATAAAATCTCACAATATTTTTTTATATATGTCCAAGTGATGGGAAAAAAAATCTTTTACATACCCACCTAGTTTGTTGATGTTTTTGAAAATGTTAGAATGGAAAATTTTTTTGTACATAATGGAAAAACTATCCCATGAAAACCTGTACAATCATTGGATCTATACCAATGAACAAAAAAAGTACAACTTGAGTAATGAATTACTAAGTAGAATAAAAGTTCTAGAAAACTCTCTTCTAGATATGCTTGAAAAAAGAATCAGATTGTATAATGATGAAAATGAACAAAGATACATGCACAAAGCATATGATCCTCTTTTGAATGGACCATATCACAAGACAATAAAAAAATTATATTCGCATGCAATAAAGAATGATTTCATATTTTCTACAAAAGAAAAATTTTTCATAGAAAATTGGAGAAATAAAATCAATAAAATTAAAGATATAATTTATAATTATAGTAATGATTATAATGATTATCGAGAATTTGAACATCAAATGAATACATTTGTTGAGAAATTTTTAGTGACTTATATTGATAACTACTTAAACTCAATAGGTAAATCTTCTTTTGAGCCTACACATAGTTTGACCATGATAAAAAAATTTTATTATTTTTATTACCAAACCAAAAAACACTTAATTCAGAAAGTTGAGAAAACTATTGTCAATTTGAAGGAATTACAACTGATAGAAATGTAAATGACCAAATAACAATTAGAAATAAATCTATTGGAATAGAAGATGAAATAGAATATGGAAAGAAGAAATTTATAAAGAGGTTCCTTGATGGTCATATAAATTGACTAATGGTTTAGATTTAGAAGAAGAGCAGGAACAAACTAAAGAAGAATCACTAGAAGATCTCAGGATTCATTGAAAAAGAGCTAAATGCATGGTAATTTATACTGACGATATTGATAATGAAAATTCTACTATAGATAACTCTATTGATACTATTAATATTAGTGATATTAGTAATAATGATAATAGTGATGAAGATGAAGAACTAGCTTTGATATGTTACAACAATCTGATTTTCGTCGAGATATAATCAAAGGATCCATGCATACTCAAAGTTGTAAAAATGTTACTTGGGAAATGTTTTGAGCAAATATACATTCTTCGCTTTCTTTGGATAAAATAGACAAAACATTTATTGTCCTTTCTTTTGATATATTTGACATGATAAACCTCATTTTCAGAAATTGGTTAAGAAGATAATCAAAATTGCAAATTGTTTAGCAAGAAACAAAAGAAAAGTCAGAAAAAAAAAAGCAAAAAATGAGGAGATACAAATAGTAATATCCAAAATTTGGGATGCCATTATATTTGCTCAAACAATAAGGGGTTTGATGTTAATAACCTAATCTTTTCTTAGAAAATATATTCTATTGCCTTCATTGATAGTGGCTAAAAATATTGGGCACATGTTATTATTTCAATTCCTGGAGTGGTGTGAGGATTTGAAAGACTAGAATGGAGAAATACATATTAAATGCACCTATAATGGTGTTCAATTATCAGAAATGGAATATTCCTAAGATTAGTTAATAGATAGTAGTTAGATAAAGATTATATTTTCTTTCTGCCTAAAACCTTGGTGAAAGTCTAAGGTCCTATCTGACGATAGAAATCTAATGAAAAAAAAGACAATTTTTGTTTTTTAACAATATGGGGAATGGAAACAGGAGTTCCCTTTAGTTCTGCCAAAAAACGACCTTCTTGTTTTGAACCCATTTATCAAGAACTTGAAAAAAATTTTGAAAAAAAATATTATTATTTTTTTGAGTTTTAAGAGTTTCCAAAGAAAGAATAAAATGGTTTTTGAAAATTCTGAAAGTTAGGAAAGGAAAAATAGGATGGAATGCCAAAGTAGTTAGAAAATAGATAATGAAAGAATTTGAAAAGCTCAATCCAATATTCTTATTCTTTTTTGGATTGAGTAAAATGAAAGTATATGAACCAAATGAAAAGAGCAAAGATTACAAATCAAGTAATAAAATTACTTATAAATCAACCACTCAAATTCAGTTTATGGGTTGGAGAAATTATTCACTCATTAGAAAAAAATAAAAGACCTTGTTGATAGGACACTCATAAGAACGAATCAAATAGAATAAATCACAAAAAATTACAAAAAAATAGTTCTAATTTGTGATGATAAAAAATTGCAATTGCATAAAGATATTTGGCGGATACTCAAAAGACAATATATCCAATTAATACATAAATCACATTATTTTATGAAATTTTTCATTAAAAATATATATAACATATATAAATATTTTGCTATGTACCATTAATATTTTTAGGATCAATGTACAACTTTTTTTGAATAAAAAATATCAATAAATCATTCATTTACAAAGTCAAATAAATCAAAATACAATGAATTTTATTTCAACTATAAAACAATTATTTTTCAATACTAATATTATGAAAAATATTATTCAAATTCATAACAATAATTTAAATATTTTTTACAAGAACATATCCTACTTGTCTCAAGCATATGTATTTATATATTATCACAAACCCAATTACTTAAGACCCAATTACTTAATAAGTATTACTTAAGATTTGTACGTCAATATGACAGAACTTATCCATTAATTGGGGATACAATTAAGAATTATTGTATAGTACAAGAAATACTTGATGCCAAATCAAAGTATAAGAAAATTGATAAGTCTAAAATGAGTGAATGGAAAAACTAGTTAAAGGGTCATTATTAATACAATTTATCTCAGACCAAATAGTCTCCATTAGTACCGCAAAAAGGGTGAAATAAAATAAATAAAGTCAATAAATGTCATATTCTACAAAATAACGACTCAATAAAATTGGATTCGTATAAAAAAGAAAAAGATCAATTAATTTATTACATGAAACAATATTATTATAAGGTGCATTCATTGAAGAGTCAAAAAGAAAATTCAAAAAAACACTATAGATATGATCTTTTATTACATGAATATATGAATTATAGGGATAGGAAAGACTCATATATTTATGGACCAACATTAAAAGTAAATCAGAACTAAACTATTAAACCTGAATCATTTTATACATTTGTAAGTATAATTATTAGTGATTACCTATAGGAAAGATATATTATTGATATGGATCAAAAAATAGATAGAAATTTTTTTAATTGTAGAATTCTTCTTGATTGGATGGGAACAAATCAAAATCAAGAAAGGTTATATCATGACATATCAAATACAAATCTTTGGTTCTTCTAAGAATGTGGACGACTTATTAATGTATATAAGATTAAATTGCTTAATGCATATAGGATGAAATTGCGAATCATACCAATTCAATTACTTTTTTTAAATTTAAAGAAATAAAAATATTAGTCAATCTAAAGACATTAATGTAGATTCAAAAAATAATAATAATTTTTATATATCATCTAATAAAAAAGAATATCTTAAATTGAAAAATTTCAACCAAGAAAAAAAGGAACAATAGGGCCAAGGAAATTTTAGATTAGACCTCTGAGAACAAAACAAAAGAAAGATGCTGAAGAGAATTACACAAAATCAAAAATTTAAATTTAAAAACATAGAAAGAAAAAACAATCAAAAAAAGAAGAAAAGAGAACTAGATTTTTTTAAAAAAAATATTTCCTTTTTAATTAAAATGGAATGACTCTTTGGATCAAAGAATCCTGAATAATGTCAAGGTATATTGTCTCCTACTTCGACTAATAAATATAAAGGAAATTGCTATATCCTCAATTCATAGAGGGGAGATGTATCTAGATGTAATGTTGCTTAAAAAGTATATAACTATTAAAGAACTGATAAAAAAAGAAATATTCATTATCAAACTAATTCATCTATCTTTAAAAAGGGGTGTAAAATTATAATTTATTATATATCAAACTATAGATATTTCATTGATCGATAAAAAATAAACTAATGAAAAATACATAAAAAAAGGCTATTAAAAAAAGATAGAATTGGTGGACCAAAAACAACTAAACTAAATTCATTAAACTAGAGAAATTTTTGAATTTGTTTTGTTTATGGAACATATATGTCAATATGCATGGATACTTCTACTTCCAATTACTTTGTCAATAGGATTTAGACATCTGCTTGTTCTAACAGCAACAAAGAATAGTCGTCATATGTGGACTTCTGTTAATGTTTTACTGCTAGGTATAGTTATGGGGTTTTCGGTTAATCTAGCTATTCATTAAATAAATAGAAATTTTATCTATCAATACCTATGTTCTTGGATTATCAGTAATGATTTTTCTTTATAGTTTGGATGCTTGATCGATCCACTTACTTCTATAATGTTAATACTAATTACTACTGTTGGAATCATGGTTCTTAGTATAATGACAATTATATGCCTCATGATCAAGGATATTTAAAATTTTTTGCTTATAGAAGTTTTTTTAATACTTCCATGTTGGGATTAGTTACTAGTTCCCATTTGATACCAATTTTTTTTGGGAACTTGTAGGAATGTATTCATTTATTTTTAATAGGTTTTTAGTTTACACAACCTATTGTTGCAAGTGTTTGTCAAAAAGCTTTTGTAATTAATTGTGTAGGAGATTTTGGTTTATTATTAGGAATCTTAGGTTTTTATTAGATAACTAGTAGTTTAGAATCTCAGGATTTGTTTGAAATAGTTAATAACTTGATTTATAATAGTGAGGTCAATCTTTTTTTTAACTAGTTTGTGTGCCTTTTTATTATTGATTGGTGCAGTTGTGAAATATGCACAATTTCCTCTTCACGTATAGTTACCCAATGCTATGGAGGGGCCTACTCCCATTTTAGCTCTTATTCATGCTACTACTATGGTAGTAACAGGAATTTTTTTGTAGCCTACCTTTTTCCTCTTTTCATAGTTATACCTTATATAATGAATCTTATTTCTTTAATAGGTTTGATAACACTATTATTAGGAGCTACTTTTGCTCTTGCTCAAGGAGACATCAAAAGAAGTTTAGCCTATTCTACAATGTCTCAATTAGGTTATATTATGTTAGCTCCAAGTATAGGTTCTTATCGAGCTACTTTATTCCATTTGATCACTCATGCTTATTCTAAAGCTTTATTATTTTTGGGATCTAAATCTATTATTCATTTAATAAAACCTATTGTTGGATATTCACCAAATAAAAGTCAAAATATGATTCTTATGGGTGGTTTAACAAAATATGTTCTAGTTACAATAACTACATTTTTGTTAGGTACACTTTCTCTTTGTGGTATTCCACCTCTTACTTATTTTTGGTCTAAAGATGAAATTCTTTCTGATAGTTGGTCGTATTCACCAATTTTTGTAATAATAGCCTATTAGATAGCAAAATTAACTATAGTTTATATGTTTCATGTGTATTTACTTACTTTTGATGGATATTTGCGTGTTTATATTTAAAATTATAGTAGTACTAAAAAGTAATTCAATATCTATATGTATATGGGGAAAAGAGGTGCCCAAAATAGACAATCCAAATTTACTTTTCTCAACTACAACTAATACTAATAGGGGTTTTTTTTTCCAAAGGGTATATATAAAATATATGATAATGTAATAAATCAAATGCAATACTTTCGTACTTATTTGTGAACTAAATACATGTACATGTATCCTCATGAATTGGACAATACTATGCTATTTCCTCGGTTTGTATTGGTACTATTTATTTTGTTTATTAGATTAATAGGAGTTCATTTTGATATATTATCAGTTAACTATATTGACATAACAAACCATTTCCACTCAAATTTAAATCGTTTTCCAAATTGGTATGAATTTTTCAGCAACTATAGCTCTTTTCGGACTATTCACAACATTTATTTTCTATGGGTCTATTTATTCATCTTTCCAAAATTTGGACCTATCAATTCATCTATAAAAATATGCCTTAAAAGAATTCTTTTGGATCAAATCAAAAATGCGATATACAATTGGCCATATAATCGTAATTACATAGATATTATTCATAGTAAGATCTTTACAATGAGGATAAGAAGAGTGGCAAAATTGACCCAATTTTTTGATAGACATGTAATTGAGGTAATTACAAATAGAATTGGTCTATTTGGTTTCTTTATAGGGGAAGGAATCAAATATATAAGAGGTGGACGAATATCATCTTATTTATTCTTGTATATATTTTATCTTGTATTTCTTGTATTTTTGTATTTGTATTGTATTTAGATCCAAGTTTCTATGGGAAATTTTTCTTTTTTAGAAAATATGAAATCATTTTTTATTGCATGTGAATGTAAATTTTTTTAATTGCCCTGCAATATGGTCCATTCAAAAGAGGCTCATATGCTTGTGCAAGCATTTTTGTTCATTTTCATTATTGTATAATCTAGTTCTTTTTTCAAGCATATCTAGAAAAGAGTTTTCTAGAATTTTTATTCTACTTAGTAATTCATTACTCAAGTTATACTTTTTTTGTTCATTTGTATAAACCCAATGATTATACATGTCTTCATGGGATAGTTTTTCTATTGTGTACAAAAAGATTTTCCATTTTAATATTTCCAAAAAAATCAATAAACTAGGCGATTATGTAAAAGATTTTTTTCCATCACTTGGACATGTATAAAAAAAAATATTGTGAGATTTCATTTTGTGCATCATTTTCAAATTGCTCATTTTTTATATATTGCAATGGATGATTCCATCGTTTATAATCAAAAGGAAAATTCATAAGAGATTTTTTATATATTAATTTTTTTTAATTTTCTTTAAGTCTTCTCAATTGTCAATTATCTTGATGGGTATCAAGATAAGAATCTTCGTAAACTGGGGTATCTTTATAGCATGTCTCTTTAAAATGAAAGTAGAATTCATCCTTTGTTTTTTCCTTTTCATTTGCTCGGATCTCTTCCATTTCATCTATTTTGTCTGGATCCTTCTTTTCTTCTAAAGAAAAAGAGGGGCCTTCTTCGGTGGATCCCTCTTATTCCTATTTAGTCTCCCTCATTTTGGAAGTAATTTGTATATTGTTTTCTTCCAGACTTTCTCCCCCTTCTTCTATTTCCGAGGTTTTTTTTAGTTTCTTAGTGACAATAGATGATGACATTCTACCTAAACAGTAGACACAAGTAATAAATAAGAGAATACTGAAGATTCGAGCCATAAAATTTCTCAATTCTGACAGAAAGTACGTATTAGACCAAATAAAATGATTTTACTGTATCCAAAATAATACCAATTCAACCCATTTTATCAATAAAATGTGATCAATTAACCAACCAAGAAAACTACTTATTACAAATAATATCTTGTTATTGCATCAAAACATATAAATGTTGATTAATCTGCCCAATGTTGAACTTGGTAAAATGAAATGGATAAATAATTTAAAAAATTAGATTATTCAGGAATACACACTGAATGTTGAGATTATGCATTGAATTTCTAGTAGTAGATCCATAATCAAAAAAGTTTTTTTGATTGTTTCAGAAGAAATGAAACAAAAGATATGGTAGAAGTAGGACATCATGAGTTATCTTGTAATAAAACTTCTTATTGCTAATACCTCCTTCTTGGTTCCTTATTCCATAACTCGAGCTCGCACAAGGAAGAGATAAGAGGGTTTTATGGAGAATGTGGCTAAAAATTCATAATAAAGTATAACCACAATGACCGAATTTATTATCTTTATGCATAAGGATAATAAATTACCTAGTGGAAAAGATTTCAAAATCAATACAAAACGCCCCCTTTTTTTTTTCTATTACAATTTCTCAATTAACTTTCTCTAGCTCTTTCTCCTCTTTTTTATTTTGCTTCTCTTTTCTTTTACAACAAGTTTCCTTTTTTGAGCAATTTTATATTTGTTTTTTTTTCTATTACTTTCCTCCCCCTTCTTCTCTCCCGTGCCTTTCCTTTTTTGCTTGTTCTTTAGCTCCACCAAGCCAAGGTGGCCTCTGTTTGTGGCGGGGTGATGGCTGCAAGCTCCAATGAGGGCTAGAGCAAGGGAGCGATGGAAGGAGCTTGGCTGCTCACACAGTTGGGGTTAGCATAGAGCAAGTCTGGCAAGGCTTGGCTGGCTGCAGGGGCATGAAGCGGTGTTGGCCATCGAGAAGGGAGGTTGGGGCAACTATGACGAGGTCCCACTGAGGTGCAAGGCTAGAGGAGCAGGTGCTACAAGTTAAAGTGCGAGAAGAGATGGTGGCTTAACCGGCATAGAGGCTGAGCACAACTTCTAGCCACAGGAGGTGGAGCTCGGACGCAGCGGGTCGGCAGCTCGCGATGAGGAGGAAGCAGACAAAGATGTGCCGGAGCAAGGCGAATCTGAGAGGAGATGGAGGCCGGTCCTCCTGCATAGGTGGTGGTGGCGGAGCTCAGGCAGAGTCGTTGCAGTGGACTAGTGGAGAACGTCGAGTGGTGGAGCACGAGACTCTCAGATGCGTGCTGGCAGGACTGCACCCAGGGAGGCGAGCTTAGTGCAATAGAGAACTGCTCAACGCGGGCCCCCTCTGCGAGCAGCCAATGATGAGGAGCAGGTAAGGCACTCTGGCAGTAGAACTTCAAGACGAAGCAGGCAGCAACTTGATGAAGCCAGGGAAAGGAGGAGAGCAAATATAGAGGGAAAGAAAAGGCAACAAAGCTAAGTTCAAATTTTCACCTTTCAACTGTTGGCCTATTTTTATGAATTCTTTGGCTTTATAATCTCTCTTCGCTCTCCTTCCTCCTCGTTGTGCTGATCTCCTTCTCTTCATATTCCAAATCTCCTCTCCCTTTTTTTGTAAGTCTTCATTAACTTTTATAGGTTTTTAGAAGATTTGAAACCACATTATTGATTAGTTTGATTGTCAAATTCAGTTGAATGGTAATTGGCATGTTGTGTTAATTATAACATTTAATTGAATTATATTTTCATATTTTGTGATTAGTTGTGATCCACTTGATTGAGATTATTTCTCTAATGGTGAAATCACATTTTGTACCATTTTGTATGCCAAATTTTTCGGGGGTTATTTACAAATTTTTCAAAAAATCAGGACTAAAATATAATTTTATAAGTTTCAAGAGTATTTTTATAAAAAATAACATCTTTGTAGAAAAAATCTAAAATTTTTAGGACTCTTCTTGAATAAAATTTGGACTTATTTGTAAATAAAAATTTTTGAGAGACTTATTTTATAAATTTTCTAGAAAAATTGGACCCAAATGTGATTTTATAAATTCCAGGGGCTTTTGGACAAAAAAATAAATTTATAAAAATTCTAAAATTTTTGAGATCCTTTTTGAATAAAAGCTCTAACTTATCCATAAAGTAAGAATTTTCGGGGGTTTATTTACAAATTTTAATTTAGTCCAAATCATATTTTAGCATTTGAGCTAAATTTGGGTGTAGATCCAATATCTAAATTTGGCTCATCACAAGTCCAACTCAAATTTAGAGTAGACTTTCAAAGTCTACTTAAATAGGATAAAGAATTAGTCGAATGATTTTGGTTTAAAAACTAAGCCAAGAAAGATGAAGATTCAAGAAGAGATAAAATTTTATTGGATTTTGAATTAAGACTAGTACAAAAAAATTTTCATAAAAATAAAATACAACTAATCAGAAATATTTAGAGGCTCGGAGACTCTACTGGCTTGCCTAGTGCCTGGATGCCCACCTCTGCCTCTCTCACCTTCGTCGCCTCAATCTCCGTCCAAATAAGTTTATCATACTCCCACTTGAGGCATCAAACCCTCAAGTTGTTGTAGAGTTTGACCCAAAGGTCATCAAGTTCAATGCTAGGGTTACGGTGAGTTTATTTTACTATGTCCTGACAAATGAGATATCCTTTCAAGAAGGAGTAAGCAGAGAGTTTTCCACATTCCTGGAGATATTTGTTGTTAGGGAGCCACAAGAGTGTCAAACCAGAACCATATAACGAGCCAAACACCAAACCATCCCAAAAGCTCAAGCTCATGGGATATGAGTCTTTTTCACTATATCTATTGGACTCTATCTATCTAATATCTAATGTGGGACTAATTTATCACATCTGACATTATAACAATTTGTTACTTGCCTTGTACTCCAAGATAGCTTCCATTTTGTTCAGTTTCAAGGACTTGGCATGTTCTCTGCTCTGAAGGAATTTGGTGATCACATCAATTTTGACACTCTTCAAGGCGGCCTGGTGCTAAGTCTTCAAGTCTTGTAGACCAAGCAAGGTCGAACCACACTTTGCCACAAGGAGGTTCTTCTCTTTCTCCATCTTCTTCTTTGTCTCCTTCACACTAAGTTGAAGAGATGCGACTTGAGAATAAAGTAGGTTTATCTCTTCCTTAGCCTTGCTCTTTTGAGTTCTCAATATCCTCTGTACCTTATAAAACCAATGCCCTACGTAGTGAAATAATTGTAGGACCTACAGCCGAACAAAAAGTTAGACAAGGATATAACAAAAGAGGAAAATTGTTAATATAGAAATAAATCTGGGTGAGCTTACATCGGAGTAGGATCTAGCTCCCTTCAGAAAAAGTTTATCATTAGGGAGCCAAGTGATGGAAGGGTTGGCATCATTCTTGAAGTGCTTGAGGAAGTACTCCTCGACATCGATTTCCTTTGAAGCATATCAGTGCTTCAAAGGAGTCACCCTCATGCTTTGATGTGTGTCAGAGAAGGAGTGGGAGCAAAAGCAACTCCCTAACTGTGATCAATCTTCTTCGTCATTATATGATGAGTTGGTGATCAAGCACTGTCCTCAGTGGCATTAGTTTGTGATGGTGCGGAAGAAAGACTAGGTGTTGCCTGCCTCTTTATCTCCCACTCCTCACTATTACCTCGGCTCTTTCCCTCTTCCTCCCTCTTTCTCCTCTCTTGGCCTTGAGCTACCACCTAAGAAGGGGTAAGAGTCTCCAACTCGGAGGGCATCTAGTGAGCGTGCAAAGTTAGTGACACGAGAAGGGCACCTACTTGCTCCTTCAAAAACTCATTCATGGATGAGATTTAAGCAATTCCTATAGTACCACATCCATGGTTAGATTGAGGCAACACTTGCATAAAAATAGAAAGAAAGCTTGAAATGTGAGGGCTAGGATTCATACCAGCCGTTCAATCAATGGATAGGTCGTGCTACTCCAAACGAGCCTCGTCAGAACATGGGGGGTAGACCAAATGTTCTCGACCTCCTTGGCCCAAAACATAAGGAGTTGGTGGACTTCATGATGGATTTAGGGGTCAATCCTACGAAAAGAGGGATCGCCCCACTCACAAAGGAGGCCATAGTCAATTCTAGAAAGAAACCCTCACCGGGCAATCCTTCCACGAATGGATAGAATTAGGGTTGGAGGCAAACAACTTACACTAATTTTTTTGGAGCAAAATATTACCGATCCTTGATATTAGAGCCTCGACAGCCTTTGAAAGTATCCCTAAACATCTTTACAATAGGGAAGAAGCCTTTGGAGGTGGCTAAGGTTTAGAAGGCTGAAATGAATTTCATGGCATTTGGTATAATTTGGTTCGGGGTTAAGTCCCAATCTCTCGGAACATTTATGGTAAAAGCATCTATATGATACCTAAGTTCATTCTCAAACATCTCCCAATAGGTGCTAAATTTGAATCTGAACTCCCACCTAAGAGATTTACTATCATCTTTTGACCCCACAGGTCTAACTCAGTCCAGTTTGAAAAGTCGAATATGTTAGCTCAAGATTTTTCTTTTGAAGGGTGGACTCAAAAATCTAAACCCTCACTTTGAGAATATCTAACAAAATAACTTGTAAAATGGTTCGACTAGACCAAAATGAGAGGATCATACTAGAGTCACCAAGAATAGAATAAGGAGAGAAAGTTAAAACTCACTTGAAGCTAAAGGTAATATGGTTGCCGAAGCTTTTGAGGGGCGAACCATCATTGGCCTAGAATTGGTTTTTGTGGTAGAAGGTGCAGTGGAATGGCAAATTTTGTGGATGACAACATAGTGGATGGACTAGCAATAGGCCCTCGGGCCTCCTTCAACATGGATACAAAGCCAAATTTGGATGGACCATGGTCCCTGGTGGTCAATGTTGAGGCGGTGCGAGGGGTTGAGGACTTCTTCGTTGTTGGGGCTGTCTACCCTAAAATGCCAGAAGAAGTTGAAGTTTACTTTGTAGAAAAAATTGCATCTTCCTTCAGAGCAGGAGATCCCTTCTTGGAACTAGCAAGAGTAGAAGAGGATGCCATGTGAGAGTAGATTTGTTAATGAAAAAAAGAATGCAAAGAAAAGGAAAGCAAGGCTTTGCGAATTGGCTAAAGTAGAAGGGAAAGGATAGAGAATCCTTTATATAGGTCTCTTCCCATCGTATGATCACCTCCACATGGCTTGATCCAAACCATTAAAGTCCAAGGAGCGGGAGTCTAAAAACCCTTGCTTAGATCCTAGTGACACATGTTCTCCATCTAATTAAGAATGACCTTGAGGAGAAGAATGGCAAGGCATACAAAGCCCCACCTCGATAAGTGAGCAGACGGCTCTGGACCATCACTTTGGAAAGGGGTAAAATCCTAATAATGATGCAGGATTTGATGAGATGATGGCTTGCTTTCCCAAGTAGGGTGACAGTTGATACCTTGCATCACGAAACATTGGGCGAAGCCATGGTATGATTCCCTAAGTGGTGTGACGGCAGACACTTCACATCTTTGAAGAAAAGAGCTACAACTTGACTTATAAAGAGCAATGATGACCAAATGCCGATCCATTTTTCAGCCATCAAGAAAACTCAAGCCCCCAAGCTTGTAAGTTGGAGTCTAGAGTTGGGGGCACTAATGATACACTAAACCACAATGACCAACTCAATAAAACTAGATAGGTGGAAACCAAAACCAAAGTCATCAGCCGAGGTGACTAAAGGCCAGACTCCGAAGTAGCTAGCCGAGGTGAATTCTCTGATTTAGAAGTTTAATAAGAACCAAACCCAAGACCAGGTTGTGAACTGATGTATTCAAAGTAAAAAAACTTGTCTTAACACCGAGCTATGAGACGTTTGATGTCCTTAGCAGATGACAAACTGTTGCATGGGTCAGCTACACTATGAGGAAGTTGCACCAAGTTGAGACTCGGCTTGGATGCTTCGGTTAGCGGATGACAAAAATCGAATAATCATGAGATTATCCTTACTTATTTTTGGAAGTAAATCTCAAAAGATCCAAGATTTATGGTTGTCAATTATGAGAAGTTCAGCCAGATCATAGGATCCTGAGATGCTCCATACCTTATATATAACCCAATTTTTGAAATTTAATGCCTAATTCTCTTCTCCACTATACCCTATGTAACTAACTTGAGCATTAAAACGGCTATTACCAGAGAGTTCTTAATAATCTTTTTCACAATTTCTTCATATTGTATATTAGCATCAAAACGGTCTAACAAATCGATCTCAAGGAACCTCTCGAGTAGAAACTAGTGGCAAACTGAACTTCGTCAATAAGTTACACTGTTTAAGAGTGTCAATTTGAGTCGCAACTCGCGAATAGTGTTAGAATATGAGCCAAGTTTGAGCTCAAAAACTCGTGTTGTTTTATTAACTAGTTGAGCTCGAGTTGCAACCAGTTTATTGTATTTCAACTAGAGAGCTCTTTTTTAAAATATATAAAAAAATAATATCAAAGATACATAATATGATATATATGTAATATATTATATATATTCAATTGTGATATTGTGGTTGGTTTAGTTTTTTGTATTAGATATTATCATGTAAATTCATCATTTTAATGCTAAATTTTTAAAAAATATTTTAATATAAATTCATTAAAAATAATTTTAAAAATTTAAATTTATACAGTATTTGATTTGGCTCGAATTCAGCTGGTAGAGCTCAGAGTGAGCTAAACTCGAGCTGGATGATTCTGAGCCCGAGCCAAATCCAAATTAGAATAAACTTAACTCGGCTCATTTACATAGGGCTCATTTACACTCATTACACAACCAAGAGGTCACAGGGTGGACACCAAATGATTGAAAACTTAAACTAATAATCTAAAAACAACTTGCTATTTATGAGCTTTCATTGTTAGACATTCATAAAATTCTGAGCAAAACCAGTTTTAACTCTCCACGGAGGGTATATTATATAAAGAACCCAAATACGTACAAAAAAAAACTGATATATTCCAAATTATCTTTTTGATAAAGTTTATTCCAACCTTCCTGGAGACCTAAAAACGAATACAATTGAACAGTAAGCTGCAAACCAACTTTTCCATTTCGGTGCATCAAAATCATTTTTTTAACATATACCCCTTCAAAACAGAAATTTGCAGATTGAACCCACCAAAATTGTTAAGGGTATTATAGAAATAGTACTTAAGTCTGTATTTGAAATAAATGCAAAAAAATTATTTATTTCTATAATTACATTGTAATGTAAAAGAAAATTGACGAGTAGATATATTAATCAGATATCGTAGTTTGTGGGTCTAAAATTCGAAGATTTATGACTCATCGTATTAGCGTTTTTGAATGCTTGTAGAAGCTATTAATATTCGTATTATATTTTTAAAATTTAACTAATTTTTTAAAATAACAAATATTTAAATAAGTACATAATTATTAACAGAATAAATGGATGACTATATAGATTTTTGAATTACTAATTAGTTAGAATTTAA
The DNA here is from genome assembly GCA_005019695.1 of Trichopus zeylanicus subsp. travancoricus. NCBI lineage: Eukaryota > Viridiplantae > Streptophyta > Magnoliopsida > Dioscoreales > Dioscoreaceae > Trichopus > Trichopus zeylanicus. Next base: position 226,228 of record RXID01014304.1, read on the forward strand.
TAGTTCAAATAGACTGCGCATCTACAAGATTATTTTTTTATACATAACCAATACATTTATTTTAATAAATACATATTTCAAATGCGACGGATCTTTAATAAATACAAATACTGATTTGGCTCGTTTTATTTAGTATTAAAAAATAAAATAATTTCGTTTTAAAATAATATTTTTAATTGATAGTAGAGATCAAGTTTAATAATTTTTCCGCGATATATTTGGACACGAGTCATAATCTCGAGAATTCCCAAAACCTCGCATACAGATCATATGCTCCCAGTTTTCGGTGCCTTGCTACTTCGTCTTCGTCGGCATCAATGGCGCTGCTTCTCAGGAGACTCTCGCGAGCTGCTGCGCCGTCCGGCCTCGGCGGCGCTTTCAGAAAGCAATCTCCCAACTTGAGCCACAGCCGCCGGTTCCCGATCGGCGCCGCCGCCGCCATTTCTGGCGGAATCGCCCTCTATTGCTTTGTCTCTTCTCCCACAGCGGTAATAAACTATAGCACTAATCCGATCTAGGTTTTTCTGCGTGATGGCTTCATTTCCAACTTCCAAGCAAATGTTTGGTATTATGGTGTTATATTGATCATTGATCAATTTGTTTTGGTAGATTTGTATCCATTTTATCCATTTCTTTTCGCGAGTGAATTTTTTTATTTATGGCTTCTATTTGGCTTCTTTCCGATTTCTTGTTGGTGTTTAACGACTAAAGACAAAAAAAAAAAAATCACTAACTTATGAATCTTTTTTATTAATTTGATGCGTGAGGAGTTTCAGTTTTAGGTCTTATGTTATCTGATTTGATGATTATGTTTCTCTGTTGCTATTTTGATTTGATAGGCTCAGATGGAACCACAAAATGAAGAGACTGCGGGTAGAGTTGGTGAGGTTTTTGATCTCCTGTCATATGTTGGTCGTATATTTTCTTGGGCATTGTAGCAAAGTTAACCTCGCTGTTCACGTTTCAGCACTTGACCCAGAAAAATGGTTGGAATTTAAGCTTCAAGATACTGCACGGGTCAGCCATAATACTCAGTTATTCAGGTTCCGCAATTTCTTATTTTTGGAGTATGGGAGTTTTTTGAATCAGGCTTTTGTATCTTCAGTTTGTCTCCTACTTTTTCACATAGCCTCTAGCTTTGTTACAATTTTGAGGGCTTATGAGAGGTTGCTGACTGCTGGCTTGGAAAATTCCCAGAATTGAAGTATGAAATATAGGCCTTACGATAGGGGGTTAGGGAAATACAAAACCACTTTTTGGAGCAATATTTTCTACCAGCCATTTATTTGTAATTCAAAACCACTTTTCGTGCAGTACTTAATACTTAATTGTTATAGCAACCTCATATTTCTCATGAACGCGTGCTCTTGGCTTTGTGACACTTCACCAAGTTCTTCAGAATATGCCATCCTAAGCTTGCTAACAATGAAGTCCAAATCAACATGGAACTGTGGATAGTCCCATATCTGTGCTTCAGTTGCTGAGGTTTTGATAATGCAATGGGCTTATGATATATGTGATTCATGCTTGTTGGATCTGCAATGTACTGATACAACCATATGGCCATATTTGGCCATGGCTTTTTCTTCAAAAATTTTCATTTCCTGTCAGAGACATAATGCAAATTCTATTTTGAATTTTACAGGTTCTCATTTGATCCTACTGCCAAGCTAGGACTCGATGTTGCATCATGCATTCTTACAAGGTATTCTCTTGCCCATCAAGTACTTTTATTATTAATGGAAGGGTTCTCAGAAATTTATATGAAAGATGTTGCCACAATCTTCTGTGTATTAAAGAATTGGTGCTTTTTGACTAAGACTTTCTCGATGCACTATTCTTTTCTCTCAATGAATATTGTGAAGGAGTTTTTTGACTTGAGTTTGGTTTATCAAATGTCTGGATTCAGTCCCTCCCTGCATATTTTTTAGTGTTTAGTTCTGTCTGGTGTCATTCTAGATTCCATAGAACTGCATATCATGAATTAAAGTATATGTCATAATCATCAGTAATAGTTCTGTGTTGCCTTTTGGCGTTTGCTTGTTTGGCTAATTAAAGAACTACATTTCTTGCAGGGCTCCAACTGGAGAGGAATCAGATGGAAAAAGTAAATTTGTAATTCGTCCGTGAGTATTTGCATGAGTTAGCATTTCTTAATCAATAGCTTTGCTGTATGAGTTTGAACATGCTTCCTTAAATTTTTGATATTTCTAGTGTTTTCCTTTTCTTGGGATAAAATAGCTTGCCTAGAACTTTTGAAATTACATAACCCCCTCTCTTTTCAGTTATATATACCTTTCGAAGTCTGGAAACCAACAGTTCATATGCATCCCACAACTATCATAGCATCAAAACACATAAATATGGAAAATTCTGTTTTTCGAAGGCAACTAAAAGATAATATCACTGATTACCCATGCACTACTATTTTTTTAAGTTGTATTGTGTATCTCAGTGAATGTAGTTGCACCTATGCCACTCAGGATAAACAGATGTATTCGTTTCTTGCTACCTTAGTCTGTAATAAATCTGTCGTGGTTCGGATAATCTTCTTTAAGCTGGAAAATTTTTCTTCCTTTTTCACTTTTTAGATAGGAATTAAACCTCTACCAACCAAAAATGAAGCTAGTGCTGCTTTAGATTTTGAACGCATTTCAGGTGCAGCTTTGTTGAAGCATTCATTTAGCACATTGACTGGTGCTTGAAGATGTGAATTTTAGTGTTTGTTTCTGTAGTGATATAATTGTACGTTGCTGTGTTGATATGAATTTGGCAATACTAGTATCTCCTGTGCATAAGATGCTTTCTGTTCCCAGAACCGGTTATGCTTCTAAGGAAACCTTACATTTCCTCCATCATTTTTATATTATAAATTAAAATTCCAACTAAGCTGAAAGATGCTATGTCACTTGCTTTGTTTTTCAGGTACACTCCAATATCAGACCCAGATTCAAAAGGTTATTTTGATCTGCTGATCAAGGTATAAGTAGTTCGATTCTCGTGTCTAATTTTATGTTTTATTTCCCTTTTTGCCCTGAATTGTTAATGGCTGCGCCTTCACCTACTCACAGGAGATTTAGCGGCTAACTGTCTTTTCATCGTTTCAAATAATATCACAATTTTGTGTCCAAATTTGTTGTGATTTTTTAAATTAACATCTATAAATTGTCTTTAAACTTTTATATCCTTTTTTGTACTAATTATTGATGGTTATGTAGGTTTATCCTGAAGGAAAAATGAGCCAGTATATGGCAAGTTTAAAGCCTGGTGATGTTTTGGAAGTTAAAGGGTAATATCATTTGCTGAAATAGTTTTTTCGAGGAGGAACTGCTGTTGTTTTTCTATTTTTGTTTCTTGCTTATTAGTCACTTTTTTCTACTTGATTAGGCCCATTGAAAAGCTCAGATATAGCCCAAATATGAAGAAGAAAATTGGCATGGTGAGGCACTAGGAGTACATGTTATTCTATGCATCTGTTGGTGTATGTGATATTTGGAAATGATGGATAACTATACTATTATTAAGCAATGGATACTTTTTTCTATTTTTTTGTCACTTTTTTTTTCAGTTTCTGACTACTGTTTTTAGGAATGGTAGTCATTTAGAATATGTTGTGTGATACAAATAAGAGCAGCATCACCTTTTCGATTAGAATACCTCCAACGCTTTGTCTAGGTTTCCATGATTCAGTTGCCTCTCTCCTGGGAGATAGTGTTCTCTAGAAAATAAAAAAGCTAAGGACATGGACCTGTGAAAACTGGGTCATGTTTGATATTGCCCACATTATGCTTCACTTGTAAACATACACACATCCGCATAATGTGTGAACTCAATGCCTCTGTCTAGGATGCTTTAGGCAAGAGAGTTCTGTGTTTTCTAGACATACCAGTTGTTCTTTATTCTCTGCTCTCTAGACACAGCAGTAATCATCTCAAAGGACATGTTATGAGCAAAATGCTTATGCCCATATTTCCTCAGATTGCAGGAGGCACAGGAATCACACCAATGTTGCAGGTTATCAAGACTATTCTGAAGAATCCTGATGACAACACACAGGTGCACTCTTCATTGTCATGTTTAAGACATGTACAATACTGAAAGAGAGTTTCCCTTGTATATTTATGTTGGACTCCAGTGATGTTAATTTTTGTTAGCCTGGATCTCACTCTGAACCAAACTTACATCAAATAGTAGGAACTGATGCATTACCTGATTTGTTCTAAGAGGGCTTGATTGAACTATATAAAATGCTATTGTCGTCAAACTCAGGTTGTATTAACTTTATCAAAAATTCTCCTCCTGGGTGGATGGAACTGAGACATGCCCAATTCTGCATTAAAGATTTTAAAACTTTGTGTCATATTAAATGTTGTAAATCGCATATGTTATCCCCATTCTAGTTAAAGCTCCTGTTGGTCAGTCTTTTGGTTTCAACCTGTCTGATATATTCCTTTTTTTTAGTAGAATCCAAGCCATCTGATGTTTATTGATCTGTATGGTAAATTCATACAAAATGGAAACTAGAATGATAAGTGTTAAGGATTCCAGCTTTTGAAGTTGTATATTTATCACTAATATTTTTTAAAACAATGGCACAACCAAGTGCAACATAAACTACATGTGGCTTTGATCAGTTTATTTTCATTCCTTTTCTCCAACTTTCTCTCTCTATGTTGTCAGTTTATGCTCCTCAGTGTTCCATAAGGAAATTTTGGCGATGCATCTTCAGATACATGGATTCCTACCTTTATTATGATGTTTATGTTGCTCATTCAGGTATCATTACTTTATGCTAATGTATCGCCAGATGATATATTGCTAAAAAGGGAGCTTGATAGACTCTCAGCTAGCTATCCAAATTTTAAGGTGGGTGTCATTATCACTAGGATGTCTTCTTGACGTTCATGCATCTTGGCTTTCATGGGTATATTGTAAGCTGATGCTTTCTTTTTTTTCCTTTCCTGCAAAATATGAAGGTATTCTATACTGTTGATAAACCATCTAAGGACTGGAATGGTGGTAAAGGATTTATTTCAAAAGACATGATAGTGAGAGGTTTGCCTGGCCCTGCAGAAGACACACTGATACTTGTAAGTTGATAGCACTAAGTTTGACCTTTTTCATGTTGATCAACTTTTGAGTTGTCTGGTTGATATTTTACTTTCATGTCCACTGCTATTCATTTCCTTGGAGTAGTGCCCTGAAAAGCTTTGGCAACATTAGAATCCTCCATCAATTTCTTTAGCCTATTTGACACTTAAATTTCTTGTCCAAATTCTGCAATTCTGTCAATGATGAGTAATCATTGCTAAGACCCCTTAATGTGTGAAAAGTGGATTTCCATCTATTCAACCAGGTTTAAACAAAATTTGATCTAAGACATGATAGCATCTGAAGGTCTTGGAAATAAAGGATTTATATATCTTTTTATCCTTATTGAAGTTCATCTTATTGAACCAAAGGAGTACTGTTAGTATTAATGCCAAACTTGAATCTCTACAGGTGTGTGGTCCCCCAGGAATGATGAAACACATATCTGGAGACAAGGCAAAAGATCGGTCACAAGGCGAGGTATCAAGTTTGATTTTCTTTGTTGAAGTATTTTGAAGTATTGCTGTAATGGAAACATGATACGCAATTTCGCAGTTTGCATTCCTTATAAAGCCATGTGTTGCTCTTATTTACTGAAATCTGATTCAATTGTCCTAAATTAGCTTCCTAATTTCAAATTTGACCAGTGATATCTAATATCTAGACCCTGCCCTCTTTGTTCCCTTGCAGCTCTCTGGCCTTCTGAAGGAACTTGGATATATAGAGGAAATGGTGTACAAATTTTGAGATTCTCTTGAAATAGATGGCGGACAACATGTTTTCTGCAATTTAACTTTGTGTTGATGAGCAGGAATAAGCAAGCGTTGCAACAGTGTCGAATTTCTTTTATTTTATCTGTTGAATAAAATTTCAGCAATCTGTTTTAAGTTTTAACCACTGCATCAGATAGCATTCACTACTGTCTTCTGTCAATGCCATGTAGAGCTCGAGTTAGGGCTGTAGTTGGCCCGGGCTGGGCCCAGGTCTGACCAAGATCGAACCTGAGCCCAAACATCAATAGCTATGGCCGGGGACCGCACCCGAGCGTGATTATTTAAATTATTTATGTTTGCTATACCTCTAAGGCCGAGCACAGCAATGCCGAAGCCCAAAAAAACCGCGCACGGAAATTTTTGTCCCGGGTCAGGAGGTGCTTCTTTCCCCGGAGCCCCTTAACTGCCTTACCTATAGTGCTGAATTGGTTGATTACAGGTTTTTTTGCATATTGCTCCCTGAAATCCTTTGCAATTACAGATTAACCCTGCAAAATTCTTTTATCCAGGATATCACAATCTTATATCCTCTGTTTCGACTATTTCATCTATAATTTAATTTTTTAAAGTTCAATATAGTATTTATATTGTAAACAGTATTTCATACAAGCTAAAAGGTCTAAACTGCCTGTTATAATAGAATAACAAGGGTATTTTGATCATGCTAAGAATAAAAATTTTAATAAGTAAAAGTGCTTTTTTATTATTATTATTTTTTTTTTTTTGGAGTTGTTGGATTGATGAGATTCAAATTTGGTCAGACCCATGTGAGATCTCGCCGAAGCTTTGGTGAGATCTCCCATAAGGGATGATCCTTGTGTCTCTACGAGCTTAGGATCCTAGGAGAGGTCTTCGGATTTGTCAAGACTTTTTAAGGATAGTACAGCAGCAGGCCCATCACCAAAATCCAAGATTAGCCCAATCCACGAGTCTTTAGTGGGCACGGCCTTGGCTCCCCAATCAAGGTGTTTCAAGGACACTTTCAAAAATATTCTTCTTACTAGAAAGAGAATCATTCTAGAATCTTTTCACAAGAAACAATCGGTGATCCATATTATGAGGAAAAAGGTAACTGACCATGGATTAATCTTTTAGTATTTTAGATGCTTGGAATGGTTCATTGAGTAGCCGAGTGCCATAATTCAATTATCTGCAGGCATTGTGGGGGTTCAAGACATTGGGCGGGGGGTTGTGATGGCAACACTGATGGATAAGGGAGCAAGGAGAATCCTCAGGCGCTGAAGACACTCATGATTCAGATGGATCTAGAAATTAGGACATACATGGATACTCTAGCAACCTATGCTAAGATTGTGATCACTCATGGAGAGCCAACACCCCTCAAGATCTAGAAGATTTGTGCACTCCGATGGAATTATGATTGGGATTAGAAGGTAAGATTCCTCCAAATAGGTCAGTTCTTACTTCGATTCCCGGATGTAGAAACCCTAGAGGGTGTAGTGGCACTAAAAAATATTGCAAGAGAGGGATGGAGGGGAGAGATCCAGTATTGCATCCCTAGGGGAAGCTTGAAGGGTATAAGAGTGTGGATTGCAATACGAACTGAGGACTTTATTCTGTGGGACAAAGGTATCCTATCCAAAGTGTTGGCAGATGTGGGAAAGGTTATGGGAGTAAACCAATCTCTGGAGGCAATTGATTTGCTGGAGGAAGTTCTAGCTTTGCTATTAGTCAATGATATTCAAAGCATCCCCTCAAAGATCCAAGGCTACGTTAGCGGGTTTTTGGTTAAAGCGGTGCTAAGCATCAAGAAGATCCTGGAGGAAGATGCTTTTGCTCAAGCTACAAAAGAGGGGGGGCAAAATAGTATTGGGTATAGAGACGCCGATCTCCCAACTTGGTTTACAAGCCTATCCACCTTATTGCTTCAAATAAGGCTGGCTTGGTTGAAGAAGCAAACGTGAAAGATCCAAGACTTTTCCCACTTCTAGAGTAATCTCATTTCAATGGCCCTGTAGTGATAATGCATAAGAGATTATGGAGGGAGGCCTTCTGTTGGGTTGACAAGGATACTTGGAAAGCTTTTGATGAGGAGAATATGTTACAAGGGTCATACTTTCTCCTAACCACATACTCGGTAAATGATGAAATCATTGAGGGTGGAGAGTGGAGAGAAGTCAAATGTTGGATGGGACTGGGGACATGAAATTGTCTGAGAATCTCAATGTGGCTGAAAGAAAATCTATCACTAATGGGTAGCCCCCCACTAGAAGAAAACTTGTCACAAGAACCAATTCCTATTACATCCTCAAGAGCATCTGCGGATCCAATAGTAAAGATTCTAAAACCCCAAGTTGCTGTTGAATCAACAAGAACATCAATAATCCCCCCCGCTATGTAAGAGCACCAAAGCTATCAAGCCTACCCCCAAATTTGCAAAAAGGATATGTACTTCAAAAAATTCTAGTATGCACATTTCAAGAATAAAACTATTATTTCCAAACATGAAGAATGCATATTCTCTGTTGGGGGAGTCAAAAAAGTGTTAAACCAGATCAATATCGTAGGACGAATACCAAACCATCCCAAAATCTTAAATTCATGAAATATGAGTCTTTTTTCATTATATATATTGGACTCTATCTATCCAATACTCGATATAGGACTAATTTATCACACATGATATTATAACAATCTTCCCGTTCAAATGTGATTTGAGTATATCAATTTTAATACTCTTAATCAAGAAATCTTTTATTCGATCAATTCCACCTATACTAACGAATTTTTATCTCAATTTTTTGATTTTTTTAAAGAAAAATTAATATGCGACTCAATTTAATCGCATCATCATGGTACTCTTTTACTTGACCAACTCTACCGTGTGACCCGTACTAATAGATTTTTATCTTAATTTTTGATTTTTTTTAAATAGAGACTAACATGAGACTCAATTCAGTCGCATCATCATGGTAATTTCAGTCTTAAGAGTTTGCACATATTCAAATCTGAAGCTTTAATATCATTTATTGGGAAAGTCGAAAAAGTGTCGAATCAAATTAATATAATAGGCTGGACACCAAACATCCCCAAAACTTAAGCTTATGAGATATGAGTCTTTTTCATTATATATATTAGACTCTATCTATCCAATATATCATGTTAAAACCAATTCATCATACTTGACATTATAACAATTCTCTTCCTGGTACTAAGAAATTCACTCATATAAGATCTCTATATTGATTTGATGTAAAGTAAACTATCCTAAGATAAAAGCTTTGTATATAGCATTACAAAACCTATAAAAACTTATGGCAAATTTGGCCAAAGAGGGAGGAAAAAACACAGAAAATGATTATCCTCTCCTAGAATATTAGAGGACTAGGGATACATGCGAAAAAATATTTTGTGAATGTCATGATTAGTATTGCCCAAGTTGACATTATTGATATTTAGGAAACTAAATTAGTTAAACCACCTAAAAATACTTTCAAGTTTCTTGGGAGAAAAAAATAGACTCCTGGATCTCCTTACCTTCAATAAGAGCTTCAAGAGAAATTTTTTTTGTATAGAATAGCTCCCTTTTATATCTAATGTCTGAATTTGTGGTCTCTTATTCCATTTTTGTAGTCCTCGAGAATACTGAGAACCAAATGAAATAATTATGCATTACAATTTACGCCCCACATAATAAAAATAGAAGGGAAGATTGTTGGATTGAACTAAATAAACTCAGAAAAGAAGTAAAACTCTCATAGGTTCTCTTTAGAAATTTCAATGCAATTAGGTATCAAATGAAGGAAGAACATAGTGGGTTCTTCCAAAATATAGAGAAATTCAATGAATAGATTTCTGGTCATGAACTAATTGATATCCCTTTGTGTGGTAAAAGATTTAATTGGTCTAATAGACAAAAAAATTTTGATTTTATCAAATTAGATAGATTTTTTATCTCTATGGATTGGAAACCTCAATATCCTCTAACAACAATCAAAGTCATTCCCTAAACTACCTTAAATCATGCCTCTATTATGCTATCAATAGAGAAAAAAAACGAAGAAGAGGAGAACCCAATTCCTATTTGAAAATTTGTGACTTTAAGAAAAAGGGTTTATTAAAATGCTTGAGGAGAGATGGGTATAATATCCAAGCAAACCACATGGTGTACATAGTATGATGTATGAACCAAAAAGGTTTAGAACCAAAGTTTTATAGTGCGGTTTCGGTTTCGGTTTCGAGACCCAGCGAAACCGATACGTTTCGGTCATTTTGGTTTCAGTTTTGACCGTTTCGATTTCGACCGAAAGATTTTTTTAAATTATTAATTGGGTGTTGACCAGAGTTTGACTATATTTTGACTGTACTTTGACTTCAAATTAAAAATACGATAAAATATTGAAAAAAATTTGAAAAATTTTGAAAAATTAGGAATGAATTTATACTTAATTTTATCATAATATTAAATATTATTTTAGTTAATTAAAATTAATTTTGATAGTTAGTCACTAATATAGTCTACTTTTAATATATATTAGTGTATTAAAAAAAATACAAGAAATAATATGAATATGATTAAAAGTTAAAAATTAACATAAGCACATTTAAGTTTTCATTAAAATGTACTTACACATACATAATTTATAAATTCTAAGATAATACAACTAATCATCATAATCATCATCAGTTGAGTTTGGAAATAATATATGAAAAATAATATGAATATGATTAAAAAAATAAAAATTAACATAAGCAAATTTAACTTATTATTAAAATATAATTGATATATACATAATTTATTAAATATAATATAATAATATTAATCATCATCATCATCAGTTGAGTTTAAAACATCTGGATGTAGAATTATTAATTCAATACCTGAACGATTCAGATAAACATTTATAAACATACGAGAACAACTAGTTCTGTGTAATCTCATCACAACGATTCACATAGGGGTAAGATCGATACAAATTTTTTTTGCCTTTACTTTCGATGGAATGACCATTCACACAAGCACATTAACAAAAAAAAATCAACATGTTTCGATCAAAATCATTTTCATTTCAGTTTCAACCAAAATATTTTTTTTATTAATTATATGTTGACTAAAATTTAACTTTATTTCAATTATTTTTTAACTTCAAATTAAAAAATTATAATATGTTTAAAAATTTTTAAAAATAATGAATAATTACGTAAATAATATTATGTACGTGAACAGTATCTGACAGAAACCGATAAGGACGTTAAAATCAAATTGGTGATAGCGCTGGCTCCAGTGTAAGACCGACCTTAACTTGCAGGAGTACGAGTCAGGTCGGTGAGGGCGCGAGATAGGCGAGGGAGCGACGATAGACAAACGAGTGCGCAGGGCCCTTGGGCTCAAACACGAAGCTGGCGCGAGCTACCCCCCCCCCCCCCCCCCCCCCCCCCCCAAAAAAAAAAAAAATGCTAGCCCGACGAGCTCTCGCCCGCCCACGCGCGAGCTTGGTGAGCTCCCGCCCCCTCGCCCGAGCTCAGCGAGCTCCCGCCCGCGCACGCGAGCCCGGCGAGCTCCCGCCCCAGCGCTCGAGCCCGCACGCACTCTCGCCCAGCGAGCTCCCACTCGCGCGCTCCCGCCTGCGCTCGTTGGTGAAGATGAACAGTAATGAAAAGTAATGAACAGTAAATCCTAACCGAAACCCAAAATAGGGTTTCGGCCGAAACGTCGAACCATGCTTAGAACAGATATATCAAAAAAGGCGCAAAAACATTTCATTAATGTAAATGCTAGAGTTGTTGTAGAACATACATCTACTAGTGAAGGTCCAAAAGGTAACTCCCTTATTTGAGGATGAATTTGATAGTTTAACTACGTACAAGTTGAAATTAGAGTTTTAAAAAAGAAGAAATAATGTAAAGACAGAGATCTAGAGGTAGATGAATTTAGAATGGTGATACAAATACCTCTTTCTTCAACAGATATGTCAATCATAAAAGAAGAATTCATATAATAACTAAACTCTCTGATAATAAAAGGTCTTATACTATAGAAGAAAAAATGGCTAAATATACAATCGAGTTCTACAAAAAACTAAATACTAACTACAAAATAGAGGCTAGCTAGAAAAAAAAATTGATCCTAGGGCAGAAGATCTGAATAATCTAGATAGAGAATTCTTTGAATCTGAGATCAAGGAAACCATCTAGGGCATGGCTGAGTCCAAAACTCTCTACCCTGATCGCTTCCCCATCTTATTCTATAAAACTTTTGGGTACATCATCAAAAATAATATCTTCCTCTCCTTCTCGAATCTGTATTCATATAATGCCTCTTTGGAAAATGCTAGTTTTGCCCTGATTACCTTAATTTAAAAAATAGAAGAGACAAATTATCTAAAAAATTTTAGACCCATTTGTCTTCTTAACCGTATCCTAAAAATATTTACAAGAGTTCTAGTTGAGAGATTGAAGAAGAAAATCTCTGTTTTGATTAACCCATTTTAAGCTACTTTTATTCTTGTAGATACATCTATTGTGACCATACAGGAAGTCTTATGTAGATGTAAAAAAAACAAAAAAAAGATGATGCAATGTTGAAACTAAATATTGAGAAGGCTTATAACAATATAAAATGGGATTTTCTGTTTAAATTGACGAAAGTTAGAGACTTTGGGAGGAGACAGATCCAATGGATTAGAGATTTGTTTGAATCAAATTATGTTTCTATCATTTTAAATGGTGATTCTCATAGCAGCATCCACACTAAGAAAGAGATCAAACATGGAGATTCCCTTTCACCATATTTGATCATTCTAGTCACAGATTATTTGCACAAAATGATCTAGAAAGCTCAATTGGTTGGTCTATTTACAGGTTTATTTGGGATTATCAATTTACACTATATTGATGATACTATAATATTTGGGGAAGTAAAACTTGTGCAATCGCTCCATCTTAAAGCCTTACTTTAGTTGTTCGAGGCCCTATTGGAGATGAAGATGAATTTTTACAATAGCTCGGTGATACAAGTAGAAAGCTCTAATCTGAATATAATAAACCAAATAGCCCATATCATGAGTTGCAAAACTAAATCACTTCCCTTCCAATACCTTGGACTCCCTATGAAAGATAGAAAACTTGTCAAAAATGATTGACATCCTCTAATTTCTGAAATGGAAAAGAAACTAAAAAGCTGGAAAGGAAAAAGCGTCTCTATTAGAGGCAAACTGATACTTTTAAATTCTATACTCTCTACCACACCTACATACTGGATGACTTACTTTCATATCCCAAAGTGGGTAATCAAAATACTAGACTAGATTAGGGTGCAATTTCTATGGTAGGGGACTGATAAGCTCACCGGTATCATCTTGCCAAATTAGGGATTAGTGTGTACCAATAGACAGAATGGTGGCTTTGATATTCAAAATGTTGAAGCCTTTAATCAATCCTTGTTAATGAAATGGTGGTAGAGATTATTTATAGAGCTAGTCAACCCTTGAAAACAAATGATCTTAGACAACTACTATAATGGTGTCTTACCTGTACTACAATTGCAAAATGACCCCAAAAGATGCTCTATATTCTGGAGGAAAGTCCTAAAAGTCAAGAGAGTATTCATGATCAGCACAAACATGGTGGTGAATGATGGGAACCTAACCTATTTTGGACAGATAGATGAGTGGATGGTTCAGTGTTGATATTTTATTTTCTAAGACATTCAAATTTACAAAAAATAGATCTATCAAGTTGTGTGAGATCAATCAGCAAGGGCCATTGCTGAGGAGAAGAATCTTAGGTGGAATTATCGGTCTAAAAGCTGAAATTAGGAGTTTGATTCAACCTTTATCTATTCAGGAGGAAGATAAGATCTACTGGAGGTGGGGCAAGACTTCCACTGTGAAATCTACATATCTATTTCTCATTGACAGGGGAAGTATTTTTGAACTTCCCATTAAAGTCTAGAAATTGTCATGTCCTCTAAAATTCAAAATTTTTACTTAGTTAGTATTTCATGATAAGTTACTTATTGTCAAAAACATTGTAGACAGAGGGTAGAAGGGAGAACCACATCCATGTTCTCTACGTAATTTAGCTAACAAAACTTCTAATTATCTACTATGTGAATGCAATTGCACAAAAAAATTTGGAAATAATACTTCCAATGTTCCATATGCATGAAGTTTCAATCTCCATACTTCACTTATGGATTGATTGGACCAAATGTCAGAAAGACTTTACATCTGATGGTGCTGGCCCTTATTTGAAGTATATGGTTAGAGAGGAATAGTAGAACATTCTAAAATAAAAAAAATTGAAACAAATATCCGATAATCTTTTTCATTCCTTCTGAAATCTTGGTTGCTTGTTCTAACAAACTTAGAAAAAAAAATGGATGTTATTTTTTAGTTTATCGCAAAACGTTAACTTTTGATTTATTTCCAACTTATGTAGTGGTTCTAGGCCCTAAGTGAAAGAAATTTGAGGAAGGAAGTTGCTCTTAGGGAGCTAGTCTCAGTTGATATATATAATGTTATGTAGCTGAATGTTTTGTAAACACTTTGAGTTGGCCTTTTGTTAGGCCTTTTGATGAAATTTAGTTCATTATCTTTTGATTTTGTAAGGATACAAAGTACTCGTAACTTTTATTCCTTACTCTCAGCAAAGCTATGCAACGGTAAATTATAGGTTTTGCTAAAAAAAATTTAAGATGTAATATAATTAGAGATTGTTACAGGGGTGTAAGTGCAAATAAACTCCAACTAGCTCGATAGCCCATCACTCATCTTCCCGCTTTCGTCACCGATCCATTTGGAAACCCTACCGTTGCCGGTGAATTGGAATTGGAGAGGGAGAATCACTACTTGGCATCACAAGAGGAGGACGACGAGGAGGACCTTCAAACTTTGACCAACCAAAGATGAAGCCCCACAGTAGCAGCCGCCTCGCTACCTTCGATATCCACACTTGGCATTGGCATCATCAAGGAGCGGATAGCCCGTATATGGTTCTTGGCTAGTAAGCGGTATATCTTTGCCCTCCTCCTTCCTCTTCTCATTGTCATCATCTACTTCTCTCAACTTTAGCCACCTCTTCCCCACTATCTTTGCCATTCGGTTTGAGTTGCCTTTTGATCCTATGTGCAACTCTGGGCACCAAGTCCTCTACCTCTTCCACAACCAACAACTTTCCCTCCTCCACCTCTGGAACTACACCCTTGTTGCCGATTTGTCCTCCTGGCCTCCCACTCTCAACTAGAGTTCGTCAATGGTCGCGTTGGAGGAGTTCAGATCCCATGATGCTGCATCAGATCAAGCTCAATCCACTACAATAATTACAATTATGTCCAACGCTAATTTAGCACCACTATAACTATAATTAACACTAAAAAATTATTAGCGGTGCTAATAAAGCAATACATTAAGTAGTGTCGTCAATATTCGCAGTACTATGACTAGCGTTGCTAATGGCCAAGATATTAGCGGCATTAATTGTTAACTACGCTATACTAGCAGTACTAAAGTAGCACCGTTTTTGCATTAGCGGCACTCATATTTCATGAATCAAAAGAAGTTTGAAAAAATCCAATAAGAATCACATATGGCTTGGGGACTTGAATTCATTCATGAAATATATAAATTCTAAAGAAAAAGGATAAACTAAGATCTCACAATCAATACATAATTACAAGGAGGACATAAAAGTAAACTATAGAAAAATTGGTAATTTTGTTGATTTATGTTTAGACTTTTCAATTCTTACAAATAGTGATAAAAGAGAACCAACATTGACCAATGTTGTCAGTTGTATTTCGCATATATATTCCTCAAAAATAACAAATTATAATAATGCAAAATGTACATTAGAACCTTAAGTAATAAGACAAATTACAGGTAAGCCTCACTGGACCCTACAACCTTTTCTTCAGATCTGTGGAGTACTAAAGCATGAGATATTTTTTGTAGATGAAGAAAATGTAAAAAGACCAACATTGTTAATATAAAAAGACAAAGAACTAAAGCTAAACAGAAAGTAGGATATTAAATCTATCGCTGTTAATCTAATTTGCCTTCAAATGATAAATTAAGATGTGCAAAAGGTTAGTTTTGTAAATAATATCAATCAGTTACAAGATAGAACAACATTGTATCATATATTTTAGATCCTAAATAATTTCTCGATAGAAAATATGATCTTTGTAAGCGTAAAGAAGAAACTGGTCCTTAGATAAATTTATCATAATTTTCTGCAGGATTTATGGCATGACAAGTTGTTCTAACAAGAGCAAAGAACATTAAAGAGATAGAAAAGGATAAAATTACAAGGACCACAAAAATTTAAGTAGTTACATGTGTACAAGGACCATTATTTGCCAACAGTAGCTACCAATTCTCCCTACACAATGCTGTGAAGTTTCCAACATGATATCAAAATCATATCAGATCTTTGAAGAAAACCCATTGTAAGCTGGATTCTGGAAGGCGGAAAATTCATTAACAATAAACTACCAACACTTAATTCATCAATCAAATCATTCCTAAAATCAGGTAATGCCAATCAAAATAATACTGAGAAGCACAAGTCCTGTAAGCTTACATTCGATAAAGAGCACTAAAGACACCGCGACAAAGTACAAGCTCACCAACAACCACACCAGCAACCTTCCCTTTCCCACTACGGAGGCAAGTCATACCAGTGGTGCATGAACTGCAAGTAGCTATCCAAGAACTCATGCAATGTACGTTCGAAGGTCAAAGAAAAGAGCATACGTTGGTCTAAGAGCGTCCCACAGATTTTGCTGTCCTATAAAGTGTAGCAAGACTCCCTTCCTCTCCGGTGACACTTGATTGCTGATCATTCATATCTTCATTACCTAACAACAAGTTCACCGCACAACTTGAAATAGCTTGAGAAAAAAAACAGTAAAACTAAAAACTCTGCAAACAAGGCTCACCAAATGAATGACGTCTGTGCTAACATCCCCAGCTTCAACATCTTCAATAGTTACAAGACAGTGCCAGCAACATCTCCAGAGCTCTTATTGTTTACGATTTCTTGCCTGTTTGAGTATTGGACATAAACGGTTTTGCATGAATTTGTGCTGGCTCAGGGGAAGAAGCATAATATGAGACCATTGGAATTACCTGGTTTAATTCTGCCTACAACAACAATTACAAACCTCAATTAGAAATACAGGATCAACTTTAAACAAGACGAGTAAAATCAAAGTCTGTTTACAAAATGAGCAAACCAAAAAAAGTGAACAACCTTTGGCTCCAAACAATGCATCCCTCCTGCTGGCTCGTCACGCCAATCTCAATGACTATTTATGCACCAAAAAACTACCTCAATAGAAAACTAAATCAAATAGAAAAGCCAGATTAATGAAAGCAATTCTCAAAATCTCTTGCAGTCCTCAAAATACGAATAATAAGAAAGAAAAAAATTGGAAATTGCCCAAAAAGCAGTTCCTAATTGCACAGAGAAGAGTAAGAAAAAAAAGAAAAAACTTACAAATTCGACGAAGGCCGGGTTGCGATTGGCACTGACATTGCACTCGGTGTTGACGATGCGGCCGACGGGCTTGCAGAGCTCGACGAGTTCCTCCTCAGTGCACTCCCACAGCAGGTTCTGCATGTGGAGCACCTTCGACGGTGTCTGCGTGTACCTGAACTCAGGTTGGCTGGATGACAACGACATCTCCGATTGATTGGAAATCCTAGGATTAAGGTTATTGCAGACAACTTTTCCCCCACCGGAGGGAGAAGCTGGATTTGAGTGCTGGGAATTAGAAAGACAAATTTTTTTCTCGAGGGGTTTCTCTCCTTCGGTTACCTGGCGGGGTTCCGAAGAGAGATTGTTGTTTCTGGAGAGAAGACGAGAGGATTTTTGGTGTTGAGTTGGATACAGCACACTATTTGTGTATATATGTTGTAGATCTACATGTAAAAATCGGAAGAAGGATTGCTCTAGAGGAAGAGGAGGTTAAAAATAGAGTAGTTGGAGCGGATAATATGGGTAGTTCAGAGTTGTCTGGATTTGGTGTCGATGTCTGTAGGGAAAACTAACAAACCAATAGAGAGACGAGCTATTAATTGGAGGCCAAGGAGAGATCCATACTTGTTCGTAGTCTGTGTCAGGGTAAATGTCCGACCATTTTATTCATCTGGCGTAGCACATGTTCTTTGCAGCACCTCTTGAGCTCATTTTGGCCTTGCCGAGTTCCAAATTGGATTATCTGTATAACCGTGTCCTTGATGTCAAGCACATCAATGAGTGGTTTGGTAGGAAGGTTGTGATGATTTTTGATGAGTTCTCAGAGACAAAGAAACATATGAAGATATATTACATGGCTTCACTTCCTTGTTATCTAGATGAGGATCTAAAGAAGTTGAGAATTTTGGGGATTTCTCTTGGTAAGATTAAAGCAGTATGGCTTGAGGATGCAAGAAGTAGCCAAAGAAGATAGCTGTGGGACATATAACTACCAAGTTTGTCTTGAATGATGAAGTTATAGCACGTGGAGAATTGTTCGTCACCAATATTGAGGAAGAATGGGTGAGCCAACTTGTGTTGTGATTTGTATTAGAAGGTTTACATATCACTCTATTCTCAAACTATTAGTTCATATGACAATCTTTGAACGGAAATTTGATATGAGAAATAAAATATAAATTATAATTATAAATATAATTAAGTCCTAATATAAATTTTAATAATGACATTCAAATTTTTAATCAATTTGAATCAATCTCAATCAATCATAAATGCATATATGTAAAACAAGTAAAGAGAGTGCATTGTAATTTTTTATATAGTTTAAAGATCAACTGCTCCTACTCTAATTCTCCCGTCTCACTTTTAAGAACTTGGATCATTTCATGAGTGATGTCGTTTTTTGAGATGAAATCAAGCCTTTACAAATTACTTGAAATCAAAGTGCCACTTCTTTCAGGTGAAGCCAAGTCCATCGCTTTGTTAAGGTGAAATCATGTCCGTACAACTTCTTGATTCCACTGAGAAAGTGACACTCCATACCAAAGCCTATTGTACACTCACGCTCCTAACATTTAGGGGTGTTTAAAGTGAAAAGGTGAAAAAAAAATACATTTAAAGCTCACTACAAAGTCTCTCAAGATGTATACAAGGGCAATACTTGCTCGAAGGATATTGAAAGTTCGTTTCCCTTTATTGAGCTGTGCTCTATTGTATTTGGACATCCAAACTGTACTTGTTTGGACGTCGAAGCCTCCCAACATTTAAATTTTTACTGGCCGTCGAAGCTGATATCACAGCTTTGGGCACCCAATTACAATGTTCAGATGTCTGAACCATATGATTTCAGACATTCGACCAAAGCTTCGAGTGATCGAATCCTAGGTATGAATTTTCTTAAAAGTTATAGTTTTGAAACTTTGGGCATCCGATCCTGGAGTTCAGATGTTTGAAGCTATCAAAAATTACAGAGTCATCTCTACTACATTCGAAAATCCAAACCATGAAGTTCGGTTATTTGAAGTTAATAAAAAAAACTACTATTTTTATTACAATGTCAGTTTTTTGCTAAACATCATTTCAAACTAACCTTGAGTTAAATAATAAGCTGGTGAATGCATTTCAAAATTAGTTTGAGTGTCAACCAAATACTCTAAAAGTTAATCTCAAAATAAATCCTCGACATGACTAAACAAATGAAAATCTAAAACTAGTTGAGCTAAACTTGATCTCTTGAGCTTCCTTTAAGTCATCTTCAATTCATCAAATTTCATTTGTTGATCTACCATCACGCTCATCTTCAAGTCAATCTTTAAATTCATCTATCCTTGAGATTCCGAGTGGCCTTAATCTCCATTTCGAACTTGGCTTGGCTATTTGCTACACATGCTCAAGTTATTATCAAATACATTCTTTGATTATCATCAAAATTACAAAAGGTAATAATCTCTTTCTTTTTTATGATGACAAATTCTCACAAAAATATAAAAGGAATAAACTAGTTGATAAACGATTTATAATTTAAAGTGTGTATTAACTAGAGCAAATAAGCATAATATGAAAATATTATAATTTAGTATAAGATATAATGTTCTTCCTTACTCTAATATTCTCCCTCTATTTAAAGCAATATAACATATATATTTTCTCCCCTTTTTTTCATCAACAAAAAGTATAACTCTCCCTTGATATACAGATTGAAATGATTAAACAAGTTGGGAATCAATAAAGAGTTCAAGAGAGATTAATACATATTTTTTTTAAAAATTCAGTTTAAAGTAAAATATTTAAGGATTGCCAGAAGCAAGAGCAAGAGACTCTAATACCAATTGTTAGTTCACATGGCAACCTTTGAAGGGGAATTTGATATGAGAAATAAAATATAAATTACAATTATAAACATGATTAGACACCAATATAAATTTCAAGATAATGACTTTCAAATTTTTAAGCAATTTAAATCAATCCTCAATCAACCACAAGTGTAAATAAGTAAAACAAGTAAAAAGAGAATGCAATGCGATTTTTTACATAGTTTGGAGACCAACCACTCCTACTCCACAGTCTCTGTCTTGCTCTTGAGGATTTGGATCACACTCCACTAGTGATATCGCTTCTTGAGATGAAAACAAATTTTTACAAATTACTCTAAATCAAAGTGCCGCTTCTCTTAGGTGAAGTCAAGCCCATCGCTTTATTAGAGTAAAACCACGCTCATATAACTTTTTACTTCTACTGAGCAAGTGGCACTCCACACTAAAGCCTATTGTACACTTACACTACTAACACTTAGGAATATTTACAAGTAGAAAAAGTGAAAGAAATAAGATATTTGAAACTCACTATAAAGTCTCTCAAGTTGAGTGCAAGGACAATTGAGGATTTACTTGAAATTAAAATATTAAGAGCATTCTTGGGGATAGAAGGTATTGGCAGGGGGATACTTACTCTAAGAATATTGAAAATTTGTTTCCCTCTCTAAGCAAAGAAGTCCCAAGACTTTACATAACCGTTAGTGATAGAACTAGCCATTAAACTATGCTATGTCATGTTCGGACATTGAAATTGTACTTGTTTGGACATCCAAAGCCTTCCAACGGTCAAATTTTTATTGGCCATTGAAGCTTATGTCATAGCTTTAGGCACTCGATTATAAGGTTCAGACATCCGAACTGTACGATTTTGGATGTCTGACCAAAGTTTTGGGCGATTGAACCTAGAGCATGAATTTTCTCAGAAGTTACAATTTTCAAATTTTGGGTGTCCGATCCTCGAGTTCAGATGTCCAAAGCTATTAGAAATTATAGAGTTATCTTTGCCACATTCGGACATCCAAACCATGAAGTTCGAGTATAGTTACTATAAATAACATTAGGTTAAATAATGAGCCGGTAAAGACAATCCAAGATTAATTTATGTGCTAACCAAAGACTCTAAAAATTAATTTCAAAACAAATCCTCAACTCGACTAAACAAATAAAAATCTAAACCTAATTGAGCCGGGCTTAATCTCTCGAGCTTTCTTCAAGCCATTTTTAATTCATCAAGTTCTGTTTGTTGATTCACCATCATACCTCATCTCCAAAATGATCTTTAAATCCATCTATCCTTAGGCTTCCAAATGGCCTTGTTCTTTATTTCAAACTTGACTTGGTTACTTGCTATATATACTCAAGATATCATCGAACGGCCTTAATTATCATCAAAACTACAAAGGACAACACAAATGATATAAGAAATGAGAAGTAATATGAGATAAAATAAAAATAAGTAAGAAAGACACAATGGTATATGTGGTGTTGACCTTTGAATTTGATGATGATTAAACTAGTATTTAACAAATTTTTAAGTTGTGATAAGGTTCAAAATTTGCAATGATCATCCAAGGTCATAAAGGATCAAGTTTCAAGATTAAATCTTGAAGATGATGGCTTGAAGATAAAGAAGATGATAACTTGGAAGTGAAACTTAAAGATTAACATCGACTCCAAACTCATATATTTAGATTTTTATTTATTTTAGTTAAGTAAAAAATTTGGCTTTGAGATTATTTGTTTAGAATATTTGTCATGTTAGGAAGCTCTTAATAGAGTTATTCTATCAAAATCAGATGATTGGTTAAGTAATTAGACAACTGACTGAGAGAATCTACCAGTTCTAGTTCACTCAAAGTAGTCAATCAATTGTCACAAGAGGTAGATAGGTTTAGATTTTTTATGAGACTAATGACTAGTTTTTGGACCGTTGGGTGAAACTAGTTGTGGGATTTCACCTCCAACAGCTAGTTTCGACTCATAAGGAATAAATAGGCATAGTTGGACTTTTCTTAATAATTTTTCACAATTTCATATCAATTTTAGATAAGAGATCAAAGCCCTCCAAATCTACTAGCCCAAGAATGTTCTAAACTCTCAATTTCATATCAAATCTTCATTACTCTTGTTCTTAACTTGAGAAATCTTGTGGTGAGCTTCAATTGTATTTTTTTTTTTATCTTTTTCCACTTATAAATACACTTATGTGTTAGGAATGTGATAATACAATATCTCTGATGTGAAGTAGATCTTCTCAGTTTGAGCAATATCAGTTGTATGGGCATGGCTTCACCCTGAGAAAGTGTCAAACGTGGCTTTACCCCAAGAAAGCGACACTTGCGATTTGTAAGTTGATGTAAAAGCTTTTCACCTTAAAAAATGATATCACTAGTGGAATGATTGAAGTCCTCAAAGGTAAAATAAGAGTCATAAAGTAAGAGCGATTAATCTCCAAATCACATAAAAATCATGATGCATTCATTCTTTTCTTTATTTATATTATGACACTTATTGTTTGATTGAAATTTGTATAAAATTACTTGAGTTTCATGAGGACCTATCTTGGTAAACTCTTTTGGGGATTCGATCTTCTTTAAAGTTATACTTTATTTTCAAAATCTCTCTTTCCACCTCAAAGATTGCCAATTCAGACCAATGCACAATTCATCCAAAATCAGGTTACATCTATAGAGGAGTGAGAGATTCACTATCGACAGATTTTATAATACTTTCTAAGAAAAAATTTACTCTTTCTTATTAAACTAAACTTTTTATCAAGTCTTGATAATACCTCCACCTTCAAAGAGAATATTCAAAAGAGCTCCATGAGAAATTACCATGAGAGACTATCGAAAAATACTAAAAAACTCATACATGAGAGTTAATACTCTCTCTTTTTCTCATTTTCTCTATTCTCTCTATTCCTCTCTAGTTCAACCTCAATACCACACATAAATCCTATGTATTACTAAAATATTTATAGGAACTCATTGAGTTTAAGTTCTACTCTTATTATAATTTCCAATATTACATAATAGATATTCAAAATTAGATATAAATTCAAATTCAACTTTGGATTCTTACTTTAACTCAAACTCCAAATCGAGTTCAAGACATCTAAACTTAACAAGCTTTACTTTGGCTTGAACTTGGGCGTACCACCATCATAAAACTTTTTTGTCATCTCTCATATAGGCCCTCTCCCTAGGCTATTAGCTTATTCAGCTAATTACAAAATATGAGCTTGAGCCAACCTTGAATTCGCTCTTCATATCTACAACCTTGTACTTCTGGAAGCCCTTTGAAAAAATTTGTATTTGCTACCATGGCAAAAGTTACTTGGGAAGAACGTCTATCTTTCGTCAAATCAATCTGAGTATGCTTCCTCCTTGCTACTTTAGCCACAAAATTTCACCTACAATGGTGTTCCCTACTAATAAGTAAATATTTTCACACTTCTATTCTTCTATCAATATTCTAACGTCACATGCCACCTTTATGACTATCTCTCATTGAATAACTACGGTCTTTTGAGTCTAATACATCAAGTAAAATTAGATTCTTTTACATTTTTGGAACATGCCTCACCCTAGTAAGAGTGTGAATCACTTCATCAAACATCTGAAGTTTAACTATTCGCATGTCGACAATCTCACAGGTCAAATTATCATCTAACTAAATAGTCCCTTTCTTCTTATTCTCCTCATAAGAAGTAAATCAATCTTTTCTAAAGCAAACATTAAGAACTACTATAATTTAAAAATCACTTATTAGAAGTATCGATTTCTATTGATATTGTAAGAATATTTCCATCTATACTATCCTTAGAAGTATCGTCCACCACTGCTATCGCCATGTTGGAAGACTCTATCTTCCTAAGCTTTGGATATTGCTACCTAATATGATCACACTTCTTGTACAAATAATATTTAACCTTCATCTTCGATTTTAATTTGGACTGTTACTTGTCTTCTTCACATTCTCTTGATCTTCCTCTTTTGTGAGTCATCAATTCTTCACCAAACTCAATACTGATATTAAAGTTTCTTATTTTCTCATTAGAAAGGAGACTAACTGTCATCTCCTCCATCTCGAGAGTTTTTTTACCATAAAGAATTATTGTCACAATATGATTATATGAAAAATAAAGAGACATTAGGAGAATCGACACTTTATTATCCCCTTCAAATTTCATATCAACTTTTAGCAAATCGTTGATTATCTTATTAAAAGTATTCAGATGATGCAATATAATTATAACTTCACTTATATGTTGTTCGTACAATTATTATTTCAGGTAAAACTTATTTGTGAGGCTTTTCAATATATACAACTTCTTGAGCTTTGTATAGATGTCCACCATTATCTTTTCATCGATGACATTGTACAAAATCTCATTAATCAAATTTATAATAAAAAAATTTAATATCTTCTTATTTATCTCCACCCAATCTTCATCATTCATCTTGGCCGACTTCTTTTCTTTACCCTCTAACGTCTTCAGCAAACTTGGTAAATAAGAACTACCTTCATCTTCTTCTGTCACAAAGCAAAATTTATCTAACCTTAAAACTTCTCTACCTTGAGTAAGAACTTTGACATCTTAGTTGTTTGCTCCTAAGTTCTGATATCAATTATTATGATTTGCAGCAGAATATTTATGGATCTCCTAGTTCTCAAAAAATATAAGAAACGAAAAATAATGAAAGATAAATAAAAAATAAGAATAGATATAATGATATGCGTCGTTTACCTATGATCGGATTATGTCTACGGGGGGAGTGAGGAACCTATTGTCAAAAGCTTTGTAAGAGTTTATAAGAAAGATTTCACTCTTTCGTATCTAACTAAACTCTTCACCAAACATCGATGATGTTTACACCTTCAAAGAGAATCTCTAAAGGTAGCATGAGAAACCACCACTAGAGACCATCGAGAAACACCTAAAAGACCCACTCACAAAAATCATCTTGCCCCTACAATAGGTGAAGCCTTGTAGGAACGAGGTGGATATCATCTTGGCTAGCAGTCATTGTCTGTCAATGACCCGACTCTCCCGATTCTACTCCAACAAGGCCCAGAATTTGCCATTGGAGTGGAATCACTCCACAACTTGAGCCACCTACAATTCAGCAAAGGAACGAGCCTCATTAGCTTGGTGAATACTCCTTTGCTTGTTCTGGTATCACTACTTGACCCTAGAGAGTCGGTCATGGGAGGTGAGGAGCCATTGCCAAAGCTCCACCACCTCATGCTGAGTGAGGTCGAGCTCATATGATAAATTGTTATGAGTCACCTCTACCCAGTTGACCTCCTCATGGAGGTCAAGCAGACATTCGGACATGTCCCAGATAACATCACCGAGTTGTTGCAAAATAAAAAGGCTATTAGCCATGTGTTACAATCATAAATAGAAGAATAACTATCATACTCTCCTTCCCATAAAATTTAGTGCAAAGAGTAGCTAGGATCATGTCAGATAGCTTTTGTGGAGGAGGAATGCCCTCCTCTGACCCCAATGACACAAAGGAAGGAAGAGCCCCTCCATAAAGGGGAGTGAAGTCTTGGGCCCTTACACAAAATCCTATAAGTATATGCATTGTATGGAAAAAGTAAAGTTAGGATAATGGACTTACTAAAAAACATCAGGAAGAAAGGAGTATAGTAGAGAAAGGTGGATGAAGAAAAACAAGATTGTCGAAAGCATGTGAGAAAATAACCCCAAGATCATTCCTTATAAAGTTGTGAATTGATGGTTCAATACATCACAACTACTCCGACAAAAAGTCATGTCTCAAAAAATTGATAGACACAAATAGTGTCCAAGGAGATGCCTTAGGATTTAAAGCATAATAATAGCCACCAAGTTGCGGAAGATCGACTACTTCAAATCCCTAGAAGCAACAGTCACTTGGAGAAAGTAATCGTCGAAGGATAGATAAATGCAAGCCCTTGCATTCGGATGAAAGGAAGCTACATGAAGGACTTGGGGAGCTATGATATGTCAAAGAGATATAATCAAACCAAAAGTAATACCCGTAGACAGTCAGAAATTTGTCTGACTGGAACCCATTGGTTTCAATGTTTTCCCCTACACTTTGGCCAAATAAGGTTTGAAAGAGTCAAGTCTCATAGTTCGACAAATAGACATAGACTAAGGTCATAGATCTCTACAACTCAGCTAAGTCAAGTTCATTTGACTATGTAGTTTGACCATGTCAGGCCCATTGCACCCAAGTCGTGTCATCTTGATGTTTTACATATATCCTCAAGATATGAGAACATTGATCTTTGTGATAGCCTAGGAGACAAACTCTTGCAATCACAACCATCTCTTTCTCTAGCTCCCACTATATGACAAAATTCATCGAGTTATGGTAAGAGTATTAGGTGAATTTTTCAAAATACCTCTGGCTAACTCACCTAGCAATCATGGTAGAGTTATTTGAAGAGACTAGGTCAAGTTATAAAGGAGATATTATAAAATAAGGGTCAAAGCATTGAGGTAAAGGATCTTCTTTTTCTTCTTCCCTCTTTCAACTCTTGATCTCTGTTTTCCTACTATGTCTAGAGCCCATCGAGAGCAAGACCATAATATTGACTTGAGCATTAGAGCACCTTTTCCCTGGTCATTATTGGGTAGATAGGTTTTGCCCTTTGTGTAAGATTTGGATCGATTGGACCGGGAGAGCTTGAGGATTTAGAACCAAGTGGACTCAATAGTTTCCATGTTTCTCTTGAAACTTTTTTCGACACCGGAAAACTTCATAACGTTTTGAAGTAAACACAACCATTATATCTCAAAATTATTGATAAATATTCTAGCTTTGTACCACCAAACACAATTGAGGACAAGGATTCCACTTAATTGTCTTCCTCGTCCTAAGATGCATTCCCATTCTGTAGCCTAGGAAAGATAGTCATTTGCTCACAAGACTATCCAGGATTAATTGTGAACTGAAAATCTTGATGCCCATGATTAATGAGGCTTTCTACACACTATAAATTGGTGTGGCAACAAGAGAAGACATTGACATTAGCATGAAGTTAGGAACAAACTATCCAATGGGCCCTTTGGAGCTTACTAACTTGATTGGGTTGGACGTCTGTCTCCCCATAATGAAGGTGCTTCATCGAAGGTTGGGGACAATAGATAGAGCCCTTGCTTTCTCCTTATTCTGTATGTTGACACAGGTTGGTTGGGAAGAAAAAGGGGTATTGGTGTGTATTCATACCACAAGGAGATTGCAAAAGCTAAGCCATCATCCTCACTTAGAATCTCTAAAATGTTCATATGTAATGTAAGAATGTGAAAATAATGACTAGTTAGAATTTGATATGTTTGTAGAGCTTTGAATGTTGCTTTGAATGTTGTTGCAAATGAAGATGGACCTTCGGCAGAGAATTTTATTATTTTTGTCAAATTAATTTATCAATTTTAATATTAAATTAAGTGATTTTTTTAATTTACTTATAAATAAATCATCAAATTTTTTTTAAAAGTACGTATTTTGAGTTTATAAAAATTATTTGACAAGAAAACTAAAATATTATATTAAAAAAATCTCTAGTTAATTAAAATATATTTTTATAACCATTCATTTTTTTTTATCATTTTGTAAAATTTTATTATTTTTTGAAATTAAGTTACTAATTTTAATATTAAATTAATTATTATAAATAACTTGTTTAATTTAAAAAAAAGGTAAGTTTACACATTTAAATATGGATAGGCATATTTTTAATTTCACTTTAATCAAATACCAAAATTTAAAAAATAAATAAAATTAATCACTTCTATTTGCAAACTAAATAATGAAATTACGAAATTGAAGAGTTCAGAATTACTTAATTCTATCTGAGAAATAAATATCCAGATATCAGAATCTAAAACTCCCCCGAAATTAATAAAATCGGTCAATTCTTTTTGGATTTGAAATCGATCCTGACGCAACTTATGTTCCAGTCTCCAACTGATTATTTCTAAACCGGGAATACAGCGAATCCAAGGCCTCGCTCTGCGTTTGGGCCCATGGGCCTAGTTCTATTCTCGAATAAAATCTCCGGCGAGATTGCTGCGAGAGAAGAGCCAGCCCTGCGTCTCTTCCCTCACTCTCGGCGATCCGAGCGGATGGATCGTCGCTAATGGCTGCTGGATTGGGCGCGATCGGTCCTCTGCCGATGGAGGCCGACGAGGTGCTGAAGAGGAAGACCGATTGCGTCTATTTCTTGGCGTCCCCTCTCACTTGCAAGAAGAAGGTCCGGCTTCGATTTTCCATTCTTTTGGCTTTTTTATTTCGAAATGTGACGGTTTGTGTCATTTCTTTGGATTGAGTGGTTCTGGATTGGGTTTTCTTGGCTCTCGTCGAGCATTTGACGATTTTTTTTCATATTTGGATGTCATCTTTGGGTTTGGGGTTTTTGCCACGGTTTTGATGGTTTGCACGATCTAGGTGTTTCTGCGATGGGGTTTTATGTGGCCTAAAAGAATGATTTGTGTGTTCTGTGATCTATTTTTTGACATTTTTTAATAACAGTTTTCTAGTTTCCGAGTGACTTTGGTTTCTGCATTTTTTTTTCTTTTACTTTTAGTTTTCCAGATGAGGAAATGAAGAGGGTTTTGGGGTGAGGGATTGATTTCGTGCTATGATGTGTTCGACATTGGCGCTTCGATAAGCAATATGGCAAATTAGGGCCTTGACCTTGATAAGACTATCTTTTTGCTGAACTTCTTTTGAATGCTTATAGTTTGATTTAAATCATTGCTTTTGCAGGGTAGTGAGTGTGAGTTTCGTCATAGTGATGCTGCTAGACTCAATCCTAGAGATTGCTGGTATTGGTTGAATGGAAACTGTCTAAACCCCGCATGTGCATATCGACATCCTGTGAGTCTTATACTTTCTGCATTCATTAGAAACTTCTTTTTTAATTACATAAGCTTATTACACAAAGGAAATATGTTACTGCAATTGGTGAAATGTTTGCCATACATTATGCGCATGAGAGGTGGCAGGTTTCTCAT
This sequence comes from Trichopus zeylanicus subsp. travancoricus, assembly GCA_005019695.1. Taxonomy (NCBI): domain Eukaryota; kingdom Viridiplantae; phylum Streptophyta; class Magnoliopsida; order Dioscoreales; family Dioscoreaceae; genus Trichopus; species Trichopus zeylanicus. Next base: position 255,372 of record RXID01014304.1, read on the forward strand.
TTGAATCTTCCGGTGTCCACAACAATGCTATAGAAACTGCACCTTCTTGTTGTATTGGGAAAAGAGGCATTTTCTTGACAGACCAAAAAAAGACAATCTATCTCTTGTGTGTTTATTGTGCAAAGATCTGGTTTCTAATTCCAAAATCTTTGCAATATATTTAGTTGTATTTCCCATTGATTTGGTTACATATTTTATGTGGCATATGCATGTGTTGTTTGTAGTTCCCTTTTCTTATTTATTGACTAATAAAAAAAATCAAGTGCATGATTCTATATTTATTATGGAAACACCATATCTAATCTACTGTATCTGTTACCTGTAGAAGTTTGAACTGACATTATGGTTGCCAAAATACCATGGCTATTCTGTTGTTGCCTTTATAAGCTTAAACCTGTATTTTGCATTCAACAAAAGTTTCTATACTTAGCATCTCAACAATCTCTTTTCTCTTGTGCAGCCTTTGGAAGGGTTTACCGAAACACAAGCCGAACCAGTTAACTATACTTCTGTTCCCACAACAAAGTCAAACATCCCTTGCTTCTTCTACTTCAATGTGTACTGCAACAAAGGTGATCAGTGCCCTTATATGCATAATCCTTATTTCACTCAAAGATTACGAAGGCAAGTTCCTGATGCTGCCACCATCAAAGTTCCTGAGACTAAAACATCCACCGGAAGTGACACAGGGCCAGCAATAGTGAAGGTCCAAATAAATCCATTAGAAGGCAACTCGAATGTCGTCAAACATTTCAATCCAGAAAAACAATCTAATGATCCTGCTCCCATGAATCTTTCAGAAGATCCCAGCCCCTCTGCTGAGTTGTCAATGCCTGAGTGTGAGGAACCTGCTCTGAAGTTGGCTGAAAACCAACTTCCTGATGTGGAATATATAAATGGTGGATCAAGTGTCCTACCAGATCAGAGTTCCGAGGGGCATGTAAAGGAGGTTGTTGAGGCAGATGAATGGTGGGAGTCTTCTCCAGGATTTGATGTGCTTGTTGATGATGGTTCAGAACAAGTACATGGTGAAGATGATGCTGACTACTCGCTGGCACATGAAAGGGATTCTGAGAGTCTTCATAGCCATTTGTTCCAGTTTGATTATGAAGGTTCAGCTGGTTATAATCCTCTTAGTTACTCAGATGCTCAGTATTATGATGATATTGTTTGTGATTATGATCAATTTGATGACCAACAGACACCTGAGTACTTCCAGAGAGGTTCTGAACCCTCAAGGGAGAGAGAGAGGATCAGAGAGCGAATTTATCATCGTAAAAGGAAACCAGCGCATAGGGAGCATGAAATGGTTGCTAGAGATGGGGGGGATCTTCGGGACCATCTGAGGAAACGGAGGAGGGTGGATGTTCCCAGGTCTTCTCGCCACCCAAGAAGAGGATTGAATCGACACAGAAGCAAGGAAAGACGTGTGAGGCACTCGCCCAATGGGAGGTTACCTCCTGCAAAGGTTATGGGGATCAATTCTGCATGGAATGATAGCCATAGGCAAAGTTGGTCGGAGCACCGTCAAACTAGTAGGTATGCTTGGTCTGGGCTAAGGGACAGGGAAAGTAGCAGACGAAGACATGTGAAGCCTCTGCTAGCATTCTCTGAGTATCTGAAAGGCTCAGAACCAAAGGTGGAAAGATCTGCAGTTCCTTCTGCCGGTTTTGCTGGACCTAAGACTCTTGCTGAAATAAGAGAAGAAAAGAACAGAACCAAACCAATTGGTAACTATACTGGAGATCATGATACTCGTCTAAGTAGGGATGGATCCAATGAATTTGAGGGCGCCAAGCCTTTGACTGAACTTTTGAAGGATAAGAGAAATCCTATATTGGTGACTGAAAACACACAGTTTGGCTAGCATGCCTCCAAACGAAGAACACCATGAATATGTCAACTTTCAGTGTGATTCAAAGGTTAGCAGATCTACTGAGAAACAGGAAAGAGAATATGAGAATGATTTCACAGATGATGAAGAAGAAGAAGAAGATGGCCTTAGGAAGAAGTTGGCTCATATATTCCCTCAATAGCTTTGGACCCTTCCAAACCATCACTATTGGCATCAAGTTTTATTGTATTACATATTTTGATGCCAAACGAGCATGGAGAGGACTTCTATTAGAACTTTACCATTTCTTCTGAGAATCATCAGGTTGAAAATATCTTTATGTACAAAGTTTTTGCTTGTCATGATAATTTATAGTGTATTTTACAGGCTTAGTTCACCTATTTGTATTGCGCAGCTCAGCCATGCGCCTTTTCAACAAGTTTTTAGTTTGGCTGCTCTTTTTACATGCCAGGGGTCAGGGCAGTCTGCATGTCAGCTGTTTTTTTTGCTGTTAAACTTTATTTCCTTGTTTCATCTCTGTTTTGAGTACTGCTTGGAGACTGAACAGAGAAAAGTTGGCTGATAATGAAATCAAATTGGGTCATTTTATTTGTATCCTCTGATTCATCAGCTTCTATTTTCTACCTGTTTCTCATAGTTGTTCTTGATAATTTCTTGATATCTTGGTTATGTTTTTCAGGTTACACTTTTCCTCAATTTAGCTTCAATTATGCTGTAGATTAAGGTGGGTGCTGCCTGTGCTGTTATAATAGAGGAATAAATAGGGAAATGGTATTTTGTATCCTTCACAGTTGGATGAATGGGGGGATTAGCTTGTTATAACTTCTCTAAATATAGATGGAATAGCAGTAGGATGTGTTCTGTACTGATGATGACGACTACTACCATTCGTGTTGCATTTGTTGTTGTTTAGTTTTCACAACTAGGGTACATCATTCTTGCATGCTTCCAGCTTCAAATTCTTCTCTGGTTTCCTAACTTTAGAGAAATAAGTGATTCTCTTGACTCTAGACATCATTTACCATTGCATTTTTCTCTCTTTCCTGGATTGTGTTGTACTCTATTGTATTGTATTGCATGTCTACATCTAACACTAGATAACCATTGATACTCCCATTTTAATTATGTTCTTCTACTTGTTGATCATTAATAGCTACAAGTGTTCCAGTTTGGATTTTATATTGCTTCTAAATTGTTATATAAAATGCTGGAACTTACTGGAATTTTTGTTGTCATGTTGATGAAAAAGCTGCCCAGGTAGTATAATACAAAGTCCTATCAGGAATTAGTCCTATTGCGCATGTTTTTACTCTTGTACTGGTGAAAAGCCTTGGTTTCATTGACTTTGCAGGAATAGAACTGGACATTGTTGTGGGGTTTTTGAGAAAAGATAAAACTATATTTGAACTACAGGTCCCAGTGGCAATTGGAATCGGATTCAGGGGAGCAAAAAACAAAGGAGTTAGGTTAAAAACTCCTGCAAGAGGGGAGAATGACCACTTACTGAAGATTCACAAAGATGAAGCTCTGGTTGAAAAGGTGAGATGGCTATTTCCATTCTTCATTACAACTATTATAGAGTACAGACACATGAAACATAGGATGTCACTTTCAGAATTAGTGGAATTGGGTGCCAAGTACAGTAGAAAGCAACCACTCAACACTTGAGGTGTAGAACATAAATGCTTTGCCGATAAATATCCCAAGGGACCACTCCACAAAGATGAGTTTGAAACCCTAGTAGCAAGATCTAGCATCCATGTATCTTGTTATGTAAAGGAGGCCCCAAATCTGGCATGCTTCTTATGAGAGTTATGGTTTTTTCTTGTATCCTGTTGCATATAATGCAAAATTATACACTCCTACAAAGTGATATATGCAGATGCACTTGATTTTAGTTTTTGTTTCATCTCCATTCTTTTTTCAAACTTTTTTTGGCATTAGATAAATCTAATAAAATTTGAGGGGCATTTCTGCAAGCTTAAATCCCTAATTGATGTGAATTGATGTGATTTGATGAATATATGCAAATATTTTTCTGCTAGGATATATATGTGAAAAGATGGTTATTATATGAATAACGATATTATTAAGTGGTTGTGATTGTACCTATTTTAAGCTTCTTTAGTTATGATTATTGGCATATATTAAATGACAATACTCGTTGCTATTGTCATGCTATTTCATGAATTCTGAAACCTGAAAGGGCATCTGTTACCTAGTCATGCAAGCTTCCCAAAATAGTTACAGTGACTGGAAACAAAAAGTAAGCTAAGGATGAGCTAGAAATTGATGTGAAATAGAAGCATGAAGCTTAAAAAGGGTCTGTACCACAGTGAATGGGATGCAATGCTGTCCCTCATTTCATCTCTTCTTCAGTCCTGTTCATCTGCTCAATTAGAGTTTGAAGAAAGCGGCAGAAGTGGGAGTGTCTTTCAGCTCAAAACAATTGTGCAATTTTTTCTTTTTGGAATCTCTTTGATTGTTTTGGACTGAAGGGAGCTCCTAATTCTCTTGTTTTCCTTGGGTATGTCATGGTAAGTGTTTTTCACACTCATTGCAAAGAAAATATGAGCGCTCTTTGTTTTGAGAAACATAGTCTTTTGTTCAGTGCTGTGTTCTGTTTTTTTTCACATGAGATACATCAACTAGATTTCTATCAATAATATTCTCTTATTTTGGGTTTGTTCCCTTTTTGTCTTCCTTGTGGATTCAAGGATCTATCGTTGTGAGAAGACGGTGATCTTCTTCCTATCCCTTGTGCCCCCTCCGGCTACATCAAGCGGATCTATCATTGCGGGAAGACGGTGATCTTCTCCCTATTCCTCATGCCTTCCTCCCGCTGCATCAAGTGAAGACGGTGATCTTCTCCCTATCTCGCGTGCTTCCTCCCTCTGCATCAAGAGAAGACGGCGCTCTTTCTCCGACCCCTCGTGCCCCCTTCTTCCCGCTGCATCAAGTGGTATCAGAGCGACGTTGTTCCTGAGCTCAACTCCATTGATCGTAGTTGGTGGCAACAACTCCATGGACAGTGATCTAGGAGATTATCAAATTCGAGATTTGATTAAACAAAATTTTCTTACTTCTATCACTAGGAAGTATGAAGCTTTGAAACAGATTGAAACTAAAAACCAAGTTCATCAATTGATCGTCGAAGAGGCTCACGGTCCGATGTCTTGGAGATCAACAGACGAAGCTATTCAGGAAAACCAAAACCATGGTGAGGTGAATATTCCATACTTTCATGGCTATGAGAATTTAGTTATTTGGATCGATAAAGTTGAGAAATTCTTTAAGTTTATGGAGATTCCTGAAGAGAAGAAGGTGAAAATTGTTGAATACAAGCTTGATGGTTATGCTTCATCTTGGTGGGAGCAAATTCAAGTCCAAAGAACACGTGAAGGCAAACCAAAAATTCGCTCATGGCTGAAGATGCTTAAACTACTCAATATAAAGTTTTCAAAAGGGGATCAAAATCAGGTAAAACAGATCTCTCATCCAAAGGCTTCTGGCATTGAAATCAATGGAGACAACCATGAGGTATTAATTCCACATCTTAGTAACTTTCCTCTAGTATTGAATTCTCAAATCAAAGAAGAGGATGTGGATCGTGTGGAAGACAAACAAACTAGTGAAGAATTTATTGAGAGCCCCAAAGATTCTTTCTTTGATGAATTAGAAGATCATACAAAAGTAGCTTTGGATGTTACAGAAAATTTTCAAGATACTATCTATGAGAATTCATATGAATCAATTGACAATCTTGAAGGTTGCAAGAAAGAGTTTTCTACTTGTGAAAATATTGACTGTGCTAGTCAAGATTATTCTTTGAAGTCATCAAAAGCCAACTCTCTTGAACAACTAGAGAAAATTTCTACAGGAGTTATCACTATGCAAGATTCGAAATTTGCAATGGCATATCCAAATTATTGTTGCAATTGTCAGCAAACTTGCGAAGAATATTTTCATTGCATGAGAAAAAATCATAAGTTGGTGTGTACAAAAAATTTATTTCAAATAAGGTCAAAAGGAATCCTGCAAAAGTTTAAGTGGTTGTGTCGAAGGAAAATAGGAAATCAAAGTGCTGAAGATGTTACTCGAAGAAATCTTATTGGTTTACATCATCAAGTTTTATGTTGGAAAGAGTTCAAGGGGAGCACAACTGCATCAACGGAGACTCCAATCTTTGACTTGAGGACAAGTCTTTTACAAGTGGAGGGGTCTGATGTAGGACAACTACATCTTTTTTCACAGTAAAATTAGAGATCCAATCCAAGTTGAATTCCAACTCCAATTAGGATCCGTCAAGATTCGTACAGCTACAGTCCAAAGGCCATATCTCCTAAGATATTGATCCAAATTCAGCAAATAACTATCCGTTGGAAAGCTGAGATCGATTCCTACAAGTCTCTTATTTACTATTTTGGATAATTCGGATTTTATGTTGATCAAAATTAGGATTTATTTATCAGTCCGAGTCAATAACAGTCCTAGCCCAATAAGGAATAGGATTTATATATCTTTATTTAAGATATGTTACGTAGAATTCTTAGTAGAGTCTAAGTCCTATTTTTAGTCTATACCAAGTAGGACTCTAAGTTTATCAGAGGGCTATATATACAGCCCAAGGTTGTAACAAAAGGAAAAAAGACTTTTCTATCAATAATATCTCTTATTTTGGGTTTGTTCCCTTTTTATCTTCCTTGTGGATTCAAGGATCTATCGTGGTGAGAAGACGGTGATCTTCTTCCTATCCCTTGTGCCCCCTCCGGCTACATCAAGCGGATCTATCATTGCGAGGAAGACGGTGATCTTCTCCCTATTCCTCATGCCTTCCTCCCGCTGCATCAAGTGAAGACGGTGATCGTCTCCCTATCTCGCATGCTTCCTCCCTCTGCATCAAGAGAAGACGGCGCTCTTTCTCCGACCCCTCGTGCCCCCTCTTCCCGCTGCATCAAGTGGTATCAGAGCGACGTTGTTCCTAAGCTCAACTCCATTGATCGTAGTTGGTGGCAACAACTCCATGGACAGCGATCTAGGAGATTATCAAATTCGAGATTTGATGAAACAAAATTTTCTTGCTTCTATCACTAGGAAGTATGAAGCTTTGAAACAGATTGAAACTAAAAACCAAGTTCATCAATTGATCGTCGAAGAGGCTCACGGTCCGATGTCTTGGAGATCAACAGACGAAGCTATTCAGGAAAACCAAAACCATGGTGAGGTGAATATTTCATACTTTCATGGCTATGAGAATTTATTTATTTGGATCGATAAAGTTGAGAAATTCTTTAAGTTTATGGAGATTCCTGAAGAGAAGAAAGTGAAAATTGTTGAATACAAGCTTGATGGTTATGCTTCATCTTGGTGGGAACAAATTCAAGTCCAAAGAACACGTGAAGGCAAACCAAAAATTCGCTCATGGCTGAAGATGCTTAAACTATTCAATATAAAGTTTTCAAAAGGGGATCAAAATCAGGTAAAACAGATCTCTCATCCAAAGGCTTCTGGCATTGAAATCAATGGAGACAACCATGAGGTATTAATTCCACATCTTAGTAACTTTCCTCTAGTATTGAATTCTCAAATCAAAGAAGAGGATGTGGATCGTGTGGAAGACAAACAAACTAGTGAAGAATTTATTGAGAGCCCCAAAGATTTTTTCTTTGATGAATTAGAAGATCATACAAAAGTAGCTTTGGATGTTACAGAAAATTTTCAAGATACTATCTATGAGAATTCATATGAATCAGTTGACAATCTTGAAGGCTGCAAGAAAGAGTTTTCTACTTATGAAAATATTGACTGTGCTAGTCAAGATTATTCTTTGAAGTCATCAAAAGCCAACTCTCTTGAACAACTAGAGAAAATTTCTACAGGAGTTATCACTATGCAAGATTCAAAATTTGCAATGGCATATCCAAATTATTGTCCCAATTGTCAGCAAACTTGCGAAGAATACTTTCATTGCATGAGAACAAATCATAAGTTGGTGTGTACAAAAAATTTATTTCAAATAAAGTCAAAAGGAATCCTGCAAAAGTTCAAGTGGTTGTGTCGAAGGAAAATAGGAAATCAAAGTACTGAACATGTTACTCGAAGAAATCTTATTGGTTTACATCATCAAGTTTTATGTTGGAAAGAGTTAAGGAGAGCACAACTGACTCCAATCCTTGACTTGAGGACAAGTCTTTTACAAGTGGAGGGATCTGATGTAGGACAACTACATCTTTTTTTCACAGTAAAATTAGAGATCGAATCCAAATTGAATTCCAACTTCAATTAGGATCCGTCAAGATTCGTACAGCTACAGTCCAAAGGCCTTATCTCTTATGATATTGATCGAAATCCAGCAAATAACTATCCATTGGAAAGCTGAGATCGACTCCTACAAGTCTCTTATTTACTATTTTAGATAATTTAGACTTTGTATTGGTTAAAATTAGGATTTATTTATCAGTCCGAGTCAATAATTGTGCTAGCCCAATAAGGAATAGGATTTATATATCTTTATTTAAGATATGTTAAGTAAAATTCTTAGTAGAGTCTAAGTCCTATTTTTAGTCTACACCAAGTAGGACTCTAAGTTTATTAGAGAGCTATAGATACAGCCCAAGGTTGTAAAAAAGAAAAAAGGAAGACTTTTCTATCAATAATATTCTCTTATTTTGGGTTTGTTCCCTTTTTTATCTTCCTTGTGGATTCAAGGATCTATTGTGGTGAGATGACGGTGATCTTCTTCCTATCCCTTGTGCCCCCTCCGGCTACATCAAGCGGATCTTTCATTGTGAGAAGACGGTGATCTTCTCCCTATTCCTCATGCCTTCCTCCCGCTGCATCGAGTGAAGACGGTGATCTTCTCCCTATCTCTCGTGCTTTCTTCCTCTGCATCAAGAGAAGACGGTGCTCTTTCTCCGACCCCTCGTGCCCCCTCTTCCAGCTGCATCAACTGGTATCAGAGCGACGTTGTTCATGAGTTCAACTCCATTGATCGTAGTTGGTGGCAACAACTCCATGGACAGTGATTTAGGAGATTATCAAATTCGAGATTTGATTAAACAAAATTTTCTTGCTTCTATCACTAGGAAGTATGAAGCTTTGAAACAGATTGAAACTAAAAACCAAGTTCATCAATTGATCGTCGAAGAGGCTCGCGGTCCGATGTCTTGGAGATCAACAGACGAAGCTATTCAGGAAAACCAAAACCATGGTGAGGTGAATATTCCATACTTTCATGGCTATGAGAATTTATTTATTTGGATCGAGAAAGTTGAGAAATTCTTTAAGTTTATGGAGATTCCTGAAGAGAAGAAGGTGAAAATTGTTGAATACAAGCTTGATGGTTATGCTTCATCTTGGTGGGAGCAAATTCAAGTCCAAAGAACACATGAAGGCAAACCAAAAATTCGCTCATGGCTGAAGATGCTTAAACTACTCAATATAAAGTTTTCAAAAGGAGATCAAAATCAGGTAAAACAGATCTCTCATCCAAAGGCTTCTGGCATTGAAATCAATGGAGACAACCATGAGGTATTAATTCCACATCTTAGTAACTTTCCTCTAGTATTGAATTATCAAGTCAAAGAAGAGGCTGTGGATCGTGTGGAAGACAAACAAACTAGTGAAGAATTTAGTGAGAGCCCCAAAGATTCTTTCTTTGATGAATTAGAAGATCATACAAAAGTAGCTTTGGATGTTACAGAAAATTTTCAAGATACTATATATGAGAATTCATATGAATCAGTTGACAATCTTGAAGGCTGCAAGAAAGAGTTTTCTACTTGTGAAAATATTGACTGTACTACTCAAGATTATTCTTTGAAGTCATCAAAAGCCAACTCTCTTAAACAACTAGAGAAAATTTCTACAGAAGTTATCACTATGCAAGATTCGAAATTTGCAATGGCATATCCAAATTATTGTCGCAATTGTCAGCAAACTTGCGAAGAATACTTTTATTGCATGAGAACAAATCATAAGTTGGCGTGTACAAAAAATTTATTTCAAATAAGGTCAAAAGGAATCCTGCAAAAGTTCAAGTGGTTGTGTCGAAGGAAAATAGGAAATCAAAGTGCTGAAGATGTTACTCGAAGAAATCTTATTGGTTTATATCATCAAGTTTTATGTTGGAAAGAGTTCAAGGAGAGCACAACTGCACCAACGGAGACTCTAATCTTTGACTTGAGGACAAGTCTTTTACAAGTGGAGGGGTCTGATGTAGGGCAACTACATCTTTTTTCACAGTAAAATTAGAGATCCAGTCCAAGTTGAATTCCAACTCCAATTAGGATCCGTCAAGATTCGTACAGTTACAGTCCAAAGGCCATATCTCCTAATATATTGATCCAAATTCAGCAAATAACTATCCGTTGGAAAGCTGAGATCAATTCCTACAAGTCTCTTATTTACTATTTTGGATAATTCGAATTTTATATTAATCAAAACTAGAATTTATTTATCAGTCCGAGTCAATAATAGTCCTAACCCAATAAGGAATAGGATTTATATATCTTTATTTAAGATATGTTAAGTAGAATTCTTAGTAGAGTCTAAGTCCTATTTTTAGTCTATACCAAGTAGGACTCTAAGTTTATCAGAGGGCTATATATACAGCCCAAGGTTGTAACAAAGGAGGAAGACTTTTCTATCAATAATATTCTCTTATTTTGGGTTTGTTCCCTTTTTGTCTTCCTTGTGGATTCAAGGATCTATCGTGGTGAGAAGACGGTGATCTTCTTCCTATCCCTTGTGCCCCCTCCGGCTACATCAAGCGGATCTATCATTGCGGGAAGACGGTGATCTTCTCCCTATTCCTCATGCCTTCCTCCCGCTGCATCAAGTGAAGACGGTGATCTTCTCCCTATCTCGCGTGCTTCCTCCCTCTGCATCAAGAGAAGATGGCGCTCTTTCTCCGACCCCTCGTGCCCCCTCTTCCCGCTGCATCAATTTTAGTGCTGTAAATCTTCTGTAGAATTCTTAGACAACTAGAGTGTGACCAAATTTCTACAGATTTTACTTTTGTATGGACTAATTCATGGGAAATTTAGTGCAATATCATCTAGAAAATAGATGGAACCTAGCTTTATTTTTTTCGTTTTTTATCTTTTGCCAAAACTTTTTCCCTGCTGTAAGAGCTAGCCGGCTATATATTTTATTGCTGTTAATATTTTGCAGAATTCCTTTTTATTGAATGATATAAAACCAAAATGAGACATGTTTGTGCCACGAGATTGCTTACATTCATCTACTCAGAAAAGATTGCTTACAAACAAAATGTTACTTGATTTCCTTGTCAATTTTTGTTCTTTATTTGATTCAGGAATACGACAGGTAAACATCCAAGCTTGACTTGGACGACCTTTTTCCTTCTTTTTAATTTTTAATTTTTGGTGTTCAGTAGGCTTTTTGATGTTCTTGCCGGTCCGGCCTTGTCTTGCCTATACTCCCACTGAGCACAGCCTCTACAGCCCCCAGAAACGGTCTGGCAAGATCCACCCTTACTCCAGCTAACCACCGCGAGATCCACCCGGATATAGGACAAATCCAACGGATTAAATTCCTCCACTCTCTCGCCTGCTCCATCATCGGTTTCCCCACAATCTTTATGGCTCCTTGTTCGTCCACGCTAATCCATTCCCAGCCGTCCGATTGATCCAAATTCAACGGCTAGTAATCCATCTCTAAACCCGTTGCCTACAGTGCTATTCCCTTCTCCCCCGCGTTTTTCCACAGAAGAAAGAAGAGGAAGCTTGCTTTTCTTTCTTCTTTCTCTCTCCAAGTCCTAGAATGCAAGAGACCGCCACGAGCTCCCTCCCCTCCAGCAGCGAGAGATCCTCCAGCTCCGCCCCACAGATGGAAATCAAAGAACGCACGCAACTGTTCCCTTTTTTTCCAAGTGTTTTCCTGTCAAAAATGATGCATTTTTTAATCCTTTATACATTGAAATCGCGTTTCTTTTTCGTTTTCTTCATAGAGATGCGATTTAGTGTGGTTTTCGGCTGATTCGGGATGGATTTTTAGGAGGGCAAGCACAAATTATCTTATCTCTCTCTTTTTTTTTTAATAAAACTCTTTCCTTCAAATTTGGTGCAGTTTGTTTATCTTTTTCTAATTTTAAATCGCGTTTTTTTTTTTCATTTGTTTTCCAAAAAGATGCGATCTTTGTGGGATTTTCAACTAATTTGTGTCAGTTTCCAGGTTTGCCCACTCTTTTTTCTTACACAAAAGGTACATTTTGGGTGGGGTTTTGAGCTAATTTGGTTTGGATTTCAGGACTCGATCGACAAGGAGATCCGGAGAGTGCCGGACTTCAGCGGCGAGCTAGCCGGCCCGTCGACCTCCGGCCGGGAGGCAGGCTCTGTCGCCGGACCGGACCAAGCTGGCCAGAGGAAGGGCGGTAAGAGCCCGGCGGACAAGGAGCACAAGCGCCTCAAAAGGTAGCGCCTTTTCCCTCCTTCGCATACCCTCCCCAGAAATTCCACCTCAGCTGAAACGGGGGCATTCTTTCTTAAGGCTGCTGAGGAATAGAGTCTCGGCGCAGCAAGCAAGGGAGAGGAACAAGGTTTACTTGAATGATTTGGAGGCAAAAGCGAAGGATTTGGAGAAGAAGAACTCAGAGCTGGAGGAGAGACTCTCCACTTTCCAGAATGAGAACCAGATGCTCAGACATGTATGCTTCCTGATCATTTTCACTTTCTGAATCTTGATTTCAAAACATGTTTTTCTCGTTTTCCCTGAAATTGACGGGAATGGGAACCAAATGCTCAGACATTTATGTTTGCTGATTTTTGGCACCATTTATTTTCAGAATTAGAATTATTTTTCTAAATTAATATTTTTTTTTTATTAAAATTAACATTGTAAAAATTTAAAATTTAAAAAATTATTTAATTTTTTATAATAATTTGATTTAATAAAAATGTAAAATAAATAATATTAATTTTATAAAAAAATAATTCTAAAAAATGATCATCTTGATCTTGATGAATCAAGCCAAACGGTATCTTGCATTTTCTGAATACTGATTTCAATATTTAAAAAATATAATTTTTTCTGAAATTATTGTGAAACAAGTATAATCATTGAATATGATGCATATCTGTTGGGCATTAGAGATCTGCTCTGCTCACCTGCATCTGTATTTTTAAGATTAATAAATGGCAAATTTGCTTGTTGGAACTTTGGAAGGAATCATCTTTGTTTTCCTGTTCGGATTCTTCCTCTTCATTTGGAGTAAAGATTGTTTTATCCAAGGTTTTAGGTTTCCATTTTGGATCGATTCCGAGGCGATACGGGTATGTTTCAGCCAAAATTAACTCCATTTTAATTTTGATTAAATTATTTTAAAATTTTCTTTAATTATATTTTGACTTTAGATTTAAAATATTAAAAATATTTAAAAATGTGAAAATAATATATAATCATATATTCTTTTAAAATTATTAAATAATTATTTTTTTGGTAGGAAAATACTTAAAATATTAAAAAAGTAAAATGTAAAAGTGAAGGTTATCATATTTGTGATCCGAAATTTTCTTGTCTTTCCTAAATGATAAGAAAAAAAAAATTTGAGTAAAAAGAAAGTGCTAATTTAGAGTTTTACTAACAATTTACTTGTGTAGGTGGAGATCCGATATTTTTTGAGTCTTTATGTAAGGAATTGCAAAAGAAATTTTTTCAGTAAAGATGTGAATTAGGAATGATTGGTTGATGAAATATGAACCAGAAACTGAATCTTGATATGTGCGGGTTAAACTAAAAATCTCAGCCAACTCCTCTAACTTTAGCATATAATATAAAAATAATATTTAAAATTAAATATAATATAGTATTAAATTTAAAATCGTATTTGTGGTGGATTAAGTTAGAAACTGAATCATTTTAGTTTTGGCCAGAACTTACAACCGTGGTTTTGTCTTTTTCTTTTCGCTTTTGTTTGCAGATACTGAAGAACACTACAGTGAAGAGGAGAGAAACAAGCACTGGTGCCAGTGGGGAAGGCTAGGGTTGCTGGATTTGCAAGATTTTCTTAGTGGCGATGAACTTATTTCACTTTAGGTTTGCTTATCAGATAGAATTAGTCTCGTAATTGGGATTGTTGGTGTTCCACTGCCATGTAGTGATTTGCAAGTGTGGTTTGTAACCTAATATGTTTTTATCGCATTGGGACTTGGAGTGGCATCAAAGGTTCAAAATCTTTGATTGAGAGGGAGGATGACCATGTTTTGTGTTGACAAATTAATGGCTGAAATTTCACTCAATCATTGATAAGGTTGCATTTGTTTCCATGCAAGAGACGGTAAGTTTGAAATTTGAAATATCTTATTTGTTATTTGTTTTGTACTGCCTGCTTTGCCGCCTTGTTGCGGTGGAATTGGAGTTTAGTTGAACATGCCTCTTGTTGCCGGCAGTTGTCGTTGAATTGGATCAAATGGAATCAATTTTGTTTGGTTTTGGATAAATTTGTGTGAATATAAATTAGATTTATTTATATTTAATGTCTCGACATCTAGTTGACTGAACTAGATACAAATTCAATATGTGAACCTCTGAGTCCGAGTATATTTTATTCATTCAAAGACCGATATATATACACGACAAAACAGATCGGACCAGATTGCATATTGGGTCAATCCGTTCCAGTTGCACCCCTAGTTATGGGAAGAGATAATGAAATTGATGATTCGAGAGTCGGCTGGAAGAACCACATACCAAGAAATGTTAGAATTTTGGATAACAGTGACATGCAACAAAGAAATGGCACACTGAACATGACCTGGTCCAGTAATCTACTGGCTCTTGTTATAGGCTCGAGCTCATAATCTTTTAATACCTCGGCTACACCTTGTACGAGTATTGAGTTGTCAAGCATATTAGTTTTTCTCATGTAAGATAGTTGCACAATATCAATATAATCAAAAGTAGTCATTTGCAGGTTTAGATAGTTCACCCTAAATGTTTTGACAATAACTAGTCGTTTAGAGACCAATATTGGATTTAGGCAGCAGTTGTCTGACCATCTAATTGTCATTTTTTTATTTAAACATAGGCTCCATCCTAACCAAGCATATCTCTAGATGTGTGTACTAGATAGAGTTTTGGAAGAAACTATTTCAGTATTGCCACGTTATAGAGGCAATAAAATAATAGGTACGTTGCCTTTAAGCTTTTCTAAGGACAAGGCCGGTCTCTTAACTCTATCATGGCCAATTTTTTGTTTATTAGATTTGCCATTGTGAGGTTGCAATTGATGTATACTAGCCATCAAAAGATCATTGTCTGGAGTATGTAGCTTTGTTCTCCGTTTTCAATTTATTATTGAGTCTACCTTGATATCTAGGTAGGCAAATTCTTTCCCATCTTATCATGAGGTATCCTTTGTTTTGGTAATTTGAATTCCTATATGGAAACTTATTGCATATCTTGACTAGTTCCTTGATCAGCCACACAGATAATGTATGTGATTGACATCTGATAAGTAGGGTTAGCCTTCTTCTGATTGGCATACATTTGCCGTTCCAAGTTTCAGCCTTTTGCCTGCTTGATCAATGAGGGGGATGCCGGTCTGCTTTACTTAAAGCATTAACCTTTGTTGCTATTGCTAGACATTTAAGGGGGGCAACTCTTTGATATTGTAGTTCACTATCCCTACTAATCTAGCATCGATTCTTTGTTTTGTTGCGTAGAAGACCGATATCTACTATAATTTATGATATAGAAGAATAAAAGGAAAAAAAAATAACATATAAAAAATTTATGTAGTTCAGTTTACAATTTACTTTACAGGTGAAGATGATCCAAAGAAGATTTATTAATAAGAAAAAAAAATTATAATGATGGAGACAAAATTCTATTATTATAAACTCTCACAAGAGACTAACTATTTAACTGTCATAAAATGTTTTGAGAATTTTGATTTATATCCATCTATTTCACTATATGAAATTCTTAAATAAATAGAGTATTTATAGGAGTGATCTAACTGAATTTGAGTCAGAGTAAAAGACTGATTCAGATAAGGATCTAACCTATTAATTCATGTCTTCTAATAGGAGATAAATTTAGAGAAGAATTCAGGACACTAAACCACTTTCTAATACAAATCTTAGTTGATTAGGACTCTTCGAAAAGTCCAGATTTAAAATATGACTAACTCAATAATTTCTACCTTGTCTCGAATCCTCTTTTTTTTTTGAATTTGAATTTTCAACATATGCCTTCATCATTGTCTTGTAAGGCAGGATTAATGATTTTGAACATTGATCATATGTAAGTAGAGTTTGACTTTGTCAATCAGAATCACCTTCGTTAGCATGCCTGCCAGATTTCTTGAAGAATGAGTTTTTTTATAAATAAATTTCACCATCTTCAATAATATCTCGAATAAAGTAAAATTAGACATTTATGTGTTTTAATCTAGGGTGATGTATATTATTCTTCACAAATTATATGATACTTCGCAAAAAATAGGGAAAACACTTTGAGAGACATCAACTTTACTTGCCAAATCTTTTGATCATAAATTCTTTTTTACTACTTCTACAGACTCTATTGTAGACAATATCATAATTGACTATAAGGTACACCTCAAACTAAAAGGACTATCCTATAGGGTGAAAATATAA
Organism: Trichopus zeylanicus subsp. travancoricus; assembly: GCA_005019695.1. NCBI lineage: Eukaryota > Viridiplantae > Streptophyta > Magnoliopsida > Dioscoreales > Dioscoreaceae > Trichopus > Trichopus zeylanicus. The sequence continues at coordinate 271,851 of RXID01014304.1, forward strand.
CTGGTGAGAGAAGATTGTTGATAAAGATCTTCAATATGGTTTGAATCGACGTAACTAATCATTTTGGCTTCTTGAACCATATTTCTATTAAAATATAAACTAATATCAACAGTACCTTTGATGTATTTCAATAATCACTTTACAACTTACCAATATTTTTTCCTAAATTTGTTATGTATCGGCTAACAATGCTGACTATTTGTGTAATATATGATCTTATACACATCATAACATACATCAAACTTTCAATAACACTTTAAAATAAGATATTCTCTATGTATGTATGCTCTTATCTGTAGAAGGACGTAATTAAACTGAAAGCTTAAAGTGGGTTGCCAAAAGAATACTAACGGATTTTAAATTCTGCATGCAAAAGTGAAAAATAATTTTTTCGAGGTACTTGCTCTGTTTGAGCCATAACTTATCATACTTTTAGCCTCAATTAATTTTCATATCGAGAATCTTTCTTGCAACACCTAGATCTTTCATATCAAATTCCTTTTTCAGTCTTTTATACCATTACCTTAGAGATGAAAGCAAATATGACAACCTAAAAGGGGGGTAAATTAGATTTAATAAGAATAATGATAGCTTTTTACAATAAAAACCAATTCATAACCCAAAGATAAAATCATAAGTCCATAAACAAGAAATTAAATGATAAATGCAATAAAATAAATAGATAAGGAGAAGAGTGCACTGCAATTTCTAAATCGTTTGATGACCAATCGCACCTATTCTATAACCCTTATCTTGGTCTTGAGGACTTGGACTCTCTACTAGAGTCGTCACTTTTTGAGGCAAATCTAAGCCTTTACACCAAACTTCATACTAGAGTGTCACTTCCTTCAGGTGAAGCCGTGTCCACACAACTCTTACTCCAACCAGCAAGAGTTGACTCCTACACTACAAATTTGATTTCTCAAATACTCCAAACACCCTTGGAGTGATTTACAAGTGAAAAGAATAAAAAATTAAAGTACAAAGTGTTTCTCTACAATAGCCTCAAAAGATGAGTATAAAAGAAAGAAGATATAAAAGCTAAATATTAAAGTTTAGAGAAAGTTGGAGGCTAGAGGCTTGAGAAAGTTTGCTTTTATTTCTTAGAAATAATCATAGGTATAAAAAGTTCACAACTAAACAAACTCTAAGTCCTTATATGTCCATTGGTGAGAGAGCTAGTCGTTACATGCTAAACTCTGTTGCATTCGAACATCCGACACTATAGAGTTTGGACATCTGAACCTCCCAATGGTAAAAAATAAACTAGTCGTTATAAAAGATATCACAGGTTTGGAGGCTCGCTCATAATGTTCAGACGGCTGAAACTACAGTGTTGCTACAGTATCACTATAGTGTCAGACGTCCGAACAGGACATCGGACATCCAAACTCTGTACATGAAAAATCTAAAAGTTACAGCTTGTTAACTTTGGGCATCCAAATATGTCAGTATTTCTAAAGTTATTTCTAGTAGATTCAGTCATACAAACCATGAAATTCGGGCATTCAAAGTTAACAGAAAAACTACTATTTTACTGTGACTTCAATTCTATGTTAAACATCTTCTGAAATTAACCTTGGATAAATAATAAGCCGGTGAAGGCATTCGAAGATGAGTTTGAGTGTTAGCCAAAACTCTAAACTAAGTATTCAAAAATCATATCTTCAACTCAAATAATAAATAAAAATTCTAAATCTAGTGAGCCAACTTTGATATCTTGGGTTTTCTTTAAGCCATCATCAATTCTTTAAGTTTTGTCTGTTGATCCACCATCACGTTTCATTTTCAATATTGTCTTCATGTTCATTTACACTTGAGGCTTCCGAATTAGCTTGATCTTTATTTAGAACTCAGCTTGGCTAAAAGCTACATATGCTTAAAAATTTATCAAATACATGGTTTAATCATCATAAAAACTACAAAGGGTAATGATCTTCTCCTTTTTGATGATGATAAATCATCAAAAGTATAAAATACATAATCTAGTTTATTAAAGATAATTTTCAAATTTTAACACAATTTAATAACTAGAATAGTACATGACATGGATAGCAAATAAGACTACAGTAACAAAGAATAATTAAGAATATAGTAAATAAGAATCTTTAAATTTTAATTATATTTTTAAGCATGAATGTAATACTCCCCCTTACTATGTTACTCTCCCCCTTTGCTATAGCAAACTCCTCCTTTCTATATTACTCTTCCCCTTTTGGCATCAAGAAAAAAGGTACAAATATAGAAAGAGACTAAGATAACAATCATGTATGCATCCACAACAATGCAAAGCAACAAGAAAAATCAACATCCATATAAACCCAAAAAAGATCCATAAGTGTTAAACCATCCATGAACATAAAAAGACATCAAAATACATAAAAAAGTTATAGCCCATCAATCATCCACAACCACATCATCAAAACAAAAGGTCAAACCATAGAACATCAATAGACACCCCCCCTTCCTTTGATACTTGTAGCATGATACTCAACCAATGCATATAAAATAAGAAATATCATGTGAAGATCATTGCATTGAAAGAAAGTTAAAAGAGTTGGAAGAGATTGGATTACCTCATGTGATTAAAATACCCTTTAGTACTTATAGGGATGTCATTCAATCTAAGTTTCTCTTCACAACCTATAAAGCAAATATTTTTATTTATGCAAAGAGAATTAGTAGATAGTATATTAAGATAAATAGAAGTTATGGAAGATTGTAACAAAAAGATTAAATGAAAGTGAAAGCCCTATTTAAGCTAGAGGATGACTAAATATGAAACCTTTAAAGAAATTGTCATCCCTAGCTAAAAATGTAGTTAAGTAGTAGAGAATTTTGGAACCCAAACTTATTTGAATTTTACAATTTTAGGAGTCATGCTCTTTGGTATCCAAATTTGCTTAAGAGTAGTGCTCTTCTTGATTGAGCAACAAGTGGAAACATATCTATGAAGACTACAATAATGATATTTCAATTTTAAAAATTTTGCATTTGAAGCCTTTATAAAAGTAAGTTTTGTTCCCTTTACTTTTGAAGATGAGATAAAACCAAGTCCGGCTTTATTCAAAACATTTTGTTGGTTTTTCAAAATTTTATTCAAAGTATCATTTCCATGAAAGGAGTTTTCAAGAGTCTTTCTCAAATCCAAGTTTTTCTTTTGAAATTTATCAATAATCATTTTGTAATCACAAGAAATTCTAGATGATTTCAAGGCATGATTTTTCTTTTCAAGACATTCCAAGTCCTTCTTGTAATCATAAGAACTAGTAGAGAGTTTCAATATATTAAATTCAATTTCAAATGAAAGCAATTTATTTTTTAAAGAAGAGTATTTATAAAGTAATTTCTCATGTCTTGCATATAGATTCTCAAATGCTTCTAATTATTTGAAATTTAAATCATTTACCTTATCCTCATTACTTTTGTAATTGGCTATGAGGCAAAGGTTGAGGTTGTGCTTTTTGGAGTCGCCACTTGTGCTTTTCTATGTGGACTTTTCTTTCCTTTTCTCCTTGTTCTTCTTCTTTTCTTGAGCTTGAGAGGATCACTCTCTTGTTCCTGCTTTCTTCTTCCTTGAGGATGTCCTCTTTTTCATCTTTTTTTCTCTTTATCATCATCCATTTCTAATATCTATAGGTCAATAAAGAACCTATGAGTTCTTCAAGTGGGAGCACCTTGAGGTCCTTTGCTTCTTGAATGACCATGACTTTTGGCTTCCATGAGCTTGGCACGGACCAACCTTTTTCACAAAATTTTCATTAGTACAAAATTTGCCTAATGAATGTAGGTCATTCAAAATCTCCATAAAACGGGAAAGCATATATGATATGAATTCAAAATAATTCATTTTAAAAGACTTAAGTTTATTCACAAGAAATGAGATTTTTGAATCTTTTATTTTGTTAGTCCCTTCATGAGAATAAACTATTTCATATATTATGAGCGGTTTCAAAAGATAAAATTTTTTTAAAATCAATTTCATTTAAAGAACAATAAAATATATTTATGATTTTGACATTTATAGACTTTAACTTTTTCTCATTTTTAGTTCACTCTTGATATAATTTAGGAACTCCACACCATCCATTTTCTTGGTGGGTAGAGAGTACCCATTCTCTATTAAGTACTAAAGATCAAAGTCAATGCTCTTAATGAAAATCTTAAAATGGATTTTCCAAAAACTAAAGTTGGTTCCATCAAGGTAAGGAGGATGAAAAATGGATCGACCCTCTCAAAAATAAGGTAAACTATCAAAAATTACCATATTAGAAATTGATCAAAAACTTGAGATTGTTAAACCACAAATTTGAGCAACCTGGCTCTGATACAAATTAAAAGCAAATATGATAACCTAAGAGGGGAGAGGGGTGAATTAGGTTTAATAAGAATAATAATAGTTTTTTATAATTAAAACCAATTCACAAGCCCAAGATAAAACCACAAGTCCATAAGCAAGAAATTAAATCACAAATGTAATAAAATAAATAGATAAGGAGAAGAATGCACTGTAATTTTTACATGATTTGACGACCAACTGTGTCTACTCCACGACCCTTACATTAGTCTTGAGGACTTGGACTCTCCACTAGAGTGGTCGTTTCTTGAGGCAAAACCAAGCATGTACACCAAACTTCAAACCAGAGTATCGCTTCTTTTAGGTGAAGTCACGCTCACAGAACTCTTACTTCAACCAACAAGAGTAGACTCCTATACTGGAGATTTGATCTCTCAAATACTCCAAACACCCTTGGAGTGATTTACAAGTGAAAGGAACAAAAAATAAAGTACAAATTACCTCTCTACAATAGTCTAAAAAGATGAATGTAAGAGTAAGAAGATATGAAAGTTAAAGATTAAATTCTAGAGTAAGTTGGAGGCTAGAGGCTTACGAAAGCTTGTTTTTATTTTCTAGAAATAATCATAAGTGTAAAAAGTTCACAACTAAACAAACTCCAAGCCCTTATATGCCCATTGGTGAGAGAGCTAGTCATTACATGCTAAGCTCTGCTGCATTTGGACGTCCTACACTGTAGAGTTTGGACATTCGAACCTCTCAGTGGTAAAAAATAAACTAGCTATTATAAAAGATGTCACAAGTTTAGAGGCCCGCTCGTAAGGTTCGAACACTGAAAACTACAATGTTGCTACAGTATCACTACAGTGTTGGACATTCGAACAGGATATCAGACATCCGAACAGGATATCGGACATTTGAACTTTGTACTTGAAAAATTTAGAAGTTACAGTTTGTTAACTTTAGGTATTCGAACCTATCAATATTTCTAGAGTTATTTTTGGTACATTCGGTGGTGTGAATCTTGGAGTTTCGCAACCGAAGTTAGCAGAAAAATTACTATTTTACTATGGCATCAATTCTATATCAGACATCTTCTTAAATTAACTTTGGATAAATAATAAGTTGGTAAAGATATTCAAAGATGACTTTGAGTGTTAGCCAAACCTCTAAACTAAGTATTCAAAAATCATATCTTTGACTCAAATAACAAATAAAAATTCTAAATCTAGTAAGCCAACTTTGACATCTTGAACCTTCTTCAAGTTTCATCTGTTGATCCACCATCATACCTCATTCTCAATATTGTCCACACTTGAGACTTCCGAATGGGCTTGATTGTCAATGGAACTCTGCTTGTCTTTAAGTTACACATGTTTAAGAATTCATCAAATACATCGTTTGATCATCATCAAAACTATAAAGGATAACAAAAGATTGTTTCAAACTATAAAGTGACTTGTTCAACTTGCAAATATAATTTTTTTCCCTTCTTGGATGAATTCTTCCGGCTATTGTATAAAAATTTTCTTTTCTAATTTTGCATGCAGAAAGACGATTTTGTCATCAAGTTGTTCTTACTCAAGATTAAGAAAAACAACTAAAGTAAGTAAAAAATGAATAAATATGTTTTAACTACAAGAGAAAAAATTTTATTGAAATCAATACCCTCATTTTATGATGCCCTTTTATAACTAAATGAGGCTTATATTTTACACCATCTATCTCAAAAGCATCATCTTTCTTTTAAAATACTCACTTGCAACTAATTACTCTTTTATCTTCTTGTAATTTTATCAAGTCCCAAGTATGATTATTTTGAAGAGAGTCCATCTCCTTTACTCATAGCAATTTATCACTGATAAGAATTCTTATCGTGCACTATTTTTTTATAGGAAGAAGAATCACCATTGTTAGTAAATAAAGTAAAAGCTATCATATCCTCAAAACCATATCTTTTAGATAACTTTATATTTTTTTTGAGATCTTCAAAATGAAATATTCTCAGAAACTTTAACTTAACTCTCAAAATTTTCTTGAGAGTTTGAGAGTTTGAGAGTTTAGCACACCTTGAATATTTTTTATAGAGGGACTACAAACTCCATCTCCACTTAAATTGCATCACTGAGATTTAAATTTTTCTTAAGAGATTTTAATCTAGCACTTTTATCAAGCACTACATCTCTCTTAATAATTACATTAAAAATATTAGAATCACATAAATGATAGTCCTTAACTCTTTTAACATAACAAACAAAATATACTTTTTGAAGTGGATATCTAACTTATCCTTGATAATATGCACATAAGCGAGGTAGCCAAAAGTCTTTAAAAAAGATTAATTTGTAGGCTCAACAGTCCATACCTTTTTAGGATTCTTATGATCAATGGTTGTTTGAGGAGAGTGACTTATAATGAAATATATTGTATTGACTACTTTTTTCCAAAAATTCTTGTCAAGATTGATTGTACTGAGGCATGCTGGTAGATCAATAAACAGATCTTGAAGGAATGAAATTGGCTAGGAGAAGACTCAAGAAAAGACTCAGTAGATTTATCTTCTTTTTTTTTTTGACTTGTGGCTTAGAACATTGGCTAATACTCAACTTACCTTGGAACACCTTCAGCATCTCACCTTTTAATCCAAGGTTAGCTTGAGATGCTGTCAAAGATGAAGACTAAAGTTACAGCAAAAATAGAAGTATTTTAGTTAACATCAAATTATAGTTCGGATACTTGAACATAGCAAAAATAACTCGCTGAATTACTGATAGTTTCAAACACTCGAACTTAAGGTTTGGACACTCGAAGTTTAAAAGTTGTAACTTCTGAAAAAATTCATGTTCAAGGTTCGGTTGCTCGAAGCTTTGGTTGGATGCTTGAAATTGTATAGTTCAGACATTTGAACATTGTGATTGAGCGCTCGAACCTATGACATCAGTTTCAATAGCTAGTAAAATTTGACTGTTGGGAGGCTTTGAATGTCCGAATAAGTATGGTTTGAACACTAAAATGTGGTAGAGTATAGCTCAATGGCTACTATTCTCACCAACAGGTATTTGAGCACTTGGAACTTGTTCTTTAATAACTTTTACACCTTTTTGAGAAATATTTCACTGAGATAACAAGTTCTCAATAGCCTTTTAGCCTCCAAGAGCTTTATTCCTCACACTTCAACTTTCAAATCTTCAAAACTCTTATTCTCACATTGAGTGATCTTATACTGAGACATTAGAGTTATCTTTTCTCTTCCAATATTGATTGTAAGTATTCCATGGTTGTTTGGAGTTATTGAGAGAGTAAAACTATAGTTTGAAGTTGGCCTCACTGATTAGAGTAAGGGCAAGTGTACATGGTTGACTTTACCAATGAAGCGGTGTATTAGTAAAGTATTAAAGTTTTCAAGAGCGAGATAAAGGCAGTGGAGTAGAAATGGTTGACCTCTAAACTATTTTACATCATGGTGCACTCGTATCTTACTTTATTTTACTTATACTTGTGATTGATTGTAATTAGCTTAAAATCACTTTTGCTATTGGATTGATCATATTCTTATTCAAATACAAAAAGGTGCCATTATTTTTTCTAAAATAATTCATCCCCCCTCTTAGGTGGATTTTGTAGTTTCAGGACTTTTTACTATAAAAACAATAGTTGCAGAAATCTAATTTATATGAGTTGAAGCCTTTCAACAGTTTTTTTATTGAGCTCAGTCAAACCTTTCTTACTCATCTATCTAAGATGCATATGTCATAGGCAGGTCATATCCAAAAAACCTTAAGAAACTATTGGTCCACCTTCATTTTTTTCTACTAACTCATACAAATTTTCATGTTTTAGGCCATTCATCGTTATCAACAAGCTTTTAGCAACATTTAGAACTCCATCGTTAGCATAATATTTACAACAAGTATAATCCAAGCATCTAAAAAAATTAAATTTTTTTTAAAATCAGAAACATGCATAATATCAGTAAGAGTTCTACTAATATTATTAAATATCTTAATTTTGATTATTCTAATTCTGATAATTTTACATAAATTATTGTTACCTATCAAAACTAAACCACTATTATAAGACTTGTAATTTTTACATCAATCCTTCTTAAGACACATATAGTAAAAATAACCAAAATCAAGAATCTAAGTATCATAGTAATAATAAAAATTAGAATTAATAAAAAGAACGTTACCTTGATCATTATCAAAACTCTCTTCAGCAAGTGACATTTGTTCTTTGACATGCTTTAGACTGAGAATTTTTTTTCTTTCTTTACTTTGAGCTCCCAACACTTTTCAATTATATGTCTCATTTTCTTATAGTACCTGCAATTCTTTTCTTTGATTTGGATTTAGAATAACCTAATTTTGATTTTTCTTTGATACAACCTCTGACAATTAGTGCTTCTAAGTGTGATTCATCTTTTTTAATTTTTTTCAAATATTCGTTAGATAGAAGAGTAGTAGAAATATCGTCAAATTTTAAATTCGTACCATATATAAGAATGGTTTCTAAATTCTTAAGAAAAGGAGACGTAATAAAATAATTGTCTTATTTTTATCTTCAATTTTAATATCAATGGTTAACAATTAAAAAACTAATTTATTGAAAATAATAAGATGATCAACTATATTTGTATCTTCTGTTATTCAAAAAGTGAAAACTTTTGCTTTAGGTTAACTTAGTTTATAATAAGCTTACCCATCTATTATTTTTCCTTTTTTTTCCATATTTCTAAAGATGATATGTCATCGAGGAACGGGTAAACTATGTCATTGGTGAGACTAAAGAGGATAGTGCTATGTACGCTACCTTTCTAATTCTTCTAAACACTTTTAATGATGTCTTTAAATTTGATATTCTTCAATGTACTTCTTAACTCATATTGAGTAAGAATTACCGAAACTCTTACTTACTAGATAGGAAATCCTCACTTTTTATTAAATTTTATTATAAATTCTCACGAGAGATTAACTAATTTAGCTATTATAAAATATTTTGAGAGTTATAATATATATATCTTTATCTCATTATATTAAATTTTTATATGAATAAAATATTTATAAAAGTGAGCTAATTGAATTTGAGTTAAAGTAGGAGATTGATTTAAATAAAAATCTATTGCATTAATTCATGTCTCCTAACGAGAGACAAATTCATAAAAAGATTTGAATCACTAAACCGTTTTCCAATATAAATCCTAGTTTGAATAGGATTCTCCAAAACGTCCAAATTTGAATACAACTAAATCAATAAGAGCTCTTGGAGTAGTTGATCCTCATTCTAGTCAATCCTTCAGATTAAGTAAATTAATGTTTGGTTCATACAAAAGTATGCGATCATTTGCATACTGCAAGTTGAACTCATCCTAAAAATTGCTTTACCTCCCAGATTGCCGGAAAAGAAACATTTTCTTCGCAAACTTGAGATGTGCCACATACAATGAATCCTGTACTACAAGACAAACCATTAAGCTTCTGAACATTCATTTTCAGAATTGCAACATGAACCTTGCGTTCGAACAAGAACTCAATTGTTTTAATCGGCCAGACAGCTTTCAAAAGAACCAACAAGGGCTTTACTAATGCATCTTCGTTGATCAGCAAGCATTTTGATCTTTTTCATTTGATACCTCCCTCAACTAGCGAGTTCAAACCATTATTGAAATGTGTTGTAATTATCCTCCTTTACAGACCTTTCTGCCACGAACGGTGGTTCCTTAACTTAGGATCCATCTTGTTATCCTTTGTTATAGCTGCTACGGTGGCAACCGAAGTATCCGTTAAGAAAGTCTGATTCCTTCAATTTTTTTAGATATTTTCAAAGTAAAAAAAACTGATTATGAATTTCAAAAACTTGTATAAATTTTTTAGTAATTTTCGCGGATGATTTGATTTGCATATTCATTGGGTTAAAATTGGTTTTCGTTTCTAGTGTCAAAGGATCCATCTATAATTAATTAGTAATAATCATCACAACTCCTGGCTTAATAAAGAAAAAAAGGATAAATAAATCCGTTCTTAATAGGTCTCTGAGGCAAGGCAAATAGCAGAGCTACTTACATTTTTGGCAGATGGAAGGGCATCGTCAAATCCCATTTGACTAGTAATTTAGTACGAACCCAGTCTTGGCCGCAGGAGAAGCAGGAGGCTCGCAGGTTTGCGAGTGAGCTCAAGTCGTTGCTCCGCCGTCAATTTTAGCGAGCGTTTGGCAGAGACTACAACGAGGCTGAGGAGAACATCATCAATCAGAAAATCGCATAATCGCATATGATTTCGCCTCTTCGGCTTGCTTATCCATCCAGTCTTACCTCTTCCTGACAAACCTGAGTATTTCGAAACTGCACTCACATCACACGAAAGACCATTCATTACTCGGTACAATTGAAACTCTACTATTCTTCCCACCTCTCCGAGCTTAAACAGAGAATTCATTTCAGTTCAGACTCCCCAAAAGAAAACACCAAACTGACGAGACACAGGTCGCTTTCTCTACCCGACAAATTTGAAACCCTGACGTGGCAAACAAGAACCTTCTACTGCCTTTATTCAATTAGTCGTACATTTTCTGATTCCTCCGTTTTCTTTTGCCCGTCATCGTCACATGCACGAGGGGTAATAAGTCTCCTCCTTGACATGGATTGTAGGCGGAAGGCACAGCGGCTGCGGCTGCGGCTGCGGCTGCATCTGAGGATGGCTCACTCGCTTGCACACTCTAACCGGCTCACCTACGACTAAAGGGATCACAGGAAGGTTGTCGCAGTTGCAAATCTCGATCATGAAGCCGTCGGGGTCGTGGAAGAAGAGCTGGTCCACGTAGATCCCGCCTTCTTCCACCAGTCTCTGAATGTACGGTATTTCCATCTCCTTCAGCTTCTTCTCCACCGCTCCCATGCTTTCGCACTACATACCACATAAAAACAATATTTTTATCATTGCATAATAATCGGTTGACACCGAAAACAAAGAAATCATCCACCACTTTCCATGATTAGATCATATCCCGACACAATGACTTAATTCATAGCATGATGATCCGAAAAACAAAAAACACAAATCAAGAAAAGATAATTTTTTTGAAAAAAAGAAATCCCAATCTTTTCTGTAAAAGAACACCTGAAATGAGACATGATCATCTTTGGGGTTGATCTCTGTTTTCTTGGGCATGTTCTCTGGATCCTCGGACTGCAGCAAATGAATCCCAATTCCATAATTGAACAACCTGCACAGACCAAACGAAGCAAAAATTCAGAAAAACACAGAAGAACCAAAACGATCAGGGAATCTGCTGCCACAAATCTGTATCATACCATGCGCCATCGAAATCGAAGGATCCCGGCCGGCGGACAGGGAAAAAGCCGAGCACGTTCTGGTAGAAATCCAGCGATTTCTCCACCGATCTGCACACCACCGATATGTGGTTCAGCGAAGTAAGTGGGAGAGCGCTCCCCTTTTTCTCCAACATCTTTCTCTTCTCTCAATCCTTTCTTCTTCTTCCTTTTGCTATCTGTATATATAAATGGCAAACAAAGAAAGAAGACAATGGAGAATAGCAACAGAAGGGGCATGAAGAGAAACTCACGGTGTAGATGGCTTTTATATAGAGAGCACGAATGCTTTTCTCTCTTCTTTCGGTTGGGCGGATTTTCTTTTTATTTGTTTTTCTAGGAGGGAAAAAAAATTACAGAAGCGCGGGGATGGTGCGTGGGCGTCGCGCACGTGTTAAGGTTTTGGAGAACACATGGCGGAGGTGGATGGCTTAACACCTGGATCCACGCTGTTGTCGCCGACATTCAACATTGGGATTGTTCGGAAGTGAACGGGTGACGAAATTATTTATTTTCGATTTCGATCCGCCACTTGTAGGAGGAGTTAAAAAATATTTTTTTAACGTTTAATCGAACTTATGTCATAAATATAATTATTCATATATAAATATTATTTATTTAAATTTTTATACATAATTTTTTGAAAAATATATTATTAGATGTGAAATTTTAAATATTATTTTAATTTGAAATATTATCAAGTTTATTTTTAATAATTATATTAATTTAAAAATAAGTAAATAAAATTTTATTTTTTTTAAATTTTGAACTAATATAAAAATAATCGAAACTAAATTGACTTTTAAAAAATTTTTTTTATACAAATAAATAATAAAAATAGATGAAGGTAATTTTTACTTTCGATTATTTCTATTTATTTTTGACAAAGCAAATAAATTTTTAAATGTTTTGGTCTTTGTTGTAGAAATGTGGCTAATTACGATCATCAAATTGATTTTTTTTTTTTTTTTATGTTTGGAAACTATCACAGTTTTAGTGACGAATATTTATCGGGTGCCCTCTATGTGCAAGTATATTTGTATGGAATTGTCCCAAGCTGTTTCTTGAAGAAATTAAACTCCTACATTTTTCTACATATTGGTGTATTTGATTGAATTTGGAGTAATAATTGCATAATCCAAAGGAGATGTAAAAGTAACTTGTAACTTTCTAATTCATTTCCGAGAAGTTGCCATGTCTTAATAGACTGCATAAATTTTCATGATCAATATATTCAGATTGGAGTCATTTAGGCACCAACTTGTTTAATTCAACCATTCATTCAGATAATTCAAAATAAAACATTCCTTTTGTTTTACTCCCAACTTTATAGAATTTTTTAGTCATGCTACTTCAACTTCAATTACCATAATTATCTTCTTTACCCTTATGTCAAACACAATCACACTCAATAAATACAACTAACCTCTTAGCATCACCAACACTAAGATCAGCATGAAGTGCAAGCTCAAAAACTTTCCCACACACAAGCTCAACTGCATGCCTAACTCTCTTAACCTCCCTAGCATAAGCAACTTCTTCTTTGTCTAGAAACATACCTCCCTTCGTCCAATATCCTCTCAACCTATGCACCACCACTCAGCCAAGCCACACTCCACTTGCCTCTTTGAGGACCATCCTAACCAGCCCCTTGACACCTTTCCTCCTTGAGTAACCTCCGCCATCGAAGTTTCAACTTCCCATTGTCAAACCATAAAAGGAGGCCTCTAATTTGGTAGAGTATGTTTGTTACTACTAATCCCTCATGGAGGTACATGGGTTGATAGAAGCTGTGGTATGCGCTTTCTCACTGTCTCTTCGAGATAGTGTAATAACATAGTACTCATCTCTACCATCTACTATAATGACAAGTTTTACTAACCTGGCTAAAAGGTTTATCTACCAATTCATCTCCCTCATTTCTCACAAGAAAAGCTTTGCCTCATTGTTGACACTTTGACAACACGAAGGAGAGTCCCTACGGACTACATCAGTCGCATTAATGCTGAAAATTTGTAGATAAGAATTTTTGATAATTTTGTGTCTCACATTGTATTCTTTAGTCGTTTGAAGCCCAACTACCTTTTCTATTTGCTGGCAAAGACCCTAACTACCAACCTCAATGATTTCATGAAGAAAGCAAAAAAGTACATTAATATTGAGGATGCCCTCTCAACTTGCAAAAAGGGTGACTTAACACGAAGAGATCAACCAGAGAAGTAGGAGTAGAGGCACCCAGAACCCAAGAGGCCAATGCCCAAGGCACATCGACCTAAGGAGTGTCGACTTGAGTTATGCTGATGTGAGATAATCTCATTCACTCCACTGAATAGGCCTCGGATGGCGATCCTCATCCAAATTCAGAATAAGGGCTACTTGGTCCAACCCCAACTAATGAGGCATACCTAGGGCATGTAATAGAAGGCCAAAGCCTTTAGAGGAAGATAGATAGACTAATAAAAGAAGGTCACTTAGACAATTTATCTAAGGTGCAAGGTCGAACCACGATGATAGGGAGGGAGCCTCTTCCTCCGCATAAGATGTCAAAGGTATCAAAGGAAAAGCTGAAGTAGCTTCCCTTGTAAAGGACAACATCCTAGTGAGCATATGAAGAATTGTTATCACTTTTTTTGACATTCAAGATGTAAAGTGACTAGATTCAATGATGGGGGGAGGGTCTGATGTCATCTCGAAACATTATAGGTCAAAAGATCTGAAGTATTTGTAGCAGCTTATGTTGGTGCTTCTTCTTCAAGACTTAGTGTTGGTTCCTCTCCTTCTTGGCTAGTGGTGCAACTTCTTCTTCTTTTGGTGCTTCTTCTTATTCTTGGTTGTTGGTGTTGTTTCTTCTACTATTGCTATTAGTTGTTATTGTTGGTTTCTAGCTGCTATTTCTGTTATTGTATTTATGACTCTTGTTGTTGTTACATTTTTGGTTGTTGCAATAGTTATTCTGTGGTATTGTTTTTTTGGTTGCTACTATTGCAGCTACTCTATTGTATTATTTTTCTGGTTGCTGTTATAGCTATTTTGCTATATTGTGTTTCTAGCTGCTACTACTATTCTTGTTGTTGTTGTTTTTGCTAATATTTGTACTTATTAGGAATGTTATTTATGGTTTATATACTATTTTGATTTCATAAGTTAATTGAAAAATAGATGGTTAAGTTACTTGTATGTTTCCTATATGACCTAGATTGAATCATTGAACTTATAATTTTTTTGGTATTTTCAACAAATATATTTTATTAAATATTTATATATTTTGTTAGAGTTATAAGTTAAATCTAAATGAGATGGTTAATATTTTTACCTTGTTTGTATATGACATAGGCTCAAAATCTAAAATTTACAATTATATTTTTGGTATTTAAAAAAATTTTAGACAACTTTATACCTAAAGAAAATATGCATTAGTAATTTTAATTTTTTAATAGCATCGTGGATTAAAAATAAAATTATAAATAATTGAAATTAAGAGTGTTATTTATTTTTTTTAATACATTATATGTTCATGTTTAAATGTTGCCCTTTAAGAATTAAGTCATTCATGCAATTAATTATAAGTAGTTCCCATACAAAACATGGACTGACCTACTTGCAATGACGGTATTGCATGATAATACTATTTTGTCATTTATAGTTTTAATGATAAACAAACTTTGTATTTGATCAATTTCTTAAGCATTGTATAGCTAGTAATCAAGCCGAGTATGAAATAAGAATCAAGTTCATTCAAAAGTCTCAAGTATGGATGAATATGAAGATATCATTTAAGATGAGATGTAATAGTAAATCAATAGACAGAACTTAAAGAAATGAATATAGATTGAAGAAGGCTCAAGAGATTATCAAAGTCGGCTCATTAGGTTTAGAATTTTTCTTTGTCATTTAAGTTGAAGATATGCTTTTTGAATTCTTAGTTTAGATTTTTGGCTAACACTCAATCTACTTTGGAACACCTTCACCGACTCATTATTAATTCCAGGTTAGATTGAGAACATGTTAAATATGAAATTTGAAGTTATAGTAAACTAGAAAGTATCCTGTCTATTAGCTTTAGACCTCTGTGTTGGACTAGCTAGAAGTTTGAATATAGCAAAAATACCTTTGAGTTGGACTAACCATGACCTCCCTGGTAGTGCTTTGCATGATGCATTAGTATTGATCACATAAAATTTGGCATCTATCATCAACTCGCCCACTTTCAGATGGATAGTTATAGTTCTCAGAGCTCTTTGGCTATTTTGATTAAACTCTAGTTATAATCTCAGATGGTAGGTGACACACATTCAAAGTTAGAGCTTTTAGAGTTTGGAGAGTCATCAAATTGAGTGAAGAACCTAGGTCAATCAAGATGTGATCGATCTTGATCCTATCACTATTTCCTATAATATACAATGGTCAATTATGGTTTATTATTCTAGGCCCCATTTGGTTTGAGATCAGGATCAAGATCAGCTCATTTCAAATTTTTTTTTGTAAAATTAATATTACTTATTTTACACTATTATTAAATTAAATTATTACAAAAAATTAAATAGTTTTTCGAACTTTAAATTATTGAAGCGTTAATTTTGATAAAAAGATATTAGTTTACAAAAGTGGTTCACTAGTCTTGATCCTGATCCTGATCTTGATTCCGAACCAAGCATACAAAAGTGGTTATCATTTGTGAAGGTGATGACAGGAGTTTGACATGTATACAAAGACTCCTTTATCTTCTCTTCAGTAAAGTATGCTTGGTAATTAGCCAAATTTTGCAAGATGTGTAATAGTATATCACTGAGTTCTTGTGACATCATCAAAACATCAAATACACTCAATATAGTAAGAATCTTCTTGAGGTGGGCTGCTATGTTATATTCCACCTTTTTGGATGCAGGTTCAGCTTGCGAGGGCTCAACACCTTTGTTTATTTGAATTTTCTTTTCATTGTCCTTGGGGATACTCTTGTCTCTAGCCATTGGAGCTTGTTTTGGAGGTAACACCTTTCTACCTCAAAATTATACCTAATTTTCTCTCCTTAGTTGAAACCTGGTATCATGAGACCAATAAGGTTCATCTTCAAAATCATTTCCAAGGCTAATCATACGACAAGAAGTAGTAGACCCTTACCCCCAATCAATAGTTCCCTAAATGTCCTTGAAAGATGTGACTAACTAATAATCCCATTTAATATTAAAATTAGGCACATAGGGCTTTCTTATAAAAAGATCTTCAGAAAATCTCTGGATGAAGCCATCTATTTCGTTTGTTAGCATAACCTTCTTTAGGACTTTGTATTTAGGATGTTTCTTCTATAGATGTCTAGACTGCCTTGACTGTGGATATTCAAATTGATTTAATGTGGGGGCAAAATAAGCTTTAGTATTAGCTTATTTGATCCTCTCTCAAAATATCTACTTCTTCCTTTGGCACTTGCTGATGTAGGGCCTTTTAAGTGGTTATAAAGTTGCTCTAAGTTAAACATGGAGTTGTATTCTTCGTCTATGCCTTATATGCATAATTTCTCTAAAGTTGGCAAAGTGCATCCTTCCATAAGCTCTAGGATTGGGATCTCATTGAACCTAATGTGTCGAACATTTGGGCCCCGTTTGTTTTGGAATCAAGATCAGGATCAGCTCGTTTCAAAATTATTTTTTTTCTTATAAAATTAATATTTTATATTTTATATTATTATTAAATTAAATTATTATAAAAAATTAAATAGTTTTTTGAGATTTAAATTATTGAAGTCTTAATTTTGATAAAAATATATTAGTTTACAAAAGTGATTCACTAGTTTGACCTTGATCTTGACCTTGATCCTTAACCAAACGACCCCTTGTTGCTGGATTGCCTGATGAAGGCTGGGATGGTAGCTCATCAGCATTTACCGTGAACGTATGAGTCATCATGCGACAAGAGGTTATAGACTTATCTAGCTCTCTTCAATAGTGTCTAGCTTTTCTGACATGTCTTTAGAGTAATTGGCACAAATGGTCATTCTGATCCTAAGGAGGGCCAATAAGTGGTTTCTCATCAACCCTATGAAGCCTTTTATATAGCTTTGTCTTTTCTGCTAGACACTTTCTACATCTTCTCAACTTTCTCATAGAGCATGGTAGTCGTATTTGTCATGCTTTTCATGTGGGTAGTTATAGTTTGCATGTGTTTGTTCAGCATTTGCATTTGACCCCTGACAAACCTCATGTTAGTTATAACTAGCTCTTTCACAGTATCTAATTTTAGTTTGAGCATGTCATAGTCATCCTCACGGGTGAACCACTTTCTAAGATAGTCATCTAGAGAGTAGCTTTTAGGGAGACTTGTGGGATTTCTTATTTCATTAGTGTCATCTCTAATGAATCTATTCACCTCTTCTTGCCTTGCATCTTGAATTTCCTCATCACTGAAGTAACAGGGTGGGGGTCGGCTTGGCTGTAAATGTCCAATAGAAAATATGGCAAAGTATGTTGCAATCGGGGTTCACTTTCTTCATTTTTTGCATCATAATTTTCTAGTAAAGCTTTGAGTTTGTCAGGGAGAAATTCTTTAAGAGTTACTTGGTTTTTTTCTCCTTGAACATATTCATCCAAAGCATCGATGTAGTCTTGGATGGCTAATTTCTTGACATTATATTTATCTAGCTGAACCAACTTCTTCTTCTTGCTTCTATTCTTCCTCTTCTTGTTGCCTCAAGTAAGTAAGGTAGTTTATTTTGATGAAGCTTTCTTCATTACCATCCTAGGCTCTTTAGGGCTTTTAGCTATTTTCTTCATTAATTTCTTATGCCTTTTTGGAATATAGATGTTCCACAAGAGCCTTTGTTCAGGTGTACATTATGCTTCTTCTCCAAAAAGAATTCTAGTAAGTAGTTTGTGATCCTCAAATACAATAATATAATTGATGTATTTGGCAGGTGTTTCTAATATGGCTACCTTCAAAAGAGTCAGGTTGCCTTCTTGGCATTACTTCTTGGCCCAATCCTTGAATACATAACAGTCTTCAATGGTATATCCCAAAACTCTAGATAAGGATAGTAGTTTGAGTGATTTGTTTTATTGGCCTTACCTAGCCTTTTGGATTCTAGTAGTTGGAGGCCTAATTTCAGTGCATCTTGGAAGATTTTATCTACTCTTTCTCTTTTAAAAGAATATTTCTTTTTGAGACTTTGTTGGAGATCATTGGATCATTCCACTTCTCCATCTCCTCCAAGTGTTAGTAGCTTTTGAGAATTTCCCTTGTTCATAGTAGAGTTTGGAGGCTTCTTTTGCTTAGTTACTATGAATGCAGACCTCACATTTTTTGAAAGACTCTCCATGCTTTACCTTATCCTTTTTGGTCTGAATCTTTAAGGTTAGTAGGTCAATCCTTTCCATCTTCTTGACTTATATAATAAGGTCTTGGAAGGCATGGATAAAAGAGGCACTTAGATAGAGTGTCATTCATTCTCCCCTTATATTATTGAGGACTAGGTTTGCAATCTCGAATTGACTCATGGGTTGTTCGCACTTAATGTTGAGATTTTTCTATCATGTGATATAATCTAGAATCGTCTCATCATCATATTTTTGATGTTGAAATAAGCGCTACAATAGTTACTTTATCGCTAACTCCTCTGAACCTAATTTAGAAAGCCTCCTTCATTTATGGCCAAGTCTATATGGATTCTGGTTGTAGATTAGCATACCACTCGAATGCTACTCCTATCAAGATTGTTAAAAAATGGCAGAGTAACAATGAGGGTTGTTACTTGAATCTCTACATAGAGTCATAAAGTGAGCTATGTGCTATTCTGGATTGCCCAAGTCATTAAACTATTGAAATTAGGCACTATATAGCCTTTGGGATATAACACTTGGTCGTAATAGCTAGGGTATAGTTTGTCAGCATCATTCACTCTATTCGTCTCACTTTCTTGTCTCAACTGTGCAGCTATCATTCATTAAACTTATTGTTGTATATATGCTGGGAGTTCCATATTGTTAGGATACCTGAAATTAGGGATTGGGTATCCCTTATTGGAGGAGGTGCTTGTGAAGGGCATACATTCTTGTGGATATGATCTATAGGAGATACACCTTCTACTGGTGTTGTTGCTTGAGATAGCTATTGGGATCATTCCAACTTATCGAGCTTTTGGCTCATTTATAATATCACCTCCTTCAACTCGATGACCTTCTTTTGAGTTTCACCTTTCTTTTTTCTTTGTTGTCTTAGCTGTTCTTACAGTGCTTCTATAGTCACTTCTTGATTAGAGCTTTTAGTTCTAACCAAGACTCCTATCAGAATATGATAGTCTCTATCTTGAGAATCAGGTCTAGGCTATGGGTTGAGGCTAGCTTCTCCCATCAGTCAAGTCATCTCTCTTAAGAGTCTACTCATGGAGCGAGATATCACACCTTCTCTTCAATGTGATAGTAAGGAATGGTCCACAAGGGTCCTCTCCTCTTGGATTTATTCATTAGTAAATCTCACTCAGGAAACCTTCTTTCAGCATTTATACAATTGGAGTGCAAGTTTGTGGTCCCTCCCAATCATTGTGAGAAATGGCTCTGATAGCATGAATGATCTCCTTTTATGAGTCCCTATGCTGGGTTACAGCTTTACAGTAACTCTTATACTTTTGTTTGGAGATTCACCCTTTTGTCATAGTTTTAAGGTAAGACTATACCCTTTGTGACTTGCTTTTACCCATCTCTAAATTGCTTAATGGAGCAAAGAAGTTGGAAATGTGGATGGTAATGATCGACTTTGCTTGAGGAGTAAGTTTTCCAAGTAGACTGAAGGTTCTGGCAGCTTTTCTTTTACTTGTAATAGTTAAGATCATCTCTTCTTCATCAATGCCTATGTCTAGATTTGCTTTGAATTGCCCCCTATAAGGAGCTGGGTGAAGGTGACTGAAGACTGAACTTCATCTTGGTCCTAACCTCTAGAAGACTGACATCCTTGTCAGTTGAGGTATGGTTTCTGGCTCTTCAACTGAACAACAATTCTCATTTTGCATAACGATGCTAGGCCTCCTTCCCCTTGATGGAAGGCAAGAAATAGGCTGGTCTTGGATGTCGATCACTTCAGCTGGTGTAGTAGAAGATGCCCTCTTGAATTGGACAAACTCAAAGATGGTCCCGAATTGATCTACACTTCAACTACTTCTATACTAATCATTGACTAAGGTAACTGTACAACTGAATCTATCTCTAAAATAATGGTGTATCTTGGGGCAAAGATGTTCTTCCTTGTTGCCATTTGACTCTTTCTTTTGCAAAGGAGAACATAAATGATCGGCCTTCAATTGTAATTCTACCTTATCAGTATCTTTATTGTGTTAACTTGGTTTCTATACTTGGAGAAGAAGTCATGTCCCACCAAGCATGCTAGAATTTATAGGATTGAAGTTGACTATTCAAGATAGCGAAGACCTTAAGAGGTGATCTCTAATCACAAATCAAAATCTATCTTAATTTAAGTATGCTATTAGGTGTTATGGGAACATAGCTTCCAATAGGAGCAAACTCCTATTGTTAATTATCCTAATAATTATCAGGAACCTCTTAAAATAGGAAACTTTAATAAATAGAAACACAAAAAAAGGAGTATTTGATTAATCTTAAGAAATTATATATGGATTAAGTAAGGGTATACCCTCACTTTATAATGATTTTTAACATCAAAACATGCAAGAAATAAAGAAAAAAGAAATGGAAAAAAGTGGAGAAGAAGCTTGATGTGCTGCTACCCCACTTCCCCCATGCTAAACCGCATGGTGCTTGACCTAAACCATGAAAGAAAATGGGAGAAATTTGAAGTATTTCCAATAGCTTTAAGCATCAATGATAACTTTGTGATTTGAAGTATTTTCATTAATTTTGAGCTTTGGCAATAACTTCTTTGAGGTTTGTTGAAGTGTTTCCATGGTCGATAAAGCGTAGGCGATAACTTCATTTGAGTTGGAGTATTTTCGTTAGCCAACAAGGCACTGACAATAACTCTATTTGGTTTGAAGTATTTTCATAGCTAACAAAACATAGGTGATAACTTCTTAGATTTTTGAAGTATTTCCATAGCTGATGACTTCTTTGATTTAGGTCACATTACCAATGGCTTATGAGATTGGGTATAGCTTGAAGATACGTCATAATGGCTTCTGGGGTTGACTAGCCTGAAAAGCATGTCATCAACTACTTATGGGGTTAACTAGCTTGGAGAATGCATCACCAACTACTTATGGGGTTGGGTATAGCTTGAAGTGTGATCAACAGCTTTGAGCATATTATTGGTTGACTTCATTGATTTGGTAGCATCGTCGATGGCTTAGGGGGTCTAGTATAGCTTGAAGATGCATTATCAACAACTTATGGGTTTGACTAACTTCGAAGTATGACTAATGGCTTTGAACATGTTATTGGTTGACTTCATGGATTTGGAAGCGTCATCGATGGCCTAGGAGACCGATTGTAGCTTTAAAGTGTGGCCAATAGCTTTGAGCGTATTAGCGATTAAGTTCTTTTGATTGTTAGTGTCACCAATGGCTTATGGGATTGGATATAGCTTTAAAATATTACTAAATGCTTTTGAAGCACACCTAGTGAGATTTAGTTTGATCATATTTAGTACTATTTGAACTAATTTTGGTTTAAGTCAGGATAGTAATATCACCCATTATTCATGGCTTTGGTGTATTGTTGAAGATTCAGTGCACCCAATTAGACTCGGTTTGACCCTACTTAGTTCGGGCCTAAGTTTGATTTAATTTAGAGTCAAGTTTGACCTGGTGTTAGACCTTTATCAAGTCCAAGTTCACATCTTGATGAACTTTGGTTCAAATCAATTTAGTTCAACTTGGTTTCAGTTCAGGCTCAACTTAGCTTGATTCTGGTTTGACTTTGAGTTTGTCTTTTTTTAGTTTGAACTTGATCTAACCTAATTAAGATTTGATTTGAGCTTAGTTTAATATTGATTATATTTGACTTGAATTTGAACTCAATTTGATTTTAAATTAACTCAACTTGAACCTGATTAGGGTTGAGTATGAGTTTATTTGGTTAACTCAATTTGAATTTTTGGAGTATAGCTAAGTTTGGGTTTTAGTTCATTTTTTTGACCAATTTAAGTCTATTGAAGCTACTTTGGCCTTTATCCATTTATCTTGGCTGAGTTCAATTTCAATATGCTCAATTATTTTCACATTAATTAATTTGATTGGAGGGTTCTTAGATGTTTATGATAATTTTAGACAAACCGATAGCTCAACTTCAAATATGCAAACCCAAAGGTTGGCTTAGTTCATAAGATTTAAAGTTGGCTTAGTACAAGCTTGAGGGGTAACTAGGTGTGAGTCTAAAGACTGGCTTAGTGTGAGCTTGAAGTTGGCATAGATGTGAGCCCAAATGCTAACTAAGTGTAAGCTCGAAGGCAGATTGAATGTGAGCTCAAAAGTTGGTTGAGTGTCAGCTTGGGTGGGTGCCCAAAGGCTGGGTGAGTGTAAGCCTAAATGTTGGCTTAGATATGAGCCTAAATGCTAGCTAAGCATGAGTTGAAAGGCTTTCTGGGATGCAAGCTCAAAAGCTAGTTGAGTGCGAGCCCGTAGGCCTGCTTGGGTATGAGCCCGAAGGCTAACTAAGTGCGAGCCCAAAGGCTAGTTAAGTGTGAGCTCGAAGACTAGCTTAGATGCAAGGGCAAAGGCAGGCTGAGTTTGAGCCTGAAGGGTACCTTAGATGTGAGGCCAAAAGGTGGCTAAGTGTGAGCCTGAAGGTTAGCTGAGTGTGAGTACAAAGACTAGCTAAGACATAAACTTGAAAACTAACTAAGTGCAAGCCCGAAGGCTAGTTGAGATGCAAGCTCAAAAGCTAGCTTAGATGTGAGCTCGAAGCTGGCTAACATGCGAGCTCAAAAGCTGGCTGAGTGCAAGCCTAAGGGTTAGCTGAATATGAGCTCGAAGTTGGCTAACATGTGAATTCAAAAGCTGGCTGAGTGCAAGCCCGAAGGCTAGCTAAGATGCCAACCTAAAGGCTAGCTGAGATGTGAGCTCGAAAGCTGGCTGAGTGTATGCTCGAAGGCTAGCTGAGTGTGATCCTAAAGACTGGCTTAGATGTGAGCCTAAATGTTGGTTGAGTGCAAGCCCAAAGGTTGGTTAAGATGCGAGCTCGAAAGCTTACTGAGTGCAAGCCCAAAGGCTGGCTGAGTGTAAGCCTAGAGATTGGCTAAGTGCGAGCCTAAAGGTTGGCTTGGATGTGAGCTTGAAGGCTAGCTGCGATGCAAAACCGAAGGCTAGCTGAGTGCAAGGCCAAAGGCTAGCTTAGATGCGAGTTTGAAAACTGGTTAGAGTGCCAACCTGAAGACTAGCTAAGTGTGAGCTCGAAAGCTAGCTTAAGTGTGAGCTTGAAGGCTAGTTGAGTGTGAGCCCAAAGGTTAGCTTAGATGTGAGCCCAAAGGCTAACTAAGTGCAAGCTCAAAAGCTAGCTTGGATGTGAGCCTGAAGGCTGGTTGAGTCTAAGCCTAAATGCTGGCTTAGTGATGGGAATCTATTGTCTTTGATGGTGGCCACAGCAGGGTCATGAGTTCACCATCTTCATCACCCTCTTCGAGGGGCCTTGGGTGACCGCGGTGGCATCAAAAGGGTTTCCGTCTTCATCACCATCTTTGAGAGACCATGGGTGGCCATAGTGTTGATGAAGTTCATCGACATGCCAAGGATTGTCGGTGGCCATGGTGATGGTGGCATGAAAATCGAGGCAAGATACTACTAGCCAAATTTCTTTTTTTTTGGGACAACTTCCTTTTTTTAATTTTTTTTTTCTTTCTCTTCAATCCCATGCCTCCCTCCTTTTCTTCGGCCAAATCTGGCCATCTTTCGTCTAGATCTGGTTGATCTTTCTGTTGCGGTGGGGTCAAGTCACACCCTCTAAATATATCCAAGAAACTATCAATGGGGGTAAGGATTCACTACTTCCTACTACATAATTAGCCTTGGTAGTGATTTCAAATATAGATCTTATTGGTCTCACAAAGTCAAATTTTAGCTAAGAAATGCAAACCAGGTACAACTCAAAAGTGGAAAGATGTTACCTTTGAGGCAAGCTCCAATACCTAGAGACAGGAACATCTTCAGAGACAAGGACAAAGAAAGAAAATTCAGATAAATAAGGACATCGAGCTTTCACAAACTAAACCTATACTTAAGAAGGTGGAATAAAACATAGCAACCTAGCTCAAGAAGATCCCTGCGATGCTAAGTGTGTTTGATGCCCTAATGATGTCATAAGAACTTAATAATAAACTAGTGCACATTTTGCAGAATCCAACCAACTACCAGGCATACTTTGCTGAAGAGAAATGAAAAAGTCCTTATATGCACGTCAAACTTCTACCATTACTTTCACAAATAACAACATGCTAATAGAAATAATAGGCCATAATAGACCATTGTATGCCACATGAAATAGTGATGGGATCAAGATCAATTATATCCTAATTTTCCCAAGTTTCTCAATTAATTTGATGACTCTCCAAGCTCTAAGAGCTCTAACTTTGGATATGTGCCACTTATCATTCAAGATTATAACCATCTAAGGGTTTAATCAGAACAATCAAAGAGCATTGGGAGCTATAACCATCCCTCTAAAAGTGGGTAAGTTAATAACAGATGCTAAGTTCTATATGATCGATATTGATGTATCATACAAAGCACTGTTAGGGAGGTCATGGCTATATAAAAATAAAATAGTGTCATCAACCCTATGTCAATATCTCAAGTACTTTGAGGATGGTGAGGAACACTAAATTGATGGAGATGTATATCCTTTTGATGTTCATAAGGTGGATTATGCTAATACAAAATACTATTAAAGATCTCACACTAATAGAGGGTCTGCTTCCATCAATCAAGTAAAGCAGAAGATTGCTAACCTCATCTTCACCCCTCATTATCTAGGAAGTTACACTAACTCAGACTCTTCAGATGAAGAAACCCTTATGAATTTGCCTAGGCAATCATACTTCTAAGGAAGATGATAATAGAGGTCAAATAGAAAATACTCTCCTTATTATAAAAATTTTCAAAGGCTTATTTAAGCCATTAGATGAGCTAAGCATCAATGTCATAGAAGAATTAATAACTTTCTATGTTCCTTCATGATATAAAGGAGAAAAGGAGATACTATTCTACAAGGCAATCCCCCTATGTCTCAAGCATACGTGAAATTCTAGGAACTTAGGCACCATTTGGTTCGGGATCAAGATCAGGATTAGGATCAAGATTAGTGAACTACGTTTATAAACTAATATCTTTTTATCAAAATTAACCCTTCAATAATTTAAAATTCAAAAAACTATTTAATTTTTTATAATAATTTAATTTAATAATAATGTAAAATAAGTCACATTAATTTTACAAGAAAAAAAATAATTTTAAAATGGGTTGATCCTAATCATGATCCCAAACCAAATGGGGCCTTAGGATCTAGCAGATGATGGTAATCATCACTCAGTAGTCATGCCTCACTATTTTTTGGATTAGCTTCATCAAATAATCAAGAAAGATTACTGTGAACATTCACAAACAAAGAAAGAGAGTTATTTCTTCAAGAATCCATGGAATCCACCCCAAGGGTATGCTTACATTCCTTGAAGAGGAAATAGGAACACCAAAGAATTGGGCTATATCACTCCACATGTCCACATATACCTCATGGTCGCCATTGGAGCTCTGCCTAATTTTTAGGATATACAAATACCATCAACACCCTTAGGCACATGTGCCAAGTAGTCACAACTCTTCAGACATCATAAGAATGTAATGTCCTCGACAAAATTCCATTAAGATTAGAAGAAAGGGAGCATGATGCTAAGAAGAAGAATGACCAAATTTGCATTTGTGTGGACCATAGAGACTTGAATAAACCAAGCCGAAAGATGACTTTTCCATTGTTGATATGAAAATCATGATTGACGATATGGTCGATTTTGAAATATTCTCCTTTATGGATGACTTTTTTGGGTATAGTCAAATTAATATACATCCTGATGATGAGAAGCAAACGACGTTCTAAATTCCCATTAACATTTACTGCCACAAGGTGATGCCCTTCAAGCTTATGAATACAGGCGCCACTTATCAAAGGGTCATGACCCAATTTTTTGATGACCTCAAATGCCAGTTGATGGAATGTTACATGGATGACTTTGTAGTCAAAACTAAATCCATAGATAGGCATATCTAAGACATAAGAGTGGTTTTTTACCACCTTAGAAAATATAACCTAAACATTAATATGATGAAATGCACCTTTAGTGTATCATCAGGGAAGTTCCTTGATTTTATTATCAGATAACAAGGGATTGAAATTGATCCATCTAAGATCAAAGCCACCTTGGATATGCCACTGCCCAGCAACTTAAAGCAATTGAGGTTATCTCAAGGCCTACTCACATACATAAGGAGATTCATTTCAAACCTCTCCAAAAAAATACAAGCTTTTCTCCAAACTGATGAAGGATGCTCCATTCATTTGGGATCAAGAATGCCAATATGCCTTTAAAGTGGTTAAATAATATCTCCTAAAACCATCAGTCTTGACAGCACCCTATATGATAAGCCTTTGATCCTTTACATGGCTATAATGGAAGGATCCCTAGGGGGTACTTCTCACCCAGAATAATAAAAAGGGTAAAGAAAATATACTCTATTATTTGAGTAGAATGATAGTAGGGGCAGAAAGTAATTACTCTTCCATCGAGAAGCATTGCCTGATACTCTATATTCATAGTAAGAAGCTCAGATATTATTTACTTTCTCATCAAGTCATATTAATATCAAAGATTTATCCTATAAAATACTTGATGACTAGGCCTATACTCACTAGATGATTTGCAAAGTGGGATTTAATTAAAATAAAATCTAATATCAAATTTACTCCCTAAAACACAGTTAAAGGGCAAGCCTCACCAATTTTGTCACAACTCATCTAGTATCAGATAATTCACCATTGAGTTGTGAACTCACTGACGAAGAGATCCTTTTAATCGAAGAAATAAAACCCTACTAGAAGCTATACTTTGATGGGATATCATCTATTAGACTAAAATTTTTGCAAATCAAAGCAGATATTGGACTTATTTATGTTACTTCGAAAGAGGGCATCTTACAATATTCTCATTCCCTCTCAAAACTATGTATAAATAATGAAATTGGATATAAGACCCTAATTGCAAGACTAGAAATAGTCCTCAATATAGAAATATCATGCCTACATATTTTTGGGAACTTGCAATTGATCATCAGTCAATTGATCATCAGTCAAGTTCAAGGTGAATATAAAGTCCATAAACCTAAGTTCCTGAAATACTGTGAAAAGGCTCAAGAACTCATGAGGCAAATCCCATATGTACAAATAACTAAGGTTCCCCGATCTATCAATGTAGAAGCTAATTCCTTAGCCAAATTAACCAAAACAGTGGCTAATCCCGATTGAGAAAAAATTCTAATCACAGTCCATAGCAGATAAGTAATAAGCTCAACTTTTGGTATCAAATACAAGAATATTGAATCTAAATTGATAAAAGAGACCATAGATTGGAGAATACCATTCACCAACTAGCTCAAAGGTGGAGAACTCATAGAAAATAAATTAGCATGAATGCAACTCAAAAAGAGGGCCACACACTTTCTACTTGTCGAAGACACTCTCTATAGGAGGTCTTTTGATCAACTACATCCACACTGTCTTTTGGATAAAAAAGCTAAAGAAATCATGTATGAAGTACACTTTAGGATTTGTGGAGCTCATAAATCAGACCTAAAAATCATGATAAAGATAAAGTATATGGGCTACTACTAGCACAGATGGTGAGAGATTGCATCAAATACATGAGAAAATGCCATCTATGCCAAGTTCATGGTGACTTCATCCACTAACATCCAAATTCTCTATATTTAATAGTGTCCTCATGGCTATTTGAAGAATAGGGTATAGATATCATCAGCCCAATTGAACTATCTTCTTCTAAAGGCTACCACTTCATACTAGCAATGATAAACTATTTCTCTTGGTAGACCGAGGTGATTCCATTAAAAGAGATAAAAGCAGATACTGTATCCACTTTTTTGAGAAAACATCCTGTACTGATTCGATGTCCCTCGAAAGATTATTTTTTATAATGGACCATCCTTCAGAAACTTTAAGGTGGGATAATTTATACATCATCATAAAATAGATTGAAGATATTCATCCATCTATAATGCAAGGGCAAATGCCCTTATTGAGGCATTCAATAAAACCTTCTCCAAGATATTGAAGAAATTCATTGCTAGAAGTAATAGAGACTCGCACCAAAAGCTATTTGAAGCATTGTGGGTTTATTATACCACATATCGAACTCCCACCCAATTGACACTGTAAGCGTTAGTATTTGAGACTGAGGTAGTCTTGCTATTGGAAGTACAAATTCTCTCTCTAAATATTGTCATATAAGAAGAAATTATGAAAGAGGATAATATTCATCTTTGTCTTGATGAGCTAGACTCTTTGGATAAAATAAGATTCACCACCCAACAAAATCTAAAAATGTATCAAGCATAAATATTTAAGGCCTACAACAAGATGACCAACTAAGATCCTTTCAGAAAGGAGAGATGATCATGGTCTTGAGAAGACCCATAATCCTAACTCAAAATAATGAAGGCAAGTTCAAACCTAATTGGGAAAGTCTTTATATCTTAAAAGGATATTTGAAAGAGGATTCTACCAAAAATTGATGACAAAAGGGAAAGACCTATGCCACAAATCAACATCCGATTCCTCAAAAGGTATTATACCTAAGCCTCTAAAGGCAACAATAACAACCAAAATTGTCTATATTTTTGTTTATGATGGAATGTTTGATTTTTTTAAAAAAAGAATATTTAATCAAACATGCACTCCATATTTCTTGAGACAAAGCATGGACACAAAACCCCATTCATTTTATATACCATTCAAGTCCATTTCTCATGATAAATCAAGTACACTTCTTGTGGTAAGTCAAGTCCACTTCTTATGGTAAATCAAGTCCTCTTATGTGGCAATTCAAATCCACTTCCATGTGGTAAATTTAGTTCTTTTTGCGTGGCAATCAAGCCTGCATTGACATGGTGGATCAAATATATTCTTACATGGTGAACATAGTCAACTCTCAGAATATTGACACAGAAGCCAAAAAATAAAAAACTGTTCACACCCTCTCCTCTCATTAGAACTCGAGAAGAAGTAGTCAAGGGAGCAGTTTGTTTGATGTGATTTTTACCAAAACCAAATACATTTTATAAATAGGCCCTTGTCTAAAATGTTCTTATAAAAAGGACACTAAAAATTTTTAAATTTAATAAATAGGTCTTTTTTATAAAAAAGCCCCTAAAATTCACAAAATTATATTTTTCTATAAATTTTTTAGAAAATTTGTAAATATCCCCACTGAAAATCCAACATCCAAAAATGATACAAATTGTAAATTTATTCGTAGTAAAATTGCATGCCAATCAAGACAAAAAAAATTGGAAATACAATCCAATTTTGAATCACAATCCACCATATTTCCAAAATGAAACTAATCAAGGATTTTCTTGGTGTTTATAAAATTAAGGGAAAATATGTAGAAAAAGGAAAATAGAGAGAGGATGAGGAAGTCATCAAATACGAGATTAGATTCATGGAGGTTGAAAGCCAATTAAATATAGGCAAGGAAAATAAGTTAAATTATTTTCTTTTTTTCTTTTTCTTTCTTTCTCCTCCCAAGCTCTGCCAAAGATCATCCGCACCTCAAGGCCTATAGCCTTGCTTGCTGGCCCATAGTCTTCCTCCTTGCTGCTACTCACCTCCAACCCCCTCATTGTTGAAACCCTAAACTTCGTTAGGTGCACCACCCTAGCTCCTTACTATCGGAGCTCATGTTCGCACCAGCCAGCTCGCTAGCACCATTACCCATGACACATCTAGTCTCATCAAAACCCTAGCCTCCATGAGCTCTACCCGGCCTTTGCCTCTATAAACTATGCTCGGCCTCTGCCTCCACGAGCTCTTCCTGGCCTCTACCTCTGCAAGCTCCACCTAGCATCCACCTCCACAAGATCCACCCAACCTCTGCCTTCGCAAGTTCTACCCAAGCTCCACCTCTAATGTCCACTCCGAGCTCACTGTCACTTATCCAGCCACTCTCCTCCACCATCTAGAGTGCCTCCATGGGCCGTCCCATCAGATTTATTTGGGTAAAGGAGGAGACAAGGTCCCCCACCTCCCTTTTGCTACCATCTGCCACTATAGAAGGCCAAATTTGGCCCCAAATTTGAAGAATAAGGGGACCCGCCACTGTTGGAGCCCACCCTTGTCATTTTGCTACCATATTGCCTCTAGGAGGTCACTACCACCATTTCGTCACTAGCCGAGGTCAGATCTGATCGAGAAGAAGCTCGGGCCCTTACGACTTAGTTGAATGAAGAAGGAGAAGGCACAAGTAGGTGGGGAGAAGAAGATGAGTGAAAGAACAATAAAGATGAAAAAGAAAAGAAAATCTTGTGGCGAAAAAAAGGACTTGGCCTCAATTTATCTGTTGTGTGCTTTGTCATTGTGCCAACCTTCAGATTTGTTACTATGCCAGACTTCAAGTTTGTTACTTTGCTAATATTCAAGCTCACTATTTTGCTAGTCTTCGGGCTTACCACTATGCTAGCTTTCAGACTCACACTTATGCCATTCTTTGGGCTTACCTTTATGTCAATCATCAGGCTTACATTTATGCTAGTCTTTGGACTCACCCTTATGCCAACTTTTAGGCTCACCACTATGCCAACTTTTGAGCTCACCACTTTACTAGCTTTTGGGCTTGCTATTATGCTAGTCTTCGGGCTTGCCATCATACTAATCTTTAGGTTCACACAGATGCCAATCTTTAGGTTTTCCATTATATCAACCTTTGGGCTCACAATTATGTTAGCCTTTGGGCTCACATTCAAGCCAACTCTTGGGCTCGCACATTTAAACTAACCCAGGCTCGCAACTAAATTAGCATTTGGGTTTACACATTCAAGCTAGTCCTCGACCTCTCTCATCTAAGCTAGCCTTCAGGCTAGCACTTAAACCAGCCCTCGGGTTTGCACATCTATGCTAGCCCACATGCTCATCCAAAATTATTATGACAGCTCGAGGGCTCTCAAATCACATTGATTAACATAAGTCAATTAAATTAAAATAAGTTAGTCATATTAAACTCAACTAAAACGAATGAAGAAAACTAAATTGACTCAAATAAGCCATCAAATGAACCTAGATTGATCAAATAGATATACTAAAACTCAAATTGAGTTAGACCCACAATTCAAATGAAGTTAATCTAAACCAAATCAACTCAGACCCAACCCTAATTAGGTTCAAATTAGGTCAATTTAAAATCAACTCAAGTTCAAATTAAATCCTATATTGTCAAATTAAGCTCAAATCAAACCTCAATTGGGTTAAATCAAGTTTAAAATAAAACCTAATCGGGTCAAATCAAACCCAAAGTCAAAACAGAACTAAGCCAAGCCTGAACTAAAATCATACTGAACCAAATCGACTTCGACCCAAATAGAATGAAACCAAACTTGAGTCAAAATCGAGTTTTGAACATTAAACTGAATCAAATCAAACTTGGATTGAAATTAGTATTGCCCCAACTAGATTCAATGATCAGTATTTGATTAATGTTCTTCTAAAAATCAATGCTAAACTTGATGGAGTGAATTCATTATCGCAAGTTAAACATTCACCGTTGATACCCATGGTTTCAAAAATTCCAATAGTTATTTTGGGAATTGATGTTTCACGTGGTTTTCCTAATCAATCTAATGTTCTCTCCATAATTATGGTAGTCAGTTTATAGTAGTGGTCACTAATTTTACATTATAGAGCATCAGTGCAAGCCTATGAAATTATCATCTATGCCTCATTAGAGCTCATGATGTTATTCCTAATATCTCATTGACTATAAAGATACTTTAAACTCATAAAATTATCACATAGGCCTCATTGACTATGAAAATGCTTCAAACTCATAAGTTATCATTTACATCTAATTAGCTATAGAAATACTTTAAACTCATGAAGTTACCACTTGCGCCTCATTGGCTATGAAAAAACTTCAAACTGATAAAGTTATCGCTTACACCTTATTGACTATAGAAATACTTCAAGCTCATGAAGTTATTACTTATGTCTCATTGACTAATGAAAATACTTCTAACTAAATGATGTTATCACTAATATCTTATTGGCTAATGAAAATACTTCAAACTAAATGATGTTATTACCAACGCCTTCCTAGCTAACGGAAACACTTCAAAGTAAATGAAGTTATCACCAATACCTTATTGACTAAAGAAAATACTTCAAACCAAAGAAGTTATTCCCAATGCTTTATTGGCTAATGAAAATACTTTAAAATAAAGTTATCACTAATGTCATATCGACCAATGGAAATACTTCAAATTAAATGAAGTTATTACCAATGTCTTATCTACTAACAGGAATATTTCAAACCAAATAAAGTTATCACTAATGTCTCATTAGCTAATGAAAACACTTCAAATCAAAAAATTATCACTAATATCTTATTGGTTAACAAAAATAATTCAACCAATAGAAGTTATCACCAATTTTCAGGCTATTAGAAATATTTCATCCCCATTTCCTTTTTATATCTTACTGGACAATGCCACCAAACTAAGTCATCAGCATCCACCAAAGATCAAGTCAAGACTTAGAACAAACTCCATATAATCCAACACGTGGGAGTAGGGCAGCACCATACATCAGAGCTTTTTTCCCCACTCCTTCCTTCTTTTTTTTTATTTATCCCATGTTCTTCCATGATTTTATATTAAATTTATTGTAAAGTGAGTATATGTCCTTACTTAAGGCATGTAGTATTTCTTAAAATTAATCAAATGCTTCCTTCTTTTTTGTGTGTCTTTATTTTTACTATCTAGGTTTCTTAATTTAGGAGGTTCTTGACAATTGTCAAGGTAATTAACAATAGAGACTTGTGTCAAACCCCTATTGTTAGTTAATATTTTCACAATATCTGATAACGCACATTAAATAAATACACTTTGGTTTATATATCGAGGTTATTCCTTAGGGTTTTTGCTACTCTAGGCCATTAAAATGGATCCGACAATGGTAATGATACCATTAGATGTTAATTACCTTATATACTAATGTCTTAGGCTAATATATCTAGATTTTTTATTGCATATGTTACTGAATGCTCTAGATATGGTTTTTTTAACTATCACAGTGTAAGGAAATAGCTGACATTGGTTGTGGCCATAACCTTATATCTAAAAGCAAGTTTCTCAGCCATTCTACTTTCCTATGTACTACAGCAAGAGCTGCAACTTCAAATTCCATAGTAGAATGAGTTATACATGTTTATTTTTTTGATACCCAAGAAATTGCTCCTCCTCCTAAGGTAAATATCCATCCAGAGGTTGATTTATTATCCCTTGCACTATTATCTAACTAGCATTAATATAACCTTCTAGTATAGCTAAAAAATTATTATAAAATAATCCAAAATTTATAGTCCTCTTTAAGTACTCAAGTATCCTTCTAATTGCTTTTTAGTGTTCAACACTAGGATTGCAAATAAATCTTGATAGTTTATATACTGAAAGAGTAATATCTAGTTTTGTGCAGTGCATTGCATATATTAAACTATCAATAGTACTTGCATACTCAATTTGAACTATTGTCCTGCTTGAATTTTCAATTAATTTGGAAGAAACAATATAAGAGTATTTACTTTTTTGACATTCAAATGTTTAAATTTATTTAATATTTTCTCAATGTAGTGAGATTGATAAAGAATAATGTTTCTTAACGTTAATACCCAAGATAGTATGTACCTTATTTAAATTTTTCATTTTGAACAGAGAGGATAGATATTTTTTTGTACCATTGACACCATCCATATTAGTTATAATGATGAGCATATCATCTACATAAAGGCAAATTATCACACCATAATTTTCTATAAATTTAAAATAAATATATTTATCAACATTGTTATGTCGAAACCTATATTCTAAAATTACATAATCAAACTTCTTAGGCCATTGTTTTAGAGCCTACTTTAAACCATAAAGTGGTTTGATTAACTTACAAACTTTCTTCTCATTTCCTGGTAGAATAAAACCCTCAAGTTGTTCCATGTAAACTTTTTTATCTAAATCTCCATTCAAGAAGGCTATTTTGATATCCATTTGATGTACAAATAAATTATATATTGATGCCCATGCCAAAAGTACTCTAATAGACATTACCCTAACCACAAGAGCATAGGTATTAAAATAGTCTATTTCTCCCTTTTGTGTGAAGCTTTTTGCTGTTAATCTAGCTTTACAGGTTTGTAGTGATTCATCAGTATTATATTTCCTTCTAAAAACCTACTTACATCCGATTAGTAACCAAGAGGCAGATCAACAATGGTCCATGTTTTGTTACTTAGTAAGGAATTCATTTCATTATTGATTATTTCCTTCCGAAAAGCTAAATCTCTTTTAACATAGCTTCTCGAAACATTTTAGGCTCATCTTCCACATTCAATAAGATTGATATCTTACGAAATACTGTCGACCTATCACCTTTAACAAAAAAAATAATAGCTTGTGAGGAAACATAATATGGATGCAAAATCTTTTCTTTTCTAGATCTTTGAATTCTCCTAATTTCAATTGGATGATTAAGATCTTTTCTTTTGCTACTAGAATTAGGACCAAAATCTATGTTACTGTTTAGACCACATTATGATTAGGAATATTAGTAGGTACATTAACTGAATTTGAATCATTAGAAACTTGATGAGAATCACTTTGAAATTTGCTTTCTATAAAATCAACATTTCTTGATTCAACAATTACATTTGAACTCAAGTATAATATTCTATATGCCTTAGAATTTTCTGCATAGCCTCCAAAAACACCTTTCAGTGCTCTTCATCCCAACTTAACTCTTTTAGGATCTGGAACTCTATAAAAGACTAAACAACCCAAAACTCTAAGATAACTTAAGTTTGATTTTCTATTTTTCCAGAACTCAAATGGAAAAACCTTTGATTTTCTGGAGGGAATTCTATTATGCAAATGACAAGTAATAAGCAAAGCTTCTCTCCAAAGGTTTGTTGGCAATTTGGCATTCATAAGTACAACATTAACCATGTCAACCAATGTCCTACTTTTTCTTTCTGCCAACCCATTCTAATGTGGGGTGTATGGAGCATTTGCTTGATGTGCAATTCCATGCTCTTCACAGAAAGAAGAAAATTTCATGGAAAAATACTCACCACCTCTATCACTTGTTAGAACTTTAATTTTCTTATTTTTTTGATTTTTCAGCTTTAGATTTGTATACTTTAAACATATCAAAGGCTTGATCATTAGTTTTCATCAAATGCACATATGTAAACATTGAAAAATCATCAATGAATGTTATAAAATATCTGTTATCACCTCTATTTAACATTTCATTTAGTTCACATATGTAAAAATGCATAAGCTCTAATAAACTAAAAGATGTTTCAGTTTTAGGAAAAGATTTTTTAGTCATATTTGCTTAAATGCATATTGCACATATTCGCTTATTTTCATGATTATAAGAAATCAAATCAAGTTTAGTCATAAACTTTAAAGATCTATAACTTATGTGAGCCAAACAATCATGCCATAATGATAATAATAATTCAACAATATAAGCAAAAACATTCACTTTAAGTGACCTATTAAATTGTGTCATTAAAACATACATGTCTATTGTTTTATTGCACAAAACTAATTGAGAATGGACGAAAGTAATCATTAGTAAAATCATTTTCATTCCTTTCTATTATTTGATTATATAAAAATAACTTTTTGAAAATTAATTATCCATTTTCTGTGTAGAAATGAAAATAGACTATTTTTTTATATTGTTTATTTTGAAATAATTTTTGCATGTGAATCTAATGATATTTTAAATTATAATAATTTTAATATTCTCACTTCAAATAATAATATTTTTATTTTTATTTGCAAAAATAAAAAAAATTGATGCATTAATTATTATGTTTTTAAAATTTTTTATCTGATTACATGTTGAGATTAGGCTATTTACAGTCATTTTTAAAAATAAATTGAGAAAAATAAGAAAAGTGGATTTTTTTTATTTATTTTCGAACAACCAAAAAAAACGTGATCATCAACAGTAAATGCTTTTTCCATCTATCCCTAAAGTGGCCTATGAAGCCATGAGATTAAAACGTCTTGACGGCATCACATGTTTGGATCATTTGATAATTCAAAGGAACACTTAATCTTCTTTCTTGTTAGTTACGAGAAGACAGGATTAAAATGGGTCATCAATATGTAATTATCTTTAAAAAAACTCATTGCTTTTTTTAAACTTGATAAAGCAATTATCTTTTTCTCATTTTCGGGGTAATAAAGAACATGAATAATTAATCACAAAAACTCCCAACCAATTAAATAATTACATCATTTCCGTGTAATTTTTTTCCAAAAGAGGGGAAAAAATTGATGCAATAACTGATGATAGTATGCGATTAAAACGATTGTACATGCTAATAAGAACTTGCTTTTGGGATAATAATGGTGATGTTATCTCTAAAAATGATGTAAAATAGAGTGAGCTTTCAGATGGTAAGGTGTCAAAATTAGCCACAAGTTTGTAGACCGGTCCGGCAGAGTCTGTAATAGATAGTTGGTTGATATGGTTTATATATCGGGTCGGATCTGACATCTCTTGTGTTCCACGGGACAAACATAGCGCGTGACACAATTAGATCAAACATGACGCTGCACATGAGTCGACAACACAACAATTTTTTTTTTTTTTTTTTTTTTTTAATTCCCCTCTCTCTTAAAATTTTGAATTGTCAATCCCAAGTCTTCAAATTTGACTGGTTTAGCCTCCTATCAGCTCAGTTATAGTTCATTGCTTAATATTATTATAATTTATATATTTTAAATTATTTTTTTTAAAAAAATTAAGTATAATACAGCTCACAAACCTATTGGCCAAGAACCAGACCTAATATCTTTTTTTTTTTCCATAGACCGTATCAAATACTACCATGTACAACTTAAAATAATTTCAACGGCCCGATAAAATGGCCCAAATATGTCTATCACATGGTTCCCATTATGGTCCAACCCAACCAACCAGTTACCACTTTCTCTGGTGATCGTACAATCGAGCTCAGACATGATACATTGCCACCGAGATGATATTGGCATCGATGCATATTCATTCATCCTATTGATTTTGCCATCAGATATCTCTGCCTTCAAATGATGCTATTCGAAAACAACCAAGTCAGTATTAATAAGTAGTAAAATAAATGAATTGACTTTTAAAATCAACAAAAAAACTCGAAAATTAACCACCATGCACCCGAACTAAATATGATCGATGATCCAACGTGAAAAGACTGAAATGCCCATACAAGAAAACCTTACTTGGTAAGAATTATCAAAGAAAAACATAAGAGCACTTGAAAATTTCAGAAAATCTATTGAGAAGTGTGTGAAAAATCTTATAAAAACATCTCCGATTAAGAACAGCAAACA
Organism: Trichopus zeylanicus subsp. travancoricus; assembly: GCA_005019695.1. NCBI lineage: Eukaryota > Viridiplantae > Streptophyta > Magnoliopsida > Dioscoreales > Dioscoreaceae > Trichopus > Trichopus zeylanicus. The sequence continues at coordinate 310,092 of RXID01014304.1, forward strand.
TTGTAAAACTCTCTCAATTGACCTTACCCTACACCACAAAGAGATGTCCTACTTGAAGTAAATAAATTGCCTTGCATGTAACACTACCCATCAATTTCTTTTCTTATTTCACAGTAGACTCAATCCAAACAGCCCAACACCCATAAAGTTCATCATAGTCTATTGCAATTTAAATAAAGTCATGAAATACAAAGGCACTAATCAGTGGCTAAATAAAATCAAATATATATAGCTTTTGCAAAAATAAGAAGTAAATAAATCAAGCAAATCTTTTTTATGACTTACAGGAAACATCAGCTAAACAACACGGATCAGCACCTCAACTCAGACCCAATAACAATACTAGATAAAAGAACATTAGAGTCAAAGTTGTTATACATATGCTTGCGACAATTGCAAAGCTGGAATGGTTAAAAGGAATCTGTTGAAAGCCAAGAACATTAGAGTCAAAGTTGTTATACATATGCTTGCGACAATTGCAAAGCTGGAATGGTTAAAAAGAATCTGTTGAAAGCCAACAAATACGTCATCAGCAAGACACATCTAATGGCTACTTAAAGAACTCAAGCCTTAGTTTTGCTCCTTCCCATCAGCCACTTCCCTTTCCTCTGCAGCTGCAACCATCAACTCGTTGAAATTTCCAGTTTTACCCAGCAATATCTCAATCTGAAAACAGGGAATAGTTCAGTAAATGGAGGCGCATAATTCAATTGGCAAAATAAAAAAAAAACAAGAAGACGGATTACCTTAGCTTTTTGCATAGGCCGACTTCTTGATTCATCCTTCATTTCCACAGTGGATGTCATTATCTCTGCACGAATTATTAATGTCATCTCTATTTTGATTCAATGCAAAATTTATTTCAAGAATAAAGATTATAAAATGTGATCTTACTCTTCTCAACAGCCAGTCCATTGTTCTTCAAAATCTCCGCAACAGTCACAACAGTTGCAATGGCTGGATAAAATGGGAATGAGCACAAAAAATCCAATCTGAAATACAGAATTAACTTGCACCTAACAGACAAGAAAATAAGTTCCCCAGCTCAAAGGACAAATAATCTTTGATAGAAATCAAACTGTCCAACTGAACTCATTGGCAGACAAAAATAAATAAATCATCCTTGACAGCTTCCTTTAAGACCATAACAAGCAATACCTGGCATCTTACAAAGATGACAAACATAATCCAAGCAGTATGAGACTTAACCAAAAAATTTGAACAGCCTCTCAGGTCTCTAATCTACCACTGCTTGAGTGATTAGGTTACTTACAAAAAATGAAGAATAAGAGAAAATACCAGTAAAAAAATTCACACTACAATAGTTAAACCATGTTTAACTTGCAGACAAAAAATGAAGCATTTACCAACTTAGATATTGCAACTATAATTAGACCTCAATCAACCTCATATTGAATTAGTTGTCTACATAAAGTTGTATGACAACATTACGAAAGTAATAAAAAAAATCATATTCACCAAAAGGACAATCTTCTCCTAGTAAGTCTAACTTTTCTTGCAAATCAAAGGTATAAAAGATGCAGAACACATGGCAAAGCATTAGAATATGGCTACAAGAGCTAGGTGCAAAAAGAGAAATTTTGAATGGTAGCTATCCCACTAACAATATAGGAACAGATGAGTTTGTCATTTTGAAAAAAATGCAATGACAATAGTTGCACTGAAATGCCAGTGCTGTTACCATTTAGGCTTTTCTTTTTTTTAGAATCACAGAATGTGATGCAACTTGAAAGATTTGTAGAGGCAACCTTGCCATGTGGACAGAAGTGTTTATCAATTGGACTGACAGTTCAATTTACCAATAGGAATTCATTATGTGAGAATACATGGATTAATATAAATATTGACTTGGTTTACAGAAAGAAAAATATCAAAGAGTAGATAAAAAGGAAAGCACTAGCCACCAGAATGTACATAACAAATCAAGCAAGATGAAGGAGCCAAGAAGACCCTACAATTGGCTTGGCTAAATTTCAATAGTTCCACAAACTTATATACAGTAAAAACTGATGCAATCAACATTAAATGTGGAGTAAAACTATCTAAAACAACACAACAACAATAACAGAAGTGACTTACAGATAAAAAACAAATGTAACCTTTGAATTGGGTGACAGAATGCAAAGAAAGCAAATAAATGCAAGTGTAATATCAATATACGGGCCTTTAATATACTTGTAAAAAACTATCATCTTCCTACAAGACATATTCAATCACATCGCACGTGTGATTAAGAAAAAAATTTTATGGCTCCACACAGCAAACTACTTCCATTCGTTTTTATTAAAACATATGCCTATCGATATCAAGCATTCTGATTGTCGGTCACATTTTCAACCAAGTCTTCCCCTACAAAAAGTGTGAAACCTCCACTCTACCATGTCAAACATTAAGACTTACGACCATAAAAGTTCCACCATTTTCATGGACTGAAGAATGCTACCACCACAGGTAAGAGAAAAATAGTCATGGCCATTTCTGCAATAAAGGAAAATAGTCATGAAGAAAACAAGACACCAGTCCTAATATCCTTTTTCCACCAAAATACAACGCAGGACACGAAGAGCAACTAACTCCATAGACCTCACAAATAGTATACCATAATTTTACCTTCCAAATTTCGCTTGCAAAAGCTTTGATACTAAAGGCCATGAATAAAGACGAAAAATCCCAAGTAGCATTTACAAAAACCAAAAACTCCAACCCTCAAGCAAGAAAACACCGCAGCACAAGCAGAACCAGAGAAAAAATTGTGAGAGAGAAACAGAAGAGTACCCATTCCAAGTGCAGAAAGTTCTACTTCATTGTGCTGCTGCATGTAGCTCTGCATACATATATTCAACATCGTCATCGCCACCAACAGGGTAGTCACAGGAAAGTAGAAACTAGTCGAAGTAAAAAGAAATAAACAGGGAGAGATTTTCAGATCAGCTTCAAACACAAATCAGCATCTCAAAAGCAGCATCGATAACATAATCCACGAGAATCGAAACAAAAAATCTAAAACCCGTAGCACTTCTCTAGAACCAAAGATCTCAAATTTACCATAAAAATTGATGACGCTACGCTTGATCAAATACAAAAAAAAAAAAAACACTAGATGACAAAAGATCGGAATACCTTGGCGAGGTTGACGTAGAAGAACAGGGGCTTCTTGGTGTTGGAGACCTGAATCCGATTCTTCTTGTGGGAATCGTTCACTGCGAGATTGTTCACTTCCTCGGTGATCTCCTCCATCGCCGCTGAGCATTCGAAGGCCCTAGACCTCCAAACCCTAGTTTCGAAACCCTAACCCTAATCCGCTCCCTCGCTGTCGTCGGAGATGGGAGAGGCTGGAGGTTACGACAGGAGACTGCGTTTATAGGCACATCACGACCGTCAGATAACATCTTGACAAATTGAATCTAAAATCAAACGGTGCAAAATAAGCTTCTCGAGACAAATCTCAGCCGTTGATCTCCACGGCTCAGATTCGTCCGATCCGATTATTTGGCAATTCTTGACAATTCTTGCCGTCGTTTATAAGATTTTTCTTTTCATTTTTTTATCAGTATTTGTTCTCGGTGAGCGCGAGGATCGAATTTGGGTTAGGGTTTCGGAGTTTCGAGCTAACAGTTGCGATGGAGGAGATCACCGAGGGAGTGAACAATCTCACTGTGAACGATACCCACAAGAAGAACCGGATCCAGGTCTCTAACACCAAGAAGCCCCTCTTCTTCTACGTTAACCTTGCGAAGGTATTCCGATCTGTTATTAGGAAAGGTTTTTTTTTTTGTGATTTTCAAGTGTGCTGCCGTCAATTTTTATGGTAAATTTGGGATCTTTAGCTTTTCAGAATTGGTACTCGATTAGTTTTTTGGATTTTTGTATGGATTTTCTTGGATTAGGTGTTAGTGATACAGCTCTGTAAGCTGGTTATCTGGTTGCTTGTTGGTTTGGAGTTTATGTGCCTTATTGTTTCTTTTTAGTTTGATTACTTTCCACTCGTTGTGTTCTTGATGACGATGTTGAATATGTGTGTGCAGAGGTACATGCAGCAGCACAATGAAGTAGAGCTCTCTGCACTTGGCATGGGTACCCTTTTTCCTTTCTCTTTTTAATTTCAGTGCTCTTGTAGATGTAATTTGGATCTTAGGCATATTTTTTTACTATATGTTTGTTTTTGGCAATATAATAATCAGTTAGTTTCACGGTTTATTGTGATTATGATGTAACGAAGAAGCTGCTGTTGCATATTGCTGTCTCAGGGTAGCAGTTGGTCTATGGTCTTTGTTGCTCTTAATGTTGTTGTCTGTTGGATGGAAGAAGTGGTGTAGGGTACCCAAGCTAGTCTGTTACTTTCTAAACTCCTATTTTCTGTTTGTCTACAAAATTTCAGTTGTTTCCTTTTTTCGTTTTTCACTGCGGTTGTGGTATTGTTATTCAATCAATGAACATGTTGAGAAGTTGAAATTTTTAGTGAACTCCATGACAAGGTAGAGTGGAGGGTTTCCTTTTTCCCCTATTGATTGGACTACACTTATTTAAACTTGTGGGCAAGAATTAGAATGCTTGATACCAGTGTATGTCTTTTTTTTCTTGAGAAATAACGAGGCCTAAAGGCAGTTGCATAGTCAAACCGATCCAACTTACTGCCCTTAACTAGGGAGCAAGCCCAACTGGGCCCACTCACCCACATCTGGGTATAAGCCTACAGCAGACAACAAATTTGGTGTTCCAAAGTCTCAAACACTTGACTTCACATATATGAGAGGTGGATACAACCACAAAGCCCATGTTAGGTGTGTGCAATGAATGTTTTTTAATGAAAATGTATAGAGAGTGAATTGGAATTAGTCCATTAGGAGATTTTTTTGAGTATAGTTGATGGGATAGCAATGAATGCCTTCTAATGGAAAAATATAGAAAATAAATTGGGGTCAATTCACAATAGGAAACTTTTTCTTTCTAGTTGATTTTTTTTATTATTTTACTTCAGGTAGGCACAATAGTTTGCTGAAAATTGAATAAAAGCAACGTATTTTTACCACATGTCTATTCTACTTTATTTTCTAGTGTCTCGTTCATTTTGAGAGTTTTATTTTTTTTGTCTTTATGATACCTTTTCATTTTTTCTGCTTGGCCAATTGTGGGTCCTTGATTTCGGCCCTTGTTGCTTAAGTTGTGATCTGTGTATTAATTGTCAAGACTTGTGTTGCTGCATGTTCAACCTTATACAGAATATTTGTATTGTACTGCTGTGCTCTATACCTCAGTGCGTAGTAAAGTGGTAGTCCAATTGGTAACTCCATTCGGAAAGGTTAGTAGCATCATGCAAAGCACAACACATGTTGTAATTCTAAATTTCTAACGGAGAATAGAAATCTTGGTGTAACACTAATTGGCAGTGCAGATTGGCTTACATTGAATATAGTAAGATGAGCTTTGTCTGTCCTTCTATTCCCTTCTTTTAATCATATTATGAGCCCTTGTACTTCATTTTCAAGGAAATTTCAGTTCTGAGGTTGCCTTTCTATGATAGAAACTAGGAAATCTTTGTTCATGCTTCTCATGCAAAAATTGAAGAATCTACAGAGTAATTTAGCATGAGATTGATTGAAATCTATATAATATGTAATATTTTGGTTAATAGGAGCTACAAAATGCATTTGTAAGTTAGACATGGTTTACTTTCTCTAATGCAGATTTTTCCCTGCTATAACATCTTTTTCATTTCTCCTGAGAAACCCTTTTTCCATTCTATGTACTCTCAAACAGTAGTTATATTTGAGACATGTAAAGCATTTTTTGTTTACTGATCAGCTTGTGCATGTGTTTGTAATGTGCTAGGTCTGTCATGTTCTTTTAGTTTCTACCTGATGTTTGTTCTGGTTTAGAATGGAGTAGGGCATGAATGGTTCTCTCATCTGGGCATTGGTTAATGTAGTTTTTAAGTTTGGACAGTTTTGTTTCCAAACTGAATTTCTCTTTGATCAAGGGAACTTTAATTTCATGATTGTTTGTTAGATTTTATTTGATTCTGTATTTGAAGCTGGAATTGTGTGTGCTCATTCTTTGCACATTTTATCCAGCCATTGCAACTGTTGTCACTGTTGCCGAGATCTTGAAGAACAACGGGCTTGCTGTTGAGAAGAGTGAGTTCCACACCGTGGCATCTTTATTCCAGAAATAATGTAGTGTTGAAGCCTTTTTTTTTTAAATTTGAAAAAAGGGCAACATGCATTCTGATAGGAGGAAGAAAACCACAGAAAATCCTTGTTACCACCCAACTCTGAACATTTGACAAATAATTTGTGCAGAGATAATGACATCCACTGTGGATATGAAGGATGAATCAAGGGGTCGGCCTATTCAGAAAGCAAAGGTAATTCTCCTGTTTCACGCACAGGTTGAATTGTGACTCTACCTTCACTGAGCTTTATCCCTTTTTTGTCAGATTGAGATAGTGCTGGGGAAGACTGAAAATTTTGATGAGTTGATGGCTGCAGCTGCAGAGGAAAGGGATGTGGCTGATGGTGAAGAGCAAAACTGAGGCTTGTGACAGACTAGTATTAGTTATGTTAGTCCTTTTGATGCTTTTGTTGGCTTTGGACAGATTGTGCCAACTGTTAGTTTCAGTCTGCTTTTTAATCGTTCTAGCTTTACAATTGTAGTGAGCCTACGATGTTTGTTTATCTGGTGTTTTTGTTCATCTTCAGTGGATATGTTGCCTGCATTAACAGATAAATTGTGCTCGTGCAAAGGTCCCTAACATTGCACTTATCTCAAATCAACTACTATTCGGGATCGCTCTCATGGTCATGTGGCAAGGCGTTTCTGGCAGTTCTCTTGTCGATTGTCCTTGAAATTATGCTCATGCAGCCATCCTTGAAATCGTGCTCTTGCATCTATCTCGACATCACACTCATCTCAAATCCTCCTACATACAATATCCATCTCTGATGGTTGTGCAGTTGCATCAAGCATTCATCAAAATTGAAAATCACACTCAATCTTTTTCAATTGTATTATTTTTTTGTTCTATTTTAGAAGATGATGAGAAGATGGCCAATGTCATAGGGCAAGATCATAATGTTGAATTGTCGAAATGAAATGTGCCTCAGTTGTTTTTTTTTATCTCAATTATGTGGGAAGTGATGTCTTGAATGTTGGAAATGATACATACCTCAATTATTCAATTTTTACTTCTAATTGGAAAGCTATATATGTTGGTAAATGTGAAAAATTATGCGTCTATGCATATATATGAGATTGGTTATTTACTTACTATAGTCTATTTTATATGTATATAAGATTTTTTTTTAATTACATAAGTGTCTGCGCTATTGCAAATACAATAGTTCATGTATTAGATAATCATTGTTATATTTTGTATGATTATGTTTATTTTGCAATTGTTAATAATATAGTTTTTTACATTATAATTTGAAGTGCAAGATATTTATGTATATCAATTAAATTATGAGTATTTTAGATAAGTTCTGTGTATAATAGGACAATTTTGATTATATAAAGGATAAAAAACGTTATTTGGTTATTGTTGGTATTTTAACTGGTAAGTGACATGTTTGTAATTTGTTTTATGCTTACAATAATGAAAGAAAAAAAAATAATATCTTATAGGTGCTACTTTATAACTTTGGACGTAGTGGTGGGTCGTTTAAAAGATAAAATACTTAGAACCTAGAAGATGTTACTAGATGTAACATTGTTTGTCAGATTAATTAATGTTCCTGACATAGACAATGACAAGTCATTGCCTGATGAGCTACTTCTCACCTACAAATACGAGGAGGGTGGCTTTCTACTTCGAGACAAGGCTATCGAGTTTAGGTCGAAGAACATGTGCATGTTATTGGGGCTTCTACTAGGAGATGGAAAATGGGGTTCAACATTTGTGGACTTGAGAAGACTCCATTTGAGGAGCATTGGATGTTGAGTGGCTTAGATCTTACACAAAAATTTATTGGGATTTGCAGCGAAAGATTCACGAATCATCTTATTCTCAAATAATGCAAGATAAAAAAAAATAATAAAATAACATGCAGCGATATATGTAGTTTACCCAAAATCAGATTACGTCCATGAGAGGAGTGAGAAATATAGTAGCAAAAAATTTTACAAGAGTCTACAAAAAAAACTGCACTCTTATCCAACTAAACTCTTTCATCAAGACTTAACAATGTCTCCACTTTTAGAGAGAATCTCCAAAAGAACATAACGAGAAACTACAATGAGTGACCATCGAGAAGCACTAGAAAGACCCACACACGAGAGTTGATACTCTTTCTCTTTCTCTTCTCTTTATCTCTCTATTCCTCTCTCTCTATTTCTTTCTAATTTAATCTCAACACTACACCACACTTAAACTCTATGAATTACTAGAATATTTATACTCTTATTGAGTCTGAGTTTTACTCTAATTATAACGTCTAATATTACATAATAAGTATTAATTATAAATCTGAATTCAGTTTTGGATTCTTATTTTAACTCAAATTCCAGTCCAAGTTCAAGACATCCAAACTCAATAATCTCTACCTTGGCTTGAACTCAGACGTGCTATCACACGAATCTTCAGCCATTATCTCTCATCCAGTCTCCTCCTGGGTTACTAACTTATTTAACTAATCGCAAGACGCGAGCTCGAGCCAACCTCAAATTTACTCTTCATGCCTACAGTTCTGTACTTCTGAAAGTCTTTCAGAAGACCTGTATCTGCTACCATAGCAAAAATAACTTGAAAAAAAATCTATCTCCATTAAATCAGAGTATTACGCTTCCTTTTCACCATTGTAGCTATTGGAACTCCATCTACAATGGTATTCCATATCAATCGGTAAATATTATCACACTTCTCTCCTTTAATTATGATTCTAATACTGTGTGTCACCTTTATGACTCTATCTCTCACTGAATAATTACAGTCTTTTGAGTCCAGTACACTAAGTGAAATTAGATTCTTCCACATCTTGGGGACATGCCTCACCCTAGTAAGAGCATAAACCGCTCCATCAAACATCTAAATTTAGACTATTTCTACACCAGTGATCTCAAAGGTCAAATTTCACCTAACTAAATAGTACCTTTATTTTTATTTTCCTCATAAAAAGTAAACTAATTTTCCGTATAACAAACATGATAAGAACTACCAGAATCTAAAATTTACTCATTAGAAGTGTCAATTTTTGCAAAAACTATAAGAATGTCTTCATTCGTATTATTCTCAGAAGTATTATCCGCCACTGCTATCACCATATTTGAAGACTCTATCTTTCCATGATCCAGACAATGCCGCCTAATATGCACATACTTCTTACACGAATAACATTGTACATTCACCTTCAATTTTGATTTGGACCATTGTTGTCTTTTCACGTTCTCTTGATCTTCCTCTTTCGTGAGCCATCAATCCTTCACAAATCTCAATGTCGATATTGGAGTTTATTTTCTTCTCATTAGAAAAAAAAACTACCTATCACTTCCTCTATCTTGTGATTTTCTTTATAACAAAGAATTATGGTCATAATATGATCATACGAAATAGGAAGAGATATCAGGAGAATCAGTATTTTATCGTCATCTTCAAATTTCACATCAATTTTCAGCAAATCATTAATAATCTTATTGAAGGTATTCAAGTGATGCAATATACTTGTAGCTTTACTCATACGTAATCTGTACAACTGTTATTTCAGGCAAAACTTATCCGTGAGACTTTTTGGCATGTACAATTTCTCAAGTTTTGTCTAGATATCCACTGTCGTCTCTTCATCAATAACATTATACAAAACCTCATCAGTCAGACTTAAAATAATTAAATTCAATGTCTTCTAATCTATCTCCTCCTAATCTTTGTCGCTTATTTTAACCGGCTTCTTTTCTTTACCCTCCAATGTCTTTTACAAATCTCAATAAATACAAACTACTTTTATCTTCTTCTATAATAAGGTAAAATTTATCCTACCGTCAAACTTCTCCACCTCGAGTAAAGACTTTGTCATCTTAGTTGTTTATTTCTAAGCTTTGATCCAATTATTGGGATTCACAACGGAAGATTTACGAATTACTATATTCTTAAAAAATATAAAAAATAAAAAGTAATGCAAGATAAAAATAATAAGAAGAAAAGACATAGTAATATATGTGGTTTACCCAAAATCAGTTATATTCACGGAGGGAGTGAGAGATCTACTATCAAAAGGTTTTATAAGAGTCTACAAAAAAGACTATACTTTTTTTTACCCAATTAAACTCTTTTACTAGGTTTTGACAACGTCTCTACATTTAGAAAGAATCTCTAAAAGAACATCATGAGGAACCATCACGAGAGACCATCGATAAGCAATAAAAAAACCCACACACGAGAGTCAACACTCTCTTTCTTTCTCTTCTCTCCATTTTCTCTATTCCTCTCTCTCTATTTCTCTCTAGTTCAATCTCAGCACTACACCATACCTTAAACCTTATATATTACTAGAATATTCATAAGCCCTTATTGATTCTGAGTTTTACTCTAATTATAACTCCTAATATTACATAATAAGTATTCAAAATCAATCATAAGTCTGAATCTAATTTTGGATTTCTACTTTAACTCAAACTCCAATCCAAATTCAAGACATCCAAACTCAATAAAAATCATATGCTGAAATTGATCAGAATGCAGAAAACCACACATGTGGTAAGGAGGAAGACTTTGTATGAATGTTGTAGGTGTTCATTTTGAATTTTATTATGTTTTTGAATACACGCATGTGTGCATTACCTCGGGTGTTCCAATACATTAAAGATATTTTGCACTCAAGTACTATGCTTAGGTTTGAGTAATATACACTTGGCTAATTGATAGTATACCAAATATGACACATACACTCCGAACAAGGGACAATGGGGAGGAGGTGAAAATTGGATGCAATCATTTACTTCCTCTGTGGTTTGAGGAGATAATTTCAAAGCACAAGAGGAATTGCTTCAATATCTACCCCCCGTGTCCTTGTCTATGAAGGTCATGGTGCCCAAAGACATGCAAATGTTCAGATAATTGTTGAGATCTTAAGGGTTGATCAAGTTTTATATTTCTATAATTTAACTACACTAAATTGCTTCTAATTATACCATATAGATATTAAATGTTATAGCATTTTATTGTTTACGAAATGTAACATATGAGCATAATGTATTAGAAGTGTTTAGTATATATTATATTTAATGATAATGGATTATAAGTATGTATTATAATCCAATGTTGATCAACTTGTTATGTTATTTTATTGTATGAATAACTTCAAAATAACTACTAATTTCATCCAAGTGCATGAACTTCAGTTTGATCATGAGGAGAAATACCTACTAGGATTACCCCTTAGGAAGTAACTCCCGATCTATCCACACATCAACAACTTCGAGTTGGGATGGATCGACACAAAAATTGGAAGTAAGTACGCCAAGGCCCTCCCAGATATCTACACTAAGTCATGTTTCTTTTGCTTGTGTTGATGAGGGAACCTCAGGAGGCATGGAAACATCCTTAAGTAACATCAGAAACAATTTGCATAAGGTTATGAACTTTTAAAAGGAGAGAAAAGCATCTCAAGTATACTCTGAGAAGAATAATTCTTGACTGAGGAAGATAGAAAGACATCTTAGTGTGTGGGAGTACAATTTGGCCAAATTCTTTGGAAGCCAACAACTACTTATGATACTAAGCTGCTGGACGGCAAGCACCCCTGAAACAAGGAATATAGACCCTGAGATTGTTGAGCCATTAGCACCAGTCAATTATAGCATGTGTTTATCTAACTTGCATTGCTCTATAATTAAATAGACTATTCTTGTAGTCATTGTATATTATAAACTTGTGTGACATTGCACAAGACCAATGAAAAAGAGGTTGGAGAATCATTAGAGAAAGGTAAATGCATAAATACCACTTTATGATCATAATTAATTATAAATGATCATACTATTTTCATACTTCTAGGCAAGTTGCCACATAAATTATCTAAAAGAAAGGATGCTCCAATTGAGGAACAGAAGGGATGAAGATGAAAGAGAACAAGATTGAGGGGAGTATCTATCATCTAATAAAGATGACGAAGGGGACAGATCATATGAGGGGACCCTCTGAGGATAAGGCGATGCCTAACCAAGGGATGGAGATACTTAGCATTCATTGAAGTCCCTCAAAAGAAACCGTTGAAGACCTTGATTGGACTACATTCAAATAGCTGTAAAAAAATATTGATGATATTAACGTATCAAATGATGGATTTCACAAAACAAGCACTCCAAAAAAGCTAGACTTGTTGGATGAGAAGTAATTAGACATAATCCAACTCTTTCTCTTAGAGGCAATAAATAAATTCTTGAATTGTTACATGAATTCAATCTTTTTTCTAGTAAATGCATATTTTTCCATGGTTATGATCTTTATGGCCTATAAAATATTATTATAGTCATATATACTACTTTCTGAGCATACTAGTTTATTTCTAATTACATTTGTTAGGTTTGATCATATCTTTAGAATTCTAGCCACATAATCTTTTATCAAATCATTACAAAGTGTTTTCTAGTCATATGCGATTAACTTTTAACATAATTTGTAGCAAATTTATATGAAGTCATCTTGTTCTTTTTGTGACAAGGACTCTTCATGAATTTTTGTTTGGAAATTTCACATCCAAGGACATTATTGATGGCTATGTGTGTATTCTATGAGAGAGTATGAAGTCTAGTCCCAATGAGCATGTTCCATTAGCAATTTGTTCAACCATGCATGTTTGCCGCAGCAACATAGGGATTTGACAATATAGAGAGAAGCATGTGGACAAACTTTGATAAGGATTTCAATGAGACCATTGTCATGATGCTGATAATTCGAGACTCACATTATCATTTGTTACTTACAAATTTTGAGCAAAGCAAGTACTAAACACTACACTTCAATCAAGGGCGCTAAATATAATGTAGTCACACATGAAGTGGTATGATTACTTGCACTTTTAAATGACACCTAAGAATCTTTTTCTACTTATGAGTTTGTTTGAATTCTCCTAGAGGTACCTATTTGAGAAGCATATGTTTGAGCAGCACAAAGTATATCACCTATTCTCTTGGCAAGAAATAACTCACATGCAGTCTTGTTCCTATCAAGTTTGACATATATATTGTAATCTTCATCTTAGATTTCATCATTTTTTTAGTTTTGATCAACACAAACTGTTTCTAGTCATATATTTTGGTTGCACAAGTCTATTGATTGTAGGACTTTTGTTTTATAATTCACAAATCTCCTCTTAAAAAGATTAGATGTTGAGATAAACTTGTTGACATTCTTGTGTTACATCATTAAGTTTGCAACCAATATTATAATAGATGACTTAGGCCCAATAAGAAACATGCATTTGAGATGGCTACCTCATCAGTAAGAATCAAGCCACTTGCAAACATCCCTCCATGAAAATAATTGTAGATTGTTTGACATTGGTAAACTTATTTTGTTTTCTATGATGATTGAGGGTAATTTATGTGATAACTTGTGATAATTTTGGCTAATTTATTTCAATATTTGATATATTTGTAGTCAATTTGTTGCATGCAAATAGATCAAACTCCTGTATTTTAGGTATTTTTAGTCATATATGACTAGTTGAGATCATATTATTTGATTTTTAGCTATACAAACTTATTATGTTTGCTAAATTCTCCTTACGTAGCATATACAAAATAGTCATATACAAAAACATTTCTTATATTGCAAAGCATTGAAAAATAATATAAACTAAGTGTTACATAAAAATTAAGCATAAGCCTAGATGCAAAAATAAGTGAATAAAAGCATAATTGCAAGGCACCTTCAATTTGCAACGATTGTATTGCATGCTTTCCTATTATGCCCAACCTATTTGCATCGCCCACATCGCAGTGGCCTTATATTAAAGACTTGCAACTCGATGTGCCTTTGCTATGGACGGCTTGGTTTGCTTTTTGATGATAGGTGGTCTCATTCTCAAATCTTGATTGTCATATGATTTGTTAATATCATGTATCAAGAAAATAATATCTTCATATGTGGTTTTACAGCCACTAATGATAAAGTAATCATCAACGAAACAATCAACTTGGTTGTTGGTTAAGAGAATTTAAGTGTATACGTGTATGCACTACAACCCTACCACCTATCAAACATCATAGTTGCAAACATGTTCCGTAAAATCCAGATCATTTATCTCATATTTGATGATCTCAAAGTGATTCACATCCAACCTATCAACATTGAGCAACCAACTCTCTTAAAGAGTACTTCTAAGTGTCTTTTTAATTTTAGGAGTAAGATGCTCGTGCCAACTCTCAAACATGCAACATCGATTTACTGAACGTTTGAGTATGTCTCCCTCCATCCTAACCTCACTAAGTGATTGGTCAAGTGTTTTCATGTTTGACTTATTCATCATTCATCCTAGTGATATAACTTTATTAAATCCCAACATCTTTCAAAGTCTTTGATAGGCTAAGTCTAATATTACGAAAATTTATTTTAAAATGTCGTAAGCAATACCCATGTGGTAATTCCAAAAAAATATATTTTATAGCATTAATAGTCTTTTTTACCTACCTAATATGAATGTAAATGTCTTATAATATTCTCTATTACTCTCTAAAGCAATAATAATATTTTCAACAAATTAGGCCCAATTTACTTTTGTCTCATTATTAACAATTGCAAAGGCAAAGTAGAAAAAATCCATCAAATAATAAAATAGTTAGGCTAAACTTGCTTGCTAAGGATATAATATAAATAATAACCACTATATATGATTGCTTATTTCATAATACAACCACTTATTATTACATAATATGATAACTAACCTTCATTTTTTGTCTTTGTCTATTGTACCAAACAAAATGATATCGTATTTATATAATAGATGAGTGTCATCCATAAATAAAAGTAGCCAACAACCTATCTTGAAGTTTCTAATGTGTATATCAAAGCAAGAAAAAAGCCCTAAAAAACCTACCTCTCTTGTTTAATATCTATGATACTCTTCGGATTGATCTCACATACCATATCCTTTTATCGAAAGAAAAGGTTATAAAATATCACATGATTGTCATGGATATAATTTTTTGTCATCTCTTTACTGTGCCAAGTTTAATTGTATTTAACATGAATACCAAATTCATTCAACAATTCATTTTGGAGCTCCGTAGCTCTCAAAAGAGATTGTGCTTTCAACTTAGGCATTACAATCTTATTAATCCATCTCTTTGAAGTTTTGAAATGGAAGCGTGTGGCTACACCCCATATATGTATGCATTAATTCGTATATTTTGACAACAAACATAAAAATAGAGTCATCTTTGGAAGCATAAATATGCCAAACTACATGTTATATCTAGACATTTAACAATTACTTTTATTTCCTCATTTTTTGCAAAAACAAATTAGAATTACGCCTTATAGCATAGTTTTGCAATGCATCTCTAAAATGATTTGCATCTTCAAAACGTTGGTCGGCACCTAAAACATCATCGTCCCACGAGACCAATACCATGTAATGATTTTGTGATTATAATCCATCTAGTTCAATGGCACTTTAACAATGCTTTTGTACATCTCACTTTTACTGAAAAAGTAAAACAAGATCTATGTCAAATATTTGATACAATCAACTTGAGTACTATGATATACTAAGTTGTAGATTTCAATTTAACCCTAAAGTAACTACTTTATGCACATATCTTAGGTGTTATACTAAAAATAATTCTAAAGAAATTAATTTTTGTAATATATGCAAAAATCTTAACTATTTTTCTCGAAATAATTCTAAGGTAACTGCTTTTCTACCTTTATGCACATCTAACATTCATTATGCTCCGAATGGTGACATAGTAACTACTTTCTACAATGTATGCACATACCAATGATGGTATTCAGAACTATCCTAGGAATTTATATATGCATATATTGAAAGCATTATACATAAAACAATGGTAATGTAATTACTTTTCACAATAAAATGATTGGATTGAGTGCATAACATGATAGAAATAAGACAACTTATAACGAAAAAGAACGCAATGACATACATGAAATGTGAAATATAAGAGAAATTAAACACACATGGGCAAAATGAAAAATACATTTTCAATGCTTCACATATCGCCCATTTCTTTATTCGGGAGTAGACATACTTCGTTGAACTCATATTACTCTATTTTTGGATTACGGATCTCAAGAAGGGTACAAATTATTTGGCCGATAACTAATGAAAGATCTTTCGGTGAATTTCAAAAATTATAGGAAATTTTCAATAATTTCAAAACTTTTTTTGGAGGACAAGGGGGTGGGTTTGGGATTTTTTTGGCTAAAAGAAATGACAAGCTGAAAATATCTGCCATTCAATTGTTGTTTGAGATTAGCCACAGCCAAGTCAAATACAGAAGGCATTGTTGTGTGAAACTAAACATGTCTAAAACTGCAAACTTGTAAACCTGTTTAATGCAAGTAAACAAATTTTGAGATTTGGTTTGAGGAAACATGCATTAGAACAAGCAAAAAAAATAAGGCCTAAAAACACAAGTCATTAGGGCACCATTTGGTTTGAGATCAGAATTAGGATTAATATCAAGATTAGTGAATCACTTTTGTAGACTAATATTTTTTTATCAAAATTAATGCTATAATAATTTAAAGTTCGAAAAACTATTTAATTTTTTATAATAATTTAATTTAATAACAGTGTAAAATAAATAATATTAATTTTATAAGGAAAAAAATAATTCTAGAAAATACTGATTCTGATCCTGATACCAAACCAAATAGTGCCTAGCAGATTATGATCCCATATTTAATTGCACAACGTCAATGCCTCCCATTTTTCATGAGAAGTTCTAGTGCATCACTAAAATGTAAGCATAGGGCAAAAATTAATCATAAATTGGGGGAAAGAATTATAATCCATCCTTCCAAGTTCTCATATGTTATTTCTCAGATAACAACAGTCATATTTTGCTAATCAGTATTTGAAGCAAAATGTCCAACTGCCACCATATCTCCCTAACACTGTAAGAGAGCACCAATGATTCCATTGTTCTTAATATGGAGCTGCTGGAAACCAACAAGTAATCAACTAAAAGTCCAAGCAAATGCTAATCAAAAGGAGACAGTAGATTATATACTAAAACTTCATAAAATCTGTATGTTCTCCAGATCAAGAAGTCACTTCAAACAGTTGTCAGCAAGCTCTTCAAATAGAAGTAAATTTTCCTTCCTTATCTGTGGTATCCACTTATCTTGATACTTCACCGACATTCATTCTCATGATCCAGATATAAAACTGCAAGGTTAGAATCTTAGAACGAACAAAAAGTCCTTATCAAATTAATGTCCAGCTACATAATCCTAAACTGGTTAGTGGAAAACAATCTCTAGAAGCTCTCAGAACTATAAAATTCAAATTTCATAGTAACCAAACACCATCA
Organism: Trichopus zeylanicus subsp. travancoricus; assembly: GCA_005019695.1. NCBI lineage: Eukaryota > Viridiplantae > Streptophyta > Magnoliopsida > Dioscoreales > Dioscoreaceae > Trichopus > Trichopus zeylanicus. The sequence goes on from RXID01014304.1 coordinate 327,606, forward strand.
AGCATCAAAGAGCAAAAACGGAGTGGATTAACAGGTTATTCGATCAAATCACCATCTAGGCTACTGTGAACAAATGAATCAAGATGAGCGGATAATAGATAAACCTTGGGCAGCTAAAACAGTATTAACTATTTCAATCTAATTTAAAACCAAAAAACAAATGCTTCTCTAATGAGAAGATGAAAGCAAAGACAAACCTAGCCTTGCTTGGTGCCACCCAAACCATCTTCCTTGTTTTCAAAAGCTTGCATTTTTTATCTTTGATTTTGATCCTATGGAACTAAATCTCTATCTAGTTCCTCATGTCACTGAACTCCATGCCTCTGGAAGTCTGTAAAATGTCAGGAGGAACAAAATGGCAGACATTTAGAGATAGCTTACCAAACAAAAAAAAACTAAAAATGATCATGAGAAGGTAGAAGTTCTGTAGTAAAGGCTATGGCATAACAAGAAGAGTTGCTATTTAAAAATGAATTTGTAATGGAAGTCTGATGTTTAGGGATACACGGTGATATTGAAGACAGTACAGTTTTAGATAAAGATGCTGACAAAAGGATACTTTGTGACATGAGTAGCAAGGCAAAAAAGAACTAGAGGAGTGGAAGATCATAGACACTTAGACAGATATACATAAAATTTACAGGCACTGTCATGGAATCTGAAAAGATAGACTAGGAGGCATCATCTCCTAGATAAATTGCAAGAGGAGAAACATAACATCTTCTAAGCTAAATAGAGTATCAAAGGGAAGGGTGACAGATATTTAAGGCAGAGCAAATGGGAGAAGCATTTAAAATTATATTTTGAGCATGCTCATGTTAAGAAAATAGGATTTAGCATGCAGAACAGGAACTTTGGCAACAAACGGAATGATGGGAAAGAACAACCAGCGAGACCATATATAAATGTTTTTTTGACAACCCATCTAATTGACCAAATGAAATAACAAAAACTAAACTTTAATATTTCTGAGCCTTGTGAAGATGAAGAGTACACGCATCTGGACCCTGGCCAGATAAAATCAACTTTGGAAACCAGTTTTAGTTTTCAAGACATAGTTCTCCAAAAACAAGTCACTGAAGCAGATGGCAACCTAAAACATTGGACACAATCCATAGACATGCGTTGTAGTCAATAAAAGCGACCAACATGGAAACCAGAACATTCAGAAAAGATCGATCCTTGCTAGATGAGCATTTGCAATTCGGAGTTCGAAGCAGACGGTTGCACATAAAACAAGAGATTTCAGCATTTCCGAACCTAAAACATCACGCATGATCGGCATAACACTAAGCAAAAGCAGGGCATCCAGGAAAGGTTCTAAAAGAAATCATGTCTCTACAAGCAGTGTAAATGGCTGACAAAACAATTTCATCGATCAAATAAACCGAAAAATATGGAACTTTTAACAGCCAGACATCTGAAGCAAGGGTTCTGATCATTTCAGCCACCAAAAAAACAAAAAAAAAAATTTCAAATTCAACCAGATGAGAACAATATTGTACTTCCTGAAGACAATCTGACAATGGCGATCCTTTAAAAAGAAAAAGAAAGAAAATTTCGGCAGATAAGCATAGGAAAGTGATGTGAAAAAGATCAAATGGCAGCAGATTCTTCAGAAAAAGATTAAAAAAGATAAAGAAATCCCAGAAGAATCATACATGGATGGAGGAAATGTGAATTCCCAGCTCCAAATCTCAAGCACCTCCTCCATTACTCCTCCAATCCTTTTCGAAGAAGAAGCAGGAGAAGGACCGGAGCGGACGGGTTGGTGGCGAAGTGGAATCGGATCCTCGTGCCAACTGGGATTTCCGACCGGGTGCCCAGCACCCGATATCTTTGTCGCGACGAATTTACCCCGAGCCATAGTATTCTTACCATGGTTGGATTTTTCGGCCGAGACCGAAACCATATTATAAATATCGTTTTGGTTTAGAGTTCTCTATAGCATGTTGAAGGTGGCAGTTCCCGCACGAGATTGCGGACGAGCTTGGGTGCGCGCAGCGGGCTCGGGCCGGCCGTGGCCCATGCGGAGCGGGCATAGGGTGCTCGGGGCGGCCGCAAGGAGTGCAGGGCGAACGCAGGACTCCGGCGGCGAGCTCGGCATGTGCAGGGCGAGCGCAGCGCGCGTGGGACAAGCTCAGCGCGTGCGGGGAGACCACAGTGTGCGCGGGACGAGCTCTAAGTGTGCAGGGCGACCGCAGCGCGCGCAAGGTGAGCTCAGCACGCGCGAGGCGAGCGCAGCACGCTGGCGGCGAGCTCCGAGCGCGTGGGGCGACCGCAGCACACTGGCAGCAAGCTTAGCAAGCTCGGGGCGACCGCAGCGCACCCACGGCGAGCTCAGGGCGCCGGCGGCATCCACGGCATCTCCGGCGAACTCAGCAGCCACGACATCTCCGGCATCTCCTCGCGGCGAGCGCAGCTCCCCCCAAGAGCGCAGGTCAGTCGGCGACCGACGCTTCCCCCCGCTCTCAGTTTAGGGTTTACTGTACTTGTTTGTTTTATTTAGTTAATCACGTTTTATTTAGTTAATCACGAATATAATCACTGTGAATTAGTACTATTGCCTTATTTTTTTTCCGGAAATTAGGGATGGATGGTTGTCGGTTGGTCGGTTGGTATTGATTGATTGATTAATTACTTTATTTTTACCCGTGAATCACGGGTGGATGGGTTGTGGGTCTTGTGGCTTATATATACTTAGTGTAAACAGATAGATGTTTGCAAACAATTTTATTTGAGTGTTCAGCTGTCTTAGTGAAAGAGTTTTGTGGATCAGCAATCTATTTCTATTTTAGTTGCAGAGGTATGAAATTTTCAGTTTGATAATTGATGTATCATAATTTTCAGTTTCCGTTGGTACTAATTGATGTATCATACATACTATGTATGTTGAGAATTGAATTGAAATAAGGAAGATCAAACTATTTAATATTATTATTATTATTACTTGTTTATGTCTTATGGATCTGCTAAATTTGCATTATGCGTATATGTCTTATGGGTCTGCTAAATTGAAACAGTAATATGATCAATTACCAAAAATTAAGGAGCCAAAGTTAAGAAAAATAGTTTCCCAGGACCAATAACTAAAGATTTGCTGCTACGTATTAAATTATTAAATTATTTAAATTACGTATTAAATTATTTAAATTACGTAAAATTATGTATTTTATATTAAAGTATGTATTAAAATGTTAATTTATGGATTAAATTATGTATGGAATTTATAAATTATGCATTAAAATTAAAATATGTATTACGTATTAAATTACGTATTTTGTATTAAAATATGTATTATGTATTAAATTATGTTTTAAATAATATATTATGTATTAAATTACGTATTGTGTATTAAATTATGTATTTCATATTAAATTATATAATAAAATATGTATTAAATTATGTAGTATGTATTATGTATTAAATTATATATTATGTATTAATTTTGGTATTAAAATTATGTATTAATTATATCGTATCTATTACGTATTAAATTATGTATTATGTATTAAATGATGTATTACATATTAAATTATGTATTAAATAGTAAATTATGTATTATGTATTAAATTATGTATTACGTAGTACATTATGTATTAATTTACGTATTAAATTATGTATTACGTATTATGTATTAAATTAACGTAAAAATTAGCTAATAAATCAAGAAATAGGTTAGTAAATCCTAAACCCTAAATCTTATATCATAAATATAAAGTTATTTATTGCTATGTACATTAGTTACTTTTTAATTATTTATTAAATTACGAATTGTGAAAATAGAGTTTTTTTTCCTTAATCATAGGTAAATTTTCTTCAGTCAACATTTGTTCTGTCACTGCTACTATTGTATTGCATATGGCTCCAAAACAAAACACGTCTCGTGATGACGATATTGCATGACAACACTGTGAATTAGTGGATACAGAAAATCGTAAAGTTCGTTGTAAATGATGTGGTCGTGTGCTTAGTTCTGGAATTACAAGATTAAAAGAGCATTTAGGAGGAGTGACCGGCTCAGTTCGGCCATGTGAAAAAGTCCCGAATGAAGTGAGACAAACATTTCGGGCAATAGTACAAACCGACAGAGAAACTAGAAGAAAGGATAAGGCCAAAAAATCACGCTTTGAGTAAGAACTTCTCAACCACTGTAATCCAGATCCCAGGCAAATTTTTGATGATGAAGACGGTGATTCTGAGGTTCAGGAAGTACTTCGCGAAAGTCGAAGATTGTACGAGAAAACTCAAGGTGGTGCTAGCACTTCCGACACAATTCGTGATCGTCGAACTACTAGTTTCAGAGAACGACGTACATAACGACACACACCTGCCTCTTAAGGAGTAAGAGGGGATTTTCATCTTCTTGACATTGGATCTATATATATTTCTCCAATTGACCCATTTCTATTGAAACCAAGAGATGATACTCAAATAAATTTGAGAACAGTATCAACTGATTTTCGAAAGGCAAAACAGTGGTTGGGTAAAGCAGTATCCAAATTTTTTTTCTACAATCATGTTCTATTTCATTTAGCAGATGGCGATTACTATCATGGAATGATACGTGCTGCTCAAGAGATTGGCCCAGGAGTTCCTCCACCAAGTGCTCGTGAAATTTCTGAAAAGTATCTGAATCTTGAAATTGAAGAGGTGATTGCTTTTATCCAGACCTTCTACAAATATTGGAATGAATTTGGGTGTACCTTGATGTGTGATGGATGGAAGACACAAAATAGTAAAGATTTGATAAATTTTTTAGTATATTATCCTGAAGGGACCGTTTTTCTCAAGTCAGTTGACACAACATGGGAGTCGAAGACTGGTAATTTCTTATATCATCTGATTGATAGTGTCATTGAGGAGATTGGGGAATCAAGAGTGGTACAAGTCGTAACTGATAATGCAACTCCGCTGGTATATGCTGGGAAAAAGTTAATGCAAAAAAGAAAACATCTTTTCTGGACACCTTGTGCAGCTCACTCTATTGACTTAATGCTGAAGGATATGGATAAGGATCCTGATATTAGAAAAGTGGTTGAGCAAGGTCAGAAATTGACGTCATTTATTTATAACCATGTTTGGTATCTTGAACTGATGAGAAAGGAAACACGGAGACGAGAGATTATCAGGCCAGACATTACTCGGTTTGCTACACAATTTATCTCCTTGGATTCCCTGTATACTCATCGACAGGCACTGAAGAGATTATTTGCCAGTGAAGAATATGATGCACATTATTTGAGGTTGAAATAGTCAGAGAAAATTCTTTCTGAAAAATTCTACAATCAAGTCATAGACGAAAGTTTTTGGGAATCAGTTGAAAAAGTAATAAGAATCTTCAGTCCATTAGTTAACGTGCTTCGAATTGTTAACTCAGATGATCATTCGCAGATGGGGTTCTTATATGAAGCAATAGAACGAGCAAAATTGTAAATAAAATGATATATAGGAACAATTGAATTTTGCAAATGGGAGAAGATTATTGATCATCGTTGGGACAAAACATTATCCAAAGATATTCATACTGCAGGTAATTGAGTAAAGAGTCATTTTATAGCACTTTACTAAGTTATAATGATACTATTGTTGATTCATATTTAATCATCTTGTAGGGTACTTTCTGAATCCAATATTTCAATATAGCGATGAGGTCAACAATAGTAATACCATTCTCGAAAAGCTACGGAAGGTAATCGAGCGGATAAAGCAAGATATGAGAACAAGAATATTGGCATTGCGCAAGGTAAATTATGTATTAAATTTTTTTTACATAATTAAGAAAGTTCTTAACTTGAGTACGTTCATTAAACAGGCTGACGATTTCAAAAATAAAGTCAAGGACTTTGGCACACAACAAGCAATTATAGCTATTAGGGGTGATACTCCTGATATAGTTGATATTCAATAATTATACATATTTGCTAATTAAATTTATATCAACTTATTAATAATTTTTTCTCATAAATTACAGCTAGATGGTGGAGTATTTACGGGCAACATGCAGCACCTAATCTTGCAAAGATAGCCATCAGAATTTTAAGTCAAATTATTTCAAGTTCACAATGTGAGAGAAATTAGATAACTTTTGGATTGATCCATACGAAGACGAGAAATAGACTTAAAATGGAAAAATTGGAGAAACTTATTTTCTACCATTATAACATGCGTTTAAGAGCCCAAAACTTACAGAGGAGAAGATCACCGGAGGATGAGGTAATCAACTTGTTTGCCATATTTGAAGACGATGATCGTCTGAGAGAGTGGATTCGAGAAAGAGAAGAACCTGTCTTAAATCATCCTGAAACACAAGAAGCTATTCGTTGTCTCTTAAACGAAGAAGCGGAAGAGGAAGCTGACAAAATGCAGAATACTTCTGATACAAGTGATAATAGTAATGGTGGTATAGCTAGTAACGTCAATTTTCAACAATCACAATATGACGACTCATCTTCATCTTTTCCACAGTATGGAGGAAATGAGTTTTTGGACTCTAATTTATATGGCGGTTATGTGCCACAATATCCATATGATTCACATGGTGGATAAGATGTCAATCAAGGTCCAATAGATAATGCGAGCTCTAGTTACTATGACGGTTATCAGAGTGAGATGTCTTCATACAATCCAGAATATCATCAGTCAATGCAGTACTATACGACTTCATACTATCTGCATGCTGAACAATACTATCGATCACAACTCCATCGTATTGATGAGTATGGTGATGAAGAATACCAATCTTTTCAAGATCCACCTCAGAACAGCATGTAGTTATAAGATGTGGATTTATATCATGTATGAAATGATGTTTTCATCATTATCTTAAATTGATATCTTATTGTACTTTTATGATATTTAAATTTAATGTTTATATGGTTTATTTTATCGCATGATAATTTATCTATTTCATTAGCACAATTTATTGTAATCTTTTCCTTCTGACGCATTTTTTATTATCTATTTTATGTTCATAAATACTGACAATTATAAAATAATTATTTTTGAAACAGATAATGACAAATCCAGATGATTATATTACAGTTCCAGACCAATTAACACTGCAAGCAGGAAGAATAATTATGTCAATTCTTCGCCAAAAACTTATATTTTATTGTAGAATGATTCCACCTTCGGCCTATGATCTACTTGGACAAGCATTAATTGAACAAACATTATAAAACCATGAAAGAGTCAATGATCAAATTTATTGTGCCTCTCAACAAGGTTCACTTAATGCTATCAATCAGCGTCTTGCCGCAATTTCCCCTGAACACTTCGCACAGTATGATATTTATTTCTCATAAGTTATTGGACCACTTTTACTATGTGTTGTTAATTAATATAGTTATCATTTTCATTTTGGACATTCGATGTATAGTTATACTTCAGAATCGCTGCCATGAGATCGCACAAATCTAGTTGTTCTGTCTCGTATGCTTATGAATGCTCGTCCGGATCATCCAGGTACTGAATTTGTAATTCCACACCCAGATGTTCCAAATTCAACTGATGATGATTATGATGATTAGTTGTATTATCTTAGAATTTATAAATTATGTATGTGTGAAATACATTTTAATGAAAAGTTAAATATGTTTATGTTAATTTTAAACTTTTAATTATATTCATATTATTTCTTGTATATTTTTTTAATACACTAATATATATTAAAAGTAGACTATATCAGTGACTAACTATCAAAATTAATTTTATTAACTTAAATAATATTTAATATTATGGTAAAATTAATTATAAATTCATTTCTAATTTTTCAAATTTTTTCAAATTTTTTCTAATATTTTATCGTATTTTTAGTTTGAAGTCAAAGTACAGTCAAAATATAGTCAAACTCTGGTCAACACCCAATTAATAATTAAAAAAAATCTTTCAACCGAAACCGAAATGGCAGAAATTGAAACCGAAACAGCCAAAACGTATTGGTTTCACTGGATTCCGAAATCGAAACCGATATTGCACTATAAAACGTTGATTCTTACCCTCCGTTTTAGGAAGTGGAGACTAGGGTGTTTGTGACTCAGTGGGTATTTTAGTCTTTTCCATAATTATTTCCTAATCCCGCAGATTGACGTCCGTCTCGCAGTGGAAAAAAAATAAATTCAAGTTTCTAATGTCAAAATCAAGGTCAGTTTCCTTTATAAACTCTCATTACCAACATTGAGTAATCAAACTGGCTGAAACACCACCAAACTGCTAGACAAGATCGCAATTCATCCGCTACGAAGTTTGATGATATTGGACGAAAATAGTACACTAGCCATACATACCCAGAATACCAAATTCAAAGTTGAAGAGGCCTAAAGAACAAAAATAACAGCACAATATCAGTATAAATCTGGATGCCTTTACAACCCAAAACCTTTTGAGCCAAAACCCATTTAAACTGCCTCTATCATGTTTATTCTAGTACACATATCTAATTTTTCTTCCTGGAGGTTTTCTGGGAGGGTTTCTTGGAGGATTTCTTCAAAGATTTTTTGTTGGGCTTAAATTTACTCTATTTGGATGTTGAATCTTGCTCCTTTTCCCTTCTCCGTTTCTTCTCTCCTTGCACAATGAACATTGTCATAGCCTGTTCCACAGTTAATTTGAATCGAGATTGATTCAGCATTCACCGAGATAAAGTTACAACAAAAATATAGAACTTGCCTTGTTAACATCAAGAATATTATCCGAGTTTTTGGACATCAGCCTGTTAAGAATTTTCTCAGTTTGCTGCTTCTTGATTGACCCTATTCCTTTTCCTTCCACCACTGGGAGGAACTATCAAAACCATGCAGCAATAAAATTGAAATTAGTTTGCAACAGAAACCATTTAGAATAACAAATCTGGCCTTCAGATTCTAAGATTCAAACCTTACGGTACTTCCCAGGATGCTTTGCAGGTTTCTCTCCTGGAAGCTTTTTGTCAAATTTCCCACCACTTGCAGTTGCCATTGCTGCCATCCCAGCTACATTCTCAAGCTCTCCCTTGCTAGCTTTCTTTCGGACCTCTGTCTTAGTTCCTGTGATGGGCAATGCTGTTGCCGCAAATTGTACATGACCAAAAAAAGCAAAATGAAATAAAAGAAAATATAACTCTAATAGAGCAAGCTATAAAGGATAAAGTTCTGTTTAGCGACTTGGGGCTTCAGAGTAGCAGTAAGAGATAATTTCATACATTCAGCGAATTTAAACACATCACACTGAATCTGTGTTTATTATTTTTTTATTTTTTTTATTTTTGAGTAACTGGGATTCACCATTAAAGCCAAGCTTTAAACAAAATTTGAACCAATGACCTCTCACATAAAAGAGGTTGGTACAACCACCAAGACAATCCTTGAGGTGTAGTCTATGTTTATTGACACACTAATAATCCCTAAATATTTGAGTTTGCTTCCATCTTAATGATGTGAGGGATTTTGAGAAATTAAAAACTAGCTATAAGAAACACTTGGCACTAGGAATAATAGCAACAATATATGAAAAGGAAGGCAAAAACAACCTCGGCAAGGCACCAGCTTTTGCGATTCTTTTCTTGCTTTTCAACTCGCTTCTTCTTTTCCTTCTTTCTTTTGCTGAAAGGATCCCCCCCTGGCTCTGCAACAGCAACATTTTGAGAATGAGGAAAATTTTCAGAAAAAATTGAAGTATGCCAGCAAGAACAATTGTACAAAGACACACCCAATGCACTTCTGCACTTTGTTTTATTCTTAAATCAAGTTAATCAAAACAATAACAGTATAAAAATTAAATATCAATGGGAGATTAAGCATAGGACAAATCATCTAGAATTTTAAATTTGACATCTGATTGGAGCATGAAATATTGAAATTTTAATCTGAGGATATTGAACACATGAATACAAAGAAAGGAGAGAGAAGGAAGTTAAGAAGCCTAAACCTCAAGAATGGACAATTCACTCAGCCCAATACAATTAGTTAACTGAAATTCAAATTTAATCAACATTTATTTCGATTTCCAAGCACCCACATGTTTTCAAATAGTAGTGCTGATAACATACATTATTTCATTTTGCTATTATTGAGGCCAATATACCAACCCATATGAAAAGCCAATAAAAGTAAACCATAAAAACAAAGTACATAAGATGGATGAATTGGGGATTGGAAAAACCTTTGAAGAAAACAAACAACAAAATTTCATTTTCAAAAATATACTAAAAAAAGAAAAGAATGTTACATTTAGTTTCTTATAATCATTAAGAGTACGATTGGAAAGTGAGTAAGAAACATTCTTATCGTGATTAGCAGGACAAGTAGAAAGATTACTAGTTAAGCTAATGGCGATGATCGCTTTTTTATTCACTTTCCAAACATACCTAAATGATATTCATTTTGTCTATCTGCAAAAAAAAATAATAATAAATAATAAATGAAGATATACTAATTAAAAAAAAATTCAAAAGGCATAACAAGAATGGCTGTGAAACCTGAAAATCTTTCTAAAAGATGTATGAAACTCTATTCTGATGCTACGTACAATGTCAGAGGTAAAGGCATGTTTTTGGTCATGCAAAATTATATCTTTATTTGAAATTAAGTTCGACCAACTATAGTTGAAAAGAAAGTGTACACTAAGAACTGCTGCTCTACTCATTGAAAGTCATAATCATCACATGGGACTGGTATTCAAGAATCTAGAATCTAACTAGGAGCACAGATGAATCCATATTATGAATATAAATCCAAAACATTAGTAATAGTATCTCCGTATAGCATTTCAAGAGAATATTTACCAAAATTTTATGTCAGTGGGTCCTATTTCTTTAAATTCATTAGTGCATTCCATTGTTGAACTACAAAGAGTGCTTCATCAGGGGGCAATGAAAGGAGAACACAAAGTTATGCTACCATCTGTTGGTTTAGATTCAAAACACACACACAGACACTTACCATCTGTAGGTTTGGCCTCGATAATTGGTATATCTTTGTCATCATTCACACGATCATAACCATGACTTCTCTTCCAAGTGCAAGTTTGCTCATCAAAGACACACTTGTCTTTTGTACGCTCCTTTATTCCTACAAGCATGGACAGAAAACATTATCCAGCATAAAAATTAACTGGCTCTTACATCTACATTGCTTCAGTATTTATAGTGCTCAAGATAGCAAACTTTTTGTTTGGGCAAACTGCTCCCACTTTGTTGGAGGTTTAGGCTTTGGGAGCTGCATCCAAGTACACAATTACAATTATAAATCCAAAGAAAAAAGATGGCATCTTAAAACTAAGCCAAGCAATATTGCGAGAACTTCAAAGTTAGCACACAAGTTGAACCCAATTAAAACTATGCCTCCAAGAAAACCAGAGTTAACCACTTGGGATTAGTAACCGCATTTCTTTCAGCAAGAGACGTCATTATCAGATATGGAAAACCAGATAGAAAAGAAAATCAGAAACGTCACATGCTTCTCCCTGGGAAGCTTGGTAGTTGGCTCCGGCAACCGAACAATAGGCCTATCGGGGTCCTCAGTAGACGGCAAGCTAAACAGCGCATTGGCCACCGCCTGCACGAGCTCCGTGGCCTTCTCCAAGCACTGGCTGGTTAGCTCCCCCTATCCGAATTCAAGCATAAACCTTTCTAAGCAAAGAAAAGCATATTTCGATAGCAGAGGCTTAAACCCTAGAAAAAGCGGCAGAAAGATTGGATTTTGAGGACGAACCTGGAGTCGGGGAGGGAGGGGAAGTGGTGGAAGGGGTCGTAGGCCATGAGGTTGCCGAGATCGACCTGGTACTTGTCGGCCTCCATTGCTAAGGTTCAGCTTCTTCACACAAAGCTCGGGGTTTTGGAGCGACTCCAAGGGCTGCGGCAAATCGCAGTTTAAATCGGGGAAAGCAATCAAGCCTGATTGTAGTCAATCGGTTAGGGCTTATTTGATTTGGATCAAAATTAAGATGAGTTTATTTTAAAATTATTTTTTTATTAAATTAATATTATTTATTTTATATTATTATTAAATTAAATTATTATAAAAAAATTAAATAAATTTTCGAACTTTAAATTATTGAAGTGTTAATTTTGATAAAAAGATATTAGTTTATAAAAGTAGTTCACTAGTTTTGATTTTGATTCTGGTCCTTATCCCGAATCAAACAGTGCCTTAGGATTTGATTTAGATCCATCTCGATCCAGTCCGATCTGAATCAATCTGACCACGGTGAGTATTGAACCGAATTGGTTTATACTTATTGGACTGACCTGATATAGTAGGACTGTTAAATGGACAAAAGAGTTTAATAGACTCATGGATCGAGCATGCTAAAAGGTCGTTTAAAATACCCAACGGATCTTAATAGATCCATTGGGTTTTAAATTTATTTAAAAAAATTTATTGGAGACTCGTTGGGAATTTGTTGAGAACTCGTTTAGGCATCACTTTACTAATGAAATATATTAATTTATTTTTAGCCACCACTTTAGCATATCATTAGAAACAATAAATATAGATATTAGTAGGCCTTAATGAGTCTAGTATAAATTTAATAAATCGAATCCTAAAGAAGCTTAATATAAAAGTTAATGGGTCTTAACAAGTTTCAGCCCGCCTCAAGCCCGTGTGAGCTAGCTTTGGGTTTGTCCAAGCCCGTGCAGGTTAGGCCCATTACTAACTCTAAATATTGGGCTCCCTTAAGGTATGGTACCACAAAAGTATTAGGCCCCGTTTGGTTTCGGATCAGGATCAGGATCAGCTCATTTTAGAATTATTTTTTTTCTTGTAAAATTAATATTACTTATTTTACACTGTTATTAAATTAAATTATTATAAAAAATTAAATAATTTTTCGAACGTTAAATTATTGAAGCATTAATTTTGATAAAAAATATTAGTTCACAAAAGTGGTTTACTAGTCTTGATCCTGATCTAGAACCAAATGGTGTCTTAAGGAGTAGCTCCTTTTGGTTAGTGCAATTAGTAGAGGGTTTTTTGGTTCTCATGGTCTACAAAAGCCTGATTTCTAATTCTTAGTTCAGTTTTTGCATGATCACAAAACTAACTAATTTGGTGGTTCAAGAAATTCGACCATAAGAAGTATAACGAACCATCAACTGATTTGCGTGGCTCATGGCGATGCATCAATTTTGATAATACACTAATTTAACATGAGAATTGATCCTCATGCCATGGTAACCAAGATATCGACCATGAAATTGACATTCGAGGTAATACCACTGAAGTTAAAATAGGCTTGGTGGCATGAGCAATGCACACCCTGCAAAGTATATATCATGAGGCCTAACGAAAAATATAATAGGTGGCTTGGCCCATATCTGGATACAATCGATTATTTAAAGAAACTAGAAAATAAGGATCTAGGAAAGATCCTTGATATAAAATCAGGGAGTGATATCAATCAAATAAGTAGAGTCCAATATAATTAGGATTAAAATCATAAGACTCCTAGATCTAATGAAAGATCTCCTTAACCTATAAAACAGAGGACAACTCATAAATGTAAGGGAGTTAAACCTCTCTCTCTCGAATACTCTTCCAAAAGGAATTGACTGGACCTTTTCTAACTTAAGCATCGAAATGGCCATCACCGGAGAGATTCCGGTGGTCCTCCTCACAATTCTTGTTTTCTTACATGTTAGTTGACGAGTGGTCTAACGGATCTGATCTCAAGGAGCTTCCTAGATCGGAAATAGTGTTTGAACTAGACTCCATCAATAAATTGGTATTTTCATTGAGATCTTCTCCACCTCTCTTCTTGGTTAATCAAGGAAGTCGTTAACGAACTTTCAACCATACCTCCAAGGGCAGCATGATCCTCATCATCAAAGAACCAACTTGGGAGGCAAGAAACCCTAGAATTGGCAGAGTCACTAATTCATCTGGTGGGCCAAGAAGATCGACACTTATCTATGCCAGCTTTTGGGCTTGCCACTTTACCAACCTTCAGGTCCACCACTTCATCAACCTTCGAGCTTACACTATTAAGTCAATTTTTAGGCGTGCATCTATACTATTCTTTAAGTGCACCTCCATGCCAGCCTTCTGCCTCACCACCATGCCAGCCTTTGAACTCACTACTTTTCCAACCTTCAAGCTCGCACTCAAACATACTTTCAGACTCACATTAAAACCAACCTTTGAGCTTGCACTTTTAAGAAACTTTTGAGCTCATAAACTAAGTCAACCCCTTAGTCTCGCATTTCTAAGCCAACGAGCTCGAAAACCAAGCCAGTCCTTAAACTTGTATTTCTAAGTTAGCTTTTGAGCTTGTGAACAAATCTAGTCCTTAAGCTCACACTTCTAAATCAGATTTCAAGCTCACAAACAAAGTTAGCTCTCGAATTTGCACCTTTAATCAAAGCCTGATCCAAAACAAGATTGAATCCAACTCGAATTCAACCAAATCAATCTTTGATTGAAAATCAAGATTTGACAAATGCTTTTCTAAAAATTAATGCTGAGTTTAGTGCGTTGAATTCATTATTATAAGTTGAACATCCACTATCAATACTCTTGGTTTTAAAATCCCAATAATTATTATGGGAATGGATATTTTACATAGTTTCTCTTGTCAATCTAATAGTCAGTTTATAGCAGTGGCCCCTGATTCATGTTATAGAGCATCAATGTGAACTGAAGCTTGAGATGATTGATCCATAATTCAAGTTGGCAAAGAAAAACAATATGAATATAATGGCGGAACAACTAATTGATTTCTACACAAGTTTTGGATAGAGGAAACTAGAACATATCATTATCTTTAAGGAAGGAATTAGCGGATTACAATTCAATCAAGATTTGAATATCGAATTAGATCAAATTAGGCTCAAATAGAAATTGAGTTCTGAATATTAAATTGAATCCAAGCTAGATCAAACCGAGCTTAAACCCAACTAAAATTAGTTTAAATAAAACTAAATAGGATCAAATTAAGTCCCATTAGGTGCACTACAAAAGCCTCTAGTAGCACTCCAAGACTTTACGTAGCTCTATAAGTGGTAAGTAAACACATTTCAAACTAATAAAATCATTACCTATGCCTCGTTGGCTATATAAACATTTTGAACTCATAAAATTATCGTTTACGTTTCATTGGCTATGGAAACACTTCAAACTCATGAATACATTACCTATACCTCATTGACTATGGAAAGATTTCAAACTCATAAAGTTATCACCTATATCTAATTGGCTATGGAAACACTTCAAACTCATGAAGTTATCACTTATACCTCATTGGCTATTGAAATACTTCAAACTTATGAAGTTATTTCTTACGCTTTAGTGGCTATGGAAAACTTCGAACACATAAAGTTAACACCTACGTGACGTAGATAATAGAATATTTCAAACTCAAAGAGGTTAACACCTATACCCTACAAGATACAAAATACGTCAAATCAAACAAGTTAAAGAGGTTAACACTTATACTCCACACTTAAAGAGGTTAACACTTATACTCCACAGGCTACAAAATACCTCAAATGAAAGAAGTTAACACCTGCACTCCACAAGTTATGAAATACTTCAAACTAAAAGATGTTAATACCTATGCCCCATATACTACAAAATACCTTAAATCAAATAAATTAATACTTATGTTCCACTGGTTATAGAATACTCAAACTCAAACACCTATGCCCCATGGGCTACAAAATGCTTCAAATGAAAGAAATTAATACACACACCCCGTGGTTATGGAATGCTTCAACATAAAGAGGTTAACAACTACATCCTACAGGTTATGAAATATTTCAAATAAAAAAAGTTACTACCTATGCCCCGCGGGTTATGAAATACTTCAAACTTAAATAGGTTAACACTTATGTCCACAGGTTATGAAATACTTCAAACTTAAATAGGTTAACACCCTATGGATTATGCTTACACCCTATGGATTATGGAAAATACTTCAAAACCAATAAAGTCAATACCTACTCCCCATGGGTTATGGAAAATACTTTAAAATCAAAGGAGTAAACATCTATGCTCCATGGGCTACAGAAACACTTTATGACCAATAAAATTAACACCTACGCCTCATGAGATATGAAAATACTTCAAACTCAGGAAATTATCATCAACACTTGAAGCCATTGGAAACATTTCAAGCTCCTTCGATCCTTTCATATCCCATCAGATGACACTATTAACATTTGTTGAGGATCAAGTCAAGACTCTTGTAAGTCGAATTTCACATGGTCCAATACACAAGAGTAAAATAACAGCATGCATAAGAGCTTATTTTTTACTTTTTTTTTCTTATTTTTTATTTTCATAATTTCATATTTAAATTCATTATAAAGTGAGAATATTTAAACTCATGTACCATCTCCCATATATTAATTTAACGATAACTTCTTTTCTTTTGTGTCTCTATTTTATTAGTTAGGTTTCTTATTTTAGAATATTCTTAACAATCATTAGGGTAATTAATAATAAGGTCTTGTATCTATTGAAAATCAACCTCGTAACATCTGATAGTGTACTCAAATTAAAATACACTTTAATTTGTACATCGAGATCACTCCTTAGAATCTCTGTCATTCTGGGTTGTTGAAACTGATCCAACAATATATAAATTACGATTGGTTGATGAGATTTATATTTGGAACATTGTGACTTGGGGAAGAAAAAAGAGTTTTTTGAAAATTTTGATGAAATCTTGATCATTGGCCAAATATTGAATTTCTATAAGATTCTTGAATGATTTTAAACTTTTTTGTAAGAATTTATCTTTTTCTTTTTTTGGACGGGGGATGAATTATTTTTGAAACCCAACTTAGGGTTGTGGACTTTGCCCAAGTCCAAATTCCAAGAATTTGGGGTCCAAAGGACGGATGCCCACATGGTAGCAATCAGCCTAAAAATGGGCACCCAAATTTGGACACTCGTTTTGAGTTAGGTGCCCAATATTGGGATGCCATGGAAGAGAGGCCCAAGGGATCCAAGGCCTACAAATAGTGGTGGTTTGTTAGCATTTTAGCATCCAAAAATCGCTAAACTTTGGGGAGAATTCTTGGCTAAAATGTATAAGTTTTTTGTGTTGAGTTTGAAAATTCTCAAAACCCTATATTCAACCTTTGATGGTGATCTATTTTCAGCAGAGATGTGACTCATACAAGATGTGAAAAACAATAAATTGTCATATGCATACTAACAAGATCCCTCTCCCTCTTTCATCTTCATCATTGTTATCATCATCTCTTTTTTTTTTATTTTCTCTCACATCTATATTAGGACATCTAATTTACCAATCATTATAAATCATGACCTATAAATCTCCAACCTTTTGGCAAATCTAAAAGTAGGTGAGGGAAAGATCATTGGCTCCTTTGTCAGTCAGATCCTTATTTTCTATAGGTTCACGCAATGACAAAATAAAGACCTCTAAGACAGTATATCTCTCATTTGAAGTAAAAACATTTCCATAAATCTTCTCAAAGACATTACACCTTTTATAAGTATATAAATCTCAAAAAGGAAGAACTACAAACGTCTACATATTTGCTGCTCATTTAATTTTTGAAACAAATAATTCAGAGTTTTGATTGGAGATCTTTTACAAATAGAAAAGTCTAATACTGGACAACTAAATTGAAATTTAATTTTGAGAATGATGTGTTTCTCCAGATACTAACCCACTAATTATGGAATTTAGATTTATCAAAATTTAGAATTATTCCAAAATAATGTCAAACACCTAAAAAACACCTGCGAAAAAAGAGATCAATCAATACATAATATTTGTACCCAGAATTTTGAAAAAGTGACTTCAAATTCACAAATTTCCAAAAAGTGGCATTTCAAAATTCAGGATTAGGAGTTCAGCGAACATTACATCACGCAGCAGCCAATTGCTGCATAGACAAAATAACCCCCTTAGATAACAGCTACAGGCATCATTAATTACCTAAATAAATAGCAGCAAGTACATACATACCGGCCAACAGACACCAAGTTCCTTTTGAACAAAACAAAATCAGAAGAATAGATCAGGTGGCTTGCTTGCGATACATGCAAAACACCTCAATTGCAACAATATATTAGCCAACAGCTATGAGGATCTGGGGTCAAATATTTTACTAATGAAAACAATTCAAAAATTAAGGTATGCATGCACCATGCAAGTCCATTTTGGAATTCAACATCTGGGGCAGAATCTAGACCAGAAAAGAAGCCACCACATAAAATTTGAAACAAGACTCTTGATTGTTGAGAATCTTGGTCAAGTCTGTGAATCTCAGACCAGGCATGTGTCCAGCCAACTAGTATCTGCATTAGAAATAAAAAAGCACAGGACATCATAACAGCACACTAAGAGCAGCTTATGCCCTATACTTTAATCAAATGCATCATCGTCATCATCAGGAAGTGGCTGTGCTGCTGCTGCAGCTATCTCAGCCTCATACCTGAAACCACAAGCAAGAAGAGAGAGTAAAGATAACAGATTCAAGATTGAAGGGTTGTGTGCGAGGACTAAGAACATCCACAAACAAACGGGTCTATGATCCTATCAAGTTGTAATACATATGTTTGAATATTATTACTCCCAGCAAGGCGTCATGATGCTTACTGTTGTTGCGCAGCAAGGTCAATTTGAACTTCAGGAGGTGCCAGGGCTGGTGATTCAACAAAGTGAAGGTTTTGATCCCTGCAGCAGCATGGTAAGCATGATAACAATTAGAAAAGAAATCATCACTTTAATCAAAACCATTAAATTCTTTTGAAGTCTTAGCAAATGAAAGTTCAATTTACCCAGCAAGCTTCCTGGCCAAATACAGGAATGGCTTCTCAAAGTTGTAGTTGCTCTTGGCAGAAATTTCATAGTACTGAAGATTCTTCTTCCTGTGGAATGTGACCATCTTTGCCTTCACCTGCCTGTTCTTCACATCAACCTTGTTGCCGCAAAGAACAATAGGAATATTCTCACAGACCCTGAACAAAAACAAAAGAAAGTACTTGAAGGATGAAAAATAGAACTGTAAGATGTTACAAGGATAAAGGTGAAAAGGATAAATAATACAGTTCTATTAAAAGTTCTCAGAACCACCTGCATAGGTCCCTATGCCATGTAGGAACATTTTTGTACGTGAGCCGTGCAGTGACATCAAACATAATAATTGCACATTGCCCATGGATACTGAAGAAGGGGAATGAGTTAAGATTTAGATAACAAGTATATGACGGGAAAGAGGTTTCCCAAAAGAAAGGAACCAATACAAGATAAGATATCTCAAATCCGTATATGCAATCAATACAAATAATTGTCTTGAATGTTATTGTTAGTCCAAAGAGTTTCTAAACCTCATCCAGCATATGCAGCAACACATAAAATATGATTGTTGGAAACAACATATCTCTTATGCCTTCAATTTGTTCATTCGTAGGCAACACCACAGACAAACTATATGCTCCCAGGTTTCATTATACCCTTAATTACATTAACCTATAAGTGAAAAGGAGACACAAGCTCTAGGAACTCAGCCTTGATGAACAACTTGGATAAGTTGCTAAGAATGTCTTAACTTACTAACTTACCCAAGAACCACAAAGGTGCATGAAGGCAAATATATATATATATATATATATATATATAAAGTTTTGATTTACCATTATGAAAACAACTTGCAATCCGAAAATGACATCCATCAGGTATAAAACAGCAATTACATTGAAGCTTATATAAACATGACCAACTTTTAAACTAGTATCACACAAAATTAGATTTTAACCACATGATTAAGACAAATAAGACCACAAACTTAAATTTATAGCAAAGCCATCTCAACATTACTCATCCTAATTGGTGGAAATATAACTATTAAGACATACATATTTAGCAAAATTAAAAACCTACAGTTGTGAAGCACCATGCTCCTCCAAAAGAATTACTCCAAATAATGTTGTGGAAAACAGCAGCATAACATGATATAAAGAAACCCTTCATTTATATTCAATATCAACCTCATACAATACAAGAATTCTTAAATAAATGGCAAATAATTACTGACAGTAGAAACGTGTTGAAACTGCAAGATTCAAACTAACGTGTCACAAAATATGAGCAACAGAACATCACATGTTTTGAACACATGGCAAATTAGTTTTAATGAACAATAACTGAAACTGCACACACAAACTGACAAATTTTGAGTATCTTTGAACTCAAAACATGGTCATATATGGACTGGAAAAACTTCAATTAAGGGATAGTTTTGCTTTACATTTAACCATCAGTTCTTTTGATTTGGATACCGAAAATTGCATCCAGACCACCCCGAATGCAGGCCACCAAAGGTGGGAGTGCAGGAGCGATCTCTGAAAGGGGCATTTAGAGGTTTCAAATAATTGTCACTACAAGGATGCAAAACCAAATGGGTGCTTCAGTGTATATCCATCACCATCAACCAAATTGTAGATAAGCTTTTCAGGTGTTCACAGATCACAAATTACACATTTTCCATCTAACTTTTATTTGCTATACATGTGCCCCAAAGACAGGTGCCCCAATTTTTCAGTACAAGATTTTACTGTAAACCTATTCTTTTCACTTTTGCAGTTCCAAGTAATTGTTTTTAAGCAAATTATTTCCTGGTACAAGTTCAATGGGATCTTAATTGAAATAATGATGTACTATATAACAAACTATAGAAATCAGGCGCAAGTATAAGACGACTACTAGCTTCCAAATGCAGAAAGTCAGAAGCAATAGAACTGAATCAACTGACAACCATGAAGCACCAAAAGCATAATGAAACAGTAGCCATCTTAAAGCCATACAAAACGGGAATGCAGGAAATTTGCACAAATGAAACTAGATCTGTATTAACCCACAAATAATAACTCAATAAGAGAAGAAGAAAATACAATTATCAAAAGCTGCAATGTAATACTGAACAATAGAAGTAATTTGTGAATAATTTGTGAACTCAAACAGACCACAAATTTGGATTCCAGAGCCAATACTACATGTCTTATGAATAAACTGATTCAAAAAACATATATACACAAAGCATCCTTAAAGCAAGAATATGAAATTTCAGTCTTTATGTTATCAAACAATAACACAATACTGAATCCAAAATGATAATAAAGTGGGAAAAACTCACTAATATCCATCCCGAAGCCCACCAAACTTCTCCTGCCCGGCGGTATCCCAGCAGCAGAACCGGATCTTCCCACAATTGGTATGGAAATCCAACGGATGCACCTCCACACCAATTGTCGCTGCAAACCAGAAAAATCAACAACCCATCAAAAAACCACATCAAATAACCAGGAAAAAAACCCTATACCCAAAAGGCATAAAAAAACTTACGCTCGTATTTCTTCTCGAACTCCCCCGTCAGATGCCTCTTCACGAACGTCGTCTTGCCTGCAACAATCAAACCCCTAGTCACCAATATCATTGAAAAAACCCAAAGAACAAGAAAAACCCTAGCAGATCATCACCTGTGCCGCCATCGCCGACGATCACGAGCTTGAAGCTGGGGTAATCGAGGGTTTGCTGGTTCGGAAGTGCCTGCAACACAAAATCGAATTAGTGATTCGCAATACATTGAAAGACATACAAAATAAAGATCAAAATCGAAGAGAACGAGATCAAAACCATGGAGATCGGAACTAGGGCTTTTGGAGCGAGGGTTTTGAGGCGCAGGAAAAGAGAGACCGGGGCTTGGGGTTTATAAAATGGGGGTGACGGGGGAACAGCTTCCAGCCAACGCGACCCCCCTTTGGCTTGGATCCAACGCGATCATCCGGCCGTCCGATTCGATCCCGCTTGCTGATGAAATTCAACTAGTACCGTAAACGTGGACTTCGATTCAACCGTTGATTCGATGTGAGATGGACAACCCACGACTTGATTTGCTGGCATGGGCTCGGAGCTGGCAGACTGGGAAGTGGCCATTTCGTACGGTAACATGGGCCTAGCCCATCTCCAGCTGAGATGACATAAGACTACGTCTGCTAAAACATTAAAATGTCTATAAAAATATTATTTTTATACGAATGTAAATTATTATTTTTTAAGTTTTAATTTCCAAATCGATTTCAGTATCTACCAAAATCACTATCAGTTGAAACTAATCCCATTTTAATTTAACTAAATTATTTTTCAATTTTTTCAACTATATTTTGACTTTAAATTTAAAAAAATTATAAAATTTATATAAATGTGAAAAATTTTAAAAGTTTTTAAATAAATAATTTTTGGGTAACAAATTACTTAAAATATTAAACAAAATAAATTATAAAACCAAGAATTAGAACCCAAGTCCTTACAAATATGTTGTAACACCTAAATGAATTCTCTAGAATTTTGGAGCAGTCAAACTGCATCTACAAAATAAAAAGTCACTACTCATTAGGAATTTTTCTAACAAAAGCCTCTCCAACACTCAAATCAAAATGGGGTTCAGAAGAGATGCAAGTAACAAGAAAAGCATGTAAAAGCCTCAAAGAGATAAGAATCTATTTTTGGATGAGATGTTGGAAGGCCCTCAATATGATGAAGATCTATCCTTCAGGTCTCTAAGCCGGAGCTACAGGGATGAAGATCTTTCCTTAGGCATAGCCATGGAGGAGAGTTCCAATATCTTTCTCAGGGAAAGGGAAAAGAAGATAAAACATGCCTCTTCATCTCTAGAGTAATGAGCTTATATCCATTGTTGTCGAGTTGTAATTTAGGATAAATACTAAGGACCATTGGGTTAGTCAATAAAGAGGTTCATACTCCCATGATTTTCTACTTATCACATAATGGGAGATGGAGGAATACATGAAGCAGTAGCTATTGGCAACATAGTGGGGACCACTTTTGGAAAATTTGAGGAAGTGGTAGTTCCTCAAACACCATCTTCTTAAGAGGACCAATATTTGATGGTTTGACTAGAATTTGGTAGCCAAGGAGAGGTGTAAGTGATGTAAATGCAAAAATCCTGGATGAGACTTGAGGCCTTTACAAAGGGGGTTAAGTGGTGATATAGGACATGAGAACTCAGTCATGCTCTAACTAAGGTGCGACTATTGACTTTTCCTCCAACTCCCTCAAACGACCCTCATGGTAGTCGTGAGACTATTGTAGCTTAATTTTGCCATGAACCATAAAGCTAAAATATGAATCTTCAAGGGGAGCCCAACACTCCCATGCACATCATTGCCCTCCAAGTATGCCTTGTTCAAATCTTAATGAATAGAGAAGGTAGGCTAAAGTCTTGACCAATTACTCCAAAATTGGAATCTTCAATATTATAAAGTCTCAAGTCAATAGTCTCTTTTTGGCAAAGCCAAAATTTTAGGCACATATTGAGATGACTTTTGTTTTGAATCTTCTTCCCCGCGATAAGGTCCAATCTAAAGATTTGCTTTGAGAAATTTGGGCCTTCGCTCTTTAGATTGGACCTAATATGTGCCTAATAGAGAAGATTTCATTGGAGTGGGATTTCATTGGATTCATGGCATCTGAACTATTAGAAATTTAATGAAATCTGAACTATTAGAAATTTAATATGTGCCTAATAGAGAAGATTCATTACATGAAATCCCATGAAACAAAAGAGTGAAGGCATACTCAATATGTGCCTAAAATTTAATAGAGAAGGCCCAAGGCTATGAATCCTAAGGCTCAGGTCATGGCATTTGAACTATTAGAAAGTCAAGCATATAAATGAGTGAAACATTAGGGTTCACTCTAGTTATCATTTCTAGTCTTCTTCCCTAGGAATGATGGTAGCATCCTCTATGGCTTTTGGTTTTTGGTGACCAGCTTACTCCGTTTTCCGACGAAGAGCAACCTTCTTTCTTCTCTGAATCAATAGTTGGTAAGTGTGTGGAACTCTCAGCCATGCTTTTTTGTTTTCTCTAGTAGCATTTTATGCTGGCGGCTTTTGAGGCTCACTAGCCACTTTGTTCCCTACTTATATAGGGATGAAGGTGATAGTGTTGACAGTTGACACCACTTCTTTCATGGCTATGGAGCCAAAACTAACCACTAAGATAGCTAGAGACTCCAAGAAGTATTCTCAAAATAACAAAATAAAAATTGAGAGATAGAGACACGAAGAAAGAAAAACATGATTTGATTTATAAAAGAAAAGGATACATAACTTAAGATATACTCTCACTTCAAAACTTAAGAAATTTAAATTCACAATCATAAGAGAATGTAAAAGTGAGAAAAGTTTGATGCTCGTCACTGTCCCGCTTCTGTGCATTGGACTGAATGGGACTTGAGTCGGATGCTTAATTTGATCCTTGGTGGATGTTGATAACTTGACTTAATTTCAGAGTGTAGTTTTGGCTTGTATCAGTTGATTCCATTAAGATCTGAAGTATCACCAATAGTTTCTACTTGTTGTTAGTTGACTTCTTTCTATTTTTGATTTGAGAAAATAATTAGTAACCTTATCTTATGCTAATAATTTTTAATTTGATAATCAATGGCCTTTTGGGTTGTTGTCCATTAGATTTGAAGTATCACTAATAACTTTAAGTTTGCGCCAGTTGAGTTTGAAGTATGACCGATGACTTTATGTTTATTGTCAATTAATTTCTTTCGAACATAGCATTTAGCTGACTAACTAAGTGAGTTCAAGCCTATATTATTTTGATTTGATTTAAAGGAAATAATTAGCACTCTTAGCTTGTGCTAATTATCTTTGATTTGATAATTGACGATCCCTTTCGCATGTTGTAGATTAAATTTTAAGGCGTTGTCAACAGCTTTGACATTTTTGTTAACTAACCCTAATTAATCTTGGATTCAACTCTGATTAGGCTCTTATTAGATCCTTAATAGATTTTGGATTCGACCCTAATTTGGTTTTTGATGGATCTAGATTCAAGCTATTAATGGGTTTAGGTTTGACCTGTGTTGGACCTAAATTAGGTTCCAGTTTGAAGCTTAATAGACTTAGGTTCAAACTCAAGTTAGTTTGGTTCAATTGAGTTTTGGTTTAGCTTTGACTTGATTTTAGCTTAGATTTATCTTAGTTTTGGTTCAAGTTTGACCTAATTTTAGTTTAAGTTTGACCTAATTTGGGTTCAAATTTGACCTAATTTTAAGTTTAGATTTGACTTCGTTCTAGTTTATCTTTGGACTTACACTCAGCCAACCTTCGAGTTCATATCCAAGGTAGCGTTTGGGCTCACATTCAAGCTAGCCATCAAGCTCACCCTCAGCCAACTTTCGGGCTTGAATTCTGGCCAGCCTTCGGGCTCACACTCAGCCAATCTTCGGGCTTACACTCTATTAGCCTTTGGGCTCACATCCAAACCAGTCTTTGGGCTTGCACTCAAATAGTATTCAGGCTTGCATCCAAGCTAGTCATCGGGCTCACACTCAGCCAGCCTTCGGGCTCACATTCAAGTCAGCCTTCAGACTCACATTTAAGCTAGCCTTTAGTCTTGCACTCAGATAGCCTTTGGGCTTAAATTCAAGTTAGCCTTTGGACTCACACTTAGACAGCCTTCAGACTCATACTTAGACAACGTTCAGGCTCTCATCCAAACCAACCTTTGAGCTTACACTCAATCTGCCTTTGGACTTGCATTCAAGTCAGCTTTCAGTCTCGCATTTAGCCAACCTTTGAGCTTGCATCCAAGCTAGACTTCAAGCTCACACTCAGTTAACCTTCGAGCCCGCATCCAAGGTAACCTTTGAGCTCACACTTAGCCAGCATTTGGGCTCATACTAAGATAGCCTTCAAACTTGCACTTAGCCAACCTTCGGGCATGTGCTCAACCAACCTTCGAGCTCGTTTCTAAGCTAACTTTCAAGCTTGTATCCGAGCCAACCTTCAGGCTTGTACTCAACTAGCCTTTGGGCTCGCATTCAAGCTAGCCTTTGGGCTTGCACTCAACTAGCCTTCGGGCTCACACTCAAGTCAGCCTTCAAGCTCGCACTCAACCAACCTTTAGGCTTGCACTTAGCTAACTTTAGGGCTCACACTCAACTAGCTTCAGCTTTGTGCTCAACTAACCATTTGGCTCACACTTGGACAATTTTTGGGCTTGCATTTAGCTAGCCTTTGGGCTTGTATCTCAATCAGTCTTTAGACTCACACCCAGTCAGCCCTCGGGCTTGTATTAAGCTAGCTTTCAAGCTTACGATGTAAGCCAACCTTCGAGTTCACATATTAAGCCGAGCTATAGATCTACCTATAATCATTATAACTAACCAAGGACTCTCAAATCAAATTAATTAATGAGAAGTAACTCAATCACACTAAATGGACAAAATCCAAGCTAGCTTAGATAGGCTTATATTGGTCAAACAAATAGACTAAAACTCACATCGGACTAAACTCTAAAAGTTTCTAATTGTGTTAACTTAAACCAAATAAACTCAGAGTTAACCCTAATTATGGGTTAATTTAAAATCAAGTTGAGTTCAAATCAAAACCAATCTGGATTGAACTAAGCCCAAATCAGACCTTAATTGGGTTAAGCCAAGTCTAAACTAAAAATAGCAAGCTCAAAGTCAAACCGAAATCAAACCAAGCTGAGTCTGAACTGAAATCAAGTTAAATTAAGTTGACTTAAACTTGAACTAAAGTCCATCAAGATACAGACTCAAACTCGATAAAGGTCTAATACAAGGTTGAATTTGACTCGATCTAAATAAAATTAAACTCAAACTCAAACCATATTAGTCCCAATAAAACTAAATAGAGTCAAACTGAATATTACTAGGTGTGCTGAACCGTCAACAATACTCCAAGACCATGAATAATGGGTAATATTACCATCCTAACTTGAGCCAAAATTAGTTCACATATAACTAAATAAGGTCAAACTGAGTTCTACTGGGTGAGCTACAAAAGCATTTAGCAATATTTTAAAACTATATTCAACTGCATAAATTATTGATGATACTACCAAATCAAAGAAGTTAATTGCCAACATGCTCCAAACTATCAGTTCCACTTCAAAGTTATACCCAACTCCATAAGTCATTGGTGATATTACCAAATCAAAGAAGTTAATCACTAATATGCTCAAAATTATTAAACATACTTCAAAACTATACCTAACTCCATAAATTGTTGGTGACACTACTGAACTAAGAAAGTTAATCGCTAACATGTTTCAAACTGTCGGTCACACTTTGAAACTATACCCAACCCCCTAAGTCATTGGTGATGCTACAAACTCAATGAAGTTAACCAACAATGTGCTCAAAGCTGTTGGCTACACTTCAAGCTAGTCAACCGCTAAAGCAGTTGATAACACGCCCTTTCAAGTTTGATAATCCTAGAAGCAATTGACGACTCACTCCTTCAAGCTAATCAATCCCAAAAGAAGTTGACGATGAGCTCTTCAAGTAGTCAACTCTAGAAGCACTTGATAATGCACACATCAAGCTAGCCAATCTCAAAAGTAATTAGCGATGTACCTTTCAAACTAGTCAATCCCACAAGAAGTTGACAACGCACCCTTCAAGCTAGTCAACCCTAAAAGTAGTTGACAATGTGATTCTCAAAGCTATACCCAATTTTATAAGCCATTAGTGATGCTACCAAACCAAAGAAGTTATCGCTTATTCCTTTATGAAAATACTTCAAAAACCAAAGAAGTTATTACCTATGCCTTATTAGCTATGAAAACACTTCAAAAATTAAAGAAGTGATTGCATATGCCTTGTTGGTTATGAAAACACTTCAAAAATCAAAGAAGTTATTACCTATGTCTTATCAGGTATGAAAATACTTCAAAAATTAAAGAATTGATCGCCTACATCTTATTGAGTATCGAAATGCTTTAAAAACTAAGAAAGTTATCACTTATGCCTCATTGGCTATGAAAATATTTCAAAGTTAACAGAGTTATCACCAACGCCTTATTGCCTATGAAAATACTTCAATCCAGATGAAGTTATCACCAATGTCTTATTGGCTAATAGAAATACTCCAATTCAAATAAAGTTATTATCAACGGCTTATCGGCTATAGAAATACTTTAGCAAAACCAAAGAAGTTATTGTCAATGCCTTATTGACTAACAAAAATATTTCAAATTATGAAGTTATCATTGATGCTCAAAACCATTGGAAACACTTCAAACTCTCTCATTTCCTTCCATAGTTCAGGTCGAACGCCATGTGGTCTAGTACAAGGAGAGCGGGGTAATAGCACATATTAAAGCTTTTTCTCCACTCTGCACACATCAAAACTTCTTCTCCACTCTTTCTCTTTCCTTATTTTTTTATATTTTCTATAATCTATGATAAAATTCATTATAAAGTGAGGGCATATCTTTACTTAACTCATGTATCATTTCTTAAATTAATCAAATATTTTTTTCTTTTCTTTTTTGTGTATCTATTTTTATTTACTAGATTTTTTACTTTAGGAGATTTTTGATAATTGTCAAGATAATTAACAATAGGAGTTTGTACCTATTAGAAGTTATATTCATACAATACTTGATAGTATACTTAAAATTAAAATAAATTTTGATTTGTGATTCAAGGTCAATCCTCGGGGTCTCCCCTATTCTGAGTGGTCAACTTCAATCCTACAATTATGAATGAGGTTTGTTCCTTATCCTTGGGGTTCATTCTAATTTGATGATATCCTTAAAAGGTGTTAGGAAAACTCAAAAATTAATGTCTAGTGATTGAATATACTAATCAATCGATACTCAAGAGTGGATAGTTATCTTTTATGCAAACTTTGTTGAGGTCTATGAAGTCCACTTACATCCTCCACTTGCTATTGCTCTTCTTGGCCATCACCATATTAATGAGCCATTCTAGGTACCTTACCTCCCATATGAAGATAGCCTTCAATAGCTTTTCCACCTCCTTGTTAATTGCTCTTTGACATTTAGGGGAGAAGTGTCACTTCTTATGCTTTACAGGCTTTCCGTTGACGTATACTGAGAGCTTGTGCTCTACTACACATGGATTGATGTAGGCATGTCATCTACTACCTAGGTGAACATGTCTTGGTTATTGGACAAGAGTTTTTAAAGTTCTACTTGTTCCTCGGGCAGCCCAGCCCCTACTCTAATGGTGTGACCTTTGGCCTCATCCAGGGCAATGGTCACCAACTCTTCCATTACTTTCGAAAGGCTCTGAGGTTTACTTTCCACCTTCTCCTTCCCCTATAGTCTATTTTATTCCTCTAGGAGTGATGCGTAGTAGTAATGCATCATTTCTCGGTCCCATCACACTTCTCTATTCCCAAACTTGGTGAAAAATTAGAGTAGCTGGTAGATAGAGACCCTTCCTTGCAATTTGCTCAAAGTAGGGTGACCCATAATGGCATTATAGGGGAGTCAGGTTTTAACTATCACAAAGTTAGTGAAAAGAGTGAAGCTCTTTCGGCCTTCATTGGCTATTAGCAACGCTTTCACCACCCCTTCAAGATTTAGGGAACCACTAGAGATGTCAACTAGCTCACTATGGTAGGGCCACAGGGATAATTTGCATCTCATCTTGGTGTAGATTTTAGCATCAAAGATGTTTTCAAATGCCCCTCTATCAACAAGCACCCTTTGTAAGAGGTAGCCCTCCAAGACAAAGGTGATGATGAGGGTTTCATCCCTATCCATTGGGGTTCCTTTTGAGAACTAGTGCATCTTTGCACTATTCTCTTCCCTCTCGATGCCTTTCATCTCTCGGGGTCCCAACTAGGGCGAGACATCCCGTCATACCTATTGTTTTGCCCTCTCAATGGGTATCCTCCCAAATCATGGTGAGGTAACTCCTAGTCTCTCCCTAAGCCTTTGGAAAGATAGATCCACCTTTTGGGGTCGGTTCTGTGCCCTTGCCCTTGCTCTAGTTTTAATTGGACAAGGCTTAACTATGGTGAGGCCTTTGCTGTATAAGGATAGGATCTAAGGGTATCCCTCAAGGATCTAAGATGCCAGTCATCATTTGCTTCTCAGGATATTATTGTCAAGGTGGCACAATTACTTTCTACTACCTGGAGAGGGATTTTTCAATGGTTCTCAATGAAAGCACCAATTTGTTACAATTTTTCTAGTTTCGGATCAGAGTATGATCCTCTCCAACAAATTCTAACTAGCACAAAAAGAAAAATACTACTTGTCCAGTTATGATCGGGGGATAATGTTTGAATGCTCAAGTCAGCATACTGTCCTTTGTTAGTCCCTTTTGTTCTTGAGAGAGTTAAAGTTTTTTCTTGCAATCAGCTATAGAAATTAAACTTAGGAAGGAAAGAGAAGGGATTTGAAACTCTTTACCTAAGTACTCTTGGTCTTGTTATATTGGGCACCCTAGGTAACTTAACCCGACCTCCTTAGGTAACTCTACCTAATTAGTGTGTAAATTAGCCAAGGGTAGTTTGGGGATTCTATTTGGCCTTTTGTACTTCTATTCAACAAGGTTTTGTTATGTAGTGGAAAGTGGAGCAAGGGTGGTAGTTAGCCCAAGCGGTACAGGGAGTTGGTGGTGTAGAGAGTTAGTAGCACAGGGGGCACAAGTAGTGCAAGTATTTATTCCCTAGGGGCATCATTGAGGTTGTCCCTATAAGGATAGAAGGAATGTGCAAAATATATAGACAATCTATTATATATGTATCATAAGTGGGCCATCGAGCCCATCCTCTGGTGACCGAGCTTTTGAGCTCATCTTCTGATAGGGGGGCTGTGAAGCCTATTCTTTGGTGGCCAAGATATGGAGCTCATCTTCTAATGGATAGACTGTGGAGCCCATTCTCTAGTGGCCAATCTATGGAGCTTATCTTTTGATAAATGAGCTGTGAAGCCCGTCCTCTAGTAGTTGATCTATGGAATTGTCTTCTGATGCACAAACTGTGAAGCCCGTCATTTGGTAGCCAATCTATGAGCTTGTCTTCTAATGGATAGGTTGTGGCACCTATCCTTTGGTAGCCAAGTTATGGAGCTCATCTTTTGATAGTTGAACTATGGAGCCGCTAAATTATGGGACTTATTCCTTCAGAGAGTTATTAGATTTGCATGTAGTGGTGAAGTTGGTGGTTTTGGTTTTGACTTGACCCACCATTGCTCCTTAACATATCAAATGTGACAATAGAAAAAAAATGAATATCCACATCATTCAAACAAATAATATTTTCTACCTAATTTTTAAATAATTAAAGAGAAATTAGGGAATATCTAATACTTAAGTATCCTAATATTACGAGCAAATCCATCACAGCTAGGGGTGTCAATTTTGCTCAAGGCTAGTAAGCTACTCTGTGGAGTCGAAACTGATAACCTAGGATAGCTAGAGAGCCTGAGGAGCAATCTCGAAAGCACAAATAAAATTAAGAGTGATTTAAATGTGCAATCAAAAATCATCAAAACATGACTTTCATCATTTACAAATCTTTATTATTAATTACCTTAGCAATTATCAGAAATCTTCTAAAGTAATAAACCTAGCTAATAGAGATATGAAGAAAGAAAGGCATAATTGATTGATTTGAAAAAAGAGATACATGGCTGAAGAAAGAGCATGCCCTCACTTTACAATTTAAGAAATTCAAATTCATAATTTTAAAGAATATGAAAATAAGAGAGGAAGTGGGAGAGGCTTGATGCTTACCGCTAATCTACCCTTGTGCACTTGACTAAGTGAAATTTGACTCGAATGGGTATTTGGCTCAATCCTTGGCGGATGTTGGTAACTTGCTTGATTTTAGAGTATGGTTGATTATCTTGAGTTGTATTAGTGGACTCTATTAAGATCTGAAATATCACTAATGGCTTCCTGCTTGTTGTTAGTTGACTTCTTTCAATCTTTGATGCGAGAGAATGATTAGTGGCTTTATCTTATACTAATCATTTCTAACTTGATAATTGACAGCCTCTTGGCTTATTATCAATTAGATTTGGAGTGTCACCAATGACTTTAAGCTTGTGTCGGTTGAGATTAAAGTGTGATCAATGACTTTATGTGTGTTGTTGGATGACTTTGATTGAATAAGATGTTTGACTAACTGACTAAGCAAGTTTAAGTCTGTCTTTGTTCAGTTTGATTTGAAAGAATGATTAGCAACCTTAACTTGTATTAATCATCTTTGGTTTGATGATCAATAACTTTTCTTGGCTTGTTATCAATTAAATTTGAGATGTCATCGATAGCTTTGAGCTTGTTATTGACTAACCCTAACTTGATTTTTGTTTGAGTCCAATTTAATTTGGTTTGAAGTTTAGACTTGATTTTGATTTAAGTTTGATTTGATTCAATTTAATATTCAGAACTTGATTTAGACTCAAGTTTCATTTAATTCAATTCGATGTTAGAACTCGAATTTAGTTTGAGTCTGATTTGATTCGATTCAATGTTCAAAACTTGATTTTGATTAAATTCTAATTTGATTCAATTTGATTTTTTGATCAAGCTTATTTTGATTCAATTCAATGATCAAAACTTGATTCAATTCTAGTCAGGATCAACCTTACGTTGGATTCTTATCAAGCCATAGACTTGGTCCTTAATGGATCTTGGATTTGATCATTGTTAGTTCTTATTGAATCCTTAATGGATCTTGAATCCAACTCTTATTGGATTCTTGTTTGATTGTTAATGGATCTTGGATCCAACTCTTGTTGGGTTCTTATTAGATTGTCAATGGATCTTAGATCCAACCCTTAATTGCATCCTAGTTCAACCTGTTAATGAGTTCAGATTTAACCCATGTTGGAACCTTATTGGGTTCGGATTTGAACCTTAATGGACTTGGATTAAGTTCAAGTTGGTTGGTTTAACTCGGTTCTGATTCAGGTTTTATCTTATTTTTGTTCAAGTTTGACCTAATTCTGGTTTAGATTTATCCTAGTTTTGGTTCATATTCTACCTGATTTTGGTTCAGTTCAACCTAATTTTGGTTTAGGTTTAGTTTTGGTTTGGATTTAAGATTGGCTTGACCCGATTTGGGTTTAGTTCAAACTTGGTTTGACTTGATTAAGGATTCGGTTTGAACTTGGTTTGACCCAATTAGGGTTCATTTGGACTTGGCTCGACCAAATTAGCGTTTAGATTTGAGTTCGATTCAAATTTATTTTGATCTTTTTTCCATATGGTTTAACTCAATTTGAACCCAGTTTGATCTAGGTTGACCTAATTAGGGTTGGTCAAGGCTTGACCAAATGCTAATCTGGTTAGGGTTGGGTCTTGACCCAAGTCATCATTTAATAACTAAAATGGACGACTGGTTTGGGTACTAGTCACCTGATAGAGGGCTCGTTGACTCTTGGTTTACTATAATCAGTCAACTGATTGAGAGTACCGATCGATCACTATCACTAGAGCTTTGCCAATTCTAACTAATTAGAATTCGTCAACAAGTAGTGAGCTTTTCTGCTCATCTAGACTAATTTTACTCCATTTGCTGTTGTCAATTTAGGTCCATTTCAGTGCTTTGTTCGAGTCAATTTAGTTTTATTTATTTGCTTTAGTCAAATTATCTTGAGTTCAACATAATCGAGTTATTTAATATAATTGATTTATGTTAATCAGTTTGATTTTAGTTTGAGAGCTCTCGGACTATTATAATAATTTTAGGTAAGCCTATGGGCTAACCTTAAGTCATGTTTGACTTTCAAGCAATCCCATAGACTGACTTTTAGTTGATTAATTTTTTAGGTGAGCCTCAAGATTGGTCTTTAATCAATTAGATCTTCAAACAAGCCCATATGTTGGTTTTAAGTCGATTTGGACTTTTATACTAGCCCCCAGGCCAATCTTGAGCCATAATATAATTTTCAAATGAGCCCACATGTTGATTTAGATTGATTGACTTTTAGGTAAGCCTATAAATTAGTCTAGAGTTACAAATTGATTTTTGGGTGAGTTGCAGCCTGGTCCTAGACCAATTAACTTTCAAGTAAGCTCGTAGGCAAGTCTTGAGTCAAAATATGATTTTCAGGCGAGCCCACGAGATTGTGTTGAGTCAAAATATGATTTTTGGACAAGTCTACGAGCTAGTCATAAATCAATTAACTTTCAAACGAGTCTGTGGACTGGCTATAAATTAGAATATAATTTTCAGGTGAGCCCGCAAATAGGCCCTAGACCAATTGAGTTTCAGGTAAGCTCATGGAAAAGTCTTAAGTTAGAATATGATTTTCAAGTGAATCTATAAGTTGATCCTAAATCGAATGACTTTCAGGTGAGTTTGCGGATTGGTTTTAAGTCAAAATTGATTTTTAGGCGAGTTCGCAAATTAATCCTATATCAATTGACTTTTAGTGGAACTTGTGTGTTATCCCTCAATTAAAATTTAATTTTCAAACAAGTCTATAAACTAATCCTAAACTAATTAATTTAGACACATATATTAAGATGACTTTTTTTTTCATTGAGCAGTATACTTTATTTTCTTTGTTGGCCTGACTTTTTTTTTTAAGGGCCACAAGAGAAATTTTTTTATTTTTTTATTCTTCTTAAAAATCCTTTCCTCCTTCTCAAGCTGGTCAACCAGACCTTCTCGATCCTGGCCTTCTTCAGATCCGGCTGGATGTGGTCAACTCTGGCCATTTTTTGGCGATTGCGCACTCGAGTGGCCTCAACATCGGAGGAAGCCGCTAGCTCTTTCCCCTCTCAGCCAGATTCGGGGACATGACCGAATCTAGTTGCTCTTCCAGCGATGGTGCAATCGGGCGGTGACCGGTGAGAATCACATGATGGCAGCGGTGAATAGCAAGAGCAGATGGCCGGATCTAGTCCTTGGTGGCTACAGGCATCTAGAAGAAGGGGGCTGGTCACCAAATGCAAAAAGAGGAACTCGGGAACTCGCGCCAAGCGGGTGGTTGTGGCAAGGTGTAGGGAAGAGGTCGGGTCTAACCGATAGGGCGAAGCTCTACCGATGGCGTGCAAGAGCAAGGCTGCGCAGGCACGAAGGTCAGGAGCAGAGCCAGGCCGGTGGCTCAGGCTGGCGAGAAGTGGTGCAGGCTCGATGGAGGGGCGTAAGGCCCTGCACAAGGCACAGGCAGTTTCAGTAGATGAAAGGCCAGGCTGATGAGTGGCGGTTCATCGAAATGTGGCTATCATTTTCTTGACTGGATCCGATCGGTCATGGCCGAACCTAGCCCCATCCGGCAATGGAAGATGGCTAAAGGAGAGGCCAGCATGGCTAGTCAGTGGAGCCGGCGAGGCTAGCGGAGGGAGGAGCTCAGAAGGTGGTACCAGTTCTGGTGCTAGGGTTTGGTAGAGAAGCTGCCTGTGCAGAGGAGAGGCAGTCGATAGGAAGTGGAGCTCCAGTGATGGTCTGGCAAGGGAGTAGTGGAGTAGATTGGGAGACAACAATGTGTCAAATAAGAAAAATAAAAGCTAAGTAGGGAGTGCTGACTTTGCTTTCATTGTTGATGCTTGTCTCCTCTTCTATTTTAATTTTTTCTATGTGCTCTACTTCTTCTAATCTCCCCTTCTTTTGATTTTTTTGCAGGGCTTTACAGTGATGATGAGATTGGACCAATCGTGATTCAAATTTTGAATCACAGGAGATGAGATTAGGATTTTTTTTTTAATTCAAACTTTGAACGGAGGATGTGGAGATTTGTTTGTTCAAATGTGGATAAAAGATTTGTATTGAGGCCCCTTTAGTTTGATTTCAGTTATTTGGAATTGGGGGAATATAAGAAATTAAAAATTAATTTCCTTTATTTCTGTGTTTGGTTCGATTCCTAAAATCGGAATCAAAAGAATCGGTTGATTCCCAATGGTCTTCGATTCCAGTTTTGGTTTTCCTCGCTTAGGGTTAGGAAGACGTCAATTCCGGGGGGAATTGGCGCGGGTTCCACCGCCCTTTATTTTTCCAGGCTTTCCCAAGCTTTTCCAGGCTTTTTCTAGTCTTTTCCAGGCTTTCACAGCGGATTCCCAGCTTTGTTGCCCCCTCGTCTTCATGCTCGACTGCGCCCGTCGTTGACCGCGCCGAGGAGCTCATCTTCGTGCTCGATTGTGCCCGTGCTCTACCGTGCCCCGACCGACGTCGGTCGTCTGAAAATTTGGGCCTTCTGTGGTTGATCTAGGCTGCCAAAGGACGATTGGGCCTTCTGTCGTCAATCTACTGCTACTTGGCCATGCCCCGTGCTCGACTGCACCCCGACCGTACCCCATTCTTGACCTTGCACCATACTCGACCGCACCCCGTACTTCATCTACATCTCCGTCAGTGATCGAGCACAATCTGCGCAGAGGAGCACGATTAGCGTGGAGGAGCTTGATCTGTTGGTCGTGCACTGTGGGGAAGAAGAGCGCCGGAGCAGCAGGAGGTCGAGGACGATTAGTATGGGTTTTTGCAAATAACCCCCGAACTTTTCACTATTTCTTTGTTGAACTTATCCCATTGCAAATACCTTAACGATGAGGGATTTTTCTGATAAATGTATTTATATTGAAATTTTGCAGATGGAGTAGTTGATCCAAAAATCACGTCTGGTGGAAGGGCTGAAGAAACGGATTGGACCACAATAATTCAATTTGTTGATCAGGTCAAATTTGTAAAGCTAATTCGTTAATTCGTTTCACTCGTAGTGCTAAAAATATTAAAAAGTCAATTGAGAATGCGTAAATAAATTATTTTTTGACAAATGTGTGAATATTAGATGGATGAAGAGGACTTAGATTTGTTGAGAATACAAGCTGCTGGATATTGCTACGTGATGGCTGTATGTTTTATAGTACGAATGCTGATTAGAAGAAGAAGAACCTAATTGCACATTGAACCAATAACCAATAGAGAGTCTCTCAAGGGTGGCAATTTTCAAAATATTTTATATGGCGGTAGAAGTAATTGTCTTGACTATTTGAGGATGGATATGCCTATATTTATGCATTTGGTCAGTATGTTGTAAGAACGAAATCTTTTATATGATACACGACATGTTACCATTGAGGAACAACTAGTGATGCTTTTGCATTATATTGGTTTTCACTCAAGGAATAGAAGCATGAAGATAGTTTTTTTAAGGTCTAGTGAGACAATTAGTCGATATTTTAATACATGCCTCCGAGTTATATGTGGAATTAGAGATCAGTTCATGTCACAAGCAGTTGTTTCGACACATCCTATCATAGAGAACAATAGTAACTACTATCCGTGGTTTAAGGTATATTATTATAACACATTAGATTTATTTGATTAAAAATATATCTTTAATATTTGATTATATTTTATGTAGGATTGTATTGGACTAGTTGATGGAACACATATGTATGCTAGAATATCGTCAGATATGATTGCACGTTTTTGTGGACGTAAGGGTGTCATACAAAATGTCTTAGCTGCAGTTAACTCCAACCTTAAATTTTTATATATTTTGTCAGGATGCGAAGGATCTACAAATGATTTTATGGCATTGAGAGATGCTATTTCACAACCTCCTCCCGGTTATCTGAAGCAAATAAAAGGAAAATATTACCTTATTGATGCTGGTTACTCAATAATGGCTGGATTTATTACACCATATAGGGGTGTGAGATACCATATGAAGGAACAATTGGGTCACTCACCACAAAATACAAAGGAGTTATTCAATTACAGGCATGCATCTCTAAGGTCTAAAATAGAACGAGCTTTTGGGATTTTGAAGGCACGTTTTTGTATATTGTATGAAACTCCTTTTTTTCCATTCAAAATCCAAGTTGATATAGTTCTTACTTGTTGCGTTCTCCACAATTATGTCATAACTATTGATCCAAATGACGAAATACTGAACAGGAATATGGATGTGGATGATGAGAATGAGGTTGAAGCAGAGAATGAGTCATTCTACATTAGTCAAATAATAAAGGAGCAATGTGAGGAGAATCTCCAGTGGATTCGTTTGAGGGATAACATAGCTGCAGAGATGTGACAAACTTATAATCGTCATTAGGATTTAGTTGTGTTCCTGAACATATTTTTGTGTTTATCCTTTTTTGCTTATATCAAACTAGTTCGCTTGTTAAAGTATTTACATGAATTGTATTATGGATGTGCTATTATTACACTTGTTTGCTTGTTATGATGCTTGTTCTTTTTTATTAAATGTATATGTATTATTATACTTGTTTACTAAAGCCTATGTTATTGTTTAAAAGGTATGGACTCAGATGGATATAAAAGACTGGACTCCAACTCATTTGCTGACATGAGTTCTAACTTGGAAGTAGTAGTTGTCAAACAAGGAACAACCAAGACTGTTAAACAAACCAGGAATCATAGACCACATAAAGTGTGGTCTAAAAGCAACTCTAAGTTTCTTATTAATTTTTTAGTTGGACAAGTGCATGTAAGTGTAAAGCAAAACAAGTCTTTCAAGAGACAAGCATTTGTGACAGCTGCAAATGCTATGAATGCACAGTTCAATACTGAGTTCAACACTGATATTGTTAAAAACCATTATAAGAAGACATTAAAGAAGCGGGTTACTGTCATCAAAAAGGTACAATACTTCACTGGAGTAGGGTGGATTGAAGATGAGAAGATGATCACAGCATATGGACAAGTCTATATTGATATCGTAGCCGTATGAAAGAAATATATTTTTCCTATTTTTTATTATTTTTTAAATATATTATCAGTTCATGTTACATCTAATGTTTTTTTAAATATAATCTTGCAGCAAATTTTAGAAACTAAACATATTTTGAACACACGTATACCCTTTTACGAGGAGTTGCTATTGATTTGTGGATCAGATTATGCTACTGGCAGTATGGCTAGATCTGTATTTGACAATTTTGGAGAAGATTTTAATAGAGAGGAGGCTCAACAATAACATTTTGTAGGCGAGGATACCCAGAATGTGGTTGATAGAGAGAGACCTTCCACCAAACATAACGATGGTAGTCAGTCGAAAGGTAAGCAACAAGCCTCTTCTTCAGAAGATACATCAAGGTCACGTAAGTGAAAGGAAAAAACTATTGATTAGATGATGATGGAAGAGTTGATAATCGACATGCGTGATGTTGCATGCGCCATTTGAACAGCTGGAAAAGATTCTTGGAAGAAAGCCGTGTATTCAACTTTGATGAGGTTCAAGGAGGGACGATTTAGTACCGCCTTTCTGAAACTTGCATATAGGCATTTACATGAGAACGAGGTTGATGACATAGCATTTGTCGATGGTATGAATGATGAGGCCAAAATTGAGTGGCTTCAGGAGTTTATAGATGATATAAATATGTAGTTATATATTGTGTAACAACTTGTTAAGTTAAACTATGTATTAAATTATCTTTTATATTAACCCACTAAACGGTCTTTTGTATTAACCTATTAAGCCATCTTTTCTATTAATATATTAAGTTATCATTATAGTAGATACAAATCATCTTAATATTTATTATGATATTTGTATATATAGTAGAACTGAAGTTCTTTCATGTTTGGGCCTTTTTTGTAAAATCATATTAATTTTTAAAATTATTTTAATAATTTTATATCAACTTCACCACTTATTTTTTTTCTCACTTACTCCCCACTACCTTCTTTTCCCACAAATCAGTAATCCTTTTCTATGTTTATTAAAAATTATTTGACAAGATAATCACAAAATTATATTAAATAAATCTATAATTGATTATAAGTTACTTACATAACTTGCTATTTTTGACCTTTTTAAAATATTTATTACTTTTAATTATTTTTATATATTTAATAATAACATTATTATACTTTTCTAATTATTTACAAATAAAATATTTTAAGAAAACTAATTTTTTATTAAGAATTATTTTACATGAAAATAATAATATAATATTAAATAATAATAATTAGTTAATATATATTTCTATAATTACCAAATTTTATATTAAGTTTATTATATTTCTGTATTAATTTATATATAAATTATTATTTTGTGTAATATGCTAATTCTCAATTCCCACATCAACCAAACACAAGAATTTAACAAATTAATGGAATTGATCAATTACATTTGTCAACTAAACAACAGAATTTTAGAATTTATAAATTGGCCAATTCTCAATTTCCTATAGTAAATACTCATCCAAACATTGAAATTATCTAATTCTTTCAATTCCTTTAATTCCCTGGAATCACTCAGTTCTCTTGATTCTACGATTCCTAAAATCGGAATCGAACCAAACAACCCTTGAATGATTTTCTATATGATTTTGTATTACTTTGCGATATGATAAAATACAAGGGGTTATTTGTGAATTTTTAAAAAATAGATTAAATTATAATTTTATAAATTTCAAATGTATTTTTACAAAAAGAACTTATTTATAAATTTTTAAAATTTTTAATTTTTTAATAAATTTTAGACATATTTATAAATAAAAACTTTTAAGGGATTTATTTTTGAAAAATGAAATTTTAGGAGCTCATTCGCTAATTTGTAATTTTTCAAGAGTTTCTTTGCAAACTTTGGATTTTACAGAGATTAATATGTAACTTGAATAGGTTTCAAGGGTTTTTTGCAAAAATCTCATTCCAAAGACTTGTTTGTAAGAAATTCTATATTTTTCATTTTATCTTTGATTTTGAATGAATTTTGGGTTCCATTTTGGTTCAAATATCTAACCTACGTGACCCATTTGAGTTGAACTTGGCTTAAACCCGAAATGTTAAGCAATTCAAGTTTAGATTGGATTTAATTTTTGATCAAATTTGATCACTATTTAAGTCTAATTAAGACTTATAATGGAGTTGTATTTTAGGGACATATGTCTTCATTCTAACTAAATTTTAATTACTTTTAATTTTAATCAAAATCGACTCAAACATATTTGAGCCAGCTCAGCTCATTATAAAACAAGCCAAGGTCAAGCTCAAAATTGATCTCATTCTATAAATGAACTGAGCTCGAATTAGAATCAACTAGCTTGCTCATTAGAAATGAGCCAAGCTTGAACTCAAAATTAAGCTCACTTTGTAAATGAGCTAAGATCAAACTAGAACCAACTCGCTTGATTCTAGCTTGAGATCTTGAATCAAATATTCTTTTAAATTTTTATATATTATACATAAATATTAATATTTATACCATTACATATTTTCATTTTCTCTTCAAACCCTAATCTTCTTCTCGTCTACCCCAGAGCCTGACCCTGCTCTATGCATCTCCGATGGCCTGACCCCGTGTTTCTTCACGTCCACCTCGAGCCCGACCAAGTATTGTTGCATGTCTCCAACGACCTAACTTGCACTTTTTCTCATCCTCCCACGAACCTAATCCCATGCCATCGAGTGTCCTCGATGACCCAGCCCCATGTGTCGTAGTTCCAGCTCATTCTCAAGCTTGCCGTTCCACTTCTAGGGTTTTTGTTCATGTGGATTTGTGTTGCTCGATTGAGATTGCCTTGAGCTTGGCTCGTTTGACCGCACCAGCTGAACTGAACTGAGCTTGAGCTGGTAAAGTTTGTATCGAGTCAAGCTCAAGCTCAACTAGCTAACCTCAGTTGGAGCTCAACTCTTTTTGAGGAGCACGTGCTATACACACGTCCCAAACAACAACAAATATGATTTGTGTTGCAATTCTTACATAAATCCAAGTGGTATACGATCATATGCAATAGTTAATATATTCTTTTTACAAACTAATGTTTACTTAGTTCAAAACACATGTCATACACTTGTCACTTGGTAAAAGATGTTAATGCATTTTTTTTAATAAACACTCCTTACACACACTACATCATCCATTTGCTCCGAACTATTGTCATCATCAAAACTACTCTATGTTTCTGCTTAAATGGATGTTAAACATACATAAAATTGCTCATGGGGAGTTTTCCCTCTACAATTAGAATTAATTTTCAGGTGATATATTACTATGTTGTATATTTAACTATTTTTTTCCATTCTCAATGTAGAGCACATCATAGCATGATTGGCAACTCATGATGTGTAACTTCCACCCAACACTTGTTGTATTTTGAGATTCATCATTTAAAGCAGACAACAAAAATTACTTCGATGCTATATGAAGGTTTTCAGAATAACGAAAAACTTGTTAAAGAAATAGCTGAAGCCATGCATTTGTCAAGTGTCGGTCACTTCTCTCAACACATTTTCATTGTCTATCATATACCAATTACCAATTGGGAATCACTAGAGCAAACCATAATTACAAATTTTTAGACTTCTTTATAATGGAAGAAAAAAAATTGTAGAACATATCATTGTCGTTAAGAAACTAATCACAATGTATGGTAGAACTTCTTACTAATTTTGATTATTTTTACTTGTTATCTTGCTAATGTTCATATAAAATTGTAATAAATGATTTTTCTATCATTACTATTGTCCACCCCCGTCAACAAGCAAAATCATTCTAAAACTAATCACAATGTATCACAACTCTTCTTTGTTCATGTACAATATTTGATAATATCACTATCTATTTACATGATCAATCTTCATTTCTTTAGCAACCTATCCTTATCTACTTACACCATCAGGATTTTTTAATTGTTACTTTACTAATGTTCATATATAATGATAGGCAATGATTTTGTGACCTTAACTGTTGCTTAATTGCCTCAACAAGCGAAACTGTGGCAACCTATTAATTTCATAAAATGAAGACACTACAAATAAAAAATCAAAAAAATACCAACAATGCAATGTGAGCATTTTTTTGCGGCGCTTTTGAATCACCATTTTTATTTGGATTGCAGATGATATCAGTGCTTTTGAAGCGTCGATATAAATCTTCTTGCTACTTCTTGCAATGTTGCAAACATTCTAGTAATTCTATACTATTGTCAATGCTTCACAAGAAGTGCTGACCAAAAGAATCTTCGGCAGCATTTATATACCTAAGCGCTGCTTTTAACCAAAGGCGGAGTGGTTCACATAAAGTACAGTGATTAAAACTTATTTGTGCCGCTTTATTATAAGCACTTCCAATAATTATTAGCAGTGCTTGATAGAAATTGCTGTCAATATTTCTCTAATTTTTGCCAATGCTTTTTGCATAAGTACTAACAAAGAGTTGCTCAGCTTAATGATTGTATCTGAGCACTGACAAAGTAGATATGTCAGCCCTTCTTTTTTAAGCATTAAAAAAACATATAAAAACTTGTATATTATTTCTAAATTTCAAAAACCATAAATTTATATTCAAACTCAAAGAATCCTTATTTAACAATCTTGATATAAAAAAAAATTTCAAAATTGTTCAATAATTAATGAAAAATTTACATCTCCAAAAAAATTTCTCTTCATGAGTCAATGTAGTGTTCAACAGAATGATCTAGGAAAAAAAAAAAAAATCACTTTTGCTAATCAATACATGATGGTCTGCTCTTCCTGGGTCTCCTCCTCCTATAGCTTTGAATTAAACGATATTAGTACTGTAATCAAAGAATATAGTATGAATGGTTCAAGTAAGATGAGTTCTAAACAAAGACATATGAACCAATGCACCAATCTAGAACAATAAACAAAGAATGGTTTATATACTCTGAGCATCTATTCTGATACAATTAATGAACAAAAATGCAATGAGTAATGCAATTAGACACTTAAATTCAAAACTTGCAATGAAAATGAATAAAATTAAGCGAAAGGGTGCAATAGGAAGAAGAATTTTTAAATCATCCCAACCTGCATACCTGTCCCTACGACCATCCCCATGCTCATGCTCGTCCCCATCTCTATGCCCATGACCGTGCCTATGTCCCCGTGATCATACCTCGTGCCCCTGTCCCCACCCCGTGGCCATGTCCGTGTCCTCACCCTCATTCCCATGCCCATATTCCCGCACCTTGTGACCATGCCTATGTTCGCACATCCTAACCTAGTTGTCAATATGATGTGCATCAAATTTTAATGTGTTAGGTACCTAACAAAATATATCATAGGTGTTAAAAGAAGTGGAAAGAGTTCTTTCCAAGCCCACTTGTCTATTGACACCATTTGTCTACTGCTAGTTTGTTCGTTTGCAGGTCTTCAAGCTTTGAATCAAAGGAAAATGAAAGATTATGTAGATGATATATTTGTGAAAAGAACCTACAACTTGGGTTACATCTCTAACTTGCAAGAAACCTTTAATACTCAAAAAGTATCAGATAAAGGTAAATCCAAAGAAATAGAGAATTAAGACAAACACAGAGAAGATCAGAGCAGTCATTGAAATAAAGTCCTCTATTTCAATAAAGAAAGTACAGAGGCTTGTAG
The DNA here is from genome assembly GCA_005019695.1 of Trichopus zeylanicus subsp. travancoricus. Classification (NCBI taxonomy): domain Eukaryota; kingdom Viridiplantae; phylum Streptophyta; class Magnoliopsida; order Dioscoreales; family Dioscoreaceae; genus Trichopus; species Trichopus zeylanicus. The sequence continues at coordinate 371,665 of RXID01014304.1, forward strand.
GATGTGTAGCAATAGTAAGCCATTTCCGCCCAAAATCAAGAGATAAGTGATTGTGATTCGTTAAAACACCAAGGAAGAAACACCATTTTGAGTAAGACAGAGAATGCGAATGAGCTTTCAAAAGCCTTATATTATACCTCGCCTCCCCACCACTTTTGGTAAAGCCAAACTTTGACTATACCTTGTATCTATATATAGTGGCTAGTGGCACTTTTTTTAGCTCGATACTAGTGAGCAAGTGACAAAAAAAAAAAAAATAGTAGCCAATAGATTATGTCAGTCATCTACTCACTGAAGTTGAACTGCAATACCCTATCGTTGAGAAGCTAGCTTATACCATACATAATGTTATCTTCAAGGAAGTTGCATCCATACTTTTCGATTCATTCAATACATGTCCTAACAAACTACTCCTTTTGACAGACCTTGCAAAAGCCTAAGAGCTCGGAAAGACTGGTGAAATAATCTATGAAATTAGGCAAATTTGATATTCACTTTGAGGTCCGAAAAACTATTTAAGGCATAAACCTAACAAATTTCTTGATAGCGCTTGAAACCCAAAGAAGAAAAGGACCAAGGCTCTCATATGGAGAGTCTACATGGATGGATCATTATGCAAGATGAGAAGTTATACAGGCACCATGTTGGTTAGCTTAGAAGGAAATGTTTTATAATGTTTCCCAAACTTCGGCTTCAAAGTCTCAAACAATGTAGCAAGATATAAAGTTATACTTCTGGGGCTTTAAGTAACAAAAGCAATTAGAGTTAGAAAGCTCCATCTCTACGGTGATTCACAGCTCCATCTCTATAGTAATTCACAGCTCTTACCCAGCCAAGTGCACAGGTTGTATGAAGCAAAAGATTAAATTTATAGAAGAATATCTAATAAAGGTGCATCATGCCAGCCAAATGTTCGAAACAATGGAAATGGAGCAGATCCCATGGAAGAGGAATGTGAAAGCTGATTTACTAGCTCGCTTGCCGCCATGTTGCGCCAACTAAGAGAGTACACAGTTCCCGTGGAGATTCAGCAAGCATCGAAGGTCGAAGCAACATCGACAGTCCAAACACTAGAACATAAATCGAGCTGAAAAAAATGCGTTTGTGGAGTACCTAACCTCTAGCAGGCTCCCTGAGGGAACAATGGAGATCGAACAGTTTGCAAATTAGCACCAAACTTCGTGGTCGTGAAAGTTAAGATGATCCCTCTCTCGACCTCTGCTAAAATGCCTTATCCAGTCAGGAGGCATCTCCGTGATAATCTTCTTCCCATTGCATCTAGCGTCACTAACCCTACCTGAAGATGTTACCAAAGAAACTCTATGGATTAACTTCCAAACAGGCACGTGTGTGTTTTTCACATTTTAAAATAAATTATGTTTTTCAGTTTTACATTTTCTATTCTAAAAACTATTTTTGACTTTTTAATCATGACATTGGTGATCAATAAACCATAATCACAATTAACATACTAAATTATCATGTTTAAGTCTTAATCAATAGACCATAATTACAATTTATCAGAATAAATTATCATGCTTAAATCTTAATAATTACTTAATCGTCAAATAAATTTTTTCGGAATATTCTTCTTTGTGACAGTATAATCCAAGCCAAGGAGATAATTTTTTTACTGATAATTCAAGAAATATATATTTTCCCTATTTTTGTTGCATATAGGGGCATTGCCTTGAGCATTCAATAATCTAATCCAAACTGTAAACAGCAGCTGAACATAAAAGAAAAAGAATAATATAAACATAATTAATAATAATCGAATTCATACAATATTGCAGCAATTGTAAACAAGAAAAATTATCAACCATGTGACAGGAAAGGAGCTTAGTTCTCAGTGGATGAACTGCTCCCATCACATTCACACAGGCAACTCATACTTCAATAAAAAGTGCCTGAACGAATCGGAAAACTGAGTTACAAGGTGGATAGCTATAAGTAACGCAAGTGATGCCTAGGCCAATAAGTGCACAACAAGATTAAATCTCCAATTTGGTGCTCGGGGATTTAATCTCCTCTGTATCAGTTATGTTCTTCGCTTGCCTCAAAACACCATGACTGCTCCATGTTGCTGCTCAAGAGGGCAATGACGCTGATGAGGTTTTGCTGCATAAATTGCTCTCCAAATGCTTTACTGCCTTCTGTGGGTTTCTTGGTGCAAGAATAAGGGCCCGCACTTCTAACTCTGCATAAAGAGGATAGTACTCATAAACACAATTTATTTCACAGAGATAAGCAGCAGAACAATGCAGAGAACTACACTTGAAAATGGAAATACAAGACTAGATTTGGAGAAAAAGAACTTGTAACTAGTTGGTTGCTTTTTTCTAACCAATAATTTCAGAAATGTCACAGATAAAGTCCAGTTCCAGATCAGAGCTACACATTCTTCGTTAGCAGCATTGTGAAAATATCAGAAGTTTCTCCATGAACAAGTCAAGAGAATAATTATGCATCTCAAAGGTTTGAGGTAGTAAAACTTTGGATGGAAGTATCAGAAGATAGCACTTCAAAATATGGCCAACTGTTCAACAATCTTTCAAAGTATGAGCATATGGTTTACAAGTTAAAGTTCGGTTGGAGAAAAACAGAGAGATATACCTTTCCTTGCGCTTCTCCAAGAACCGGGCCCGAGATGCCTTCCTTGCCTGGGGAACAGCTGCAGAAACAAAACTCACAAATTTTTTGAATAGAGATGGATATCAATTTCAACAAATTTCCATAAACAACATTTCAAATTTTGGAACAAAAGCCAATTGATTTCTTCAGTAATTGCACGGATGGCATCAATCTCTCGTAAAAGCATGGAGAAACCAAGCAAAATTTAAATTTAAAATCACCTCTTGTTGGCATAATGGGAACTGTGGGAGTAGGCGCTGAGGAAGTGGTTATCAATGCTTTAGGTGTCCCATTCTGACTTGCTGTTGTCAATGTTCCTGCAGACTTTGTCCCTGTGACATCATCTGTAAAGCTAGAACTGCTATCTGAGTGCGGTTTTGCATGAGAAGTCACAGATATTGGGCTTGAAAGAGCCGGGCAATTTGATCCCGGGTTATTCAGAATTCGTGTCTGAGTTTGACTAGCATTCAATCCTTTATTTGGGGCCAACACAGGTGCTTCAGATCTTGGAACTGGATTCATTGTGTTTGAAGCCACAGAACGGCCGCTCGCCCTGAACATAAATGCTTGTGCCTAGAAACTCATGGACAAGTTAACATATAGGAAGATAACCATAAACCCTTTTTTTCATCTTTCTGTCCAACATGTTGCAAAAACAATGCCTTATCCAATGGCACATCATTGTACACATTCGCCGATCCAGCATTGAAGATTGTTAGCTGTGCAGTTCTAGGAGGGGGCTTGGACATATTTCTACAGAAGATGTTCTTGTTAGTTCTTGTTGACATATTAAGAATTTGGAACTAGGACAAATATCAGACATAAATGCCGAAGCCTTTTTGCTTAAGATACTACCTTGGAGCAAAGGCTCCAACTGTAGATCCCACAATTGGGTTATTCTCAGGTGTAACATCTACAATAGACTGCTTCTTCAAGGTGGCCATGAGATTGGAACCATTTGGAGCACCATGGACCTTGAAGAAAGGGCTGCTAGCCAACACTGGAAGTGGATGATGAGAGACCATAGGGTATGCTCTAGTTTCATTTACTTGGTGCTTAAAGGCACACAAAGAAACATCATTTGGAGAATAAGATGAGTTTAAGGCAAATTGGTCGAGCACCTTGCTTATCTAAACTGAAGCATTCCTGAAAATTTTTTTTAAAAAAGATCATCAATTCAATTTTCATGACCAGAAGAATTTGTGGAAGTTCAAACAATCAAAACCGTTCAGCAAATCATATGCACCTGCGGCGCTACTCTAATGACGGATTTGGCTTTGAAGGAATCCAATCTTGAAAACGGCTGAGTGGGATGATGGGCAACATTTTTCAGTCTCTCTGCCTGCGCAACCTCGTAAAACATGAACTGCTGCAGAGATGATATATTGTAGAATGGCCACTGCACAGCTGAAGCAGCTATGAATGCTGCAAGTCCAACAGCAACATGCAGAATAAGTAAATGAATGAATCAATTACAATAACAGATCCTAATAACAAAACTTTTACACGCTTTAAATTTGAGCTGCAGAGTTCAAACAAAATCAATCAAAATCCAAACTTTTTCACATATATAGCGAAACAATTCCCGAAAATCAGTAAAAAAAAAAAATCATCCTTTTCCCTTCTAAAATCGATAAAATCCAAACCTGAACTTCTGGCTTCCTCCTTGACGTCCGTCCCACCAATTCCCAAGAAGTCCCTCTCCATCTCAACCCAGCAGACAAAAGAATCCCCAAGCTCCTAATTCTTTCCCAGAAAGCCGCCAGAAGCTCCAGAAAAGTTTTCCGAAAGGCCCCCGCCGCCTCCAACCATTCCCAAAATTTCCGTCTGCAAAATCTTCTTCTTCTACTCTCAAGAAAAAAGCTCGTGCTATTTAATCGCAAGGGACCGATCAACGGGTTGCGATTTATTAATACGGCTCTTGATATTTGCGACCAGATCGCCGACCACTCGGTCTGGACCGTCCGATTCGCGGGTCCCACCACCTGCCCAAATACGGAGGAACCCCCGGTCCCCAACCGGTGGAGCCGGTTACCTCCCACCTGCGCGAGGCGGGGATTCCCGATTTGGCCGACAACTCGGAGGGCGCGCCGGGGATCGGGAGAACAGAGGCGCGTTTTACAGATGACCCCTCTTAACATTTTTCATGTTTGAGAATAGTACTGCATGCATGGTTTTACTATTTTTACGTATTATTTTATTAAATTTTAATCTGACCAACAGTTATAATGATATTAATTATATATTTAGACTTTAAATGAAATTAATATAATTAATGTTATATATTAGTATTATTTTTTGAGTTAATTATACTTAATTAATATATAAGTGTTTGATTGCAAAACGGATACGAGTGGGTGTTGATTATTTTCTTACTCTAAAATTTTAAAAGAAGCTCTATGTATGGTTATTTGAACTTGAGTCTTGTATTATATATAGGGTATCAAATTCAGACTTGTAAGAGTTATCATGAATCAACGAACCCACCGTAAACTTATCCATCGTCTATAAGAGAAATGTACTGAGATTGTTCTCTGGATGCCTCTTTTGGATAACAAATTATTTTTTGGTGAAAATTAAAAAATTATTTAGAGAGAAGAAAAATTATGTAGGGGCGAGGTTGCTTGAAAATTACATTATCCAAAGATCCCTAAATGCGATTTTACAATGGATTAATAAAATGGCACGCTTTAGTGAAAGGCTGTTCTAGTCAAAAACATAAAAACCAAGGGATATTTCTGCAAATGCGAGATTGAGGCTCTTACACAAATAAGACATACGCAGAGGGGTTATGGGCAAAAAATCATCAGCCTTTGGAAACGGGGTTTAGATCTCACGCAGAGGAGCGCCAAGTAAACAACTCACGTGGCTGATTTGATTTATTATTTGGGGGTCACGCGGGAGTCGTGGATCCAAAAATATTATTCCTAGTTCATATTTGACTTATAATTCTATGCTTTCACGCCACCCAAGCCATGCATATTCAAATATTGAATTAGTATACATTCTTTATTATGAGAAAAAAAAACATAAATTCAACTATTTTCTTAGCTTGCAGGGAGTCGGGGATACATATTAATATCTAACCTTCTCAAAAAAAAATATTAATTGAAGTATATTAAATATTTATCTTTTTTACATAAAATAATATAAGATATTTATCATCATCGTCATCTTCGTTACATGATAGCTACAACTACATGAAAATGATTAGTCAAAAGTAACCCCATTTTGCTGTAGACAGCTTGTTTCAATTAAGAAACTAAAACTACATTAACATTATTAATAATAATTAAAAGACGTTGACCTTGGGTACTGTGGATTTAAAAACGGATAAAACTAGTGATCCTTCGAAATTTTAGTTGTTAGTCCAACTGCAAAGGCATTACTCCGAAACCACAGTTTCCACTTCACTCAAAATTTCGTTCGCATGTTGATACAATTATGAAATTGGTAAGGGTTTATGTGCAAATAAACAACTAAATCTAGTGCCAAATCGGCAAAACCTCGCGGGAGGTGGCAGACACGACGGGGGTAACCGGCCCCTTACGTACACCGACATTGCCAAAAAAATGCAAGGCACCGGTGATCAGATATCATCCAATTCGGCACGTGACTTTGCCAATTTTGTTAACAAACCGGCGACTATATCTTATCGACATTCACACAATACTACCTAAGTTATAAATTATTTGTTTTGTTACAGGAGTAGCAATTGTTTTGGAAAAATTTTATTTTCAACCCCTCAATTATTTATTTTTTTTTCTATCATGCTCTAATCAATTTCCTACTCCTGTACCAGTCTCTAATTTTTTTCAGATCAACCCATGCTTAAAATTGCATAGGCTTCACTATCTACATTGACAAATAAATTTTCTAAAATTTTATATTACTTCTTACTTTAATATTTGTGTCATGATCTCCATCACCCCATCATCTTCTTCTTTTTCAATTTTATTTACCATTACAACATTTGTACATTTATTCTTCATTTATATTAGATCTATTTGAAATACCTTTTAATCTAAAATAGTTTCAGTAAAAGATACGAGATGAAAATTTTAATTATAAGCACGAAAGTTTTCCAAACAAGATATGATTATTGGAATAAAAGATTTAAAAGATAAAAGAATATAATTAAATCGATAAATATTAAAGAATACTCTTGAAAATATTCAATCTTATCCTCAATAATATGTAAATATACATTAGAATACCAAAATTGAGATAATTAGTCTTAATTTTGGTATTCTTCATGTATATTTGAATATTTTTGAGAGTAAGTCTTAATACTCTTAGAGATACTCTCCGATATTTATTCATATAATTCTATTTATAATAATAATTATTAATTTTAATATCTTAACAAACACTTATAATAGTGGCATCAAATACATGAAAAAAGGGCAAAGGGCTATGAGTATAATAGTGGTGATCAATTTTTGATATTTATTCATTTAATTTACATCTATTTATGATATGAATTTTTATGAAGGTTAACTATAATCTTAGTCTCAAGTTTGGTATTATTTATGTTCATTGAGGGTATATTTTAATACATTTAGAGGTACACTCTAATATTTATCAATGTAACTATATATATTTTTTGTATTATTAACTTTAATATCATTACAAATAGTCATAATAGTGACATCAAATAGGTGAAAAAAGGCAAAGGGCAACAAGGATGGTTGGTGATCAATTTTTGGTATTTAATCATTTAACTTTTCCCTATTTTTTTTTGAAACTTTCATGAAAGTTAGCTATTGTCTTAGTCACATGTTTAATATTGTTCATGTACATTGACTATACGTTTTAATACTTTTAATAGTACTCTCTAATATTTAAATATATAATTGTATGTTTATAACAATTATTATTAGTTTTAGTTTTTCACATATGGTCATAGTGGTGGTATCAAATAGCTGAAAAAAAAGTTAAAAAAACAATGAGGATGATGATGGTGATCAACTTTTTAAAATTTATTCATTTAAGTTTTGCCTATTTTTGTTTGAAACTTTCGTAAAAGTTAATTACAGTCTTAATCTTAAATTTGATATTGTTTATGTACATTGAGGATATATTTTAATACTTTCGAGTGTACTCTTCAATATTATAATCTCTAATATTTATTTATACAATTGTATGTTTATAATGATTATTATTTATTTTAATATCTTCACAAATGGTTATAATGATGGCATCAAATAGGTGAAAAAATATATAAAAGGCAATGAGTATGATTATGGTGTTTAGCTTTTGGTATTTGTTCATTTAACTTTTGCCCATTTTTATTATAAATTTTGATCAAAGTTAACTTAGACTCTACTTTGGTATTGTTCATTTATATTGAAAATTATGTTTTAATATATTTAGGAGTACTCTCCAATATTTATTTATATAATTATATTATTATTAGTAGTTTTAACATCTTCACAAATGGTCATAATGATGACTTCAAATAGGTAAAAAAAGGCAAATGACAATAAAGATGATAGTGGAAATTCTTTTTTGGTATTTATTTATTTAACTTTATCCTTTTTTTATTTGATTTCATGAAAGTTAATTATAGTTTTAGTCTTAGGTTTGATATTATTTACATATATTGAGGGTATATTTTAATACTATTGGGGGTACTCTCTAATATTTATCTAGGTAGCTTTATATTTATAACAATTATTATTACCTTTAATATCTTCACATATGGTTATAATGGTGATTTCAAATAGAAGAATGGAGATAAAGGGAAGTGAGGATGATAGTCGTGATCAATTTTTGCTATTTATTCATTTAACTTTTGTATATTTTTGTTACAAACTTTCATACAAGTTAACTATAGTCTTAGTCTCAGATTTGGTATTATTCATGTATATTGAGGGTAATTTTTAATACTTTCAAGAACACTCTTCAATATTTATTCATGTAACTATATGTTTATAACAATTATTATTAGTTTTAATATCTTCACAAATACTTATAATGGTGATATCAAATAGGTAAAAAAAGTAAAGAAATATGAGAATGATAGTGGCAATTAATATATGACATTTATTCATTTAACTTTTGCCTAGTTTTGTTATAAATTTTTATGAAAGTTAGCTATAATTTTATGATTTGGTATTGTTCATATATATTGAGGGTATATTCTACTAGTTTCAGAAATACTCTCCAATATTTATCTAAGTAACTATAGTATTATTATTAGTAGTAGTTTTAATATATTCACAAAATGATCATAATGGCGGTTTCAAATAGGTGAGAAAAGACAAAGGGTAATGTGGATAAGGGTGATAATCAGTTTTTGGTATTTTATCATTTAAGTTTTACCTATTTTTGGTTTAAATCTTTCGTGAAAGTTAACTATAGTTTTAGTCTCATGTTCAGTATTGTTCCGGTGCTTTGAGATTAAGTTTTAATACTTTCAGAAATACTCTCCAATATTATAAATTTAACTTTATATTTTTACTTTTTGAATTTTCTATCCTAATAATTGTACTTTTTTAGTTAAGCTTGAATAGTTTTGGCCTATTTATTTATTGAATTATTTTTTATTTTTATTAGAGGTAAAGATACCCTTGGTGTTATTTATTGATATTTACATATTATTTACCTCCATGACACAATATCTCATTATGGCATTTTATCAAATATCCTTTGTGTAGTTTCAATATCTCCAATATTGCAATATATTGATAATAATGTTCAAAGATTACACTATTTTTAGGAAGGCCGCTAGAGCATAACATCTCTAAAAGCATAGTAATGACATAGAGGAGTTTAGAGCGGTGAGCCTTAATGGCAACAACTTGGTAGTGGACATTGACAAGGAGGAGACGAAGGGCAAAAGTAGAGTAGAGGGTGAGGGAGAGAGAAAAGTGGTCGCAAGTGACCGAGTGGCTGCACACAAGGATAAAAGTAGTAATGATGTTGATGTGTGCAAAGGAGGGCATTGTAGGGTTAGGGGGAGATGGGGATGAAGGACAAGATCGTAATTTCATTATAGCAGTCTTACTTGACATTTAATCTTGTTGGGATCCATAGCGAAAGGTTTACGAATCACTTTATTCTCAAACAACACAAGAAATGAGAAGTAATATAAGATTAAATAATAATAATAATATAAGACACAGTGATATATGTGGTTCACCCAAAATCGGGTTATGTTCACAAGGGGAGTGAGATATCCACTATCAAAAGGCTTTACAAGAGTTTATAAAAAAGACTGTACTCTTTCTTACTCAACTAAACTCGTTTACCAAGGCTCGAGAACGCCTAGGCTACTAGCTTATTCAATTGATTGCTAGCCAACCTTTCTCCTCCTACTTTTCTGCGCCATCGTGGTGCTGCGTAACTTTGATATGTAATCGCCATTGCACCACCTTCGATCATTGCGCCACCTACAAGTGACACTCTATTGCTGTCGCACAATCTTAGTCATCTCATGGCCTCGCTATGTCCTCCTCTCTGCTGCAAGACTAGCCCCAATTACAACCATGTTGCTTCCTAGCTCACCGACCCGAGCTCTACCTTCTATGCATGTATGCGTCCTATTTTCGCACTCACTAGCCTTTGCCTCCGAGTTGCTTGGCCATACTAAGTCCTAGTTGAGACACCCTGTTGCACCTCATCAAAGGCCACCCATCACTGATTTGAGCCCCAATAGCCATTGACTGAGAGCCCTACATGGCCTTTCATCAGCATCTCCTGCTCTGGCCGACCCACACCCTGCGTGGCTCTTTGCCAGCCTGCTCTCGCGCTCCCTCTTGTGAGCGCCACTGGCCTGTTCTTGTGCCTCACCTGACCTTCATCTTCTTCTACCACAAGATAAAATTTATCTTGCCATCAAACTTCTCCACCTTGAATAAGGACTTTACCATCTTAGTTATTTGCTTCTAAGCTCTGATACTAATTATTAAGATTCGCAGCGAAAGGTTCATAAATCACCTTATTCTCAAATAACATAAGAAATGAGAAGTAATATAAGATACGAGAAAATAATAAGACAAGACATAGTGATATATGTGGTTCACCCAAAATCAAATTACGTTCACGGGAGGAGTAAGAGATCCGCTATCAAAAGTCTTTACAAGAGTCTATAAGAAAGACTATACTCTTTGTTACTCAACTAAACTCTTTCACCAAGCCTCGGCAATGCCTCCACTTTCAAAGAAAATCTTCAAGAGAATATCATGAGAAACCACCACGAGAGACCACCAAGAAGCACTAGAAAGACCCACACACGAGAGCCAACATACTCTCTCTTTCTCTTCTCTCTATTCTCTCTATTCCTCTTTATCTATTTCTCTCTATCTATTTCTCTCTAGTTCAATATCAGCAATACCTCCACTAAACTCTATGTATTACTAGAATATTTATAGGCTCTTATTGAGTCTGAATTTTACTCTAATTATAACTTCTAATATTACAAATCAATCATAAGTCTGAATTTAACTTTAAATTTTTACTTTAACTCAAAATTTAAAGTATTTATTATATGATATTAGGAGTTATAATTATAATAAAATTCAAACTCAACAAGGGCATATAAATACTATAGTTATATACTGGTTTAGATATGATATTGAGGTTGAACTAGAGAAAAATAAATAAAGAGGAATAGTAACAATAGAGAGAATGAGAAGGTGAGAGAGTATTGACTCTCATATGTGTGTGCTTCTCAGTGGTCTCTCGTAGTGGTGCCTTGTGGTTTTCTTTTGAAGATTCTTTTTGGAAGTGAAGGTATCACCGAGACTTAGTGAGAAGTTTAGTTAAAGAAGGAAGAGTAAAATTTTTCTATAAATTCTCATAAAGTTTGTTAATAGTAGATCTTTTGCTCCTCCTGGATATAATCCGATTTTGGATAAATCACTTATATCGTTGTATCTCTTTTTATTTTCTATTTTATCGTCCATTACTTCTTATTTCTTATGACATTTGAAAATAATGTGATCTATGAATCTTTCGTTATAAATCGCAATAATTGGTATAAGAGTTTAGGAGCAAAAAACTAATATGGCAAAGTCCATGCTCGAGATGAAGAAGTTTGACGATAAGATAAATTTTATCTTATAGAAAAATAGATAAAAGTGGTTCTTATTTACTAAGGTTTATAAAAGACATTAGAGGGTAAAGAAAAAAAAAGTCAAACAAGATGAGCAATGAAGATTGAGAGGAGATAGATCAAAAGGTATTTAATTTAATTATTCTAAGCCTGATTGATGAGATTTAATATAATATCATCAATAAGGAGATAACGATGGATATTAGGGCAAAACTTGAGAAGTTATACATATTAAAAAGTCTCATAAATAAGTTCTACCTGAAATAAGAGTTATATAGATTATGTATGAGTAAAAGTACAACTATATTACATCACCTAAATACTTTTAATAAAATTATCAATAATTTGCTAAAGTTGATGTGAAAGTTCGAAGAGGATGACAAGACACTAATTTTCCTAATATCTCTTCCTAATTTATATGATCATATTTTGATTACAGTTCTTTATGGTAAAAAAATTCTTAAGCTAAAGGATGTGACAGCTAGTCTTCTTTCAAATAAGAAAAAGAAAAACTTTAACATCGATATTGAGATTAGTGACTGATTGGTAGCTCACAAAAGAAAAAGATTGAGAGAATATGGAGAAAGCAACTAATGATCCAAATCAAAATTAAAGGTGAAGGTATAATATTATTTATGTAAGAAATATAATTACATTAAGTGGTACTATTCAGAGCTTGAGAAGATAGTCTTTCAATATGACAATAATAGTAGCAGATAATACTTTTGTGAATATGTGGATGAAGACATTCTTGAGATATCCTCAAAAATTGGCACTCTTAGTGAGTGAATTTTAGATTTTAGTATTTCTTATCATGTTTGATCTAGAAATCATTAGTTTACTTCTTATGAGGAGAATAAGAAGAGAGATATTATTTAGTTGGGTAATAATTTAATCTGTAAGATCATCAGTATGGGAGCAATCAAAATCTAGATGTTTGATGGAGTAATTCGTCTTCTTACTGGAGTGAAGTATGTCCCCAAGATGTGAAAGAGTTTGATTTTACTTGGTATACTGGACTCAAAAGGTTGTAGTTATTCTGTGAGAGATGGAGTTATAAAGGTGGCATGCGATATTAAGATCATGATAGAAAGAGAAAAGTGCAAAAATATTTATCGATTAGTAGGAAACACCATTGTTAGTGGAATTTCAATGGCTATAGTAAAGAGAAAGTGTGATACTTGGATTAATTCGGTGAGAGATAGGCATTCTTCCTGAGTGGCTTTTGCCATGTTAGCAAACACAAGTCTTCTAAAAAGCTTCCAAAAGTACAAGGTTATAGGTATGAAGAGCAGATTTGAGATTGACTCAAGTTCGCATCTTGTGATCAGCTGAACAAGCTAGTAGTACAAAGGGAGGGACTAAAACATATCAATTTTACTTTTTTTTCACATATAAACATTTCTAGGTATTAGGATTGTGAGCATAAAAAATCTCCAATATGAAGTAAATCTTCTTAGTAAGAGCGAGATCATTTGTATGGGTATGACTTCACCCAAAGAAAGTGACAGACTTAGTTTTGCCCAAAGAAAGTAATAGACTTGGCTTCACTTGAAGAAAATGACATTCTAGTTTAAAGTTTGATGTAAAGGCTTGGTTGCAACTCAAGAAATGACATCACTAGTGGAGTAATTGAGGTCCTCAAAGATTGAGTCAAGGGCCGTGGAGTAGGGGTGGTTGGTCTCTGAATCATGTAAGTCATGATGCATTCTTTACTTATCTTGTTTCATTTTTATTATACTTGTGATTGATTGAAATTTGTATGACATTGTGAATATGTCTCTTGGTGAATGATATTGGGCTTTGGATCTTTTGAAAATCATATTTTATTTTCAAAACCTCTCTCCTCCCCTCTCAAGGTTGCCAATATGGGCCAATAATTGGTATAAGAGTCTCATGCTCGTGAAACAAGACAAACACCCTTGAGTTCTTTTTATTTGTTCTTCATTGGCTACTTTTGTTAATATAGTGATTCTTTTTTTAAAAAAAAGGGGGAAATATTTTGTTGAAATTTCAAAATTAGTGACTCAATTTGCTTTCTCCTTGTGCTTTTCTTGGTAATTTCATATTGGATTTACCCATTTTATTGATGCTAAAGAGGGAGATAAATGACAGATAAATAACATGGTGATAATTACTCTAAATAGGGGGAGAAATGTTAGAGTAAGGGGGAGCACATTATCTTTTACTAAAGTGATATTTTCATAGCATATGCTCTATATTTTAATGCATATTGCTCTAATTAATACATGTTTTAAATTGCTAATTCTCTTTTATCAACTTGTCTTTTCTTTTTACCGTTGTGAGAGTTTGTTATTATCAAAAAAGGGGAGATTGTTTCCCTTTATAGTTTTGAAGATGAACAAACTTTATATTTAATGTCTATTTGAGTTGTGTTTTACTGAAGTACATTAAAGATCTCAAGGGAATATTCGAAAGCTTCAAAGAAAATGAAGTGTGATGGTGAATCAGCGAATATAACTTAAAGAGATCGAAAGACGACTTGGAAGTGGCATGGAGGTGTCTACAACAACTTAAAGATTTGATGATGACAGAGATATAGCCAAAGCAACTCAAGAACTTGGCATCGACTAGCTCTAGATTTTCATCTATTTTAGTCAAGCTGAGAATTTGTTTTGACATTAATAGCTTAGAGCCTTTTGTTTGATACTCTAACTTATCTTGTAATGCTTTCAATGGCTCATTATTTATCCAAGGTCAGTTTGAGAAGATGTCAAACATGGACTGAAGTTACATTGATCCAATAGGTATTTTCTATTAACATCGAATGCCCAAACTTCCATGATTGGATGCTTGAATCCAGCAAAAGGATCACTAGAATTATAGATAGTCTCAAATGTCTGAACCTTAGGATCAAATGCCTGAACATTTGGATGCTCTAAGTTCTAAACTTTCCATGTTCAAAGTTTGGATGTCCTGTGTATTGATCAGATGCTCAGACCTTATCATTAGACACCTACACCTGTGACATCGGTTACCATGGCTAGTTAAAATTTGGCCATTGGGATGTTTTGGATGCTCAAACTCGATAGAGACAGTTAGGGGTGATTCCCAAATAACTAGTTTTTTACTCCAACGATTATATAAAGGCTTGGGACATCTTTGCTCAGTAAGAAAATTTAGTTTTCATATTCTTAGAACAAGAATCCCCTCCCAAAGTCTTCTAACCCCAAGAGTCCTCTAAACTATCAATCTCATATCAAATTTTCAATACCCTTGTCCCCAACTTGAGAGAATTTTGTTGTGAGCTTCAAATGTATCCTTTTTACTTTTTTCCACTTCTAAATACTTCTCAGTATTAGGCGTGTAAGTGTAAAAGATCTTCAATGTGGAGTAGATCTTTCCAGTCAAAACAAGATCATTTGCACGGATGTGGCTTCACCCAAAAGAAGCAATGGGCTTGGCTTCACTCGAAGGAACTGACACTGCAGTTTAGAGTTTGATGTAAAAGCATGGCTTCACCTCAAGAAGTGAGATCACTAGTTGAGTGATTGAAGTTCTCAAGGATTGAGGCAAGGGCCATGGAGTAGGAATAGTTATATCCAAACCATATAAATCATAGTGCATTCTTTTACTTATCTTGCTTTACTTTTATTATACTTGTGATTGATTGAAATTTATATGATGTGAGAATCTCTCTTGGTGAATGATATTGGGCTTTGGTTCTTTTCAAAATCATATTTTGTTTTCAAAAGCTCTCTCCTTCCCCTTCAAGGTTGCCAATATAGGCCAATAATTAATATCAGAGCCTCATGCTTATGATTTAAGACTAACACCCTTGAGTTTTTTTGTTATCCTTTCCTCAATTGCCAACTTTTAGTAACATAGCGATTCCTTTTTTTTGAAAAAAGGGGGTTTATTAAAATTTCAAAATTTGGGATTCTATTTGCATTCTCTTTATGCTTTTCATGGCAATTTTATTTGGGACTTCTCCTTTTTATTGATGCCAAAAGGGGGAAGACAAATGATATGGTTATAATTACTCTAAATAGGGGGAGAAATATTAGAGTAAGGGTGAGCCTATTATCTTTTACCAAAGTGATATTTTCATGGTATATGCTCTATATTTTAATGCATATTGCTCTAGTTGATACATGTATTAAATTGCTAATTCTCCTTTATCAACAAGTCTTTTTATTTTACCTTTGTGAGAGTTTGTCATCATCAAAAAGGCAAAGATTATTGCTCTTTATTATTTTGATGATGAATAAACTCTATATTTGCTATCTATTTGATGTGTTTTATCCAAAGTGCATTAAAACTCTTAAGGGAATGTTCGAAGGCTTCAAAGAAAATGAAGTGTGATGGTGGATCGGCGAATGTGATTTAAAGAGATCAAAAGATGACTTGAAAGTGGCATGGAGGTGTCAAGGATGACACTGATATAGCCAAAGTAACTCAAGAACTCGACATCAATTATGTTTAGATTTTCATTTATTTTAGTTGAGTTGAGACTTTTTCTTCAAATTAATATTTTAGAATATTTTGTTTGGCACTCTAATTTATCTTGGAATGCTTTCACTGGCTCATTTTTTATCCAATATTAGTTTGAAAAGATATCAAATGTGGAACTAAAATTAGAGTGATCTAGTAGGTTTTTTCTATTAACTTCGGATATCTGAACTTCCATGATTGGATGCTCAACTCTATCAGAAATTGCATTGGAATTATTGACAACTTCAGTTGCCAAAACCTCAGGATCAAATGCCTGAATTTTTGGAAAGTGTAACTTCTAAACTTTCCATATTTAGAGTTCAAATGTCCGATGTATGGTTCGGGCACTCAAGCCTGAAACATCGGCTATAATGGCTAGCTAAAATTTGACCTTTGGGATATTTCAAATGCCCAAACCTTATGGTCTAGATGTCCAAATTTGACTGAGACAACAAGGAGTGATTCCCAAATGGCTAGTTTCTTCCTCCAATGATTATATAAAGGTTTGGGATATCTTTGCACAAGAGAGAAAATAAGGTTTGCATATTCTTAGAGTAAGAATGCCTTCTCAAAGTCTTCTGACTTTAAGAGTGTTCTAAACTATCACTTTTATATCAAATCTTCAATGCCCTTGTCCCCAACTTGAGTGGATTTTTTTGTGAGGTTCAAATATATCATTTTTTATTTTTTTCACTTGTAAACACTCCTTGGTGTTAGGAGTGAGGAGTGTGAGTGTAAAAAATCTCCAGTACAAAGTAGATCTTCTCAGTTGGAGCAAGATCATTTGTACAGGAATTACTTCACCCATAGAAAGCAATGGGTTTGGCTTCACCTAAAGAAGCGACTTTGCTAGTGGAGTGATTCAAGTCCTCAAGGATTGAGGTAAGGGCCATGAAATAAGAGCAGTTGGTTTTCGAATCACATAAATCACGATGCATTCTTTTACTTATCTTGCATTACTTTTATTATACTCATGATTGATTGAAATTGCTATGACATTGTATCTCTCTTGGTGAATGATATTGGGCTTTGGAACTTTTCAAAATCGTAGCCTTCATGGTTGCCAATACAAGCAAACAATTAGTGTTAGAGCCTCATGCTTGTGATTTGGGACTAACAACCTCGAGTTTTTTTATCCTTTCTTCAATCGGCAACTTTTGATTATATAGTGATTCCTATTTTATAAGAAAAAAAAGGGAAATTAGTTTGTTAAAATTTAAAATTATGGATTTTATTTGCATTCTCCTTGTGCTTTTCTTGGTAATTTCATGTTGGATTTACCCTTTTTATTGATGCCTAAAGGAGAAGATAAATGACATGGTTATAATTACTCTAAATAAGAGGAGAAATGTTAGAATAAAGGGTGCATATTATCCCTTGCTAAGTGATATTTGTATAGTATATTATCTATATTTTAATGCATATTTCTCTAATTGATACATGTGTTAAATTGCATCTTATCTTTTATTGACTAGTCTTTCAATTTTACCTTTGTGAGAGTTTGTCATCATCGAAAAGGGGGAGATTATTATCCTTTATAGTTCTGATGATGATTAAACTTTGTGTTTGATTTCTATTTAAGTTGTGTTTTAGCCAAAGTGTATTAAAGCTCTCAAGGGAATGTTCGAAAGCTTCAAAGAAACTGAAGCATGATAGTAGATTGGCGAACGTGACTTGAAGAGATCAAAAGATGGCTTAAAAGTGGCATGGAGGTGTTCACAACAACTTGAGGATTTGAGGATAACACAGATATAGCCAAAGTAACTCAAGAACTCGACAACGATTAGATTTAGATTTTTATTTATTTTAGTCGAGTCAATAATTTATCTTAAAATTAATAGTTTAGAGCCTTTTTTTTAATACTCGAACTTATCCTAGAATGCTTTTACTGGCTCATTATTTATCCAAGTTTAGTTTGAGAAGATGTGGAACAAGGAATTGAAGTTACAATGATCCAACAAGTTTTTTTTGTTAACCGAGGATGCCTCCATGATTGAATGCTCAAATCTACTAGAAATAGCACTAGAATTACTCATAGTTTTGAATGTCTGAACCTCAGAATTAGATGCCCAAAGATTTGGAAGTTGTAACATCTAAACTTTTCATATTCAGAGTTCACATGTTTGGTATATGGATTAGATGCTTGAACTTGTGTTATTTGAATGCCCAAACCTTATTATCAGACACCCAAACTTGAGACTTTTATTACAATGGCTAGTTAAAATTTAACCATTAAGATGGTTCAAATGCTTGAACCTTATGGTCTGTATGCCCAAACTCAGTAGAGATAGGTAGGGGTGATTCCCAAACTGCTAGTTTCTTGCTTCAATGATTATATAAAGGCTTTATATATTTTTGCTCAGTGAGAAAGTTAGGTTTCCATATTCCTAGAGTAAAAATCCCCCTCCCAAAGCCTTCTAGCCCCAAAAGTTCTCTAAACTATCAATTTCATATTAAATCTTCAATGTCCTTATCCCCTAACTTGAGAGAATTTTATTGTGAGATTCAAATATATCATTTTTACTTTTATTCACTTGTAAACACTCCTAAGTGTTAGGAGTGTGAGTGTACAAAATCTCCGGTATGGAGTAGATCTTATCAGTGGGAGCAAGATCATTTGTATAGGTATGACTTCACCCAAAGGAAGTTATGGGCTTGTCTTTACTCGAAGGAAGTGACACTCCAGTTTTGAGTTTGATATAAAGGCTTGGTTTTACCTCAAGAAGCGACATCACCAATGGAGTGATTGAAATTATCAAGAATTGAGACAAGGGCTATAAAGGATGAGCGGTTGGTCTTGAACCACATAAATTGTAGTGCATTCTTTTACTTATCTTGTTTTACTTTTATTACAGTTGTGATTGATTGAAATTTATATGACATTATGAGTATCTTTCTTAGTGAATGATATTGGGCTTTTGATCTTTTCAAAATCGTATTTCTTTTTCAAAACCTCTCTCCTCCCCCCCTTCAAGATTGCCAATAGGGGCTAACAAGTTTGACTCGATTAGGATTTAGTTCGAACTTGGTTTGACCCAATTACAGTTTGGATCAAACTTGGTTGACAATATTAGGGTTTGGTTAAAAATTGGTTTGACCCAATTAGGGTTCAGTTTGACTTGATTTAATTTGGGTTGACCCAAGTTAAACTCCTATGGGATTGGGTCTCAACTGATTGGACCCGATTTGATTTGGGTTGACCTGATTTGAGTTGCATTAACTCAGACCACTTTGGGTCTATTCTAATTTTAGTTTAGTTAATTAATTTTACTTGATAAAGTTTAGGTGCCTTTAGATTGTTCATTTGAATCAAGTCAGTTTTATCTTAACCAGTTTTCTTAATTTGGGTAAATCGACCTAATTCCACATAGGCATAGAATGATAGAGTAGTGGCTAGCAATGAGGAGGTGGTGCCATCTAGAATGGCAAGATCACCCCACTAGTAGATGGTGATAGGGAGACTACCTATCTCAAGGTGGTTGCAAGCAGTTGGGTTCGACCAATGCAAGGGGAGACATTAGAGGTCTAACAGACTACACTTAGGGCACCAATGTGGGTGTAGGCCAACTACAAAGGCATGATGGGACTGCATGAAATGAAAATGAGGATTAGACCATCAACGCGCACCCTAGGGCCCAAGCACGGACTAGCAACACCTTAGCAACAAAGATGCTTAAGTTCAGGGTTTAAGTGATTCCATAGCCAATGAGGCTTAAGTGATAACTTCGTTGTGTTGTCTCATATGGCAACTTTTGAGGGGGGAGGGGGGGGTGTGGTTTGAGATGTTTTGAACACAAATACATTTTCGATACAATTCAAGGCCCAATAACCATACAATTATGAAGAGATGCAAAGCCCAAATCATACATTAAGATAAAAATACAAAAAACTCAAGCAATTTCAATCAACTCCATTCAACCACAAGTGCAAATAAAAGTAAAGCAAAGTAAGGAATGTGTACTATGATTTTTACATAGTTTGAAGACCAACCATTATTACTTCACAACCCTTGTCTCACTCTTGAGGACTTGGATCACTCCACTAGTGATGTTACTTTTAAGGTGAAGCCAAGCCTTTACAAACTCCAAATCAGAGTGCCGCTTCCTTAGCATAAAGCCATGCTTGTACAAACCAATCTTGTTCCCACCAAGAAGATCCACTCCATACCGAAGTATTTGTACTCTCACACTCCTTCCAAGTTAGGAGTGTTTACAAATGGAAAAAAAAAAGAATGATACAATTCAAGCTCACTACATAGTCTGTCAAGACTAAGGATAAGGCCTAGAAGATTTGCTTGACATTGGAAGGTTTAGGGAAATCTTGGGCTAGTAGGCATGAGGGCTTCAATCTCCTCTCCAAAATGATAAATGAAATTATAAAACTTATTGAGAGAAGTTCAACTGTATCCATTTATACCTTATGGGTCGAAATTAATTATCGGGTGTGAGATCCCATAGCTAGATTCACCCTAATAGTCAAAAAACCTACCTACTAATCTTGCAGAATTGGAATTGAACATTCGGTTCTTAGCAATTGCTACAGTAATTATTATAGCAGTATTGTAGTAATTATTATGAAACCCTATACAATAAATACCTAAACTAAATGATCTAAAAGTAAATCTTCCATACAACTAAAATAAATAAAAGTTCTAAACCTATTAGTCTTGAGATGATCTTCCATTTTGAGCACTTTGAGCTTTTTTCCTTGATCTTTAAACTTCATCTTCAAATTGTCATATATTTTATCTTTGAGTTATTGCTTTTATTATCTAATATGTTTTATCTTGAGACTCGATCTCTTATGAACTTGGATGATCATTACAAAACCTGAAGCTTATCACAACTCAAAAAACATATTAAATACTAGTTTGATCATTAACAAAATCCAAAAGGCAATACTTTAATTTTAAAGGTAGCATTACCCACTGTTTGTGGAGTTAGGCATAGTCTTGGAGTGCTGCCATCAGCTTTTATAGTATAACTTGTGGAACTTGATTTGTTCTAGTTTAGTTTTATTCAAACTAGTTATGACTTGACTAGGGTTCGGTTTGATTTAGCTCAAATGAGGTGGGGTTCGAATTTGACTTGACCCAATTAAGTTTGGTTCAAACTTGTCTTGATCATATCAGGATTTGGATTAGAGTTCAATTTGGCTAAATTAGGGTTTATTTGAATTATTTTAACCTAATTGAAATTGGTCTTAACCCAATTAGGGTTTGGTTTGAATTTTGGTCTAATTCTAGGTTGACTTGATTTAAACCTAACTGGGGTTCAGTCTGAACTAATTTGACTTAGATTAACTCAATTTGAATTTGAGTCCGATTCAATTTGAATTTTAGAAAATTTATCTGACTTGTCTAGGTTCATTTGGCAGCCCATTTGAGTCAATTTGGTTTTATTTATTTGCTTTAGATGAATTAGTTTGAGTTCAATGTAATCAAGCCATTTAACTTAATTGATTTATATTAATTGATTGATTAGTTTGGTTTGAGAGTCCTCAAACTATCATAATAATTTTGGGTGAGCTTGTGGACTAATTCTAAGTTGCTTTGACTTTCATGTGAGCTTGCAAACTTGTCATTAGTCCAAATAGACATTAAGTAAGTCCACAAGCTAGTCTTAGTCTAAATAGATATACAGTAATCCCACGAGCTGACCTTAGTTCAAATAGATATTTGGTAAACTCACAAGTTGGTTTTTAGTCCAAATGAATGTTTGGCGAGTCTGCAGGCCGGCCTTTGTTCAAATGGACATTCAATGAGTCCGTAGGTTAACCTTAGCCTAGATTTATGAGCCCATAGGTTGATTTATAGGCTTTCAGGTGAGCCGGCAGGCTAGCCATAGATCAGTATGAGTTTGAGTTATTTTAGTTCTTTCTTATTTTTGTCCAAGTTCAAGCGATCCCTTGTTAATCAATGGGCTCCAAAGCTTGAGTTCTTCAACAGAAGTGTGGTGACCACAGTATTGGTGGAGATCCATTAATGCACGGGACTGCAAGTGACCACGACATTGGTGAAGATTTATTGATGCATGAGGCTGCAAATGGCTATGGTACTAGTAAGGATATGTTGATGCATGAGGCCATGGGCGATCATGATATTAGTGGAGATTCGCAAATGCACGAGATCAAAAATGGCTGACACATTGATGGAGGTTCACTGACATGGAGGCTTTTTGATACTCAAGGCTGCAAGTGACCACAGATGATGGTGAAGACTTGCAAATGCATGAAACCATGAATGGCTGTAATATTGGTGGAGAAGTGTCAAGAACTAAGACTATAGGTGGCTACAGATAGGTGGGATGATGGGGTATTCATGGTGGAGTCTAAATATCCTGGTCCTTCTAGGTTCCATCTCTTAAACTCAGGCAACCAAGCATACCAAGAATAATGGATTGGGGAGAACCGTGGCTGCACATGGCCATGAGCTTGGGAGAGGAAAAGAGGAGCCATAGCAGCACGGGGAAATAGGGACCTCGCAAGCTTATATCTTCTTTTGCTCCTTTGTCAATGCCTTCTTGGTCTCCTTTTTAATAACAAGATCACCTATAGAACTTCTCTAAGAATCACCTCTGAATACATCAAAAATTTACCCAAGAATCCACTATATTTCTTCCTTTAAATTCATGTATTATAGCCCTCTTTTTATAGGTTTGATAAGATTTTTGATTGGATTATTGATTAATCTGAATTTAAGATTTAATGGATATATCTTGCCATAATCTTTATATTTGAACCTCTGATTGATAGATCTTGAAATTACAATTTTCTTAACTAAAAATTCTGTTAATTTTTGAGATTGAATAAGAATTTATTTTCATCTTGAGGATTCTATAAATGGCCAAGAGAATATTTGATTAGTTCAATTTTAGGATGTGATTTACAATCAGATTGGATCTCCATTTCTCTAATTGGGATATAATATTGTTTATTTGTATTTTTTTACTTATGACAGATTCTAAAATTATACCATATTTGAATGTTGAATTTTCAAAGAGATATTTGTAAATTTTTCAAAAAATTTAGATTAAAAAGTAATTTTATAAATTTTATAGGTCTTTTTGTAAGAAAATTCTGTTCAAGGACCTATGTCTAAAATTTATTTGGTATAGGGACCAATTTCTAAAATTCATACATATTTTATTTTAGCCCAGTTTTGGATAAATTCTATGCCTAATTTTGGTCCAAATATTTGGCACATTTGCTTCACTTGGGCTGAATTTAATTTGAGCCTAAATTTTTCAACAATTTAAGTCCAAATCAAATTCAATTTTTGGTCAAATTTGACGGCTATTTAGGTCCAACTGAGATCCTTATTTGAGTCATAATTCAATGGCATTTTAGATTCCATTCTGATTTTAATCAAATTTGATTTTGATAAAAATCACCTCAAACAAAGAATGACAAAAGATGTTCATTTCCTTTGCATTCAAAGAGTTATTTTTCTTATCCAAATCGTTTCAATCTACTTTAAACTTAGGAATTATCACATCATCAATTAGTTTGGTGGGTAGAGTATACCCCTCTTCCATAATATGTCAAAAATCATAATCTATGGCCTTAATAAAAATTTTAATCCGAGACCTCCAATAATTGAAATGAGTACCACTAAAAAGTAGAGGTCTCATTGTGCATTACCCTTTTTGAAAAGATGGAGAAATACTAAAGTTTATCATTAAAATGAATTGAAAACTCTAGGTGGTTAAACCAAAATAAGAGCACAAAGTAATTACCAAAGTAATTTCACTTAAATTTCAATCAACTACAAGTGCAATAATGTAAATAAGTTAAGAAATGGCATCGTAATATATCATAGTTCAAAGTCCAATTGCTCCTACTCCATGGTCCTTGCCTCTCTCTCAAGGACTTTAACTCTCCATTAGAGTATCATTTCGTTGGTGAAGCCAATCCCTTACACTTGATCTTACTCCAACCAATAAGATATCCTCCAAACTGGAGGTCAAGTCTCTCAAATACTCCAAACAATTTTGGAGTGGTTTACAAGTAGAAAATATTAAAAATGAAACATTTTTAAGATTACCACAAGATCTCTCAAGATTAAGTGAAAGGGCAATGAAAATTTATTTGAAATTGAAAACTTAGAGCCCATGTTGACTAGAGAGCTAGAAGGGTATCTCTTTTTGACAAAGATTTAGAAATTGTAAAAATTATTTAGATAAGCCCATTCTAACCTATTTACACTTGTTTGGTCGAAACTAGTCATTGGGGGTGAAATCTAGTAGCTAGCTTCACTCAAATGGTTAAAAAAATCAGCCATTGGTCATATAAAAAATCTGAGCTAGTCGACCGCTTAAACAATGGGCCAACCGATTCTGGTCTATAAGAACTGGGAGATTTCTCAACCAGTCATCCAGTTCCAAGCTTGTCCTCTGATTCTGATTAATGAATTGGAACTAAAATTCCTAACCGGACGTCTGGTTCTAGTAAAAACTAGAACCTATACCTCTAGCCAGGTGTCAATTCATAAATCGATCATTCAGTTCTACATAGGTCAAAATATTTGAGTCTTCTACCTAACACAACTAGTCATCCGCTAAGTCAAGTAGATGTCTAGTTTTGTTAGAAAAATTGTATAAAGAGTTTCTTACAGAACTCAATGCAATATTTATGCTCTATGCAATTAATCTCAAAACAAATTTTTTACTTAACTGAAATAAAAGAAAATCTAAACCTAATCGATGTCAGTTTTTGAGTTACTTTGACTATGTTTGTATCATTCTTGAATCTTCAAATTGTGGTGGACACTTTTAAGCCACTCCTAAGCCATCCTTTGATCTCTTTAAGTCACACTCATCAATCCATCATTGTGTTTTCTTTTCTTTGAAGCTTTCAAACATTCCCTTAAGGGCTTTACTATAGTTTGGGTAAAATACAACTCAAGTAGATATTAAATATAGTTTACTCATCATCAAAACTAGGAAGAGTAACAATCTAATAGTTGTGGACTTGTTATCTGTTGCCTTTGCATACTGAGAGAAAATTGGCATCCAATAGTTATATTTTTTTTATCATTAGGATATCCATTTGAGTTGAGTAGATAACTAATTAGACAGCCAATCTTCATACAGACTTTCAAAATAATTTAACAATGGTTAGTTTGGAATTAAATCTATAAATAAGGCTCCACTTTTTAAAAATATGATCTTTCACAACTTTCTCAAGGATCTTTATTTAGATTTAAGCTCTGAAGCTCTCTAAAGCTGACATGAAGTCTACTTTAAGTTTTTACACTTTTGTTGGAGGAAATATAATGACTTGGAAGAGTTAAAAATAAGTTGTGGTGGCAAAATCTAGTGCGTAGCCATAATATGGGGCAGCAACTTTGGGGACATGTGAGATATTATTGTTGAATTCCATCATAACAAAACTTGGGTTTCCAATTATAGGGACTACTAATATCCACTATGACAACCAATTAACCTATACATCTTTTGCAATCTAGTTTTTCATGAGAGAACAAAATATATAAAGATTGATTTACATTTCGTCAAGGAGAAGGTTCTAAATCAACAGGTGAAGTTGCAATATGTTCAAGTTGGAAATCAGGTAGTTGATATTCTCAACAAGGCCTTAGGAGAAGCTTTACAATCAATTGTCTTCAAGTTGGGCATAATTGACATCCATTCTCTAGCTTGAGGGGGGATATTGAAGAGTATGCAGAAAATCTTTGCTAATATCAGTTGCTAGTCTATCGATTGTTTGGTGATATCTATTTATTGTCTTTCTGAATCCTATTAGGAACTTCAGTATATTAGAATATGAGTTAAATCCATATTAGACTTAGACTCAATTAATTATCCTAGAAGTCCAATTAGAGTAGGACTTTAGTCCTTATAAATATGTATGTCCTCCAAATAGAATATTGACTTTGTAATCCCTTAAATAAAGGCAATCTTTTCTCTTCTTTTTCTCCGAAATTTCAAGCCTAAGAGGAAACTTAAGAAAAGGAATGAATTAGGTTTTAAAAGAAATAATCCCAAGTTTTAATAAATTAAAACCCAAAAACACTTTACAAGCCACAAATATATCAAATCTCAATCTCAACTATTATAAACAATTGCCACACATGACAATAATATATACATGCATTTATAAATAATCAATCCACAAATTATGCAAGTAATGAAAGAGAGTTAGGAGAGAGCGCACCAATCTTTGCATAGTTTGGAGACTAATCGCGTTTACTCCATGACCATTGTCTCAATATTGAAAACTTTAATTATTTCACTAGTGATGTCATTTATTAAGATGAAGTTAGGCTCTTATATTGTACAATATAATTTTTGCCAAAAAAGTCATATTTGATAAGAATTTGACCGAAATCAGAGATCAAATGCTACTGTATTACGACCTAAATATGGGTCTCAATTAACCTGAATTGAGGTCAAATTTGACCAACAATTGAATTCGATTTAGATTTAAATTATTGAAAAATTTGGGTTCAAACCGAATTTAGTCTATATGGGTTAACTTGGACAAAATTTTTAATCAAAATTAGATTCAAACTCATTAAAAATATAGGCTAAAATAAAAATATAAAAATTTTATAAATAAGTCTCTAGACCGAATAAATTCTTATAAAAAGATATCTAACTAGATTTTTCTTACGCATAAGCCCCCAAAATGAAAATTTTTATACAAAAGTCCTTACAATTTTTTCAAATCACATATTGGTCCCTATAAAATTTTGGATTTGCAAATGAATCTCTCAAAAAATTTTATTTACAAATAAGACTAAATTTTATTATTCTTATAAATAAAATCTTACAAAAAAGTATTGAAAGTTTCAAAATTTTATAGATAAATTTTTTTATAAAAATATTCCTAAATTTCTCAATTATAAATTAATGCAAATTTTTTTGAAAAAAATTACAAATAACTTGCTTGTAAACTCGATTCCACAAGTAAATATAATTTTTACATTTTCTTTCTGATTAATGGCAAACAAATCATTCTTATCAATCCAAAACAAATGCTTATCTAAAATAACCATATCCACAATATATAGCAATTCAATGTTTTACATTTAAAACTTGAATTATAGTTAACATAATTTCTTCGTATTCTTGATGCCAATAACAACCAGCGAATCCTATAAAATAGGGGGGTTAGAAGCTAGAGGCAGAAGGATACAAGAGGAAAACCAGAAACTACAAATCGATGAGAAGAAGAAAAGAAGAAGCAGAAGGCCACCCATCTCAAGCCCAGCGGCTAGCCGCTCCTGCATCCAAGTTATTACTCCGTGTCTCTCCGCCGTCAGACAACCGCTCCTAGGGAGGCTTTATCGGATCTCTTCCTTCCTGTAGTAGTTGCACCAGCACTATCTGGCCTGAACTAGAACAGCACGGGCTATATCTCTGCCACCACATCCTTGCATTGTCTCCACTGCCAGAGCTGATGCACAGCGCGATTAGGCGTGGCTTCCGGTCAACGTTCTCAGCGAGACCGTCGAGCACATTACAGCGGCAGATTACTTCGTTTCCTCCTTGTTTGCCCATCTTGGTACTCTGCGGTCTCACGCTGCTGTTCTGCCCGCCGCTCCTGCCACTCCCACACGCGAGCCACGCCTAACCAGAGCCAGAACCTACGTCTGTCCACACTGGCAACCTTCGCTCATGTATGCCGCCAAGCCACCCCTCTGACCTGTGCACCTTTCCCATGATGCCTAGCTCCCTTCCCGTTTGCTTCCTTGTCCTTCATCCTCACCGCTCTACACCACCTCCACCACAAACCGGCTGTTCCTCCCGAGCCTGCCGCCAACCAGTCTACACCGACCTCTCAACATGCCTACACCAGCCTCCCAACGCACCTGCACAATCGGCCCGAGCCGCACATAGGACCACCAGTCGCGCCTGTAGCCTCCGCCCAGGGGAAGAGGAGGCTAAGGTCGACTTTACTGCCTTGAAAGCCTCTAAGTTGTCGGAGAGGGGCGGTCTATGCCGCCTACACAGCCTCCAGCAGCCGGAGAGGGCACCTTCTTCCCTGACGAGCAGATCCTCATTGTATAACCACACGCCAAGCTCGACAAAGAATGGGCTCGCATGGCCGCCCATCTTTCAGGGAGGACCGGTGATAAGATTGAGTGGCGCCAGCTGCACGGGCTCCCTCTATACCCGCCGGAGATTCGGTGTCTTGCCTCCACGCCGGCCTAGGATGGGGCTTCGCTGTCGTTCGCTGCCATCTGGGACCTGGCCGGATTCGACCATGAATTCGAAGAAGGAGGCGTCGGTCGGCCAAGCATGCAGTGAAGAGCAAACGGAAGGGGAAGAAGGGTTCTAGTAACGGAGAAGACGTGAAGTCGAGAAAGTTCAAAGAAAAAATAAAACAAGAGCTAATATATATATATATATATATATAATTTCATCCGTGCGCTTTCATGTTTTGATTCGTGGCTAATTCATTTCGGGTCAGTTTATGAATCTGCTGGAAAATTAATTTTGTATAGAGTTAATTTACAAATTTGTTCAAAATTTAATTCAAACCTAAGGTTAATTTTCAAACTCACTCAAAAATCAATGCAGATATAAGATAAGTTTATAGATTTACTTAAAAGTTAATTTGGCTTAAAATCATTCTATAAATTCATTTGAAAGTTAGCTAATAACTTCATAGGTTTAATATATTTATATAGCCAATGAGACACAGGTAATCACTTCATAAATTTGAACTATTTTTATAGTCAATGAGGTATAAGCAATAACTTCATGAATTTGAAGAATTTTTAATACCTAATGAGCCGTAAGCGATAACCTTATAAGTTGAAGTATTTTCATAACCAATAAGATGCAAATGATAAGTTCTTTAATTTTGAAGTGTTTTTATGGATAATAAGGTATAAGTGATAACTTTTTTAGTTTTGAAGTACTTCCCTAGCTAATGAGACACAAGTGATAACTTTTTTAGTTTTGAAGTGCTTTCCCAATCAATGGGGTGTAAGTGATAACTTTTTTCATTTTGAAGTATTTTCATAACCAGTGAAGTATAAGCGATAACTTCGTAAGTTTGAAATATTTTCATAACTAATAAGGCATAGGTGATAAATTTGTAGGTCTGAAATATTTTTATAACCAATGAGACAGAAGTGATAACTTCATGAATTTGAAGTATTTTTATACCCAATGAGGCGTAAGTGATAATTACATGAGTTTGAAGTATTTTTATATTCAATAAGGTGTAGGTGATAACTTCTTTAATTTTAAAATATTTTCACGACCAATGAAGTGTAGATGACAAACTTGTTTGATTTTAAAGTATTTACATAGCCAATAAGGTGTAAGTTATAACTTCTTTGGTTTTGAACTATTTTTATACCTAATGAAGCATAAGTGATAACTAACTTGATTTTGAAGTATTTTCTTAACTAATAAGACACAAGTAATAACTTTATTAATTCTAAAGTAGCATTACCCACTACTTATGAAATTGGGTATAGCCTTAGAGTGCTGCCAAGGGCTTCTATAGCACATCCAGTAGAACTCAGTTTGATTCCATTTTAGTTTTATTTATACTAATTTTGGTTCAGGACAAGATAGTAATATCACCCATTATTCATACCCTTAAGGTGTTGTTGAAGGTTTAGCATACCCAATAGAACTTACTTTGACCCTGTTTATTTCCATTTTGGATTAATTTGATTTAGGTTTGCATCTTAGTGTACTTTGGTCCAAGTTCAAGTCCATTTAGGTTTAGCTTAGTTTCAATTCAAACTCAGCCTAGTTCTAGTTTATCTTTGGGTTCGATTTAACCAAGTTATCTTTCAGTTTGAACTCAATTTAAACCAATTAATATTTGATTTGAGCTTACTTTGACTCCAAATGGGATTTGTTTTGAACTTGACTTGATTTTGAATTGACCTAATTTGAACCTAATTAGGGTTAGGTCTAATAAGTTGATTTGGTTTTAATTAACTCAATCTCAATTTTTGGGTCCAGTTCAATTTGAGCTTTATTCTATCTATTTGATCAGTTTAGATTTATTTTATGCTCCATCTAAGTCAATTTAGCTTTACTTATTTGTTTTAGCTAAGTCCAATGCAATTGAGGCACTTCATGTTAATCAATTCGATTTAAGAGTTTTTTAATTGTCATGATAACTTTGGACGAGCCTTTGGGCTGGTCTTAAATGTGCGAGCCTAAGGACTAGCTTAAAAGTGCAAGTCCAAGGGTTGCCTAGGGTGCAAGTTTGAACGTTGGCTGAGTACAAGCCCCAAGGCTAGCCTGATTTGTCAGGCCTAAGGATTAGCCTATGGATGTGAGCCCAAAGGCTAGCTTGATTTGACAGACTTGAAGGCTGGCCTATGGGTGTGAGCTCGAGGCTACCTTAATTCAACGGGCCCAAAGGATAGTCTGATTCAATAGGTCTGAAAGGTGTGAGCCTGAAGGCTAACTTGATTTAACAGACCTAAAGGTTAGCCTGATTTGACAGTCTCAAAGGCTGGTCTATGGGTGTAAGCCCAAGAGCCAACTTAATTTGGCAAGCCCAATGCTAGCCTAATTTAGCAAACCCAAAGGTTAGCCTAATTTGGCGGGTCTGAATACTGGCCTATAGATACGAGCCCTAGGATTGGCTTAATTTAACTGACCCAAAAGCTGATATAATTTGGTTGGCCTGAACGCTAGCCTATGGATGCAAGCCCAAGAGTTGACTTAATTTGACAAGCCCGAAGGCTGGCCTATGGCTGTGAGCCCATAGGCTAGATTAATTCGACGAGCCCAAAACCTGACCTATGAATGCGAGCCCAAGGGCTAACTTGATTCGGTGGGTCCAAAAGTTGCCCTATAGTTGCGACAGACCTAAAGATTGGCCTATAATTCGGTAGATCCAAAGGCTTGCCTATAGTTTGGTAAATCTGAAGGCTGACCAATATATGTGGTAGATCTAAAAGCTGGCTTATAGATGTAGCATACCCAAAGGTTAGCCTATAGAGTCAACGAGTCCAAAGTTAGCCTATAATTATAGCATGCTCGAAGACTAGCCTATAATTTGGCAAACGCAAAGACTGACCTATAGTTACAGCTAGTTCAAAGGCTAGCCTATAATTTGATTGGCTCAAAGGTTGGCCTATAGTCACTGTAGGCTTAGATGCTAGTCTATAGTTTGGCAAGTTCAAAGGCTAGCCTATGGATGCAGCAGGCTCAAAGGCTAGTCTACAGTTTTGACGGATCCGAAGACTAACTTGATTTTGGTGAGCCTAAAGACCTGCCTAATTTGCAATGGGCTAGAAGGCTAGCCTGATTTTGGTAAACCAAATGGCTATCCTAATTTTGACAGGCTTGAAAACTAGTTTGATTTTGGTGGGCTCGAAGACTGGCCTATGGATGAAAACCCAATGGCTAGCTTAGTTGCATAAAGTCGTAGGTGGCCACAGTGATGATGAAGGTCTATCAATATATAAGAAGCCACAGGTTGCCATGATAGTGATGGAGATCCATTGATGCACAACAGACCATGGATGTCTATGGTGGTGATGGAGCAAAAATCAAGGCCAAACTTTTTTTCTTTTATTTTGGCCCACAATTCATTTTTTACTTTCCTTCTTTCCCTTCCTTCTTCCCTAAGCCTAAGCCTTCTCCCCTTTGCCATGAAGCCCTACCTTGCCATCGTGGCCTGGCACTTAATCCTAGTCAGATCTAGCCATGGAGTTGGTGATGGTCAACAAGGACAAGTCTAGGTCCCCATCTTCTCCGTTTCCCTAGACAAGTTCAACCAGACTAGGCTCAGCCTTCTTCTTCTTCAATAGCAGGAAACTCAAGTAGGAGTCTCATAGTGGTGGAGGGCAGCTTGGGAATTCAGTGAAGCTCGTGAGAGGAAGTGCGATGGGAGAAAGCCAGCCACAGGCTGCTCAAGTCAACGAGGGGGGCACTTGGGCTGATCCTAGTTAGTGGAGAAGCAGGGCTAGAGAGTTGTGGGCTGACGCATGGTTGCACAAGCAAGGGGACTAAAGTCTGATAGAGGCGAGGTTGGCAGAGTTTCGATGGTTGCGGCCATAGGGGCAACTGGGGCAAAGACCGACAAAGGTGAGGTCAATGAGGCTCCAGCGGCTCAAGCTGGGTGAAGCTCACAGAGGTAAAGAAGCATTGTTGGCCACCTGATGGTGCTCTGACAAGGGGAAGAGGCCAAGTTTTGGCATTGGTCCAATAGGGAGTAAGGCAAAGCAGCTCTAGTGAGACTATTCCTTCTGAGGAGGATGGGAAGAAATAGAAAAAAAGTCAATAGCAAAAGAGAAAGGATAAAGAATCGCCTTATTTTTCTCACTTCCAACTTTTAATAGCCTCTTGATTCTCTGATCCCTCTCGATTTTGTTTTCTCTATAGATTTTCTATCAGTTTTTAGGCCTCAAAAAGATTGAAAATCAAAATCTTTGATTGGATCAATTATAGAATGTTTATGGGATTGCGATTTGTGAGGTGATTGTATTTTCATATTTTTCTAATTAGCACATAATCCTTTGATTGGGATTTATTTTTCTGATGAAAAGATTCAAGATTTGTACCATGTTTGGATATTAAATTTCTAGGAAATATTTATGGATTTTTTGAAAAATTTGAAATCAAAATGTAATTTTCTAAGTTTTAGGAGTTTGCAAAAGACCTATTTATAAAATTTTAAAATTTTCAGGGCCCTTTTTTCTAAAAATATTATGGACAATACTTATTTGTAAAATAGATTTGGTCTAGGGACCCAACTATAATTTTCATTAAATCGAAATTTTTATGTAAAAATTAGCAGTGAGGACTTATTTTTAAAGATTAAAATTCTAGGGGCTAATTTGTAAATTTTCATGTTTTAGAATTTATGTGTAAAACCCCAATTCAAGGCCCCACATGTAAATTGAGAATTCTAATTTAGCCCAAATCTCCTTATTAAATCTTAGGCTAAATCCAACTTAAGGTTCCATGTCTAAATTTGGCTCATCATGAATTAGACTCAAAGTTATATTAGGGCTACAAAGTCTACTTAAACAAAGTACCCCCTTCGCATATACTTCATGAGCTTTTTTGGCAAAGAGAGTGGATGCAAAAAGAAGATTGAGCATTTTATTTCTTATTACTACTTCCACAAGTGTTTAATAGGTGAGGTCTTTTACTTTTTTTGTCCATTTTTTTGCAATTGCTTCATCTCTCTTCTATTACTTATTTGCTTTTTTTTTTTTCCTTCAAAGGCATCATGGAATCTTTTATGCTTGAGAAAATTCAAAATGAGAAAGAAGACATCTTGGCTTTATGACGCTTTCTTCTCATCTTGGGAATCGATGTCAAAGCAATCATCGCATATTGACCTCAGGAGCATCGAGATAAGTGCAATTTAATAATTACCACACTGTTACACATTTTTCCAAAGATGGGACACCATGCACTAATGGAGCAAGCAAGCTTTTCATTTTGGAACATGTTGGACACTTTAGGCAGTGAGAATCTTTAGAAATTGTAGGATTTAGCACCTTGAACGGTCGTTTTCCCACCTGAGGATAATCTTTCTTGCTAGTTGGGGAAATACTAGCTTTACCAAATTACTCAGAGTGGGTTGATGATATAGTATCTCAATTTTCAACCCAACTTGCAAGTCTTAGCATCTTAGGAGTCGTTACAGCTTCCAAAGGACAGTATGCAAGAAACCTAGGAATTTCACATAGTGTGATCGAGATGTGGGATCCCACTACACAAACTTTCCACATTCCATATGGCTAGGCTGGTATCTCTCTTTGGGATATAAAAAAGCTAGTTGGGATTCCTATCCTTGGGAGCTTTTATGATGAGTATATACCCACTGATTACCATTTTGGCCTTGATTTCAATTATGCTTTGTGTGATCTTCTCAAGATTTATGATTGGATGGTAACACACTTTCCAAATAACTAGAAATGTGTGCACTTCAACTTTTGGATCAAACTCTTTTATAAGAAAAACCTGACAAGTAGGCCAACTAGTTTTGACCAGATTATGCATGGCACAAGGGACTTCCTTCAGGAATTTAGTCTAAAGACTTATTTTTCCACCTTTATTAGTTTGTAGCTTGACTAGTTTGTCATGCTGCACAATGGTCATTACATTCACCCTGAGACATTCACAATGGCCTACAAGATGATGCATGGCCAGAGGGTCACTCTAGCTCCTTCAACATTGGGCTAAATATATGTTGGTCTCAGGGGGATGGTTGATAGTCTTATAGGACTATGTGACTCTTCCACTTGGTTTCCCATTAATTTCCTTTATACTCAAGTTTATGCCAATTTTAGGAGGATGTACACTGAGCTAGAGCCTAGTGATGCAATCAAGGTACTATGTCATTCATGTTCAATTTCTATTCCTAAGATGGTCTAGATTATGAATATGGTTGCTTTTTCTTACTCTCCCAAAGAAGCCAAGATGCACGTGTGAGATGCCAAATACTACAAGTGGCGAGAGTTTTCTTACACCCTTTATAATTCTATTATACTGACAAATGTAGCTTGTCTTCCATTATCATCAAAAACTTATGAGTATATCATTTCTTTATGACATAGGGTACTTCCACTTCATTTAGGGGAGGATTTGGCCACAGGGCCTTATAATCCTTATCGATTTTGCTAATAGTTTAGGTAGGACTAGGGTTTTTCCAAGAATGTTCCTACTCTTGGCCAGCTAGCAAGTTAATGGCTACACCTCACTTGCATTTAAGACTATTCAGAATATTTTATTCTTGATATTGAGTCGGAGGCCAAGGTTCTTTATTTATATGTCATAGTATAGTTCAACAGTACGGGAGGGTGGGAGGGTATTTTCATATCAATCCAGAGTTTCTTTCCAAAAATAAGTATGGTTCGCATAGTTAGTAAAAGCAGGTGACAAGCAGCAGAGGATTGAAGTGGTAAAGGACTCAAGAGGTGCAGAAGGCTTCGGTTCATAAATTTGCTTATCCTGGATCCTGTGGAGAGAAACTCATTCCTCCCTAAAAAGTCAACGAGGGCCATTTTCAAGGCAATGCCAGTCCCAAATTAAGTCTGAGGCTAGAGGCACCTCAATCTAGATGTGACTCCCATGTGTCTAATGCCTTAAGGTGCTTGGCAACATTGCGAATCTATCTATAGGTGGGAGCATGGGGACAAGTTCACACACACCATTTCAAGACCCAATCTCCTCATTTCTCATTGCTGACATGAATGGAGGGCCAGGGGTGATCCTTCCTTCACCAAAACTAGTGTGTTAGTATTCTGATATGGACTTGAGTAGAGTGGTCTGACCAGCCTCTTCATCACTTGCATCAGCTGGCCATTCATCAAACATGAGTATCCATAAGGGGTGACCCTTCCTTCACTGATACTAATTCTAGCATATGATCCTTTTTCTCCCCCCTTTTCTTCCTTTTTTTTTCTTTTTTCTTTTTTCTTTTTTTAACTCAGTAATCTCATTCCTTACTCTTTAAGTCTACCTTTCTTAGTTTGGCTTTCCATATGAGATTTATTCATTTAGGACTTTATTTTTCATTATTCATTTGGGGGCTGATCTTTTACTTCTAGCAAGAGATTTTTGAGAGGAAATTTTTGATCTTAGGACTTTTTTCTTTCAAGTAACTTTTCTAATAAAGTTTTAATTATTTGCAAATTGATCATCATATTTTCAAACTTGCATTCCTAAAGTTATCTCAGGGCATTGGCAGGCAAGGGAGGCGATAGAGTTCCAAACTCCATCATATTTCATCATCAACCATCCTATTCCTCAAGTATTACCTTTACATTTTTCAGAAATCTTATCTCTAAGATAGAAGATGATTCACCTGAATATTAAGAGAATTTTTTTTATGTCTTGTAAAAAAATTTTATTTTTGCTTAAAAAAATATGGACTACATACCTAACTAATCAGTTTTGATTTAACTAGACATTCTGTTATAGGCTAAATATATTTTGTTTTGTACTTTTAAGTTTATACAATCATTTGACTCTTCCATGCTATAGATTTAGTGCAAGTAATCTTTTCCTTATCTATCAATCACTCTGATATTAGAAGATAACATTACTCCTTTCTTAGCCAATGAATATTGAACACACATCCTTCCTTTGTTCTTCTCTAACTCTTATAGTATTATCAAGGAGTTGGAGGTGGGATTATAATATCAAGCTTCAAGCTTGACTTGACATTCTGAATTTGATTGAATGCCCTAATGATCCTTCCATTGGCAAGTCATATGTAGTCAAAACTGACTTTTGTCTATTGCTTAGTCATTGAAAGACTAATGACCTAATTTGTGTCAATGGATCCTCTGTATCATCATTAAGGTTTAACACAATAAAATTTGGCCTTTATGGCTAGAGCAAGACCGGTCTTTGCCCCCTCAATGGACTTGCCCCCTGGGTGAACTTGATCTTTACCCACTAGGTGGGAGGTGAGAAGTTGATTTGTACTAGGCAGATAGAGCAACAACTAGATCAATGGTAGGATGGATCATAGGCAGTTACAAACTTATTTGTTTTACCTATTATTAAATCTCTAGAAGACCAACACCCTAATTTGTGTTAATGGACCCTCTATTTTATTATCAAGAGTTGGCATGATGAATTTTGGCCTTTATCCCATGGACAAACTCAGCCTTTACTCCTTGGATAAACTTGGTGTTTGCCTTCCTCTAGGTGGACTTAGTCTTTGGCCCTTTGATGGGAGATCTTTGCCCTTGAAATGGGAGGTATTTACCTCCTAGATGGAAAGTCTTTACCCTCTAAATGGGAAGTCTTTGCTTCCTGAATGGGAGGTTTTTCTTCTCTAGGTGGGAGGTCTCTGCCCCCCGAATGGAAGGTGAGGAATTGATCCATACTAAGCAGGTAGAGTAGTAATTGGATTAAAGATAGTATTAGCAATGGTAGGAGCAATGATGCTATTGGTGAAAGCAAAAGTACCATGCATGAATTGGATGAAGTTGGATATAGCTTGATGGCTGATATGGACTTTAGTTGCCCTTAAAATGGGAGGTTTCTTTTTTGCCCCTGATAGAGGGTCTCTGCCCCCTCAATAGGAGGTCTTTGCCTCTTGAGTAGGAAGTCTTTGCCCCCTATATAGGAGGTCCTTGCCCCCTAGATGGGAGATAAGGAGTTGATCCATACTTATGTAGACTCTAATTACTCCAGTAGTGATCATTAATTGACAAAGTGTGTCACAAACTTCAGCGAGGATGATGGTGTAGATTGGGATAAGAGGGCCACTTAATAATGCCATTTTCCTTTTCTTGTAATGAAAAATCAATCATTAGCTTTCTTTTTTTTGATATGTAACCATATTAATTAAGTTTCTCTACTTTGAGGAGAAATCGAGTCCCACCAAATGTGCCAAAATTTGTGAGATCGATTTCGATGGTTCGAAGTGGTAGAGACCCCAAGGAGTAACCTCGATATGCAAATCAAAATATGTTTTAATTTGAGCATGCTATCAGGTGTTGTCAAAATATTAACTTTCAACAGGCACAAGCCTCTATTGTCAATTACCCTAGTAATTTTTAAAAACTTTCTAAACCAAGAAATCTAGCTAATAAAATAGAGACACGGAAAAGAAAAGAAAAAATATTCAATTGATTTTAAGAACTAGTACATTGCTTAAATAAAAGTATAACCTCACTTTAAAATAAAGTTTAATATAAAATTATAGAAAATATAAAAGAAAAAAAGAAAAAAAGCAAAGAAAAAGTTCTGGTGTGTTATTGCCTTGCTCACTTACACTGGACAATGTAGAGTTTGATATAAACGGGTCTTGATTTGACCCTTGGTAGATGTTGGTGGTATACTTTGGTAAAACATGGAAGAAAATGAGTAAAGTTTAAAATATTTCCAATATTTTTGAGCATTGGCAATAACTTCATTTGGTTTGATGTATTTTTATTAGCCAATAAGGTTTAAACAATAACTTCATCTGATTAGATGTATTTTCATAGCCAATGAGACATAAGTAATAACTTTATTTAGTTTGAAGCATTTTCATAGCCAATGAGACATACATGATAACTTCATAAGTTTGAAGTGTTTTTATAGCCAATGAGGCATAAGTGATAACTTCATTTGATTTAAAATATTTCAATAGCCAATAAGGCATAGATGATAACTTCATGAGTTTGAAGTATTTCTATAACTAATGAAGTGTAAATAATAACTTTATAAGTTTAAATTATTTCCATAATCAATGAGGCATAAGTGATAACTTCACAAGTTTGAAGTGTTTCCACAGCCAATAAGTTAAGGTAATCACTTTAAGAATTTGAAGTATTTCTATATGTAATGAGGCATAAGTAATAACTTCATAAGTTTAAAGTATTTTTATACCTAATGAAGCATAAGTAATAACTTCATAAGTTTAATATATTTTAATTGCCAATGAGATGTAGGTGATAACTTTATGGGTTTGAAGTGTTTTCATAATCAATGAGGTGTAAGGTAATCATTTTATGAATCTGAAATGTTTCTATAGTCAATGAGACGTAAGCAATAATTTCATGAGTTTGAATTATTTCTATAACCAACAAGGCGTAAGCAATAATTTTATAAGTTGGAAGTGTTTCCATAGCCAATGAGCCGCAGGTGATAACTTCTCTAATTTTGAAGTATTTTTAGAGTTAATGAGGCATAGGTGAAAACTTCTTTAGTTTTGAAATATTTCCAAAGCCAATGAGATATAGGTAATAACTTCTTTAGTTTTTAAGTTTTTTTTATAGCCAATAACGTGTAGGTGATAACTTCTTTAATTTTTGAAGTATTTTCATAGCCAATAAGGTGTAAGCGATAACTTTATAAGTTTAAACTATTTCCATAGAAAATGAGGCACAGGTGATAACTTCATGGATTTGAAGTATTTCTATAATCAATGAGGCATAGGTAATCATTTCATGAATTTGAAGTATTTTTATAACTAATGAGATATAAATGATAACTTCATGAGTTTGATGTACTTCTATAGGCAATGAGACATAAGCGATAACTTCATAAATTTGAAGTATTTGTATAACTGATAAGGTGTAGATAATAACCTCTTTAATTTTAAAGTATTTCCATGGCCAATGAGTCATATGTAATAACTTCTATGATTTTGAAGTATTTCCATAGCCAATGAGGTATAGGTGATAACTTATTTAATTGTAAAGTATTTTTATAGCCAATAAGACATAGATGATAATTTTTTTATTTTAAAGTATTTTCATAGTCAATGAGACATAAGTAACATATTTATGAGTTTTAAAGTAGCATTATCTATTGCTTATGGAGTTGAGCATAGCCTCAGAGTACTGCCAATGGCTTTTGTTGTACACTCAGTGGGACTCAGTTTGACTCAATTTAATTTTATTTGAACTAGTTTTAATTCATGTTAGAATGATAATATCACCTATTGTTTATAGTCTTAGAATATTGCCAAAAGTTTAGCACACACAGTGGGACTCAATTTGACCATATTCAATACCATTTGGACTAATCTAGTTTGGGTTTGCATCTTACTAGGCTTTAGTTCAAATTCAAGTCGATTTAGGTTCAGCTTGGTTTTAGTTAAGGCTCGGCCTAGTTCTAGTTTATTTTTGGGTTT
The DNA here is from genome assembly GCA_005019695.1 of Trichopus zeylanicus subsp. travancoricus. NCBI lineage: Eukaryota > Viridiplantae > Streptophyta > Magnoliopsida > Dioscoreales > Dioscoreaceae > Trichopus > Trichopus zeylanicus. Next base: position 411,365 of record RXID01014304.1, read on the forward strand.
GATTTGACCCAATTATCTTTTAGTTTAAACTTTATTTAACCCAATTAGAGCTTAATTTGAGCTTACTTTGATCCTAAATGGGGTTTGACTTGAAGTTGACTTGATTTCGAATTGATCTAATTTGAACCCAATAAGGATTAGGTCTAAGCTGATTTGGTTTTAATTAACTCAATTTGAAATTTTGGATCTAATTTAATTTGAGTTTTAGTCCATCTATTTGATCAGTTTAGGTCTATTTGGTAGTCCATCTGAGTCAATTTAGTTGCTCATTTATTCTAGCTAAATCTAATGTGATTAAGTCACTTCATATTAATCAATTTGATTCAAGAGCCTTGGGCTGTCATGATAACTTTAGGTGAGCCTAAAGGTAAGCTTAAACGTATGAGCCCGAGGGCTGCCTGGGATAAGAGTTCGAAGGTTGGTTGAGTGTGAACCTAAAGGTTTGTCTAATTTGACGGGTTCAAAGGCTGGTCTATGGATGTGAGCCTAAGGGCTAACTTGATTTGACAGGTTTAAAGGCTAGTTTATAGGTGAGAGCTTGGGGGTTGGCTTGATTCAGCAGGCTTAAAAGCTAGCTTGATTCGGTGAACCCGAACAATGGCCTATGGGTACGAGTCCAAGGGCTAACTTGATTTGGTGGCCCAAAGACTAGCCGATTTGGCAGTTCTAAAGGCTAGCCTATAGATGTGAACCTAAGGGCCGGCTTGATTTGACGTGCCTGAAGGTTGGCCTAATTTGGCAGCTCTAAAAGCTATATTGATTTGATAAGCCCAAAGGCTGGCCTAATTTACCAGACCCAAATATTAGCCTATGGATACGAGTTTGATGGCTAGCTTGATTTGATGGGCCTTAAAGCTAGCCTATGGATGATAGCCCAAAGGCTGACTTGATTCAACAATCCCAAAAACTAGCCTATATTTTGGTAGGCCTAAAGATTGGCCTGATTTAGCGGGCCCAAAGATTAGCCTATGGGTGAGAACTCGAGAGCTGATTTGATTCGACAGGCCTGATGGCTAGCCTGATTTGGCAAACCCGAAAGCTAGCCTATGGGTGCGAGATCAAGGACTGACTTAATTCAGCCAATCCAAAGGCTAATCTAATTTGGCAGGCCTTACGACAAGCCTATAGTTATGGTGGGCCCGTAGCCTAACTTATTATTGAGCAAGCCCAAAGGTTGACTTATAATTGTGGCAAACTCAAAGAATAGCCTTAGTTCGGCAGGCCAGAATGCTACCTTGTGAATGCGATAGGCCCGAAAATTAGCCTATAAATGCAGTAGGCCCGAAAGCTGACCTATAGTTGCAACAAGCCCGAAGAATAGCCTATAGATGCGATAAGTCAAAAGGCTAGCCTATAGTTTAGCAGGCCTAAAGATTGACCTGTAGTCGCGGTGGGCCTGAAAGTTGTCTTATAGTCATAGCAAACCCAAAGACTAGCCTGTAAATATGGTGAGTCTGAAGGCCGATCTATAATTTCAGTGGGCCCAAAGGCTAGGTTATAGTTTTAGCAAGCCCAATGATTGGCTTGATTTTGGTAAGCCTGAAGACTAGCTTAATTTGTAGTGGGCCCAAAAACTGGCCTAAATTTGGCTGTCTGAAGGCTAATTTAGTTCTGACAGAACCAAAGGCTAGCTTAGTTAAGCAAAGTCTTAGGTGGTCATGGTGGTGATGGATGTTCATCAATATGCAAGGAGCTGTGGAGTGGTTATGGTGGTGATGAAGGCCTACTAATGTGCAAGAGACCACAAATGACCATAGTGGTGATAGAGTAGAAATTGATGCTAAACTCTCTTTTTTTTTTTTACCCACAATTCCTTTTTTGTTTCCTTTATTTCCCTTCCTTCTTCCCTAGCCTTGAGTCTTCTCCCCTTTGCCATGAATCCCTATCAGACCACGGCAACCTAGCACTTGATCTCGACTAGATCCAACCCCAAAGTTGACAATAGTTAGTAAGGACAAGGTTTGGGTCCCCGTCTCTCCATTTCCCTAACCGAGTTCGGCCTAGTACGGCGGTGCTCAACCTTCTTCTTCTCCAATAGTAGGCAACTAGAGCGGAAGTCTCACAATGGTGGAGGGTAGCTCTGGAATTTGACCGAGTTCACAAGAGGAAGCATGAGAGTAGGCTAGCCACAGGCTACTCGGGTCGGCCAGGGGGGTGTTCGGGTTGATCCCAATTGGCAAGGAGGCAAGGCTAGAGGGCCATGGGTCGGAGCGTGGCTATGGGATTGAGGGGACTAAAGTTTGGCAAAGACAAGATCGATGGGGCTCCAGCAGCTATAGATGTGGGAGGCCACAGGTGAGGCTAGCAAGTAGTGGCAAAAAACTGACAGAGATGAGGTCAGCGAGGCTCCACTGGCTCAATCTAGGTCAAGCTCGTGGAGGCAAAGAAGCATTGTTGGCCACTTGAAGATGCTCTAGCAAGGGGAAGAGACCAGGTTTTAGCGATAGTCCAATAGGAAGTAGGGCAAAGTAGCTCTTGCGAGTTTATTCTTTCGGAGGAGGAAGGGAAGAAATAGGAAAAAGGTTAATAGCAAAAGAGAAGGGATAAAGAATCACCTTATTTTCCTCACTTCTAACCTTTGCTAGCCTCTTGATTCTCTAATCCCTCTTGCCTCTATTTTCTCTACAGGTTTTCTATTAATTTATGGGCCTCAAAAAGATTTGAAAACAAATCTTTGATTGGCTCGATTATGGAATATTTATGGAGATTGTGATTTGTAAGGAGATTATATTTCCATATTTTTCTGATTGGCATGTAATCCTTTGATTGGGATTTATTTCTCTGATGAAAAGATCCAAGATTTGTACTATATTTGGATATTAAATTTTCAAGAGGGATATTTACAAATTTTCTAAAAAATTTGGATCAAAATATAATTTTATATTTCTCAAAGCTTATTTTGCAAAAAAGTCTTATTTATAAAATTTTGAAACTTTCAGGATTCTTTTTTATAAAAAGATTCTATACAAGGATTTATTTGTCAAATATATTTTGCCCAAAGATCCAGATGTAATTTTCATTAAATCAGGGTTTTTTTGTAAAAATTAGTAGTGAGGAATTCCTTATAAAGCTTAAAACTCCAAGGGCTAATTTACAAATTTTCATGTTTTTGGATTTGTGTAAAATCCCAAAATTTAAAACCCTATACGTACATTAAGAATTCTAATTTAGCCCAAATCTTATTTTTGTTCTAGATTGAAACTTGAGCTCAATCCAACTTAAAGTTCCATATCTAAATTTGGCTCATCATGAGTCAGAAGTAGGGTTCGAAAGTCTATTTAAATATATTTTTTAGTCATTCTCTAGCTTAATTAGCTTAAGTAGGATTTTCACTTTCATTCAGACTTTTTTGTAATTAATTTTTACTATAATCCTTCATAACTTCTATTTATGATGTAATGCTATATTACTAATTATCTTTGTATAGAAAGATGTTTGCTTTATAGATTATAAAGAGAAAGTCCACTTGGATGATATCTTAATAAGTTTTAAAGGATATTTAATCACATGAGATAATCTAATCTCTTCTAATTCTTATAACTTTCCTTCAATGAAATGATCTTCACATGATATTGTTCACTTAATATGCATTGATTGAGTATGATGCTACTAGTATTATAGGTATAGGGAGTGTTCATTTGTGTTCTAATGATGTTTTGATGGGACCTTTGGATGTTATGAATATTTTGGAAGTTTTTGCCTTAGATGTAAATGTCACTATCTTCTTGTTTATGTTCTCAAAATTCAATTGGGGCATTCGTATTCTCTATGGAATTATTCTTGTGCATGTTTATAATTGGTCATATTAGATATACCCTTTTTATTGATGCCAAAATGGGGAGAAAACACAACATGGCTAAATTACTTTAAATATGGGGAAAATTATTATAGTAAGGGAGAGACTAACTTTCTTGATCCTAACAATTCATATTAAGAGTGCTATTATATATTGCTCTAGTTGATATATATATTAAATTGTTGAAATCCCTTTAGTCAACTAGATTATTAATTTTATTTTTTTGAGAATTTGTCATCATCAAAAAGGAAGAGATTGTTACCTTCTGTAGTTTTAATGATAAACAAACCTTGTATTTGATTATATCTTGAGTTTGTGTGGCTAGTAGTCAAGCCAAGGTCGAAATGAAGATCAAGTCTGTTTGAAAACCTCAAATGTAGATAGACTGGAAGATAGTCTTAAAAATGAGATGTGATAGGGGATCAATGAATGAGACTTTAAGTTTGAAGATGACTTGAAAAAAACTCAAGAGATCAAGTCAGCTCTCTAAGTGTAAAACTTTTATTTTTATTTTAGTTGAGTCAGAGATTTACATGTTTGAATTCTTAGTTTGAAGTCTTGGTTAATACTCAAACTAATCTTAGAATGCCTTCACCTCTCTATCTTTTTTATCCAAGATCAGTTATAAGTTGAAATCAAATAGGGATTAAAGTTACAATGAACCTGTTAAAGTTTTTATATAAACTTTGGACACCCAAACTTTAGGATTCGGACACCGATATGTAGTAGAAAAACTGTAGAGATTACTAACAATTTTGGACTCTCGAACCTCTAGTTCGAATGCCCATAGTTCAAAAGTTGTAACTTCTAAATTTTTTACATTCAAAGTTTGGATGTCCAGTGTCTAGTTCAGATGCCCAAAGCTGATTAGTGGACGTCTAATCTCATGATATAAGTTATAATGGCTAGTAATATTTGACCGTTGGAGTGGTTTAAATGCCCAAACACAGCAGAGAACAACCAGTAATGGCTAGTTCCCCAATTTATATTTAAGGACTTAGAGTTTGTTCTCTATAGGGGTTGTTGTACATCTTGAGTAATCTTTATTTTAGAACACAAGCTTCCACTAGCCCATTAGTCTCCAGGTGTTTTAAGCTTTTCTCTTCAAATTTCAAATCTTCTAAGGTACTTATTCTCCTTTTGAGAGCTCTTATAGTGAGATTTGAGTGAAAATTTTCATTTTTTTCATAATTGTAAATGCTCCTAGGTTATTAGGAGTGTAAGAGGATCAAAGCTTCAAATTGGAGCACACATTCATTTGGTTAGAAGCGAAATTGCAAGGGATTAGCTTCACCTATAAAGCGATTACTCCAATAAAAAGTCCAAGTCATCAAAATCAAGACAAAGATCATGAAAAAGGCACGATTGATCACCGAATCACGTAAAAAATCACAATGTCCTTTTTTACTCTTCTCATTTAGTTTGTAAGTACTCATGGTTTGAATTTTTGCTTATGGACTTGTGTTGTTTTGAGTTATAGATTGAATTGATTTTTAATTCACATCCCACATGTTGAGTATTGTTAAACTCTCAATTTAACTTTCAAATTTCATCCTCGAATTATCTTCATCCTCTTATATTCATGACATTATCTTCATAAAGATTGATTTGATAATTTTTATCTTGAGACTTGATTATTCATAAGTTTGAAGATATTGTTAATCTTGATAATAACCCAATTTAACATACTTATTAAATTCTATTTTAATCATCATCAAAATCTAAAGGCAAAATAAAACTCTTAACACTGCTAACATGAAATTCTAAAGCTGCTACACCCTAATTAGTTACTATTCTCCTGTAAAACTCTACCAATTTCAACAATTTCTACGGCTCCAACCTAATAGGCAAACATTAGTCAACACAAGAGCCTTCAAGAAACTTTCTCATCACTTTTATGGGCTATATAAGATATTGGAGCAAATTAGGGATAGCTTATAAGATACAATTACCCGGTGGATCAAGAATTCACCCCGCCGTCCTTGTCTATTGCTTAAAGAAGATGTCGGGTGATCAAGTTCTCATCCAAAGTCAACTTCCATGAGTCACTCAGACAGGTGAGTCCGACTATATCCGCAGGCTATTCTAGATCAATGTGCGCTACAATTATATTGTTACTGAAGTGCTTGTCAATGGAAAGGCATGACAATTGAAGATGTCACTTGGGAGACATACTAATCTCGTGATGAGTGATGTTCAACTTGTTACGACTCAATCTTGAGAACAAGGTCGGCTTCAAAGAGGGCGAGAGTATTAGAAGCCTACTCAAATTAGGATTATTTTAATTTAGGAATCTATTTTTACTTATGTTTGAGTCTAATTTTGCTTGACCGATTGATTATTTTGTGAGATTTTTAATTTTTAAAAATTTTAAAATTCATTAAACACGAAAATTCGTCTCAAGCTCATTACTGCAATAAAAGTTTGACCAATTTAACTAAACTTTAAGGTCGAGGACTTTAGGCCCCGTTTATTTTAGGATCAGGATTAGCATCGGCTTATTTCAGAATTATTTTTTTTCTTGTAAAATTAATATTTATTATTTTATATTATTATTAAATTAAATTATTATAAAAAATTAAATAGTTTTTTGAGATTTAAATTATTGAAGTCTTAATTTTGATAAAAATATATTAGTTTACAAAAATGATTATTAGTCTTGACCTTGAGTTTGGACTTAACCCCCAACCAAACGCTCCACTAGAGTCCAACAGGTATGGTTACTGTTTCACTGTAAAACACACTTAAATATTTACATTAAATAAATAGACTCATAAAATTTAATAAATTTACAAAAAAAAATACTTTTTAAAAAATTATAAAAAATATTCTTAAATTTAATTTTTGTCTAATAAAAAATTCACCAAACAAATATTGGATTTTGATTTTAAAAATCATTCAAGACAAATCACCCAACAGTCTTTATTGAGATCCCAAACTAAGCTTGTCGGTCTCGCTTCCCCATCCTTCAACTTTCATTGTCGCGGATTTTGCCATCCGGAAAGAATCTAACAACTTAGATCTAGAGCGAAAGTAGCTTTTATTGTACAATCTCACCAGCAAGCTCCATTTGGTTTTCCATCGAGCTCGAGGATCTGCACAAATCACCTGCCTAGCAGCCATCTCACGCATGGCCTGGATCTCATATTCCCTTGATCAGCCCCTGCCAATAACTAACATGAAATCCGGCTTAAATCTAATGGGTTTTAGCATTAACCCGTTTATATAAAATCCGCATCCTCTTTACTTAGGATTCTAAAGAGAGTAAGTCTTGGTTCAGCCCAATCAGCCAGTAGCTAACATGATATATATGTGCTTTCAACAGCTTCTTGCTCTCGTGCGATTAAAATTGGTTTACATCTGAATTAATGGTCTGTTTTCATGACAATTACCATATATTATAGTCACTCAAGGAATTAGTATTTCTCGATTGAAAACTACGCAATAGGTAATGACCATTGGTAAGAATTGATTTCTCGCTAAAAGATTTGCCAATTGGTAATTTGGAATGTTCTATTTAGTACTTATATAAGCTAGACCTTGCTCCCCTAGTGACTTGAGTCCATCGGCAAAATTATTAGTCGATTACCATACTGTAGGACAATCCAGAGTTTTGTTTTTTGGTAAGATACACTTCTATTATACTTGATGGCAAAAAGCATGTAAACTTAATTATAAATAGAGTCGAGCTCGAGCTAGAACTCAGTTCCAACTCAAGAACTCATTGAGTTCACTTAACTAGTTAAAGCCTTAGGCCCCTAAAATACCTGGCTGCCTCCTGTTCCCGAAAGCCGAATCCAATCCATCTTTCATTTCGTCCAGTGTTCGCATCTCGAGTCTCGGCTTCCAAACCCTAGTGGCCGACGGTGACCGCTCTGATTTTCTTTGATGACGGTGACCAAAGCTCCATGCCATCCTGCCAGGATCCCGATCTCCTCCACCAATGAGAGGTCCGTGCCCCGATCTCCTCCGCCGACTGGGCCTGATGCCCCGATATCCTCCAACCCCTGCCGTTCTGCTCTAACTCCTCCAACCGTTAGCTCTGTCTCTAACTCCGACAGTCTGCTCTAAGCCTCCAAGCTCCAACCCCGATCCCTAATCTGCTCCAATCGCCTCGAGTCTCAGACCCTGTTAGACTTCAGCTCCTTCACAAAGAAGATATCATCCTTTTTTTTCATTGCGTGTAAGAAGAATTGTAGTAATCAACTTTTTAAATTTTGGTTTTGATTTTGGTTTTAGTTTCGGGACCCAGTGAAAGTTGCTTCGGTTTCAATATGGACGATTTCAATTTCGGCCGAAATTTTTTTAAAAATTATTAATTATATATTGATTAGAGTTTAACTATATTTTAATTATAATTTAAATTTAAATTAAAAATATAATAAAATTTTAAAACAAATTATAAAAATTTAAAAATTAGGAAAGAATTTATAATTAATTTTATTATAATATTAAATAATTAATTAAAATTAATTTTAATAGTTAATCACGGATATAGTTTATTTTTTATATATTACTATATAAAAAAATATACGAGAAATAATATGGATATAATTAAAAGTTAAAAATTAATATAAGTAAGTTTAACTTATTATTAAATTATATTTGACACATACATAAATTATTAATTATAACATAATACAACTAATCATTATCATCATCATAATCATTATCAGTTGAGATTGGAACATTTGCATGTGAAATTATAAATTCAATATTTGAACGATCCAGATGAATATTTATACACATACGAGTCAGAACAATTAAATATGTGCGATCTCATGACAACGATTCACAGGGGGTAGAACCGACATAATTTTTTTTTGCCTTTACTTTCGATGAAATGGTCATACACGCATGCACGTGAACAGAAAAATCAACGCGTTTCAGTCAAAACCATTTCTATTTCAGTTCCAATCAAAATATTTGTTTATTTATTAATTATATTTCGACAAAAATTTAATTTAATTTTAATTTTAATTTTATTTTAACTTCAAATTAAAAAAATTATAATATGTTTAAGAATTTTTAAAATAATGAACAGTCACGTGAACAGTCTCATGCATGTGAACCGTATATGGTAGAGACCGGCAAGGGCGCAAGTGCGCCGGCACGGGGCTCAAGCCGGCAAGAGCGCTAGAGCCAGGCTCACGACGGTGCTGGCGCGGGTGCCAGGCCGGCGCCAACTCGCGGGAGCAGGGGCTAGGCTAGTGAGGGCGCGAGGCGAACGAGAGAGCGGCGGCACGTTGGCGAGCGCGTGGGGGCCAGGCAAGCGAGGGTGTGAGCGCTGGGGCGAGGCCGACGAGGGAGCGAGTGCGCGGGCCAATCCAGCGAGGGCACGGGCGCAAGCGCGAGGTTGGCAATGGAGCGGCCGCCAAGCTAGCAAGCGTGCAGGTGCGGGCACCAGAGGCTGGCTCGAGGGTGCGGGCTCTAGCACAAAGCCAATCCGAGGGCGTAGGCGGGGCGACGGCGACGGCGCGAGCTCGCCCCGTGAGCTCTCCACGCAAGCTCGCCTCGCCCGCTCTGCGTTCGCTCTGCACTTACCGCCATTGAAAACCCTAAAGCGAAATAATTTGGGCCGATACGTTGCGGCATCGGCCAAAACCAAAACGTTTTGGTTTTGGCCGAGATTTTTAACCTTAGTAGTAATGGAACCTGATCAGCTTTTGAAATTCTGACTAATTCGAGAAGAATTTGAGAAGGGTCCAAATGGATGGCACCTTGACCGTGTAGCCCACAACCAATTCTGATTTCTAAACTAGCCTTTCATGTATTGATGTATATGTGAATCTGTGACTGTGATGCTTTCTCATAAGATGTGGTTATTGCAGTAAGACCTCCAAAGGCTCCAAGCCTCCAATAAATGAAAAGGTGAAACAGGTTATCAAGAGTTTGGGATATTTTTAGTACTTAGTAGGATAGCTACTAGAAAATGAGACACAAATGAATTGATAACTAATGCCAATGTCGCTTGCTGATTGTTATATGTGGAATTGTTATAAATCTCTTCAGTGGACTAGTGGCAGGATTGAAAAAAAATGTGTAAGTTATGTGGATGCTTAAATTCATGAGTTGAAAATTGGAACCGGATGTATTCATAACTCATGTTTGATGGGCATGTAATATGTTCAACGGCTTTATTACATTGTACAACTATTTATTTATCTTGGTCTTTCTTCATGAAGTATGGAACTGCTTTTCATTATTCATTATTGCTTGCTTGATGTTGTGAATCTATGCTTTAGGCTTTAGTTAATTTTAGAATTTTTTTTATCATCTCTAATATTTCATAAATAATTTTTGTTTATTCTAAAAAGTAAATATCTCAGCGGTGACTAATCACCATTAATTGACTCTATTTTTTGTATTATATTTTCAGTGATGTCTAGTAGTATACTATCAACACATTTAATGGCCAGCAAAAATAAACCTATGGATGGTGATATTGGTATGCCTGAGGAATAAGCTGTAGAAGTAAATTTGATAGTTGAAACAAAAAAATTTAATAGTAAAGGAGGTCAGAAGAACACTTCAAAAATTTAAAAAGCTTTTCAAATTGTTGAAGTTAAAGAAAGAAACATGATGATAATACAAAAATATGAATGTAAGCATTATTATAGAAAATACACAATCTCCAAAACTGGTGCTACTTTACAATTGAATAGGCACATAAAAGATTGTATATATATGAAGAGAACTTCAAGCAATCAACTTACCATCAACTTTCAACCTACAAAAAGTGCTAGTGAGTCTCCATCTTATTTTGATCTCCCTTTTATGGGTTTTTAGCACCCTCGAGTTGCACGAGAAATAATTGTCATAGCTATTGTTGCTCGTGAATATTCATTTAGCATAACCGAGAATTTTTATTTTAATAAAATGTTGACATATTATAATTTTCAGCATGTTAAAGTTTCTAAAAATACTATCAAGAATGATTGTTTGAAAATATATAATGCTGAGAAAGATTTTCAAAAATGTGGATAGCATCTCTCTTACTTCTGATTGTTAGACTTCAAATCAATCTATTGGCTACATATCTTTGACGGCTCATTATATTAATTCTGAATGGAAATTACAAAAAGGAATAATTAATTTTTATAATTAAGAACCACCACATATTGGTATTGCTATTTTAAAGTGCATTATTGATTAGAGGATACAAGATAAAGTGGCAACTATTACCTTAGATAATACATCAAGTAATGATGTTGCTATTAGAAGTTTACAAGATAATTTTGAATTTAGAGGTAAGCTTTATTTCAAAGGAAGATTTTTTTTCATATTCATTGTTATGCACATTTATTGAATATAGTAATGAAATATGGTCTCAAGTAAATCAAACATATAATTTAAAAGATTCATTTTAGTGTTTTGTATTTGAGAAAGTTAACCTCCCATTTGTATAGGTTTACTGAAATTACAAAATAGTTGAATATAAATACTACAAAGAGTTTATGTGTTGATGTGGTAAGTAGATGAAATTCTACATATCTGTTCACAGTTGCCCTTATCTATAAAAATATTTTTGTTCAGTATGCAAGTAGAGATGCTAATTTTGTATGGTTACCATTTATTGAAGAATGGAATTAAATTTAAAAGATAACTGAATTTCTTAAGATCTTTTATGATGTTACTAAAATTTTCTCTGGAAGTGTTTATTCTACTACCAATTTAATTTTACTAAAAGTTTGGACATTGAAGCAGGAGTTACAATTGCAAGTAGATTCTTATGATAAATTCATGAGCAGAATGGCAAAAACAATACATGAAAAGTTTGCTAAATATTGGGGTGCATCTAATATGCTAATGACTTTCTATAATTTTAGATCCAAGATGCAAGATGATTTTTATTAGCTATTATTTTTCCAAGATTTACTCAAAATTTGAATACGAAATAAAAATTGAAGAAGTGAAGACTATGTTTTTTAAACTATTTGATTTTTATGTCATTAAGAACTCATATGTAAGGGCAAGTATGGGCTATGGTTTATAAAATGCATGTTCAAGTGGTTCTTCTACAAACAAAATGCCAAAAATAAGTGGAAGAGTAGAATTTGAGAATTTTTTTCATACAAACTTATGCTTCACAAATAACAAAGAATGAATTGGAGATTTATTTGAAATAACCAATTGTTGTAACTCATCTTAAAAATGGGGGTGAAGATGATAAAGAGGGTGAACAAAAAGAAGTTACTTTTGATGTTTTGGAATGGTAGAAGAATAATGAACTCAAGTTTTGTATTCTTTCCAAAATAACCTGTGATGTTCTCTCAATGCCTATTACCACAATTGTTTTTAAGTTTGCATTTAATACTAGAGGAAGAGTAGTGGATAAAAATCGAAGTGCTCTTGATCCAAAAACTGTTAATGCATTAGTTTGTGTTAATGATTGGTTAAAAGGTGATATAAAATACTCTAAGTTCAAAGATATAAATAAAACATAACTTTCAATTATTAATTATATATTATTATTATTTATGTTTTTTGTTATTTATAATTTGTAGTATGAAAAAGAAGACATGATCATTGTGAAGTTGCCTAATGATTCAAATCCAAATCAATAGAGTGGTAAGTTATATTTGCTTCATTGTCTTTTCATTTGTCTCCCAATAATCCAAAACTATTCATGGTCAACTTAGGCTGCTACAATAATGTCATAGTCAATCTAAATTCAACAAAGAAACTACTTTTTATATCAACAACCTTAAAGGATCCTCTTCCCGTTCTTTCTGTAAACAATTTTTCAGAACAAATAAAATATAGCTAGTCCTGTTGGCCGGATTATACACATGCCCAATTGAGAATAATCAACCTCCATGATTTTTCGTTCGTCATATAAACAAAGGTTCAAGTAGCACAGCCTTTCACATCAAAGCTAGAGGACACTCTAGGCTACAATTTGATTACTCAAAAGCTCCAAAACCAAAGTCATCTTTTGTTTGCAAATTTTCTTCTATATATGTACTAACAAGTAGAGCTTCTAAGACATGGCTTCATCTTCAGTTTGTCTCTGTGGCCCTAAGCCTAGTGCTTCTTATAAGCTCTTGCAAACAAAAGCTTAGAGATCATCAAAAAAGGTGATAATATCATGTAAAATGTATTTAATTTTGATCTATTTTTTGGCTTGATATATGTTTTCTTTATAATTAGTCGCCTATCAATGTCATGGACACGAACATTAGGAAGCTTAGCAAAAGAATGGAGATGGTGAAAGTGAGAGAAAGATTGAAGAAGTTGTCTAGAGATTGCTATGGATGGAACTACATGCATGAGTACTGTAGTAAGCCTACGAGGGATACAAGAATTAGAGAGTGTGTGCAGACTCTGTTTTTATTGTAGATGTTTTTCATGTCCTAATATTGGATTGGTAGTTAACTTTGGATATGTTTAAACTTTGTATTAATCTAAAATTATGTAATTGTCAATCAAGAACTTGTTTACGAGATTATGCTAAACGTTAGAATTTGGAACTTGAAAGTTGTATTTTGATTTTTTTTTTAATTATGGTAAGGACATGTGTTTTTGTTTTCTACTTTTTCTTTTTTTTCAAGTGATTACAAGTTACAAACTATGAGTTCTGACTTATGAGTTATATAAAATCACATGTATTTTTTGTTTTAATTAAATATGTGATAGTTTGTTGGCATTGTTATCTACTTGCCCTGCAATATTATTTTTTCCTATTAAATTTCTTTTCCCATGAATTGAGGTATTTAACATAGGATTATTTGATTATTTGATATTTGACAATAAAGAATTATTTGATTATTTGATAGTAAAAATTATTTATGATTAATATTACTTTTTATAATTTTTTGTAATTGCGAATTAATTGAAAATATTTGAAAAAATTGTTCAAATTTAAATTTCTGAGCAGAGCAGAGCTGGCTCCAACTCAACTCATTGGAGCTTACGAGCTCAGCTGACCCAAGCTCGAGCAGCTTGAGCTCGAACAGCTATTGCCGAGCTTGAGCTGCTATTAGCGGAGCCGAGCCAACCTCCAACCACGCTCGAGCTCGATTACACCTTTTTTTTTCTTAAGACATATTCATAGTCTAAAACTCACTGAAATTTTTATTGTCTGAGGTGTCTTAAGAGTACGCAATTATTACTTGTCTGGGGTTCGCCGCTTGTTACAAGCGTAAGGCTAATTCTGATTGTGACTACCTATAGAACTCCGGGGAGAGATGCGACACCAGGCTGATGCTGGACTGGGGACAGGATGCTTCTGTTGATGTGTTAGAGTTTTTGTGAAGTTCTAGCCTCATCCATCTTACCAAAAATAGTGTCACCGTGACTGCACATTGAAGTATCCACAAATGAAACATTGAAGCATATGACTAACTGGACTGTAGAGTTCAACACTGTTCCACATCATCAACGATAGCAAGTACCAAACGCTCTGAAATAGCACAAAAGGGTCAATGATGGTCCCAAATTGGACAAACACTTCCCATCCTCTCAAGCATTCCAAAGGATCAATTTCCTCGTAGATTTCATTAATGTTGTGACACAACCACCTCATTGCAACTATCTTTCCACAATATTGGAAGGTCACGAGCTAGTTACACATAACATAATAGTACAAAGAGTAGCCATACACTATAGTTGCTTGATCAACTAAACCAAAAAAAAAAAAATAATGTCACAGTAAAAGAAAAAAATCAAAAAGTAGAAAGCACAATTCAGCACATACAGCCATTCGAAGCATGCTTTTACAAATCAAAACACACAAATCTATTGTAACCAATATCCACTGTCATTAATGGCTTACTTTGATTTTAGCATTGCAAAGGATCAAGTACCAAGCGGAATTCCAGACAAGTTCAGAATAAACTGCAACAGAATTAATAATTGCAGTGCCGTCCAAATCCCTTATAGCCACTGAGCACTGCCACAACTAATGAGCCTAAATCTCTCGAAACAAACACTTGCAACAACATTACCATCACAAGCTAGCAACCATAAAACCCACCATTTTACGCATATATCCTAAAGATCCAACCCTTAGGATACCTTTCAATGGTGTGTCCCCTGAGTGACCAATGCACAAAAACACAACAGATGGAGATTTCCCAGAAACACAAAGATCAGAACACTACAATTAATCAGTCATTATGAATAACAACTGTCGATCCCGCCAACCCTGCCTAATGTACATGCACAAATTACAAACACTTCCACCCCCGCCCGCCATCACACCCCACAACCCCTCAAAAGAACCACTCACAACAATTCACCAAGAACTACAACAGATTCAAAGAAAACCGAATATCAAAGGTCATTTCTTCAACCTCCCCCATTCCCTCATCTCAAGCAAACCCCACATCCGCGAACTGCGGTTTCACCTTCGGAGGTCTTCCCCTCCCCCTCTTAACTCCGGCAGGGGAAGCCCCTGCCGGCGCCGGAGTAGTCGGGGGGGCAGCAAGCGCTGCAGCCCCCGCCGGCCGAGCCTTCTTCGGCGGCCGGCCACGCGGCCTCGGGAGACCACTGGACGCCTTGGCTACAGCGGCGGCAAGGGGGTCCTTCGGCTTGGGAGGCCGGCCACGAGGGCGTGGCGTAGGGGGCTCTGCGCCAGGAGGAAGCTCTGGCCGGGGCTTCGGCGGCCGACCGCGGCCGCGCTTGGGCGGTGCGCCGGGCGCCGGGCGCATGTAGTTGTTCTTGACCATGACTAGCTCACCACTCTCCTTCATCCTGGCGAGGTGCGCCGCCAGAAGCGACGAGTGCGCTGCCGGGAGCTCGCCGTAGTTCGACTCGATGTACTTGGAGATCGCCGACTTGTTGGCACCATTCTTGTCATCCAGCGCCCCGATCGCCGTCATAATCATCTGAGATCCATAAAACTGCATCAAAACGAAAAAGAAGGGAGAAGAGACAGAGAGAGCGGGGGGAGCGAGATCTAGGATTTCGGTAGTACCTCGGAGTAAGGCGGGAGGGAGGTGTTGGGGAACTCCTCGCCGGAGGCCATCGGTGCTCGCCGGAGCTAGGGCTAGAGTTAAGATTCCGGGGGCAGATCGCGGGGAAGAACAAGAGGGCTGTGTGTGTTTTAAACGGGAGAGAAGGGGAAAGAAAGGGCCAAAAATGAATTAAAAAATAAAA
This sequence comes from Trichopus zeylanicus subsp. travancoricus, assembly GCA_005019695.1. Classification (NCBI taxonomy): domain Eukaryota; kingdom Viridiplantae; phylum Streptophyta; class Magnoliopsida; order Dioscoreales; family Dioscoreaceae; genus Trichopus; species Trichopus zeylanicus. Next base: position 427,263 of record RXID01014304.1, read on the forward strand.
GAAACAAGCAGATAAAGGGGAGGCGTGAAAATGGAATGGACGGTCCGGATTCGAGGATGGTGGCCTGATCGGACGGGCAGGAGTTTATTAGTCACTGGGATTGCTGATCTGGACGAGATGGACGGCCCAGTAGCCGAGATTTCGCGGATTGATGACGTGGATTACCAATAAGAAAATGTCATTGAAGTTTGACGAATTTACGGAAATGCGCGAGATGGGAAGCTGATGGAGAAGGGGTAAGTGGTAATTTGAAATTGGTGAGCATTAAAATCTCAAATGGATTCGGATGCGGTGTTAAACCGGAGCTCCGCAGCAAGACCCGCGCTTTTGTGTAGCAAAATGCCATTGGATTGCAGAATTTGCAGAAACGACTCAATCAGAGGAATAGTGTAGTAGGGGTGGAGTGGTAACGTAAATGGAGGGTGACTCGAAATTCAAAATGCATTCGGGTGCGGGTTGAACCGAAGCTCCAATCTGAGTATGAAGGTTTGATGACTAAAATGCCATTGGAGTGAACTGAAATTTACAAAAATACACAAAAATACTTGCAGGATAGGGGTGATGGTAGAGGGGTAGACTGGTATATTCAAATTTCGGATGGAAAACTAGAAATGGATCCTGCGGGTCAAACCAGAGCTCCGATCTGGGAAGAGGGAAGAGCAAATGCCTCTGATGTACGGACAGGATGCAATGAATCTGAGCTGTTTTCGATCACGATACCGTGCGAACCTCGGATCCACGTGATCCAACGGCTCGGGCGCAACACTACGGGGGCCCGCGCTTCTTATCCCGAGGCCACGTATTGGATCGTCACGTCTAATCAATAGTTTTTGTTTCCCTGCCAATAACTTTAGAAATAATTTAAATTTAACTAAAATTATTTGAAAATTTTCTTAAAAATTCTAAAATTTTAAAATTTACAATCAGCCCTATTAGTATATTTATCCCCTCAAAACTTAAAATATATGTAAAAAGTCCACAAATAGTGAAATTACTTCGCTATTTTTGTGCTACCTCACTGCATTGTACAATTAATGGCACATCTCTCCTGCCACTAATAGAAAAGAAGGTAGTATTTAGGACAGTATTCAAGGAATTTTTTTTAGTAGGATTTTTTTATAACATTTAGAACAATTTAAACGAAACAAATCTCACACCAACCACCATTCTCCCTCCTAGTAAAGATCGTCACTAACTATTATTCATCTTTTTCGATCAACTATCGTTCATCCTCTCTGATTAACCACCATTCATTTTCTTCGACTGCCAACCGTTCATCTTCTCCAACCACTCATCCTTTCATCTTCTCCGGATCTTCTCTGATCAATCATTCTTCATCTTCTCTGACTAAACCATCATTCTTTTTCTTCAACCGACCATCATTTATCTTCTCTACCTAGTTATCATTCATCTTCTTCACTCATCCATCGTTCTCCGACTAGCCATTGTTCATCTTCTTCTACTAGCCACCATTTGTCCTCCCTCTTAGCTGAGATCACCACCATTCATAGTATGGAGAGCATGTTTGTTATTGCATGATTTAGAGAGAATACCTATGTTTTGAGTTTGTCGACATCCTTGTCTTAGAATTTTTTTTTTCTCAACAAAACTTGCATGAAATGGGGCTTGAACCATTTTTTAGTGGTTGTGCAACGTATCATCCCATGCAAATAGAAGACGCTTGGGCAACATTGACATTTAACATATATGCAACATTCACTCTGGCTCTTTAAAAGATTATGATTGAGATGGTCGTTGAAGTCGTGAATCTCACAACAAAGTGCAACAAAAGCAACTCAAACTATGTTGACACCTGAAGAATGTAATAGGTAAAGTGAAATTTCTTTTGTAGCTTATGCTTTATTTTGTTTGATGCTTATATGTATTTAAAAGTTTTCTATGTTTTTGTTCTTATTTGCACCTTGTGTGAAAGTTTTTTAAAGATTTTTCTGTATGTTTGTGAGATTTTCAATTCATAATAATGTTTGGACTTATTTATTAAAGAAATATATTTGTACTCTAGTTTTTGGTATCCTTTTTGCATATGATGCAAATATGAGGTGCATCACTTTACATTATCCTTCAATATATTGCATCTATTAGTTAAATATGATTTTCTACAGTATGAGCAATGTGTATTATTTCAAATATTTATACATAGTTATATATCAATGAAGTATTTATACTTTGGTATACTGAGATAAAGTGTTATATATGGACTACAATAATTATATACAGGGTAAAGTATTTTGTATAAGGGGTTGAAATAGTTATATATAGAGTAAAGCATTTATATATAGATTGATATATTTATATTAAATTAAAAGTATTTTATTTTTGGTGCAAACAACCTATAGATTCATTTTTTAAATGAAACAGCCAAGGTGTTGAACATCTATATTTGAAGGAAAGTTGACTGAGTATAAGAATTCATCATCACAAAATGCATTATTAATTATGAGCATGTGAGATAGTGTCATAGAGGGCATTGGGAAAAAATTCTTGAATGTGGATCATTTCAAGGATGAAGCTCAAGATTATGCAACTTCAATTATGCCTTCTTTAAGAATGAATCAAGAAAAATGACCCTACAATGTGGATAAAAGTTACAAATGGTACATCTATATATTCAAAGAAGGGAATCTCATGGCATTCAAAATCAAGACATGAAATATCATACATACATGTGCATGCATGCAGCGACCGAGACCCTCCAAAGATATTGAAGAGATGGGTGAGTTAGATTGTAGAACCCAGGCTAAAGGCCAAGTCTTTACTAAGGGGTTGTTGAGGTGAAGAGTGATATATGATATGAGTTCAATGTGCGATTGAAGCATAAGCAAGCTTGGGAATCTCATTTTTCTCTATGGCAATGGGTTTTCACCTCTCGTTTGAAGATCAATGAATCTAAGGACATAAGTCACACAATTAGATAAACTAAAAATTATATGGCATTGCAACAATTACCATGCATACATAAGTAATGCAATGTGTGTTGCTAAGAAAAGCATATGTTGAATTTTGGTGGGGACAATAGTTGATATGGATGATATCAAAGCTTGTGGGGCTGCTTGAACAAGTATTTCTTGAACTGAAGACGCGACAAAATTTCATAAGATTAGTCCACAGTCATTTATGTTTGTATATCCAAATTCGTACGGAACAATGAAAATGTGCAAGAGTGTATAGTACTGCTTGCCTAGTAGAACCTTTGGAGTACTGCATGTATTCATCATTTTCAAAATCAACCACTAGAAGATGCCAATGGTTGTCGCAAACGATGGGCATAAAGACTATCTTTTTCTCCTTTATGACATCTTGAAGAAAATAATCCCACACAACCTTTAGGGCCTCCTATAAGTTTTTAGTAGATGCTCCAAGCATTGTTGGATGCACAAAAGTGGAGGAAAGGTAAATGTTCAGTTTTGATTCTTAGTAGATATCAAAAATAAGTGAACGTATTTGTCAATTACATTCGTGCTCATGAATCCTCCTAAAAGAAAATTGTGGAGATCAAATGATATGACAAGTGAATCTAGAGTTTATCATACACATGATTTGAAGGTTGGTTGTGTGGATGGCAATCATTTGAGATGATTGGAAGGGAAACAAATTTTGTTAATCTCGGTGATTGGATGTGTTCATGTATTATTTGGCAAGGGAATGGAGTGCCTTGCAAAAACATATGTGCCACCATCTTATTGGATAAAAACACCGTCACTCCTTCATCAATGATTACTTCATCATGGACAACTATAAAAAATATTTTGAGAATCACATATTTCCTATCCTTGATATTGACAAATTAAATGACGATAGGGAGTTATAGATGCATCCCTGTATAACAAAAGAAATGGCCTAGGAGGCCAAGAAGGAGGCAAATTAAGTCCTAAGCTTTTGAACTCAGGCCCTTGCAATGTGGATAATATAAGGAGATTGACCATAGTCACAAGACTTGCAACATGGTCATTGTAGATTAATATCCACCAAGCAATAAAATCAAAAATGTGGAGCCAAAATTGACCACTTGAGATAGCTAAAGTCTCGAAAAAGCAATCTTGAAATAATAAATCAAAATGTATTATGATTTGAGTGTGTAATCAAATTTTGTGCGAACATAACTTCCAACAAATGTAAACCTCTGTTGTTAATTACTCTGACAATTATTAGGAATCTCCTAAAGTAAAAAATCTAGCTAACAAAATAGAGACACAAAAAAGAGAAAACATAATTTGATTGCTTTAAGAAAAAAATATATGGCTTAAGTAAAGGCATACCCTCACTTTACAATTTAAAAAATTTAAGTTCATAAATGATATAAAACAAGGAAGGAAATGGGAACAACTTGATATTTACTATTGTCTTGCTTTCATGCACTGGACTGAGTGGAATTTAACTCAGACGGATGCTTGATTTGATCCTTGACAAATGCTAATAATTTTACTTAATTTCACGGTGTGACTCACTACCTTGGCTTATGTTCGTTAACCCCTAATAACATCTAAAGTATCACTGATGGCTTTCTTGTTACTAGTTAACTTTTTTCGATCTTTGTTTGAGAAAATAATTAGTAGCCTTATCTTATGCTAATCATTTCTAATTTGATAATCAATGGCCTCTTGGCACATTGTCGATTAGGTTTTAAAGCATCACCGATGGCTTTAAGCTTGTGTTTGTTGAGCTTGAAGTGAGACTGATGGCTTTATGCATATTATTGGTTGACTTTGAATAAGTTAGTTGACTGACTAACTGAGCTCAAGCCTGCCTTTGTTCATTTTGATTTGATAGAATGATTAGTGCCCTTAGCTTGTGTTAATCATCTTTGACTTGATGATCGATGACCTTTCTTGATTTATTATTGATTGAATTTGAGGTGTCATTGACAGGTTGAGCTTGTTGTCAACAAACCCTAACTTGATTTTTGATTTGAGTCCAATTCAGTTTAGTTTCATGTTCAGACTCAATTTTGGTTTAAGTCTAATTTGATTCAATTTAATATTCAGAACTTGATTTTGATTCAAGTCTAATTTGATTTAATTAAATGTTCAGAACTCAATTTTGATTTAAGTATAATTTAATTTAATTCTATGTCCAGAACTCAATTTTGATTTGAGTCTGATTTAATTCAATTTGATGTTTAGAACTCGATTTTGATTCCAATTTGATTTAATTCAATTTAATATTCAAAACTCGATTTAGATTTGAGTCTAATTTAATTTAATTCAATGTTTATAACTCAGTTTTGATTCGATTCTAATTTGATTTAATTCAGTTTTGAGTTTGACCCTATGTTGGATTCCCATTGAGCCTTGAACTTGGTCCTTAATGGATCTTGGATCGAACCCTTATTGGATTTTTATTCGATCTTTAATAGATATTAGATCCAATACTTAATAAATTTTTATTGGATCTTTAATGGATCTTGAATCTAACAGTTAATAGGATCTTGATGGATCCTTAATAGATATTGGATCTGACCCATGATAGGTTCTTATTGGATGATTAATAAATCTTGGATCTAACCCTTAATGGGTTCTTGTTGGATCCTTAATGGATGTTAAATCCAACTCTTGATGGGTTCTTGATGGATCCTTAATGCATGTTGGATCCAACCGCTGATGGGTTCTTGTTGGATCTAGGTTCAACCCATTAATAAGTTTCGGTTTGACCTATGTTGGACCCTTATTAGGTTTGGATTTGAACCTTAATGGACTTGGGTTTAATTTTCAAGTTGGTTTGGTTCAACTTAATTCTAGTTTAGATTCATCTTGGTTTTGGTTCAAGGTCAACTAATTCTAGTTCTAGTTCTTGCTCAACCTTAGTTTGAACCACTATAGTTCGGTTCAAACTTGATTTGACCTGATTAGGATTTAGTTTGAACTTGATTCAATCCAATTAGAGTCTAGATTTGAGTTCAACTTGACCCAATTTGGACCGATCAAGGCTTGACCCAGTTCAAACATGATTAAGGTTGGGTCTAAATTCAAGACATCTTTTTCTGATTGAAATGGATGACTGATTTGAGGGTATTGGTCAACCAACCAAATGGGTGTCATTTTAACTTCATCATAATTAGAATATTAGTTTGAATATTGGTCGCCCAGTTGGGAGTGTGCGAGCTTTTGACAAAACATAATCGATTGATCAGTTCAGGTTCATTTAGATTTGTCTAATGTTTTGTTTGAGTTAATTTGATTTTATTCATTTGTCTTAGCTAAACAGGCTTGAGCCCTATAATGGAGTCATAAAATATCAATTTTACACTTGTTGATTTATATTATGGTGAGACTGCAAAATAGCCTATAGTCCTAATGATTGCAAACCTGCAGGCTGGCTTTTAGATATTCGGCGAGTCTGAAGGTTGACCTATAATCCTAATGATTGTGAGCCTACAAGTTAGCTTATAGATGTTCAGCGAGCTGAAAGGCCAGTTATGAACGTTTGGCAATCTTGAAGACTAGCCTATAATTTAAGTGGTCGCGAGCTTGAACGTTGGCTTATAGATGCTCAGTGAGCTTGAAGGCTAGCCTATAATTCAAATGATTGCTGTGGGATCGAGAATGACCACCCAAGATAGCGAAGACCCCGAGAAGTGAACTCAAATCACAAATTAAAATTTATTTTAATTTAAAGTAGACTATTAAGTGTCGTGGGAATATGACTTCCAATAGACTCAAGTCCCTGTTGTAGTTACATCAATAATTGTCAAAAACCTTTTAAATCGAGAAATCTAGCTCATAAAATAGAGACAAAAAAGAGAAGAAAGCATTTTTTGATTGATTTAAGAAAGATGGTATATAGCTTAAGCAATGGTATATCCTTACTTTATAATAAATTATAACATAAAATTATAGAAAATGTGAAAAAAAAATAGAGAAAGAGTGAAGAAGAACCTTTAATATGTGCTATTGTCTCATTCCCGCTACACTAGAAACTATGGTATTTGACACAAATTGACTCGGTCTTTGACAGGTGTTAATGACATTATCTGATGGGATGTGGAAGGGAATAGGAGAAGCTTGAAATATTTCCAATAGCTTTAAGTATTGGCGATAACTTCGTAATTTGAAGTATTTCTACTAGCTAATAAGACATAGGCGATAACTTCTCTGATTTTTGAAGTATTTTCATAATTGACAAGGCAAAGGCAATAACTTCTTGGATTTTTGAAGTGTGTCCATAATTGACAACATGAAAGCGATAACTTCTTTATTTTTGAAATATTTCCATAGCTGATGAGGCATAAACTATAATTTTATTTGGTTTAGTAGCGTCACCAATGTCTTATAGGATTGGGTATAGCTTTGAAAATTGCATCATCAACTGCTTTGGAGATGACTAGCTTGAGGAGTGATTATCAACGGCTTCTGGGGTTAATTAGCTTGAAAGGATATGTTGTCAACTACTTCTAGAGTTGACTAGTTTGAAGGGTGTATTACCAATGGCTTTTGGGCTTGACTAACTTGAAGGACACATTGTCAACTATTTCTGAGATTATCTAGCTTGAAGAGTGTGTCACTAACTGCCTCTAGGTATTATAGCTGATTGACTAAGCAAGCTTGAGCCTACCTTAGTTTAGATTGAATTGAAGTGTTGCCAATGCTTTTGGGTTGACTTACCTCGAAAAGTGCATCATCAACAGCTTATGGGTTGACTAGCTTCAAAATATGTCCAATGGCTTTAAGTGTGTTAGCAATTAACTTTTTTTGATTTGTTAGCATCGCTAACGGCTTATGGAGTTGGGTATAGCTTTGAAGTGTGATAGAGAGCTTTGAGCATATTGGTGATCAACTTCTTTAACTTGGTAGCGTCACCAACGACTTATGAGGTTGGGTATAGCTTTGAAGTATGGCAGATAGATTAGAGTGTGTTAATAATTAACTTCTTTTGAACAAGGCATTATGGCTGATTGACTAAGCAAGTTTAAGTCTATCTTAGTTCAGTTTAATTTGAAGCATTGTCAATGCTTTTGAGTTGGCTTAGCTTGGAAGATGTGTTGTCAACAACTTTTGGGGTTGACTAGCTTCGAAGTGTGACTAACGACTTTGAACGTATTGGCAATTAACTTCTTTAATTTGATAGTATCACCAATGACTTATGGAATTGGATATAATTTTGAAGTATTGCTAAAAGCTTTTATAGCACACCTAATAAGACTCAATTTAACCTTATTTAGTTCTATTCGAACTAATTCTAGTTTAGGTCAAGGTGGTAACATCACCCTTTATTCATAACCTTTGAGTATTACTGAGGGTTCAACACACCCAGTGGGAGCCGGTTTAACCCAAATTAGTTTTATCGGGACTAATATAGTTTAGATCTAAGTTCAACTTTATTTAGCTTAAGTCAAGTTGGATCTTATGTTGGACTTTTATCGAGTCTGGGTCTATTAGACTTTGGCTTAAGTTCAAGTCAATTTAGTTTAACTTGGTTTTAATTTAAGCTTAGACTGGCTTGGTTCTAATTTGACTTTGAGTTTTGATTTTTTAGTTTGGACTTGATTTAGGTCAATTAGGGTTTAATTTAAGCTTAGTTCAATTTGATTTAACTTGATTTTGAATTGACTCAACTTGAATTTGATTAGGCTTAGGTCTGAGTTTGTTTGATTTAGATTAACTTAATTTAAATTTGTTAGGAGTCCAAGTCGATTTAGATTTTACTCCATTTGTTTGACCAATTTAAATCCATTTGAGCCAATTTGTTCATTTGTTGTGATTGAGCTACCTCATATTAATTAACTTGATTTAAGAGTCCTTGACTATTTATGATAATTTTAGATGGACCAGTACCCCAGCTTCACATGTGAAAATCCAAAGGTTGGCTCAGTTCATAAGCTTGAAAACTAGCTTAGTATGAGACCGAGGGTTGAGTGGGTGAAAGTCTAAAGATTAGTTTAGATGCGAGTTTAAAGGTTGGCTGAGTACAAGTCTAAAAGCCAGCTTGGTATAAGACCGAAGGTGGATTAAGTGCAAGCTTGAAGGCTAGTGAGTGTGAGCCCAAAGACTGGCTAAGGTACAAACTTGAAGGCTAGCTTAGTGCGAGCCCGAAGGTTGGATGAGATGCAAACCCAAAGCATGGCTAATTGTGAGCCCGAAGATTGACTTGGACGCGAGCTTAAAGATTACCTAAGTCCAAGCCCAAAAGTTAGCTGAGATCGAAGGTTGGCTGAGTGTGAGATTGAAGTTTAGCTGAGTACCAGTCTGAAAGCTGGCTTGAATTTGAGCTCGAAGACTAGGTAAGTGTGAGTTCGAAAGCTGGCTGAATATAAACTCGAAGGCTAGCTTGAATGCGAACTCGAAAGCTGGTTGAGTGTGAGTCCAAAGGTTGGATAGGATACAAGCCCAAAGGCTGGGTATGTGCAAACTCGAAGGCTATCCGAAGGCTAGCTAAGTCTAAACCTGAAAGTTAGCTTGAATGTGAGTCCATAGGCTAGTGGATTATAAGTCTGAAGATTGACTAAGATGCGAGTTCGAAAGTTGGCTAAGTGTGAGTTTGAAAATTGTCTTGGATATGAGCCTGAAGACTTGCTAGGTATAATGAGGCTTCGCCATTTTTGGACTACGAGTGGCCATGGTGTCAAAAGTCTATCATCTTCAGAGGGCTATAGACTGTCACGATGATGTTGAGAGTTACAAGGTGGCTACGATGGTGTCAAGAATTTACTATTTTCGAGGGATCACGGGTGATTATGGTATTAATTAAGTTCTATCGTTGTGTCAAAAACCACGGGTGACTACGATGTTGATGAAGTTTCATCAAAAATCAAGATGAGAGAAGTCTTTTTGATGTTGATGAAGTTTCATCAAAAATCAAGATGAGAGAAGTCTTTTTTTCTTTTTTTTTCTTTTTTTAACAAATTCTTATTTTCTTATTTTAGTTTTTTTACTGATTTGTTTTGCACAACAAATTTCTCTATTTTTTATTTTCTTTTGTCTCCTATTTCTTCTTCCTTCTCACCCAAAACCCTATCCCTCTTTTTTGCTCACGGCCAAGCCATGGCAGCCCAGCCTCCTTCCAAGCCGGATCTAGCAGTCTCCCAGTCGGATCCAGTAGTTCTTCCTGATGGCGAGGCAGAGCGGCGTCCAAGGAGGTGGGCGGCGACCTGTGTGCGAGCTGGAGCTCAACTACAGGATGGCAGGAGGCAGACTGGAGCCCGTCGGTGCTTCGAAGCAAAGGCTAGGCTGCCACGCAGTGCGGGCCAACCGGCGGGAGATGGCAGAAGGCGGTGACAGGGCAGTCAACGAGTGGCTGGTGGCGGCTTGGCGGGTCTCCGAGCAGCGGAGCTTCAGGTCGACGGCGAGGGGTGGCTTTCGGCGAGTAAGGCAAGCTGACCATCAGAGCTAGGTGTGGCCTAGGCGGCCGTTCAGGTGAAGTGGACGCCGGCGCAAGTTTGGGCAAAAGGCGGGGCTGAGTGGTGGCGACCAGTTGACAGAGACTGGGGACCGGATCCAGCCTAGCTGTAGGTGGGAAGGAGACCAGCCAGCAGTGGGCGTGGGATTAGGGTTCAAAGATGGCCTAGATGAAGTCCTCATCGGAGAGGAATGGTTTCAGAAAGGGCTATCAGATTAGAAGAGGATGTTCCGACTGTGTGGGGTGCCGGTGCTGCTAAGGGGGTGCAGATCCGGCGAGGCCGCACATGGAAACTGTGCAGTGATGTGGGTTAGTATGAAAGGTCAAAGCGTGGCATTGTGAGAAGCTGGAGCTCAGCAGCGAGGTTAGATTAAAACACCTGAACTCGATCGATCCTGGGATTCGGGGCAGTAGAGCAGTAATAATGATCGGCTGCAAGATAGAGCAAAGGAGAGAACGAAGGACAATTCAAAAGTACAAGCAAAGAAATAAGACTGGAGCTCACTTACTAATCCCCTTATTTTTTTCTACGTTTAACTCTCAATTCTTCTGATTTTTTTTCCTTCAACTTGCATTTCTTCAATTTTCTAATATTTAATTTCCTATTATGATCTCTCTCTTTTTTGATGCTTACAATTTTATATAGAGATTGAAGAAATAGAATTGGAATAGAAACAATCTCCTTGGTTTGAATTTTCAAATGATATATATGGATATAAATAGATATGGATATGGTTTATTCGAATTTTGAATGAACTTATGAAGATATATAGATAAGTTTATCTGTTATAGATAATAAAATTTAAAAGTTGTACTTTTCCCAAATACTAAAATTATAAAGGAGTTATTTATATTATTTTTGCAAAAAATTAAACTAAATTATAATTTTATGAATTTTTAAGGGATTTTTTTTGTAAAAAAAGACTTGTTTATAAAGTTTTGAAACTTCCGGGATTTTTTTAAAATAAAATTTGAACTTATTCACAAATAAAATTTTTTGATGGACTTATTTATAAAAAATTGAAATTCTACGAGCTTATTTGCAAATAAAAAATTTTGAAGGAGTTTATTTGCGAATTCTAGATTTTATAGGAACCAAATCATAATTATCGATTTTTTGTGGGGTTTATTTGCAAACCCAAATCTTGCAGGACTGATTTGTAATTTTAAAATTTTATTAGACTTTTCTGTAAAATTCTTTTTCAGGGACCTATTTGTAAGAAAAATCCGGTTAAGAACCTATCTATGAAAATTTATTTAATATAGGGGCCTATTTATAAAATTCTTACATTTTGTTATTTTGGCCCAAGTTTTAGATGAATTTTGAGTCCAATTCTAGTCCAAAATTCCAACCTAATTAGCCTATTTGAATTAGACCTAATTTGAGCCTAAATTTTTCAATAATTTAAGTCTAAATTGAGCTAAATTTTGGATCAAAATGAAATGTGATTTAAGTCTGACTGAAATCTACAATTGAGCCATAATTTAATAGCATATAATTCTCAATTTTAATCACATTTTAATCAAATTTGATTATGACAAAAATTGCCTCAAACAAATTGTCCTTTCACAGCTTCTTCTTGAGTTTTAATGAGAGGAGAGGGTGCAAACAAACTTCAATTACTTATTCTTGCATCAATATTTCAAGAGTGGAATTAAATTGTCATATAGAACTAAACTTAGTTTACCACGTAAAAGTGGACTTGGTTTATCACATAGAAGTAGATTTATGGAAATGTATTTGGTTTGCCATATGGAGATAAATTTGATTACCATACAGAAGTGGACTTAATTTATCATATAAAAGTGGACTTTATATTATCACATGGGTGTAGACTTAATTTACCACATGAGAGTGGAGTTAATGTGTCATATAGATGCGAACTTGATTAACATGCCAGATGGATGGGGTTTTATATCTATGTTTTATCTCAAGAAATATAGAGTGCATGTTTGACCAAGAGTTCCTTTTCAAGAAAGTCAAATGTTATGTCATAAACAAAACATAGATACTTTTAGTTATTATTGTTATTGCTTTAAGACTTAGGCATAATACCTTTTGAGGAATCGACTGTTGATTGGTGGCATAGGCCTTTCTCCCTTGGGATTGATCAGTTGGTAAGATCTCTCCTTCAAATATTCTTTCGACAATATAAAGGCCTTCCTAATTAGACTTGAACTTGTCTTTTTAATTTCAGTTCAGAATTATGGATCTTCTCAGAACTAATATCATTTTCTCCTTTTGGAAGGACTTAAGCTGTACTATCTTGTTATAGGCTCTAGCCATTTATGCTTGATACATTTCTAGGTTTTGTGGGCTTATGAGCCTTGTCTCATCCTAGGAGTCTAGCTCATCAAGGTGATGACGAGCGTTGTCTTCTCTTATAATTTCTTCTTATAAGGAAATCTTTAGAGAGAGAATTTATACTTCTAATGGCAAAATTGCCTTTGTCTTGAACAACAATACATATGGTGTTGATTGAGTAGGGATTCGATATGTGGTGAGATAGGCCTATAGTGCCTCAACAAGTTTTTGGTGTCAATCTTTCTTGTTTTTGCCTATAGGCCTATCGTATTTCATGAGGATTAAAGCCCATTTTGCTAGCCTTTCAGTGAGTACAGACCTAGTCATTAGGTACTTTAGGGGATCAATCTTTGATATTATTTGACTTGATGAGAAAGCAAATAATATCTCAATTTTTTAACTGCAAATATGAGTGTCAGATAATGCTTTTTAATAAGAAAGTAGTTACTTTCTACCCCTACCAGCATTCTACTCAAAATAGTAGAGTGTATTTTTTTTATCCACTTCATTATTTTAGAATAAGAAGTGCCCCGAGGGATCCTTCTATTGTTGTCATGTAGAGGATAAGGGGTTTACCGAGTAGAAGTGATGCTAGGACTAGTGGCTTTAGGAGATATTGCTCGATCTCTTGAAAGACCTGCTGGCAGTCTTGATCCCAAATGAATGGAGTGTCCTTTTTCATCAACTTAGAAAAAGGCTTACATTTTCAAAGAGGTTTGAAATTAATCTCCTTATGTACGTGAGTCAGCCTTGGAATGACCTCAACTACTTTACATTGCTAGGTGGTGGCATATCCAAAATAGCTTTGATCTTAGATGAATTACTTTCGATCCCTCAATGTCTGACAACAAAGTCAAGAAATTTTTCCGATGATACCCCAAAAGCACACTTCATAGGATTCATCTCTAAATTATATCTCTTAAGTCAATCAAATACCAGTCTCAGGTCTTGGATATACTTGTCTTTGAACTTAGTTTTGACCATCACGTCATCCACATAACACTCTACTAACTGGTGTATGAGGTTATTAGAGATTTGAATCATGACCCTTTGTATGTGGCGCCTGCATTCTTGAGCCTGAAGAGCATCACCCTATAGCAATAAATGCCAATTGGTGTTTTGAAGGCTATATATTTCTCATTATCAGGATGCATCTTAATTTAGTTATATCCTAAAAAATCATCTATAAAAGAGAATATTTCGAAATTGACCGTGTTGTCAATCATGATTTTCATTATTAACAATGAAAAATCATCTTTTGGATATGCTTTATTTAAGTCCTTATAATCCACATAAATGCGGATTTGGCCCTTCTTTTTTTTGACTGGCATGATGCTTGCGATCCAATCTAAATATTTTTCCTCTTTGATGAAGCTTGCTTCGATCATATTCTTTGTTTCTTCTATCACCTTCTATTCTAGGTCGAGTTTCATCTTCCTAGATACTTGTTTGAAGGCAAAAGCTCAAGATTGATGGTTACCTTGTAGACTACAACTTTAGGATCTAGTCCATGTATCTCCTTATAGCTCCATGTGAAGTAGTCAATGTACTCTTGGAGCACTACTTTGAACTAGGTTTGGCTTTCCTCTGAAAGTTAAGTGCTGATAAAAGTTAGCTTAGGGTCCTCCTTTGAGCCTAGGTTGATCTCCATTTGTTCATCGACTGTGGCTTGCCCCTCATCCTCAAGTTTTGGTGGAGCTTATTTTGGTTTGAGGATTATTTCTTCACTAAGTAATTCATCATGTTAAGTGAGGTTTGGTGAAGGTTCATCTAAAGGCATTTCAGCTGCATCATGCCTTCTTTCCTTTGGTTCTAATGAAATCCCACCGAGGATGCCACCTTCTTGTAATGTTTGAAAAGTTGCAGCCACCTCAGTGCATGTGTCAGTGGTTATTAATGTCATTTGGTCATCCTGGATATCGGAGAGAGGTCCAATGGTGACCATAAGACACAAATGGGTGTTTAGGGTAATATTGCCTAGTCTTTTGGTGTTCTTGTTTCCTCTTCCACTGATGTAAGCACATCCTTGCAGTAAATCCATAGATTTTTAAAGAAACAACTCTCCCTCTTTATTTATGGATGTCACAACCAGATTTGTTGATTATCAAATGAAGCTGGTTTGAGAAATATTTAGGTATGACTACTAGTTGATGGTCACCATCATCCGCTAAATCTTCAGTCTTCGGGATTTCATGTATGCTTGGGGCATAGGGGTTGTCTTGTAAAGTAGTGTTTTATTTTCTCTTTTGCACCGTGGAAGAATGTAGAAAGTCATTAATTTTTTCGACATTGATGCTCAGCTTATCCAATGGCTTAAATAAGGCTTATGGAACTTTAGTAACAAGGAGAGTATTTTCTCTTTAACCTCTGTTATCATCTTCGTTTGAAGTATAGCCACCCAGGCAGACTTGTGGGGCTTCTTCATCTGAAGAGGCTGGGTCAGAATTATTTCCTAGGTGAGAAGGAGCAAAGATCAAGCTAACAATATTTTGCTTTACTTGATTAATAAAAGCAGACTCCCTATTAGTGTCAGATCTCTGATAGTATTTTGCATCATCATAATATACCTCATAAACATTAAAAGGGTGTACATGACCATCAATTCAGTATTCTTCATCATTCTCAAAGTATTTAATGCATTGGTATAGGATAGATGGTATTACTTTATTTTCATATAGCCATAACCTCCCTAGTAATACTTTATATAACGCATCAGTATCGATCATATAAAACTTGGTGTCTATCATTAACTTGCCCACTTTTAGAAGGATAGTTATAGATCCTAGAGCTCTTTGGTTGTTTTGATTAAATTCTTATATTGTTATAATCTCAGACGATAGGTAACACATGTCCAAAGTTAGAACTCTTAGAGTTTAGAGAGTCATTAAATAACTGAGGAACATAGGTCAATTAGGATGCAATTGATCTTGATCCCATCACTATTTCTTGTGACATTCAATGGTCTATTGTGATATCTTATTCTAGGTAGCAAGTCATTATTTGTGAAGGTGATGGGAGGGGTTTGGTGTGCACACAAAGACTCCTTCATCTTCTATTTAGCAAAATATGCTTGGTAGTTGGCTAGATTCTGCAAGATGTGTACTAGTATATCCTTGAGTTTTTGTAACATCATCAAAGCATCAAATATACTCAGCATAACAGGAATCTTCTTGAGGTGGGCTGCTATGTTGTATTCCACCTTTTTTTGGCTCAGATTTAGCTTGTGAGGGCTCAATGCCCTCACTTATCTAAATTTCCTTTCCTTATCCTTGGGGATATTCTTGTCCCTAGGCATTGGAGCTTATCTCAGAGGTAACACTTTGCCACCTCAAAGTTATATCTGGTTTGCTCTCCTTAGTTGAAACCTGACATCATGAGACCAATAAGGTTTATCTTTGGAATCACTTTTAAGGCTAATTATGTGCTAGAAGGTAGTGAACCTTTGCCCCCAGTTAGTAGTTCCTTGAATATTATTGGAGGATGTGATTGACTGATAATCATCCCATTTAATATCAGAATTAGACATATGGGACTTCCTCGTAGAAAGGTCTTTAGAGACTCTTTAGATAAGCCCTTTTACTTTGTTTGCTAGCATAACCTTCTTCAAGATTTTATATTTAGGATGTTTCTTCCGTAGATATTCAAATTGGCTTGATTGTGGATATTTGGATTGGCTTGACATGGGGGCAGAATGGGCTTTAGCATTAGCTCTTTTGATCCTCACCTGAAATGCTTGTTTCTTCTTTTGGTTCTCACTGGTGTAGGACTTTGAAAGCAATCATAAAGTTGCTCTAGTTAGATATGGAGTCATATTCATCGTCTGTGCTTTATATGCATAATTCCTCTAAAGTTGGTAAAGCACATCCTTCCATAGGTTCTAGGATTGGGACCTTACCAAAACTAACAAGTTGAACATTTGTTGCTGGATTGTCTGATGGAGGTTGGGATAGCAGTTCATTAGTGTTCACCTTGGATGTATGAGTCACCATGCGACAAGAGATAATAGACTTAGATAACTCTCTTCCAAAGTGTCTAGCTTTCTTAATCCATCTTTGAAGTAAGTGGCATGAGTGGTTGTTCTAATCTAGAGGAGGATTAGTAAGTGGTTTCTCACTACCCTCTATAAAGTCTTTTATATAGTTTTGTCTTTTCTAGTAGCCCCTTCTCCATCCTCTCGACTTCCTCATAGAGCATGGTCGCCGTATTTGTCATGTTTTCCATGTGGATAGTCATAGCCTGCATGTGTTTGTTCAATATTTGCATTTGCCCCCTTACAAACTTCATATTAGTCATATCTAGCAGTAGTTTGAGCATGTTATATTGATATTCATGGGTGAAATACTCTCTAAGATAATCATCTTAGGAGCAGCCCTCAGGGAGGCCTGTGGGATCTCTTATTTGATTAGTAACATCCGTAATGAATTTATTTGCTTCTTCTTGCCTTACACACTGAATTTTCTCACCATTGAAACAACGGGATAGAGATCAGCTTGGTTGTAAACCTCTAACGGTAAATATGACAGAGCATATTGCCACCAGAAGTTCACTTTCTTTATTTCTAGCATCAAGGTCCTCTAGTAAAACTTTGAGTTTGTCAGGAAAGAATTATTCAAGAGTTACTTAGCTTTTTTCTCCCTGAACATACTTATTCAAAGCATCGATATATTCTTGGATAGCTAACTTCTTGACATCATATTCATTTGGCTAAGCTAGCTTTTTCTTCTTGCTTCTATTCTTTCTTTTCTTGATGTTTGTAGTAGGTAAGGTAGTACACTCTGATAAGGCTTTCTTCATCATAATCCTATGCTCTTTAGGGTTTCTAGTCATTTTTTTGTCAGCTTCTTTAGCCTTTTTAAAATGTAGACATTCCATAAGTGTCTTTGTTTGTGAGTATATTGTGCTTCTTCTCCAAAGAGAATTTTAGCAAGTGATTCATGGTCATCAAATATACTAATATGATTGATGTGTTCGATGGGTGTTTTGAGTAGGGCTACTTTTGAGAGAGTTAGCTTGCCTTCTAGATATTACATCTCGACCTAGTCCTTGAACACATAGCAGTCTTCAATGGTATGTCCCAAGAATCTATGGTAAGGATAATAGTTCAGGTGATCTATTTTATTGGCCTTGTCTGGCCTTTTGGATTTTGGCAATTGGAGGTCTAACTTCAAGGTGCCCTGGAAGATTTTATCTACTCTTTCTCTTTTGAAAGAATATTTTTTTCTGAGCCTTTGTTGGAGATCATTGGACCATTCCACTTCTATATCTCCTCTAAGAGTTGGTGGCTTCTGAGGATTACCCTTGTTCATGGTGAGTTCAGAGGTTTTTTTTGCTCAATTATTGTCAATGTAGCCCTCATATTTTTGCAAGGCTCTTCACACTTTACCTTATCCTTTTCTGGTCTAAAGTGTTGTGAGCTAGATAAGATTGGTGGGTCAATCCTTTCCAACTTCTTGACTTTCATGATGTAGTCTTGGAAAGTATGGATGGAAGAGGTGCTCAGATAATGTGCCATCCATTCTGCCTTTATATTGCTAAGTACTAGATTTACTGCCTCAAATTGGCTCATAGGTTGTTCACACTTAATACTGAGTTTTCTCCACCGTGTGATATAATCCAAAATTGACTCATTATCACATTTTGGTGTTGAGACAAGGTCTATAATATTCATTTTATCAATGACTCCACCAAACTTAATTTGAAAAGTCTCCTTCATTTGTGCCCAACTTTGTATGGATTCTACTTACAAATTAGCGTACCACTCGAATGCTACTTCTATCAAGCTTGTTAAAAATTGGTAGAGTAACAATGAGGGATAATTACTTGAATCTTCATATTGAGTCATAAAGTGAGTTATGTGCTGTTTAGGATTACCCAAGCCATCAAACTATTTGAAATTGGGCACTGTATAGCCTTTGGGGTATGGTTTATCAACATCATTTATCCTACCTATCTCACTTTCTTGTCTCAACTGTGCAGCTACCATTTATTGTATTTATTATTGCATATATGTTGGAAGTTCTATGTTATTAGGGATTTCTAAAATTGGGGATTGGGTAACCCTTACTAGAGGAGGTGCTTACGAAGGGCCCATATTTTCATGGATCTTTTCTACAGGAGATACGCCTTTTATCGCTTCTACTGCTTGAGATGATTATTGAGATCATTCTAATTTGTCGAGCTTCTGGCTCATTTGTAGCATCATCTCTATCAACTTCATGACTTTCTTTTGAGCTTCATCTTTCTCTTTGCTTTGCTATCTTAACTGTTTTTATAGTGCTTCTATGGTCACTTCTTGATTAGAGGTTTCAATTATGACCAAGGCTTCCATCAGAACATGATGGTCTATATCTTGTGAATCGGGTCTAGGCTCTAAGTTGAGGCTAACTTCTTCCATCAGTCAAGTCATCTCATTCAAGAGTCTACGTATAGAGCAAGTTGCCACAACTTCTCTTTAGCGTGGTAGTAAGGATTGGTTGGCAAGGGCCCTCTCCTTTTGAATTTCTTCATCAGTAACCTCACTTGAGCAGCTTTCTTTCGGTGTTTAGCCAGTCGGAGTGTGAGCTCACAGTTCCTCCCAGAGTTATGATGAGAAATGACTTTAACAGTGTGGGTGGTCTCCTTTGGTGAACTCTTGTGCTAGGTTGTAGCTTTACGATGACTCTTGTGATTTTATTGAGTGATTTACCCTTTTGCCACAGTTTTAAGGCAAGATTGAGTCTTTTGTGACTTGCTCTCTAAATTGCTTAAGAGGTAGGGATGGTGTTCGTCCAAGATGTAGGTTTCCCAAGTTGGTTAACAATTTCAGTAGTTTTTCCTTTACTTATGACAATTAGGGGTCCGTTTTGAACAAAATTTGAACTTATCAGCAAATAAAATTTTTTGAGGGACTTATTTAATAAAATTAAAATTCTAGGGCTTATTTATAAATATAAAATTTTGGAGTGGTTTATTTGTAAAATTTGGATTTTATAGAGACCAAATCATAATTATTGAGCTTTTGAGGAGTTTATTTATGAACCCTAAAGCTTGCGGGATTGATTTATAATTTTAAGATTTTATTAGACTTTTTCATAAAATTCTTATTCTGAAGACCTATTTATAAGAGAAATCCAGCCAAGAACCCATTTATGAAGATTTATTCAATCTAGAGACTTATTTGTAAACTTCTTATATTTTATCATTTTGGCCCAAGTTTTAGATGAATTTTGGGCCTAATTCTAATCCAAAACTTCTACCCAATTAGTCCATTTGGATTAGGTATAGTTTAAGTCCAAATTTTCAATAATTCAAGTCTAAATTAAGCTTAATTTTGATCAAACTTGGATTCGATTTAAGTCTGACTGAAATTCACATTTGAGTCATAATTTACTAGCATATAAGTCTCAATTTTAATCAAATTTAATTATGAACAAAATCATCTCAAATAGTCACGAGCTTGAAGGTTAGTTTATGGATGCTTGGTAAGCCCAAAGGCATGCTTATAAATATTTAGTAAACTTGAATGCTAGCCTATAATTCAAATGATTGCGAGCCCGAAGGCTGACCTAAATAGTTAATGACCCTCAAATTAAACCTCTTAACATGAAGTAAATCAATCATATTGAAATCAAACTCAGCTAAAATAAATGGACAAAGGCTAAGTTGACTCAAATTGACTTAAATTAGTTGAACAAATGGACGAAAGCCCATTAGTTAACCTAAAGCAAATAAACTTAGACCCACCTAATTAGACTCAAGATGGGTTGATTTAAAATCAAGTTGAGTTCAATTTGAATCAAATCTAGATTGAACTAAGCTCAAATCAAATAATGGGGTTAAATCAAGTCCAAACTAAAATTGCAAACTTAACATCAAACCATAACTAAGCCAAGTTGAGCCTGAACTAAAATCAAGTTGAACTAAATCAACTTGAACTTAAACTAAAGTCCATCAAGATATAAACCTAAGCTCGATAAAGGTCCAACACAAGGCCAAACTTGACTCAAGGTAAATAAAGTCAAACTCAGACCCAAACTATGTAAGTCCTGATGGAACTAATCAAGGTCAAACCAAGTCCCATTGAGTATGTTGAACCCTCGATAATACTCCAAGGCTACGAACAAAGAGTGATGTTACCATCCTAATCTAAGCCAAAATTATTTTGAATAGAATTAAATAAGGTCAAACTATGTCTTACTAGGTGTGCTACAAAAACCTTTAGCAACATTTCAAAGCTATATCCAATTTCATAAGTCGTTGGTGATGCTATCAAATCAAAGAAGTTAATCGCCAACATGCTCAAAGCTATTAACCACACTTCAAAACTATACCCAACTTCATAAGCCATTGGTGAAGCTAGCAAACCAAAGAAGTTGATTACCAACACAAGCAAAGCTATCAACCATACTTCAAAGCTATACCCACTACCGAAGCCATTGGTGACACTACCAAATCCAAGAAGTTCATTGCCAATACGCTCAAAACCATTAGTCACACTTCAAAGCTAGTCAACCCTATAAGCTATTGACGAAGCACTCCTCAAGCCAGTCAACCCCAAAAGTCATTGATGATGCATCCTCAAGCTAATCAATCCCATAAGCAATTGCTAATGCACCCTTTAAGTTAGTCAACCCAAAAGGAATTGACGATGCACCCTCAAGCTAATCAATCCCAAAAGCAATTGACGACATGCCTCTCAAGTTAGTTAACCCCAAAAGCCATTGGCAGCACACCCTCAAGCTAGTTAACCCCAGAAGCTGCTGATGATACATCCCTCAAATTAGTCAACCCCAAAAGTAGTTGACAATGCGATTTTCAAAGTTATACCCAATCCTATAAGCCATTGGTGATACCACCAAACCAAATGTCGCCTATGCCTTATTGGCTATGAAAACACTCCAACCTAAATAAAGTTATCATCGATGTCTTATTGACTAATAGAAGCACTTCAAATTACAAAGTTATCACCAAAACTCAAAGCTATCAAAAACACTTCAGGCTAATCTTGATAAGCCACTAGCAATGCCCATCTAACAAAGTTATTATCGAAGCTTAAAACTATTGGAAACACATCGAGCCTCTCCCATTTCTTTACACGTCCCATCAGACGATGCCGTCAATACCTGCCAGAGACTAAGTCAATCTGAGTTAGACGCCATGTGGTTCAACACAAGGAGAGCAAGACAGCAGTACACATCAAAGCTTCTTTTCCACTTTTTCTCTTTTCCTTTCTTCATTTCTCTCATGTTTTGTATAATTCTATATTAAAATTTATTGTAAAGTAAGGGTATACTCTTACTTAAGCCATGTATCCTTTTTAAAATCAATCAAATACTTTCTAGTTTTCTTTTTCTATCTCTATTTTATTATCTAAGTTCCTCATTTTAGGAAGTTCTTGACAATCATTGGGATAATTAATAATAGCAGCTTGTGCCTATTGGAAGTCAAATTTTTGCAATATTTGATAGCATATTTTAAATTAAAATAAAATTTAATTTGTGATTTGAGGTAGCTCTCAGGGTATCCACTATCCTGGGTGGTCAATCTTGATCCCACACATTCTAGCATGCCTAGTAGGACTTAACTTCTCTTCCAAGCATAGAAACCCAATTAATATGATAGAGACACTGATAAGGTAGAATTATGATTGAAGACTGATCAATTGTGATCTCTTTTATAGATGAAAAAATCAAATAAAAATAACGAAGAATATCTTTGCCCCAAGATACACCATCATTCTTGGGACAAGATCAGTTGTACATTTACCTTAGTCAATGGTTGCAACAGAAGTAGCTAAAGCTCAGATCAAGTTTTGGACCATCTTTGAGGTCATCCAGTTCAAGAAGGCATCTACTACTACACCAACTGAAGTTGTCATCATGTAAAACTAGCTTGTTTCTCACCTTTCATTAAGAGGAAGGAGGCCCAATGTCATCATTCCTAACAAGAAGGGTTGTTCAGATGAAGAGATAGAACTCATACTTCAACCAAAAGGGATATTAGTCTTCTTGAGGCTAGGACCAAAATGAATCTTGATTTTTGGCTGCCTTCACCTAACTCCTCACAGGGGGCAATCAAAAGCAAATCTGAACACATGCATCAATGAAGAAAATCTCATCTTGACTGTCATATGTAAAAGAAAAGCTGTTGAAATTTTTAACGGACCTGGGAAACCTATTACCATCCCTACCTCCAAATCCTTCACTCCATTAAGAAATTTAGAGAAGGGCAAAAGAAAATAATAGGGGGCATAGCCTTGCCTTAAAATAATGGCAAAAGGGTGAATCACCAAACAAAATTATAAGAGCCACCGTAAAGCTACAATCTAGCACACACCAAAAGAGACCACCCACACTATCAGAATTATTTCTCACATTACTCTAGGATGGACCATGAGCCCACACTCTAGTCGGCCAAATACTAAAATAAGGCTACCTAAGTGAGGTTTACTGATGAAAAAATCTAAGAGGAGAGGGCCCTTGTGAACAAATTCTTGCTACCACGCCAAAAAGAAAGTGTGGCGACCCACTCGATCAGTAGACTCTTGAATGAGAAGCCTCAACTAATGGGAGAGGTTAACCTCAACTTGGAGCCTAAACCTAATTCTCAATACATAGGCCATCATATTCTAATAGAGGCTTTGGTCGTAACTGAAAGCTCCAATCAAAAAGTGACCACAGAAGCACTGCAAGAATAGCTGAGACACCAAACTAAAGAGATGAAGTTCAAAAGAAGGTCATAGAGTTGATGAAAATTTTTCTTATAGATGAGCTAGAAGTAGGACAAATTTGAATGATCTCAACAATCATCCTAATCATCCTAAGTAGGACAAATTTGAATGATCTCAAGCACCTCCTCCAGTCAGGGATACCCAATCCCCGATTTCAGAGATCCTGACAACATAGACTCCCAACATACATATAATAGTAGGTAAAATGAATGGTAACTACATAATTGAGACATGGAAGTGAGATGGGTAGGGTAAATGATGATGGCAAACCATACCCTAGCCATCACAACTGAGTGCCATATCCCAAAGGCTATATAGTGCATAGTTTCAAATAGTTTAATGGCATGAGCAATCCTAAATAGTACATAGCTCATTTTGTGACCCTATATGGAGATTCAAGTAATAATCCCTCGTTATTGTTCTACCAATTTTTAGCAAGCTTGACAGGAGTAGCACTCAAGTGGTATGCTAGTTTGCAATCGAAATCCTTACAAACTTGGGCACAAATGAAAGGGTTTTTCCGAATTAGGTTTGGAGTAGTCAGTGATAAAGTGACCATTGTAGACCTTGTCTCAACACTAAAATGCAACAATGAATTAATTCTGGATTATATCACGCAGTGGAGAAATCTTAGCATTAAGTGTAAACAACCCATGAGCCAATTTGAGGCAGTGAACCTAGTACTCGACAACATAAGAGGAGAATGGATGGCACCTTATCTGAGCACCTCTTCTATCCATACCTTCCAAAACCTCATGATACAAGTCAAGAAGCTAAAAAGGATTGACCCACTGACTTTATCTAGTCCACAAAGTTTCAAGCTGGAAAAAAAAAGGTAAAATGTGGAGATTCTTCAAAAAATATAAGGGAAATCCTCAGAAGCCACCAACACTTAGAGGAGATAGAGAAGTATAATGATCCGATAATTTTCAATAAAAGCTTAGAAAGAAATATTCTTTCAAAAGAGAAAGAGTAAGTAAAATCGCCTAGGATGCCCTGTAGTTAGGCCTCCAATTGCCATAATCCAAAAGGCCAAGCAAGGCCAATAAAATAGATCACTCAAACTATTATTCTTCCCATAGAAGACTGCTATGTGTCCAAGGATTGGGTCAAAAAGCAATACCAAGAAGGCAGCTAACTCTTTTGAAGGCAGCCTTATTGGAAATACCTACTGAACACATTAATCATATTACTATACTCGAGGATCATGAACGACTTGCTGAAATCTTCTTTGGGGAAGAAGCACAACGTACCCAAAACAAAGGCACTTATGGAATGTCTACATTTCAAAAAGGCTAAAGAAATCAGTGAAGAAATAACTAAAAACCATGAAGAGCTTGGAATGGTGATGAAGAAAGCCTCATCAGAATGAATTGTCTTACCTACTCGAAGCATCAAGAAGAAAAATAATAGAAGCAAGAAGAAGAAGTTGGTTCAGACAGATAAATACGATGTCAAAAAATCAGCCATCCAAGAATACATCGATGCCAAGTAAAAATACATACGATGTTCAGGGAGAAAGAAGCCAAATAACTCTTGAAGAATTCTTCCCCAACAAACTCAAAGCTTTATTAGAGAACCTTGATGTGGAAAATGAAGAAAGTGAACCTCCAGTGGCAACATGCTCTGCTATATTTACCATCAGAGGTTTACAATCAAGCCGATCCCCACCCTATTGCTTCAATAATGAGGAAATTTGGGGTGCAAGGCAGGAAAAAGTTAATAGATTCATTAGATATATTACTAATGAAATGAGAGATCCCATAGGTCTCCTTGAGGACTACTCTTGAGATGATTATCTTAGAGAGTGGTTTGCCTATGAGTATGATTATGGCATACTCAAACTATAGCTAGATACCATGAAAGAGCTAGCTACAACTAATATGAGATTTGTCAAGGGGCAAATGCAAATGTTGAATGAGCATATGAATTATATGGCTACTCACATGGAAAGCATGATAAATATGACTGCTGTCCTCTATGAGAAAGTCAAGAGGATAGGGAAGGTGCTAGCAGAAAAGACAAAGTCATACAAAAGACCTCAAAGCAGTGGTGAGAAACTAGTTACCGATCCTCTTCACGATTAGAATGATCACTCGTGCCCCTTACTCCATAGAAAAGTCAAGAAAGCTAGATACTTTCAAAGAGAGTTATCTAAGTCTATGATATCTTATTGCATGGTGATTAATACATTCGAGACAAATGCAGGCGAGCTACTATCCTAGCCTTCATCAGGCAATCTAGCAATAAATGCTCCACTTGTTATGTTTGGTGAGGTCCCAATCCTAAAACCTATGGAAGGGTGAGCTTTGCCAACATTAGAGGAATTATACATACAAGGCACATACGATGCATACAACTCCATGTTTGAGTCAAAACAACTTTATGACTACTTCAAAAAGCCTTATACCAGCAAGCACCAAAGGAAGAAGTAGTCATTTTGAGAGAGGATCAAACAAGCTAATGCTAAAGCTCATTCTACCCTTGTACTAAGTCAAATTGAATATCCACAATTATGCCAATCTGAATATTCACAAAAGAAATATCCTAAATACAAAGTTCTGAAGAAGGTTATGCTAGCAGATGAAGTAGAAGGGTTTATCCAAAGAGTCTCTAAAGACCTCTCCATAAGAAAACCCCACATGCCTAATTCTGATGTTAAATGGGATGATTATTAGGCAGTCACATCCTCCATGGACATTCAGGGAGCTACTAACTAGGAGCAATGGTCTACTATCTCCTATTGCATAATTAGCCTCAGGAGTGATTCTGAAGACAAACCTTATTGGTCTCATGATGTTAGATTTCAACTAAGGAGAGCAAACTAGATACAACTCTGAGGTTGAAAGTCACTACCTCTAAGACAAGCTCCAATATCAGGGACAAGAATATCTCCAAGGACAAGGAAAAGGAAATTCAAAGAAGTGAGGGCATCTAGCCCTCGCAAGTTGAACCTGCACTCAAAAAAGTGGATTACAATATAGCATACCATCTCAAGAAGATCCCTGCTATGCTGAGTGTGTTTGATGACTTAATGATATCACAAGAACTCAGGTATATAGTAGTGCACATCTTGTAGAACCTGGCCAGTTACCAAGTATATTTTGCTGAAGAAGAGATGAAGGAGTCTTTGTGTGCACACTAAACTTTTGATGTCACCTTCATAAACGATGACCTGCAACCTGGAACAATAGACCACAACACACCATTGTATATCACAAGGAATAGCAATGGGATTAAGATTAATCACATCCTGATTGACCCAGGTTCTTCAGTCAATTTGATAACTCTCTGAACTATAAAAGCTCTAACTTTGGATGTTTGTCACCTATCGTCTAAGATTATAACCATACAAGGGTTTATTAAATAGCCAAAGAGCTCCCATAACAATCCCCCTAAAAGTAGGTGAGTTGATGATAGATGCCAAGTTTTATGTAATCGATACCAATGCATTATATAAATCACTACTAGGGAGGTCATGTCTATATAAAAATAAAGCAGTGTCATCAACCCTACATCAATGCTTCAAATACTTCGAAGATAATGAAGAACATTGGATTGATGGAGATGTAACCCTTTTGATGTTCACAAGGTACACTATGGCAATGTAAAATACTATCACAAATTCGACATTGATAGGGGATTTGCTTCAATCAGTCAAGTAAAGTAAAAAATTACTAGCTTGATCTTTACTCCTCCTCACCTAGGAAGCAATTTGACCCAACCTCTTTAGACGAAGAAGCCTCGCAAGCCTAAGTGGGTGGTTATACTTCTAACAAAGATGATAATAGAGGTCAAATAGAAAGTACTCTTTTTATTACTAAAGTTTAAAAAGGCTTATTTAAGCCGCTAGATGAGTTGAGCATCAATGTCATGGAAGAATTAATGGCTTTCTACATTTCTCCTAGTGCGAAGGAGAGGAAAAAAAATTAATTTACAATGAATCCCTTGTGTTTCAAGCATACATGAAATCTTGGGGACTGAGGATCTAGCAAATTATGGTAACCATTAACCAATAATTATGCCTAAATATTTCTCAAACTAGCTTCATCAGATAATCAATAAATCTGGCTGTGGACATTGATAAACAAAGAGAGAGAGTCATTTCTTCAAGAATCTATGGGATCCATCCTAAAGATGTGCTTACATTCCTAGAAGAGGAAAGAAGAACACCAAAGGACTAGGCCATATTACTCCAAATTCCCACACGTCTCTTATGGTCACCATGGACCTCTCTCTGATATTTAGGATGACCAAATGATATCAATACCTCCTAACACATGTGCTGAGGTGGCTGCAACTTTTTAAACATCATAAGAAGGTGATATCCTCAGTGATATTTCATCAAAATTAAAAGAAAGGGGGCATGATGCAGCCAAAATGCCTTTAGATGAACCTTGGCCAAATCTCACTCGACATGATGAATCACTTGCTAAAGAAATGATCCTCAAACCAAAAAGAAGCTCCACCAGAAACTCGATGATGGAGGGCAAGCCACAATCAAGGAACTAATGGAGATTAACCTAGGCTTAGAGGAGGACCCTAAGCTGACTTTCATTAGCACTCAACTTTCAAAGGAAAGCCAAGCCCAACTCAAAATAGTATTCCAAGAATACATTGATTGCTTTGCATGGAGCTATAAGGAGATGCTTGGACTAGATCTTGAAGTTGCAGTCCACAAGCTAGCTATCAATCTAAAGCTTTCACCTGTCAAACAAGCTCCTAAAAAGATAAAACTCGACCTATAATAGAAGGTGATAGAAGAAATGAAGAAACTAATCAAAAGCAAGTTTCATCAGAGAGAAAAAAAATACTTAAATTGGGTGGCAAGCATTGTGTCAATCAAGAAAAGGAATGGTCAAATCTGTATTTGTGTAGACTATATGGACTTGAATAAAGCATGTCCAAAAGATGATTTTTCACTACTAATAATGGAAATCATAATTGACAACACGACCAATTTTAAAATATTCTCCTTCATGGATAGTTTTTCAGGATATAACCAAATCAAGATACATCTTGATGACGAGAAACATATAACCTTTAGGACATCAATTGCAATTTACTACTAAGGTGAAGCCCTTTGGGCCTAAGAATGTAGGTGCTACTTATTAAAGGGTCATGACTCAAATCTTTGATGACCTCATACACTAGTTAGTGAAACATTATATGGATGAATTGGTGATCAAATCTAAGTCCAAAGATGGGTACATCCAAGGCCTAAGGATGGTATTTGACTGCCTTATAATTTTAATGTTTGAGATGAGTACAACTTTCAAGATATCATCATCTATAACAAATAGATATACACATATCTCCTTACAAACTCATCCAAACTCTAGATAAACTCTATCCATATTGTCTACATCTACATCCATTATTCAAAATTCAAATGAAAAATTCAATCTCAGCCTAACTCTATCTCTTCATGAATCCCTATAAAAAGATTAGAAAACTTGCAAAATAGAAGAAGAAGAAAAGAGATCAGAGGAAGAGAGGACATAGAGGAGGGAAGATTAGCTTGATCAGGAAATGGTAAGGCTTTTACCTTAAGTTGTTTCATTTTGCTTTCTCTGCTTCCCTCTCTTTTTCCCTTTTGCTCTTACTTCCTTGCAAATTATTTAACTATCACTACTTGCTACTCCTATGCTCCTGCTGCCACCACTCCTCAGGCTCAACCTCCAATGCCTAGCACTACATGGCCTTTGTGCTTATGTCTTCCATCAATATCCTACTGGAGTGAATGATGCTAGAGCAAATCCCTTTCTCCTTCTCCTTTAACTCCACTTCCTCCATCTTGCTACCTTCACTAGATAAGAATGAGGACAACAACAATGGCAAGAACAAGTGTGGTCACTATCTATAGCAATGGTGTTGTCATGGCCAAGTCGAAGAAATCCACCTTCACCCTCAAGGCCAACCTCACCCTGATGCTTTGTGGGAACATCATTGCTTAGGGGTAGGCCCATATTATTGAAGACATGGGTGCCTATGCTGTCATAGCCCTCAAACATGACCCCATCAACAATCTATGCCCAGGCCAGCATCACACACTGTTACCATCTTTGCATGGCCAAGGCCTACATCTACCACTTTGTCAAGGTCCAAATCCTCAAGACCATTGGCATTGATCATGGCAGCAAGATCAAGGCTCCAGACTAGCTGATAATGTGCACTGCATTCACATCCACCTTCCTTGTAGCTGCCACTGAGGGAGAGCCAAATTTGGTCCCGGCTGGGAGGAGGCAAAGAAAAGGCCAACTAAAAGAAAAGAAGGCATTGGAAGAGAAGATGGAGGAGAAGAAGTAATCTTGTTGGAGAAGGATGGTAGGTGAAGGAGAGAACAAAGATGTAGGGAAGCGAAAGAGATGAGTTGGAAGGGGAAGGTGATAATAGAAAAGGTAAAATAAAATAATAAAAAAATGGGAGAGACATTGAAGCCAAGAAAGGGGTTGTTGTTGCTGCCAGGTTGGAATGGTGTGGGAGGAACAAAGCAAATAAAAAATAAAGAAAAGGTTAGAAAGTTTCTAGGAGAGTAAAAGAAAAGTGAAAAAAAAGGTTGTAATAGTTAAAAAAATTATTGCCAAAAGTAAAAGAAAATAAGTTGTCTCAATTTGCATGCTTTCGACTTGAGATTTAGGGTAAAAAAAGAAAAAAATAATTGGCCAAAATAGAGGAGAAAGGTTTTGGACTTGAAGAAGAAATAAGAAAAAAATATAAAAAGTTGTTGTATAAAAAAAGAGAAAAAAATTTGGCAAAAATAATTAAAAAAGTTTGAGACATTATGGCCATTCGCAATCTTTGGC
This sequence comes from Trichopus zeylanicus subsp. travancoricus, assembly GCA_005019695.1. NCBI lineage: Eukaryota > Viridiplantae > Streptophyta > Magnoliopsida > Dioscoreales > Dioscoreaceae > Trichopus > Trichopus zeylanicus. The sequence goes on from RXID01014304.1 coordinate 457,432, forward strand.
ATGATGGTGGACTCTCCATAACATCGCGGCCACCCACGGCCCACTACGATGAAGTTGGCAAAACCATGAACTCACTGTGGCCGCCTGTGACCCCTCAACGATGACAATGAAGATGATAATAAAAATGGTGAATCCATGATTCTGCTGCAGCCACTCACGCTCCCTTCGAAGATGACAATGAAGACAATAATGAAGACAACAAACCCATGACCCAACTTTGGCCACTCATGGCCCCTCAAAGATGATGATGTAGACAGTGATAAAGATGCAAACCCATGACCCTTTGAAGCTGGTGGATCCCCATCGCCACTAGCCAGCCTTCGGGCTCGCATCCAATCTAAGCTAACTTTTGAGCTCACACTCAACTAGCCTTGGGCTCACACTGAGCCAGCCTTCAGACTCACACTCAGTCAACCTTCAGACTCACACTCAACCAGCATTTGGGCTTTCACTCAGCTAGCTTTTGAGCTCACACTTAGCTAGCCTTCAGGCTTGTACTCAGCCAACCTTCAAGCTTGCACCCAAAGTAGCTTTCAAGCTCATAATCAGCCAGCCTTCTAGATTGCATCTAAGCCAGCCTTCAAGCTCACACTCAGTTAGCCTTCGGACTCGTATTAAGCCAGCCTCAGGCTTGCATCTAAGCTAGCCTTTGGGCTTGCACTAAGCTAGCCTTTGGGCTCACATCTAAGCTAGCTTTCGAGCTTGCAATAAGCCAGCCTTTAGGCTCACACTCAGCCAGCCTTTAGGCTCACATCTAAGCCAACCTTCAAACTCACACTCAGCCAACCTTTGGGCTTTCACTTAATTAGCCTTCAAGCTCGCACTTAGCCAACCCTCGGGCTCCCACTTAGCCAACCTTCGAGCTCACATCTAAGTTAGACTTTGGGCTCACACTCAGCTAGCCTTTAGGCTTGCATCTAAGCTAGCCTTTGGTCTCACATTATGCTAGCCTTCAAGTTCACAATAAGTCAGCCTTCGGGCTCACATCTAAGTCAGTTTTCAGGCTTGCCCTAAACCAACTTTTTTCTCAACCAACCTTTGAGCTTACATCTAAGCCAGACTTTAGGCTCACACAGCTAGCCTTCAGGCTTTCATCTAAGCTAGCCTTCGGGCTCACACTAAGCCAACCTTATGTCTTACATCTAAGCTAGCTTTTGAGCTCACACTAAGCTAGCCTTCAGGCTCACACTCAGTAAACTTTCAAACTCACACTCAGCTAGCCTTCAGGCTTGCACTAAAATAGCCTTCAAGTGCACACTTAGCTAGTTTTCTAGCTCATACTCAGTCAACCTTTGGACTCACACTCAGCATCCAGCCTTCAGTCTCACACTCAATCAACCTTCGATCTCACATCCAAGTCAACCTTTGAGCTCACACTCAGCTTGCTTTCAGGCTTACACCCAACCTAGCCTTCAGGCTTGCATCTCACCGAGCCTTCAGGCTCTCATCCAAGCCAGCCTTTAGGCTCGCACTAAGCCAACCTTCAGGTTTGCACATTAGAAGCCGAGCTATGGGATCATCTAAAATTATTATAAATAACCAAGGACCCTCAAATCAAATTAATTAATATTAAAATTGAACTTAGTCAAAATAAATGGATAAATGCCAAGCTGGCTTAAATGGACTTAAATTAGTCAAAAAGTTAGACTAAAACCCCAATTGAGTTGGACTCCAAAAATCTAAATAGAGTTAACCAAATAAACATAGACTCAATCCTAATTAGGTTCAAGTTGAGTCAACTTAAAATCAAATTGTGTTCAAATCCAAATCAAATCTAATCAAGAATGAACTGAGCTCAAATTAAATTCAAATCAAGTCCAAACTAAAAAATAAACTCAAAGTCAAATTAGAACTAGGTTAGGCTAAGCTTGAACTGAAATTAGGTTGAACTAAATTGATTGGAATTTGAACCAAAGTCCATCAAGATGCAAAATCGGACTCAATAAAGGGCCAACACAAGGTCAAAATTGACTCAAACTAAGCGATATGAAACTCAAACCTAAATTGAATAAGGTCAAATCGAGTCCTATTGGGTGCACTAGCTTTTCGGCAATACTCCAACACCATAAACAAAGGTTGGAGTGATCACTCTCACCTAACCAGGATCAATTCAAATAAGAACTAAGTAAGGTCAAATTGAGTCTCACTGAGTGCGTTACAAAAGCATTTAGCAATACTTCTAAGCTACATTCAACTGCATAAGTTGTTAGTGATACTGCCAAATCAAAGAAGTTAATCGCCAACATGTTCAAAGTCTTTGATCACACTTTGAAGCTAGTCAACTCTAGAACTTGTTGACGACACATCTTCCAAGCTATATCCAACTCCATAAGTCATTGGTGATGCTACCAAATCAAAGAAGTTAATCACCAATATGTTTAAAGTCGTTGGCCACACTTTGAAGCTCGTCAACTCTAGAAGTTATAAATGATGCATCTTCCAATCTATATCCAACTCCACAAACCATTGGTGATGCTGCCAAATCAAAGAAGTTAATCGCTATACAATCCAAGCTATTAGCCACACTTCAAAGCTATACTCGCCCCCAAGTCATTAGTGATGCTACCAGATTAATGAGGTTAACCAACAATATGTCCACACTTCAAGCTAGTCAACCCCACAAGTAGTTGACAATATGCTCTTCAAGCTAGCCATCCCTCAAAGCAGCTGCTGTTGTGCTCTTTAAGCTAGATAACCCCAAAAGTAGCTAGTGACATACTCCTCAATCTAGTTAATCCCATAAGTAGTTGACGACATGCCCTTTCAAGCTAGTCAACCCCATAAGTGATTGATGATGCATCCTTTCAAGTTAGCCAATCCCAGAAGTGGTTTGCAATGTATCTTCAACCTATAACCAATCTCATGAATCACTGGTGATGCTACCTAAATAAAAGAAGTTATTTCCAATGCCTTATCAGGTATGAAAATACTTCAAAAACTAAATAAGTTATCACCTATGTCTTATCAACTATGAAAATACTTCAAAAATTAAAGAAGTTATCATCTACATCTCATTGGCTGACAAAAACACTCCAACCTAAATGGAATTATCACCTATGCCTTATCGGCTAATGGAACTCCAATCCAAATGGAGTTATTGCCAATGACATATTGGCTAATAGAAACACTCCAGCCCAAAAGAAGTTCTTGCCTATATCTTATTAGCTATGAAAACACTTCAAACTTCTCCTATTTCCTTTTCATGATTTGGGTTAGACGCCACATGGTCTAGTGCAGGGAGAGCGAGCAACAGCACATGTCAAAGCTTCTTCTCTACTCTCTCTCATTTTTGTTTCTTTATTTCTTTAATATTTTCTATAATTCATTATAAAGTGAGGGCATACCCTTGCTTAAGCTATGTACCATCTTTTTTAAATTAATCAAATCATAATTTTTTCCTTTTCTTTCTTTTGTGTCTTTATTTTATTAGTTAGATTTCTTGCTTTAGGAGACTCTTGACAATTGTCGGAGTAATTAACAATAGAAGCTTGAACCTATTAGAAGTCATGTTTCCACAATACCTGATAACGCATTTAAAATTAAAATAAATTTTGATTTGTGATTCCAGATCGCTCTTTGGGTTCTTTGCTATTCTAGGTGATCAACTTCGATCCCATACTCCCTTATCAAAAAGCATTATCTGGCACTCATATTCTCAATCAAGAAGCTCAAGTATTATTTACTTTCTCATCAAAGATTGATCCCATAAATTACCTAATGACTAGGCCTGTACTCATTAGAAAGCTAGTAAAGTGGGCTTTAATCCTCATGGAATATGATATAAAATTCACTCCCTAAAAAATGGTCAAGGGGTAAGCCCTCACCGGTTTTCTTATAGCTTATCCAATACCAAATGATTCTCCTTTGAGTTGCAAGCTCCCTGACGAAGAAAACCTTTTGGTCAAAGAAGGAGAACCTTACTAAAAGCTATACTTCGATGGAGCTACATTCATCAAACCAGGGTTCAAACCAAACCTTCTGCAAATAAAAATAGGCATCGGACTCATTTATGTCAGTCCAAATGAAGATATTTTACAATACTCTTATTCCCTCTCAAAATCATGCACAAATAATGAAGCTAAGTACGAGGCCATAATTGTAGGATCAGAAATTGCCCTTAATAGGAAAATATCATGCCTACATGTTTTTGGTGCCAAATCCAAGGTAAATATAAAGTCCATAGATCTAAGCTCCAGAAATACCATGAAAAGGCTTAAGAGCTCATAAGGCAAATCTCACATATTCAAATAACTAAGATTGATCATCAATACGGAAGCTGACTCCTTAGCCAAACTAGCCAAGGCATTGGCTGACCTTAATTAAAGAGAAATTCTAATCACAATTTGTAGTAGACAAATGATGAACTCAATCTTCAGTATCAAGCATAAGAGGACTGAAGTTAAACTATTAGACGAGGCCACAAACTAGAGAACACCATTCACCAATTACCTCAAAAATAGAGAACTCCTAGAATATAAATTCATATGGACACAACTCAGAAAGAGGGCTGCATGCTTTCTACTTATCAATAACACTCTTTATAGAAGGCCCTTCGATCAACTACTTATGTGCTATCTCTTAGACAAAGAGGGCAAAATAGTTATGTATGAAGTACATTTGGGATCTATGGGGCTCATCAATCAGGCCCAAAAATGATGATGAAGGTTAAGCGTATGGACTATCATTGGCCCATGATGGTGGGAGAGTGCATCAAATATGCATGAAGATGTCACCTATGCCAAATTCATGGTGACTTCATTTATCAACTTCCAAATCCTCCATATCCAATAGTGTTCTCATGGCCATTTAAGGTATGGGGTACAGACATCATTGGCCCTATCGAACCATCTTCTTCTAGAGGCCATCACTTTATATTAGTAGCAACTGACTATTTTTCTTGGTGGACTAAAGCAATTCCACTAAAATAGGTAAAAGCAAATGTTGTTATCCACTTCTTTCAAGAAAATATTTTGTACCAATTCAGTATCCCTTAAAGGATCATTTATAATAGTGGTCCGTCCTTCAAAAGCTTCAAGGTAGGATGATTCACGCATCATCAAAAAATAGATTGGAGATATTACAATGTGAGAGCTAACAAACTCGCTAAGGCATTCGACAAGATCCTCTCCAAGATCTTGGAAAGTTTTATTGTCAGAAATAAGAAAGACTGGCACCAAAAGATTGTTGAGGCACTATGGGCCTATCACACCATATATTAAACCCCTACCCAATCAATGCCATATTCATTGGTGTTTGGGATTGCAACAATCTTGCCACTAGAAGTGCAAATCCCCTCTTTAAGGATAGCATTGCAAGAAGAAATCACAAGCGAAGACACCATTTATCTTCACCTTGACGAGCTAGTTTCCTTGGATGAAACAAGGCTCGTAGTCTAGCAAAACCTAAAAATATATCAAGCACAAATGACTAGGGCCTACAATAAGATAGCTTGGCTTAAGTCCTTCTAGAAAGAAAAAATGGTCTTAGTTCTGAGAAGACCCATAATCCCAAATAAAAATAAGAAAGGCAAGTTTAAGCCTAATTGGTAAGACTCTTATATCATCAAAAGAATATTCAACTAATCGATGATAAGGGGGAAAGGCCTATACCACCAATCAACAACTGATTCCTTAAAAAGTACTATGCCTAACCCTTGAGGGCAATGATAATAACAACCAAAAGTGTCTATGTTTTATTTATGATGGAACATCCAACTTTCTCAAAATGGAATGCTCAATCAAACATGCACTCTATGTTTCTCAAAGCAAACATGGACACAAAACTCCATCCATCTTGGATGGCTATTAAGCCTGTATTTATATGATAAACTAAATCTACTTTCATATGGTAACTTAAGTCCTCTTCCACATGGCAATCAAGACCACTTATATGTGGCAAATCAAATTTACTTTCACATGGCAAATTAAGTCCATTTTCACATGGCAAATCAAGTCTACTTCCACATGACAAATTACGTCCACTTCCATATGGCAAACTAAGTCTACTTTCACATAGAAAATCAAGTGTATGTTATGTGGTGATTAAACTCATATTCACATGGTGAATCAAGTCTATTTTTACATAGCAACTTAAGTCTACTTCCATGTGGTAATCAAGTCCACTTGACGTGATAATCAAGTTTATTTCTACATGGCAAACTAAGTCCACTTTCACATGACAACCAAGTCTACTTTCACATGGCAACTTAAATCTACTTTCACATAGCAACCTATGTCCATTTTCACATGGCAAATTAAGTATCTTTCTATGAGGTTAACCAAGTTCATTCTCATGTGGTAAAATAAGTCTATCGTAGCATAATAAGTCAAGTCCACTCTTATGTGGTAATTCAAACACATATAGTCAACTCCTAAAATATTGATGCAAAGGCAAGTACTTGAAAATTATTCACACTCTCTCCTCTCGTTAGAACTTGAGAAGAGGTTGCGAAGGGGACAATTTGTTTGAAGTGATTTTCACCACAATCAAATGTAGTTGAAATTTGATTAAAATTGAGACTTGTATGCTACGAAATTTTGGCTCAAATGTGATTCTCAGTTAGATTTAAATTGCACTTGAGTTTGACCAAAAATTGAGCTCAATTTGTACTTGAATCTTTGGAAATTTTGGGCTCAGGCTAGGCCTAATCCATATGGACTGAGTGGGCTAGATACTTGGCCCAAAATTTATCTAAAATTTGGACCAAAATGGCAAAATATAAAAATTTTGTAAATAAGTCCCTGAATTGAATAAACTTTCATAAATGGGTTCTTGGCCAAATTTTCTTACAAATAGGTCCTTGTAATGAGAATTTTGTAGAAAAATTCAATAAAATCCTAAAATTATAAATCAGTCCAACAAAATTTAGGATTTATAAATAAATCCCTCAAAAGATCAATAATTATAATTTGATCCTTATGAAATTCAAGATTTATAAATAAATCCCTCCAAAATTTTGTATTTATAAATAAACTCCTAGAATTTCAACATGTTTTAAATAAGTCCCTCGAATATTTTTATTTACGGGTGAATCCAAATTTTATTCAAAAATGATCCTGAATATTTTAAATTATATAAAAAAAGTCTTTTTACAAAAAACTCCCCAAAAATAATAAAATTATAATTTAGTCTAGTTTTCCAAAAAAATATAAATAACCCCTCTGTAACTTCATTGTCTAAGATGCATATATTGTTCAAATTTCATCATCTAAAATGGATAAGCTTATCCATATCTCTCCAAAGACTTATTCAATCTCAAAGAATTACATCCATATCCATTCACAACAATTCAATCTAACAAACCTCATCCAAAATAAATAGATGAAGTTCTCAATTCAAATTTTGAACGAGATTGTTTCTGAACTAACTCGATCTTCTTAAGCCTTATAAATTTCTTCATGCTCCTACGAAAAAGAGAGGAAGAAGATTAGAGCATAGAGATACAGAACGAGAGCGATTAGAATGAGAAGAAATCAGGACGAAGGGAGTCGGTAAAGATTGAAAGAGTAGATCAATTTGAAGAATTGAAAGAAAGGGGTGAGTGTTTGTTACTTATCTTTCCTCGTATTTATTTCTTTTTTCTCCAAATTATTGCTGTTTCTTGTGCTTTTCTCACTCCTCACTGCTCCCATGCTCTCATTGCCATCACATCCTGCTGGAGTTGAAGCCTTTGCACCAATTGACTCTAGTATGCACTACCACCACTCCGATAACCCTACAGCTAGCTGTCCGCCTCCGTCACCATGCTGTCGATTGTTGCAGCCCACTTCTAGTGAAGCCCAATTCTCGCCTCCATGATTTCTGCCTTTTTTCCGGCCACATGACTCGCCCACTCAAATCTCCTCCGCATTGCCCCTCTACTCTCCTCCTACGTCCTCAACTTGCATTGGTCGAGCTCCATCTCCATGCCCACATAATTGCCACCTTTTGTTGGATGCCAATCAAGACTAGATCGAACCAAGAGATGGTTGAATTTGGGTCAAGAAGAGACTAGGCCACCATGGCCTGGTCGTGGGAAGCAAGAAAGATAAAGGGGCAGTATAGGTAAGGTGAGGAAGAAGAAGAAATAGGAAAAAAGAAAATAAAAAAATTTATTTTGTAAAAGAAAAAAAATTCAACAAAATAAAAAAGTTTTTTAAAAAAGAATAGTTTGTTCCCCCCAAAAAAAAAAACTTCTCTCGTCTTGATTTTTGGTGGGATTTCATCAATCAACATCACAGCCACCTGTGGCCTCTCAAAGATGGTGGACCCTTGACACTATTGTGGCAACATGTGGCCCCTCCAAGATGGCAAACTCTAGACACTATAGTGGCCACACATGGTTCCTTGATGATGGTGGACTTTTAACATAGATCGTGGCCCCTTGAAGACGGTGAATCCTCAACACTGCTGTGGCTACCCTCAGCCCCCTCGAAGATGGTAAATCCCCATCATTCCAAGGTAGCATTCAGGCACATTCAGCCAACCTTCGGCTCGCACTTAGCCAACCTTCAGGCTCACACTCTACCAACCTTCAAATTTGCACTTAGCTAACTTTCAAGCTCGCACCTCAACCAGCCTTTGGACTTGCATTCAACTAGCCTTTGGGCTTGTACTAAACCAGCCTTCTAGCTTGCACTTAGCTAGCCTTTAGGCTCTCACCTAGCCAGCCTTTGGGCTCATACCAAGCTAGCCTTTGGGCTTGCACTTAGCTAATCTTCTAGCTTGCACTCAGCTTGCCTTCAAGCTCACACCTAGTAAGCCTTTAGGCTCACACTTAGCTAGCATTTGGGTTCACACTTAGGTAGCCTTCAGGCTTGCATCTAAGACAATCTTTGGGCTCATACTTTAGCCAGTCTTTGAGCTCACACTAAGCCAACCTTCGGGCTTGCATCTCAACTAGCCTTCAAGCTTGCACCAAGCTAGCCTTCGAGCTCGCACTTGGATAGCCTTCTAGCTCATAGTCAGCTACCCTTTAGGCTTGCACCTAGCTAGCCTTTGAGCTCACACTAAGCTAGCCTTCATGCTTGCACTTAGCCAACCTTTGGGCTTGCATTTAGCTAGCGATTGGCCTCACATCCAAGCTAGCATTCGGGCTCACACTAAGCCAGTATTTGGGCTCACACTTAACTAGCATTCGAGCTTGCACCTAGCCAATCTTCTGGTTCACAATCTGCTAGCCTTCAGGCTTGCATTAAGCCAACCTTCAAGCTTGCACTTAGCTAGCCTTCAAGCTCACACCCAGCTGGCCTTCAAGTTTACACTCCACTAGCCTTCAAGCTCGCACTTATATGACCTTTGGTCTCGTGCCTTAGCCAACCTTCAGGCTCACTTAGCCAACTTTTAGGTTCGCACTTAGTTCAAATCAAATCCAATTTAGATTGGACTAAGCTTAAATCAAACCCTAATTGGGTTAAATCAAGTCCAAACTAAAAGAGCAAACTCAAAGTCAAATCATAACTAAGCCAGGCTGAGCCTGACCTAAAACTAAGTTAAACTAAATTGACTTGAACTTGAACCAAAGTCTATCAAGATGCAAACCTGAGCTCGATAAAGGTCCATCACAAGGTTAAACTTAGCTCAAACTAAATGAAGTTAAATTCAGACCCAAACTATATTAGTCCCAATAGAACTAATCAATGTCAAACAAAGTCCCACTAAGTGTACTAAACTCTTGGCAATTCTCCAAGGCTACGAACAAAGGGTGATATTACCATCCTAATCTAAATCAAAATTAGTTCAAACAAAACTAAATAGGGTCAAACTGAGTCTTGCTAAGTATGCTATGAAAAAACTTAGCAACATTTCAAAGCGGGATCCAACTCCATAAGTTATTGGTGATGCTACCAAATCAAAGAAGTTAATTGCTGATATGTTCAAAGCTATCAGCCACACTTCAAAGCTATACCCAACTTCATAAACCATTGGTGAAGCTAGCACACTAAAGAAGTTAATCACCAATATGCTCAAAGCTATCGGCTACACTACAAAGCTAGACCCAACCCCCTAAGCCTTTGGTGATGCTACTAAATCAAAGAAGTTAATTGCTAATATGCTCAAAGCCATTAGTCATGCTTCAAAGCTAGTCAACTAAAAACTCATTGATGACACACTCCTCAACCTACCCAACCCTAGAAGACATTGATGATGCACCCTTCAAGCTAGCCAATCCAGAAGCAGTTGATGATATGCCCTCAAGCTAGTCAACCTCAGAAGTAGTTGATGATATACCTCTCAAGCTAGTCAACCCTAGAAGCTATTGACAACATGATCCTCAAGCTAGTCAACCCCAAAAGCCACTGATGATGCACCCCTCAAACTAGTCAATTCCAAAAGCAATTGACAATACAATTTTCAAAGCTATACCCAAACCTATAAACTATTGGTGATGCCACCAAACTAAATGAAGTTATCACCTATGCCTTATTGGCTACAAAAATACTCTAACCTAAATAAAGTTATCATTGATGCCTTATTGGCTAATGGAAACACTTCAGATCATGAAATTATCACCAAAGCTCAAAGTTATCGAAAATAGTTTAGGCAATTTCTGATAAGCCACTGGCAACACCATTTAATGATATTATCACTGAAGCTCAATGCTATTAGAAACACTTTGAGCCTCTCCCATTTCTTTTTATGTCCCATCAGATGATGCCATCAATACCTACCAAAGACTGAGTCAATCTGCGTTAGATGCCATGTGATCCAATACAGTAGCACACATCAAAGCTTCTTCTCCACTCTCTCTCTTTTCCTTTCTTCATTTTTCTCATGTTTTCTATAATTTCATGTTGAAATTCAATATAAAGTGAGGGTATACCCTTTCTTAAGCCATGTATTCTTTCTTAAAATTAATCAAATTCTTTCCTTTTTTTTCTCTATTTTATTAGCTAGGTTCTTACTTTAGAAGGTTCCTGATAATCATTAGGATAATTAAATAATAGGGGCTTGTGCCTATTAGAAGTTATATTTTTGTAATACCTGATAACACACTTTAAATTAAAATAAATTTTATTTATGATTTGAGGCACTCCCAGGATCCATTATCTCGAGTGTTCAATTTTGATCCAACATGCATGAGTTATGAGAAAATTGGCGAGAGCTTGTCCTTTGATTGCCTTTTGAGAAGCGAACTTGATATTGTACTCCATGAGGATTAAGCCTACTTTGCTAGCCTTTCGTGAGTATAAGCCTAGTCATCAAGTACTTTAAGGGATTAATCTTTGATATTAAAATGACTCAATGAGAAAGAAAATAATATTTTAGCTTCTTGATCATCAATATAAGCACCAGACAATACTTTTTGATGGGGGATTAATTGCTTTTTGCCTCCACTAGCATTCTACTCAAATAGTAGAGTGTGTTTTCCTTACCGTCTCTATTATTTTGGGCAAGAAGTGCCCTCTAGGATCCTTCAATCATTGCCATGTAAAGGATAAGGGGTTTATTAGATAGAGGTGCTGCCATGACTAGTGGCTTTAGGAGATACTACTAGATCTCTTCAAACACTTGTTGGTAGTCTTAATTCCAAATGAATGGGGTGTCTTTTTCATCAAATTGGAAAAAAGGCTTACATTTTTCAAAGAGATTTGAGATGAATCTCCTTATGTATGCAAGTAAGCCTTGGAATGACCTCAATTGCTTTAAGTTGCTGGGTAGTGATTTATCCAAGATAGCTTTGATCTTGGATCAATTTCAATCTTTCAATGTTTGACAATAAAGCCAAGGAATTCTCCCGATGATACCCCAGAAGCACACTTCATAGGATTCATCTTTAAGTTATATTTCCTAAGATGATCAAACATCACTTTTAGATCTTGGATGTGCCTATCTTTGGACTTAGTTTTGACCATTAAGTTATCCATATAATATTCCACTAATTGGTGTATGAGGTCGTCAAAGATTTGGATCATGGCCTGTTGATAAGTGGCACACATCACCTTGTAGCAATAGATGCCAATTAGAGTTCAAAAGGCCATATGTTTATCATCATCAGGATGCATATTGATTTGGTTAAACCCTAAAAAGCCATCCATAAAGGAGAGTATTTTGAAGTCAGCTGTGTTTCAATCATAATTCCATTATTAGGAATAAAAAAAATTATCTTTTGAATATGTTTTATTCAAGTCTCTATAGTCCATAGAAGTGTGGATTTGGCCGTTCTTCTTCTTCACTAGCATAATGCTTGCTAACCAATATAGGTATTTTTCCTCTCTGATAAAGTCTATTTCAATTAGTTTCCTCATTTCTTCTATCACATTCTATTCTAGATTGAGTTTCATCTTTGCAGGTGCTTGTTTGATAGGTCAAAGTTTAGGATTGATGGCCAACTTTTGGACTATGATTTCAGGATCTAATCTAGACATCTCTTTATGGCACCATGTGAAGCAATCAATGTACTATTAGAGCACTAATTGAGCTGGGTTTGATTTTCCTCTGAGAGTTGAGCATTGATAAAGTAGGCTTGAGGTCCTCCTCTAAGCCTAAATTAATCTCCATCAATTCATCGAACTGTGGCTTGCCCCCCATCCTCAAATTTTGATGGAACTTCTTTTGATTTGAGGATCATTTTTTCACCAAGTGATTCATGTTGAATGAGATTTGGTGAAGGTTCATCTGAGGATAATTTGGTTGCATCATGCCGAGGATGTCACTTTCTTGTGATGTTTGGAGAATCATAGCTGCCTCGATGCATGCACTAGGGGATATTGATGTTATTTGATCATCTTGAATATCAAAGAGAGGTCTAATGGTAACCATGAGGCATGTGTGGGCATTCAGAGTAATATAACCTAGTCCTTTAGTATCCCTATTTCCTCTTCTAGGAATGTGAGCATGCCCTTGTGGTGGATCCCATAGATTCTTGAAGAAATAATTCTCTCTTTTTGTGGACATCCACAATCAGATTTATTGAATATTTGATGAAATTGGTCTAAGAAATATTTAGGCATGACTATTAGTTGATGATCACCATCATCCGCTAGATCTTCATTTTTAGGATTTCATATATGCTTGGGGCACCAAGGATTACCTTATAAAATAGTATTTTTTTTCCTTTATTCTATAGAAGAATGTATAAAGTCATTAATTCTTCCATGATATTGATGCTAAACTCATCTAACGGCTTAAATAAGCCCTCTGGAACTTTGGTAATAAGGAGAGTATTTTCTGTTTGACCTCTGTCATCATATTTGTTAGAAGTATAACCACCCAAGTAGACTTACGAGGCTTCTACATCTAAAGAATCTGGGTCAGAGTTGCTTCCTAGGTGAAAAGGAGCAAAGATCATACTAGCGATCTTTTGTTTTAATTGATTGATAGAAACAAATCCTCTATTAGTAAGGGATCTCTGATAGTATTTTGCATCACCATAATGTACCTAATAAATATCAAAAGGATGTACATATTTGTCAATTTAGTATTCTTTTTTTCCATCCTTGAAGTATTAAAGGTATTGATGTAGGTTTGATGACACTACTTTATTGTCATGTAGCCATGACTTTCCTAGTAGTGCTTTGTATAACTCATTAATATTGATCACATAAAACTTGACATCTATCATCCACTCGTCTACTTTCAAAAGGATAATTATGGCTCCCAAAGCCCTTTTGCTATTCTAATTAAACCCTTGATGGTTAATCTCAAATGATAGCTGACACACATCCAAAGTTTGAGCTCTTAGAGTTTGGAGAGTCGTCAAATTGATGGAGGAACCTAGGTTAATCAGGATGTAATTGATCTTTATCCCATTGTTGTTCCCTGTGACACACAATAGTCTATTATGGTCAGTTGTTCCAGGTAGTAGGTCATCATTTGTAAAAATGATGGTGGGAGTTTGACATGCATACAATGACTCCATCTTCTCTTCAGTAAAATATGCACTAATATATTCCTGAGTTCTTGTAACATTATTAAGGCATCAAACACACTCAACATGATAGGGATCTTCTTGAGGTAGGCCACTATATTGTATCTACCTTTTTGAGTGTGGGTTCAGCTTGCAAAGGCGTGATACCATCATTTATCTGAATTTCCTTATCTTTGGATATGTTCTTGTCCCTAGGCATTGGAGCTTGTCTCAGAGGTAGCACCCTTCTACCTCTTGTTGTATTTGGTTTATTCTCCTTAATTAAAATTTGGCATCGTGAGACTAATAAGGCTCATCTTCAAAAATGCTACCAAGGCTAATCATGCGACATGAAGTAGTGAACCCATGCCCCAGTCAGTAGTTCACTGAATATCCTTGGAGGATGTGATTGGCTAATAATCATCTCATTCAATGTTAGAATTAGGCACATGGGGCTTACTCATAGAGAGATCTTTAGAGACTCTCTGGATGAATCCTTCTATTTTTTCTACTAGTATAACCTTCTTTAGGACTTTATATTTAGGATATTTCTTCTATGGATATTCATATTAGCATGACTATGGATATTCAAATTGACTTGATATGAGAGTAGAATAAGCCTTATCATTAGTCCATTTGATCCTCTCCCAAATGCCTACTTCTTCCTTTAGCACTTGCTAGTGTAGGGCTTTCCAAAGTGGTCATAAAGTTGTTCTGACTCACCTATGGAGTCATATTCATCATTCATGTCCTATATGCATAAATCCTCTAAAGTTTGTAAAGTACATCCTTCCACAGGTTCTAAGACTAGGACCTCACCAAACCTAGCAAGTTAAGCATTTATTGCTGGATTGCCTGTGAAGGTTGGGATAGCTGCTCATCAACGTTTATTTCAGATGTATGCATCACCATGTGACAAGAGGTTATAGACTCAAATAACTCTCTTTGATAGTACCTAGCTTTCTTGACTTGTCTCTAGAGTAAGTGGCATGAGTGATCATTTTGCTAGCACCTTCTCCATCTTCTCGACTTCCTCACAAATCATGTTAGTCATATTTATCATGCTTTCCATGTGGGTAGCCATAACTTTCATGTGCTTATTTAGCATTTGCATTTGCCTCTTCAAAAATTTCATGTTAGTTGTAGCTGGTTCTTTCATAGTATCTAGCTGTAGTTTAAGTATGCATCATCTATAGGAGATGCACATTCTGCCACCTCTATTGAGAACATTCCAACTTGCCAAACTTTTGACTCATCTTAACATCATTTTCATTAACTCTATGACTTTCTTTTGAGATTCATCTTTCTCTTTGCATTGCAGCCTCAACTGTTCTTGCAGTGCTTCTATGGTCACTTCTTGATTACAGCTTTCAGTTATGACCAAATCTTCCATCAAAACATGATAGTCTATTTCTCGAGGATTAGGTCTGGATTTTGGATTGAGACTAACTTCTCCCATTAGTCAGTTGTCTCTTTCAAAAGTCTACTCATGGAGCAGGTCTCCATACCTTCTCTTTGACATGGTAGTAAGGATTGGTTGACAAGGGCCCTCTCTTCTTGGATTTCTTCATCAGTAAGTCTAACTCGAGTAACCTTCTTTTGGTGTTTGGTCAGCCGGGGCACAGACTCACGATCCTTCCTAGAATTATGATAAGAAATGACTCTGATAATATGGGTAGTCTCCCTTTGTGAGTTCTCATACTAAGTTGTAGCCTTACGGTGACTCTTATAGTTTTGTTTGGTAATTTGCCTCTTTTCCACAGTCTTAAGGGAAGACTGTACCCCCTATGGTTTGCTTTTACCCTTCTCTAAATTGCTTAATGGAGTGAAGGAGTTGGAGGTAGAGATGGTAATGACCAACTTCATTCAAGGGGAAAGTTTCTCAAGTCGACTGAAAATTCTAGTAGCTTTCCCTTTACTTGTGATAGTCAGGATGAGCTCTTCTTCATTGATACCTATGTTCGTACATGCTTTTAATTACCCCATGTGTGGAGTTGGGTGAACGTGATCGAAGACTGAGCTTCATTTTAGTGCTAGCCTATGAAAAATTGATATCCTTATTAGTTGAGGCATGGCTTCTAGCTCATCATTTGAGCAGCCCTTCTCAATAGCACTGATGACATTGGACCTCCTTCTCCTTGATGGAAGGTGAGAAATAGGCTAGTTTTTCATGACAACAATCTCAATTGCTATAGTAGTAGGTGCTTTCTTAAACTAGATGACCTCAAAAATGGTCACAAAGTTGATCTGAACTTCAGTTGCTTCTATGGCAACCATTGACTGAGGTAATTACACAACTGACCCTACCCTTAGGATAATGGTGTATCTTGGGATAGATATATTCTTCATTGATTCCATTTGATTCTTTCTTCTAAAAAGAAGAATACATTTAATCAATTCTCAATCATAATTTTACCTTATCAGTATCTCTATCATACTAGCTAAGTTTATAAATATAGAGGAGAAGTTAAGTCCCACTAGGCCTGCTAGAATTTGTAACCAACCAATCTATAATGTATTTCAGTAGCCCAAAATGGCAAAGACCCCAGGTTGCATCTCAAATCATAAATCAAAGTTTGTTTAATTTGAAGTGCACAAATAAGGTATTATGAGAACATTGACTTCCAACAGGCACAAGCTCCTATTGTTAATTACCCGATAATTGTTAATAATCTCTTAAAGTAAGAAACCTAGCTAATAAAATAGAGGTATAAAAAGAAAATAAAAAACATTCGATTGATTTTAAGAAATGGTTCATGGCTTAAGTAAGGGTACACCCTCACTTTACAATGAATTTCAACCTAGAATTTTTGAAAATAAAAAAATAAAGAAAGAGAAAGAAGGAGTAGGAAGAAGCTCTAATATGTACTACTACTCCACCTCCCCTGTGCTGAACAATGTGGCATTTGACTCAAATTGAGTCAATCTTCAATAGGTATTGATGGCATTGTCCAATGGGATGTGGAAAGAAATGAGAGAAATTCGAAGTGTTTCCAAAAATTTTGAGCGTTGGTGATAACTTCACTTGGTTTGGTGGCATTACTAATAGCTTAAAGGGTTGTGTATAACTTTAAAAATTGCATCATCAACTACTTCTGGAATTGACTTGCTTGAAGGATTTATCATCAACTACTTCTAGAGTTGACTAGCTTGAGAGGTGCGACATCAACAACTTCTAGTGTTGACTAGCTCGAGGGATGCATCATCAACTATTTTTTTGGGTTGACTTGCTCGAAGGATGATGCCATCAACTATTTTTGGGGTTGACTAGCTTAAAAAAATATGTTGTCAACTACTTTTGGGGTTGACTAGCTTGAAAAATATGTCATCAATTGCTTGTCAAGTTGACTAACTTGAAGGATGTATCATAAACTACTTTTAGGGTTAACTAGCTTGAAGGATACATCATCAACTATTTTTAGGATTGATTAGCTCGAAGAATGCATCATCAACTACTTTTAGGATTGGCTAACTCGAAGGATGCATCATCAACTTATTTTAGGGTTAACTAACTCACAGGATGCATCATCAACTATTTTTAGGGTTGACTAGCTTGAACAATACGTCATCAACTACTTTTATAATTGACTAGCTCAAAGGATGCATCCTCAACTACTTTTGGGGTTGACTAGCTTGAAGGGGCATCATCAACTAATTTTTGGATTAACTAGCTCGAAGGATGTGACATCAACTACTTTTGAGGTTGACTAGTTCGAAGGATGCATCATCAACTACTTTTAGGATTGACTAGCTTGAAAGATGCATCCTCAATTACTTTTGGAATTTAACTAGCTTGAAGGAGGATCGTCAACTATTTTTAGGGTTGAGTAGCTTGAATAATGCATCATCAACTACTTTTAAGATTGACTAGCTAGAAAAATACATCATCAACTACTTTTAGGGTTGACTAGATAGAAAGATGCATCATCAACTACTTTTAGGGTTGACTAGCTTGAAAGATACATCATCAACTACTTTTAGGGTGAATAGCTTGAAGGATGCATCCTCAATTACTTTTTGGGTTGACTAGCTAAAAGGAGTCATCGTCAACTATTTTTAGGATTGACTAGCTTGAAGGATGCATCATCAATTATTTTTGGGGTTGACCAGCTTAATGGGGGTATCATGAACTGCTTCTGAGATTGACTATCTTGAGAGGTGGCCAACAGCTTTGAGCGTGTTGGTATTTAACTTCTAATGTAGTAGTGTTATCAACAACTTGGGGGGTTGGATATAGCTTTGGAGTGCTGTCAAAGGCCTTTATAATACACCCAGTGGGACTCAGTTTAATCCAATTTAGTTCTTATCTAAACTAGCTCTGATTTGGGTCAAGATAGTTTGGAATCAGTTCAATATTTAGCCCTTAATTTTGATTCGAATCTGAATTGATTCAACTTAATATTCAAAACTTGATTGCGATTCACTAACTCTTTCCTGAAAGATAGTCATACATTTTGGTTTTCTCTTCCTAGAGCCTTTGGTGATTGGGTTCACATTGACTAGCTGAACCATGTGAAATATCTACCCTAAAATCATTATTGGTATTAATAGTAAATGTTCAACTTGTAATAAAGAATTCAATTCACCAAGTTTGACATTGATTTTCAGAAGAACATTTGTCAAATATTGATCATTGGCTCTAGTTAGAGTAGTGTTGATTTTGATTTGAATCTAATTTAACTCGATTCAATGTTCAGAACTGAATTTTGGTTCAAGTTTGATTTTGTTTGATTTAGGTCAAATTCAACCTTTGTGTTGGACCTTTGTTGGGTTCAAGTTTACATCCTGATGGACTTTGGTTCAAGTTATCTCTAATCAACAAGATCAGCGAGAGGAGGATGGAAGTGACAGAGGCTATGGTGCCGGCGTGAGGTCCATATGGCAGGTGCAGTGGAGTGCAAGCAAGGGTTGGCAACAACAACATGGGGCCAAGCAATAGCGAGCTGTGCTGACCGACGGGATGTGGGGGCTAGGGCTCAATCGGTAGGGTGCAAGTGGGCAAGCCTACAGCAAGCTTGAAGGTTGAGCTAGAGATGAGGTAGGACCAGTGAGATGAGGCCACTGGCAGGTCCAGGCCACCAATAGGTCATCGGGGAGAGGCTATGCAAGTGAGTCTTCTCTTCGATCTTCTTCCTTGTTTGAAATTGCCTTGATTTGAATCCCTATTGACAATTCCAAGTGGCCCTTCTATTTTTTTGCCTCTCCTTTTTCTATTCTGATCCCCCTTTTTATTTTGTAGGATAGACAAAATCATTCGAAAATGAAAGATTATCTCCTCCCCTTTTCTGTTGATTCATTTGCATTTTTTGGGCTGATTATGAATTGATAATCTTCGAAGGTTGTATTGGGTGAGAATATTTTATTAGGATTCAGATTTGGAATGTAAATATGGATGAGGATTTGATTTGTTTACTTATGAATTAAAATTATACTCATTTATGATATCCAATTTTCAAGGGGGTTATTTGTAAATTTTCCTAAAAAATCTAGACCAAAACATAATTTTATAAATTCTAGGAGGCTTTTATAAAAAAAACATATTTATAAAATATTAAAACTTTCAGAGTCCTTTTTTAATAAAATTTAAACTTGTTTACAAAATAAAATTTTTTAGGGGGTCTATTTGTAAAAATTAGAAATTTCAGGGGATTATCTACAAAAATAAAATTTTGAGGGATTTATTCATAAATCCTAATTTAGCTCAAATCTTATTTTCACTTTTGATCGAAATTTAGGCCTAAGTCTAATATCTAAATTTGGTTCACATGAGTCCAACTCAAAGTTAGAGTAGGGCCACAAAGTCTACTTAAGCAAACATCACTAGTGGAGTGATTGAAGTCCTCAAGAGTGAAGCAAGGACCATGGAGTAGATGTATTTGGTCATTGAACCAAATAAAGTCTTAGTGCATTCTTTTCTTACCTTTCATATTATTTTAATTGTATTGATTATGGTTTTGAGAATTAAATTGGGCTTCTAATTTGCTAAAAGATTAAGATTTCTTGTAAAATCTAATTCACTCCCTCTCTTAAGTTACCTATTTTTGCCTTCAAATTTAAGGCTAATGTTGAGAACCTCAGGTCCAGAGGACAACTTTCCACCAACTCCTTCGAAAAAGGATACCTCTGTACCAAGCCCCTAAGTTCAACCCTGTGAACCTTTGCATAGAGTTATACAACAAGGTGAGGATTCTTTGCTTAAGATAGAGTATGAGGAGTTGATTATGAATGATCTCATTTAGGAAGAGGTAAAGAATCCTGGGATAACTCCAACTCAGATTTTTCTCTCGAAGATGATATATGACTAAAGCTCTAGAGCCAAAGAATTAAGCTTTTTATTGTATCTTTTGTTTTCTCATATGTAATGTTTTGCTTCAAACTTTTTCTCTCTTACTTTCAATATCAATGAAAATTTTCTTTTCCTCAAGTATTGCTTCAGATGTTGTAGCATGATTTTGTTATTAGCTAATATAATAACAACTCAATCAAGCTTTAACTCGATGTGAATTTCAGTATAATGAACCAACTACTCCGAATCATGGACTTCTAGCATATGAATCAAATACTCATTTTATCCTAAAAAAATTTGAAGAGCTTAGGTTGACTAATTATTAATGGATTTTCCAAGTTTAATATCGAGCCAAGCAAATTGTTTGACTAAGTTAGTCAAAATTAATCATTTGAGTTTTTTGATGATTCAAAGAAGTTTTACCTTGGAATGATAAACTAATTTGATACATCATCTACCTTTGATTTTAAAGGAATCATTCTCAACATAATTAATTTTGAGTAGGGTTATGCCAAAAAAACCAAAAAGATCAATATATTGTACCATGCCACTGAGGCCATACTGAAAAATTAATTCTCAAAGTAAACTTGTATGTTTTCAATTCTCAATCTTCCTAAAATTGCAAAATTAGTTCTAGTTCCAATTCTATACTTTACAAAAAAAAATCAGTAAATTAGAATCTTACTAGTTTTAAATAAGTATGTAACTATTATATATATATATATACATACACACACACACACACACACACATATATATACATATCTAATGTATATATTACCATATATTAAAACTTAATTTCATATTTATATTTTTGTAATATCTTCCTTAATCTCTACTAAAATTATAATTTTAAGAAATATCATAAAAATAGTATTGTTATAAATTATATTGAGTTGTTAAAATATTATAATGTAAAATGTGAATTTTAAAATTAATATTTTGAGAAATTGGTTTACCAATTTTAGAACCGCTTTAAAATTGATTTAGAATTGGAAGTAAAAATTTGGTTCTTAACCCAAACTGATAGGGTTCCAATTCTAAATTTTTAAAAACTAAAATTTGGTTCTAGTTCTAAAAATTTAGAATTAGTATGGTTTATCAGTTTTGCTCATCCCTACTGAGGAGAGCCTTTTTGGCCTAGGCCCATTTCTTCTTGCTCTGGTTGGGTGTGTCACCTTAAGCTGGGTTGTTCATTTTGGTCAAGCATGCAACTTGTCACCTAGCTCTCTTTCCTTGGTTAGGTCCGTAACTTGGGGTAGAATCTTTCCTTCAACAAAGTTTGTAGCTTATCATTGAGTTTTTTTTGCCGAAACAAATCCATAATCTAGAACTAAGTCTTTCATTCAGTCAAGCTTATAGCTTATCACCAAGTTTTTTTGCCTCATATAGGTCCATAAACTAGAGCTGAATCTTTCATTAAGAAACTCTTCAATCCATGTGCCTTTCACTCTCACCAAATGCTTCTTCAACCTAAAAGTAAGATTTGGTTCATTACTTTAGTTAAGCCATTCAACTAAGGGTGCACCACCGAGGTGAACTTCTACTTAATATGTAGGTTGTTACGGCACTCCTTGAACTTCAAGCTATCAAACTACTTCCCATTATCAATGGCCAACACTCTTGGTAGTCTAAATTGTCAGATGATATTTTTCCAAAAGAAGACTTGGAGCCAACACTCTCAATAATTGTAGCCAATAGTTCAATTTTCACCCACTTGCTCAAGTAATCAATTGCTACTATCAAAAACTTTCTCTATCCTAAGGCCAATTGAAATGCACTCAGGATATTCATCCCTATTGGTCAAAGGGCCAGATGATTTGTGTTTTTTGAAGCTATTTTGTTGAACTATAGTACATTCAAACATGAACTCAGTCGCTTCAACTGCCATGTTCATCCAATAATATCCCTACCTGAGAAACTTATGAGATAAGTCTAGATCACATCTATGACTCCCAAATATTCTTTTATGGACTTCCCAAGTGCATAGTTTTCTTTAGATGGTGTCAAGCAATGGAAGAGTGGTTGTGTGATGACATCTCATACAAGATTCCTTCCTCTAAGTTGAAACTTGCCGCAAGCCTTTTGATCCTCCAAGCATCTGTTGAGTCTTTTGGTAGTTTTCCATTATTAAGGTAGCTCAGTATGGGTTTCATCCAACATGACTCATTGGCTATAGTATTCATCAGCAAATAGTGAAGTACCTCACTTATATAAGGTTCTCCATGAAGATCTACTGCAAATGTGAGTTTGGTGAAGCTTAGGGTAGGCATGCTAAGGAGTCTACTTTTATATTACTTTCCCTCAGGACTTGACACACTTCCACATTTTCCATCCTTCTCATAAACATATGTACCTCAATCAAGTATTATCATTGGGTCTTTGGCTTTGTATTCTCTAGTTTCTTATAGACAGATGAGCTAGGAATCACAAAATACCTTTAATTTCTTGGCCCTGATTATTATTGTTATTCACAGATCGTGGAGAAATGCTTTGTATTCTGTCATATATATTGTTTGACACAAGGAACTCAAGTCAAATTGAGTATTCCACTACTATTCTATATGTGCTTAGCAACACACCACCAACTCTGATGCTTGACTCACATGATGAATCATCTACTAAAACTTCCCATGGTTTGGTCTTAAATCTTATAGGATACAAAGTAACCTCTACTATGAAGTCCTCCAAGGCTTAGACTTTGATTGCTTTTCGAGTCTCAAAATTGACATCAAATTAGCTTAATTTAATTGACTACTTGAGTAATCTCCCAATAGTCTTTAGCTTCTGTAATGTTTTCCAAAGTGGGAGTTTTGTCAATATAGAGATGGGGTGTGTTTGGAAGTATAACCAAAGCTTCCACATGGTCAGGACAACATCGTAGGCTAGTTTATCTAGAAGTGAGTACCAAACTTTTGTTCCAGCAAGGATATGGCTTGATCACTTACTAGCACCAAACTGATTGCTTAATCTAAAGTTGATACATAAAGATAATATGCTTCATCTAGTTCAAGTCTAACTAGTAGAGGGGGTGTAGAGAGGTACTATTTTAGTGCTTCGAATGCTTGGTGGTATTCATGAGTCCATTGAAATTCAGAATTCTGCTTCAACACCCTGAAGAAAGAAAGATACTTTTCACCCAACTTGGATAGGAAACATTTTAGTGCGGTTGAGCAACCTATGAGCCTTTGGATCTCTTTGATCAATCTCTGTGGGTTCATATGCATGATTGCTTTAATTTTCTTAGATTTTCTTTAATTCTTCATTTCAAGACTAGATAACCAAGGAATTTACCTGAGTCGGCTTTAAATACACACTTCTTAGGAGTCATCTTTATTGTGAACTTTTGCAATATTCTAAACATCTCCTCTAGGTCGGTGAAGTATTCTTTAACTCAACAACTCTTCACCAACATATCATTAATGTATACCTCTAGATTTTTGTCGTTGGGTCTCAAAAACCTAGTTCACTATCCTTTGATACGTTGCTCCTACATTTTTTACTCTGAAAGGCACTATGACATAATAGAACATACCTTCAGATCTAATGATAGCCTAAAAATGCATCCAAGAACTGAGAAGTTGATGGCCCAAAGTAGAATCCACCACTAATTGATTTTCGAGACTTGGTAGTTGTCCTTTGAGAAGGCTTTGTTTAAGTCAGTAAAGTCTATGCACATCCTCCATCCCCCATTAGCCTTCTTCACCATCATGATGCTAGCAAGCCAATTTGGATATAGAATTTCTCTGATGAATCCTACATTGAGGTATTTATTTACCTCTTTAGTGATTGCTTTTTGTCACTTCAGGTCAAAATGTCTCATCCTCTGCTTAATTGACTTTTGGTCTTTAGCCACCGCTAGCTCATGTTGTGCCATCAAGAGATTTGTGCGAAGTAGGTCTTCTGGGGTTCAAGAGAAGACATTTTGTCTTTTCTTTAGGAATTTTCCCAATTTAGTCCTTAAAGGGTTGGGGAGATTCATGCTAAGTTTCAGCATTTTTTTTGAGCTTTCAACTACAATGAAATCTATGAGTTGCTCCATTGGTTCAACCGCTGCACCTCGCACCCACCCCACCCATCAATACTTCATTTGTAACATTTTTAGTCAAAAATCTCATTGCTATATGGAAAGTTGAGATTATTACTTGAAGTTGATTGAAAACTAGATGACCCGGGATGACATTGTAGGCTGAATGAGTCTACACTACCATGATTTTGACTTCACTGTGATATCCCTTGGGCTCTCTCCTACTGTTAATAACAAAATAATTATGCTTAGTGGGATGACTAGATCACCTATAAATTTGGTGAGTGTTCCAATATGGGATTTTAGCTTCTAATCCATCTTTATTTGGTTAAAGGCTAAAGTGAATAGAATATTCATCAAGTTGTCTATACCACCATGATACACTGCATGATATATTCATCCACAATAGCCGAGATGACTAATGCATCATTGTGAGGGGCTGAGATTCCTTCTAGAGCCTTGGTGAAAAGACTATACCTCCAAGGTTTAGTTTGTAATGTTTACTTTTCATCTCTTCCTACACTCTAATGATTGTTCAACATTTTTAAATTGATGGTGAAACTTCGCTTTGACTAGGAGGCCCTTTAAGATCATGATTAAGTGTCCTTTCACTAGTGGGTCGTGGAGTTTAGGAGTGAAATTTCTTTGAAGTCATTTTAGGCTCTGCACTTAACAAATTGACTGAGGTGGCCCTCTTTTGATGAGCCTCTCTATTCTCATCCTTTAGATTCCTACACTCCCTAGTGTAATAAAAATGATCCCTATGGAATTTACAATACTTGAGCTTATCTAGTTTTTTCTTATCAAAGCAAAGAGGTTGGGGGTTGCCTCAAGAGTCTCTGTGTTCTATCTAAGCCAATATTTCAACCCCAGAGTAGTTCAGAGGTGTGTAATCATGGAAGTCACATTGGCATTGTCTAAGTTTGATGTGTTGCTTCTTAGATTCAAGAAGCTTCACATCCCTAGGCTCTTTCTTAAGCTTACTACTCCTCTCAAACTCTCTCTTAACTAACATTACCTTCTCAGTATCAATATGCTTTCTGGCTTGTTGGATGAATTCAACTAACCTCTTGGGAGGCCTGTGTGATATCTCATAAGCTACCTTAACTTGCAAAATTCTATTATATTACGACCACAATGATGATAGTGCTATCTAACTTCGTTATCTACAAACTACCTTTATTAAACTGAGTTAGGTACTCTTTGAGGCTTTTCCCCTTCTTTCTATTTCATTGTTCGGAGTCTATAGGGGTTCCATTGCTGAAGTACCAGAGAGATGAATCACTTCATGAACCTATATGTCAAATTATCAAAATATACTACAAAGTGCTTTGGCAGTCCAAAATATCATGCTTGGCTAGGTCTTGCAATGTTATCAGGAAGGCCTTGCACATAATTGAATCCCAATCTCATTGTAGCATCATGATATTTCAGAAGGGGCTGATGTGATCTACTGAATCCTTGTTGTTGTTGTATGTTTCATACAAAGGTTGTCTGAACTTCAACTATATAGGAGAATACACCAATTCAAGTATCAAAAGCCTGTTAAACCTAGAGTGATTCGATGAAATGTTTGCCCAGGACTTTTTCCCAGATATTGGTAGTACAATCTCTCTGTAACTTCCTACCTCTACTCTTGCTAAAGTTCAACTTGAATATGTGTGGTACATGGACTTGTTTGTTGGGACATATGTGGGGTTGAGCTTCCCGAGCTCTCTTCACGCCTGATACCAAAGTGGGAAGTCAGAGGATTAATCCTAATGGTATCTAGTAGCTCAAGTTTGGTGGCTTGAATGATATTGCTCATCGGGATATACCTGATTTGCCCTATATAGATGCAACTCATATTGTTGATTCGCCAGAAGAGCCTACTTAGCCTGTGTCTATTATTGCACATTGGGATATACCTGATTTGCCCTATATAGATGCAACTCATATTGTTGATTTTCCAGAAGAGTCTACTTAGCCTGTGTCTATTATTACACATACTAAGCTTGGAAGTTCTGTATCATTTGAGCTTGGTTTTATAGTTGTTGGTTTTGAAAATTCTACATAGCTTGCACCTGAGCTTCCAGCAACTGGGTCCTTTGCTGGACTACGGTTGCCAATGTCTAAAATTTTTGTTGACTCACTATGTAGGAGGGATCAACTGGTGCTTTGGGGATAACAAATAGTGGGACTCCCCAAGGTTGAGGCAATAGTGGTTGTCAAGCTACCAAAGTAGCTTGGTGATTTTTCTTACCAGGTCCTTCTGAGGAGTTATGGAATTTATTGAGTGCTAGTGCCATCTATTCCCTAGGCTAATTCCAAGAGGATGATGCTCACAATCTACAAAGGCATGGCCAAAGAATTGCTGGAAGTCCTCTAGATCAACAATGAAAAGGTGGAGCCAATCTTAATAAAAGCACCAATTGTTAATGAAGCCTAATTCACCATCAATTTCGGTCAAGAGCCTCCTTGAGATCTTGATCCACTAGGCTAATCTGTCTCATCGATCTACAAGATAAGAAAACCATGAAAAAGACCTTTGGGAGCTCTTCAATAGCATCCAATCTGACACCTAAGTCAATCACGGTAAATTTAAAGTGAAAAAGGAGAAAATTAAATATTAGTCCTTATCTTTATATATTTTTCTTCTATTTTTATTAGTTTGAGGTTGCTTTGGCTCTTTGATCTTAGTTGATTTCTAGGTCAAAATTTACTTCATGAATTCTTCTATATCCTACTCTTTTCATAATAGTTATAGAGAGTTAGTTCATACCATATTAACCCCTTGAATATCGGTCATATATGAACTAGAGGTATTGTCCCTCAAGAACGACCCCTCTTTGAATATTTGAAGTCAATAGTATAAGTTTTTCATGCCGATGGAGTTATTTTTGAAGTTTGTTAATCCACCTGAGTGATTCAATATTAGATCGAGGTTGGTTATGAGTTAGTAACTCAATGTGAACAACCAAACTATACAAAGCGGTTCAACATATATGTATATTGATCAATTCGGTGTATATATATATATATATATATATATATATATTAATTAGAGGAGCTCCCAAAGCTAGAACCAATTCAGCTCGTTGGTTTAGTAAATGAGCAAGCTGACTTCATGCTCAAATTAAGCCAACCTCAAGTTGTTTATGAACTTCAAACTAAATTAACATCTCTAAACATAATGTAATTAATATAAGTGAGATGATTTTAATATTATAAATCCTAACATAGCTTCTCTTAAATTAGAGGCATATTAGATTTAAGAAAGGTGATGAATTAAAAGTGGAATGGGTCAACTTATTCTGGCCTTGATCCACCAGCCTTTCACAATTGAAAATCCTAAGTGAGCTTTCACTACAATATATAGAAAAAACACTTTCTATTTGGTGCTAAATGAAGCACTATTAGTATATTGTAATTTGCGATACTAATATAGTACCGATTACAAAATGCATAATACATGTACTAAATATGTTAGCGTTACTAATATATATTTATTGTTGGTACTATTTTTATAGCACTGGGTATAGTGCCTTTTGAAATTGTGATGAATATCATTTTAGTGCCATATGTGCCTTTTGAAAAAAATCTAAGTCTCCAACTCGCTAGTGATCTTGTATGAATAGTCGGTTGGCTCCAATCTGTAGTCACCTCCAACTCGTTGTGAACCTGAATTCGCTACCATCTCTAGCCCACCATTGACATGTCTACTCATAAACTCCTCCGATAGTGGATAAATTTTCAATTCAACTGTCAATCTCTTGTTTCAAGATGAGGAAATTTTTTTATTGAAATTTTTTGAGATTTATCTATTGAGGATTGGGATTGGGATTAGAATTTTTTATTTTTTTCTCCTTTTTTCTAGCCATTAGTGTTTTCTATATTTTGCATAATTTTCTCCAATGGATTATTGCATGCTTAACCTGGTATGGATTCAGTATCCATGTAGACAATGTCAAAATGAGTAGTCTACAAATGACATAAAATAAACCATTAGGGTACCTTTAGTTTGAAATTTCTTGTAATTTACCCCCGGCCAGTTGGCCTGCTTTAAGGAAGATCAGTGTGGCTAGGCCATTGACAATTTGAATTGACCGTCTTTTAAGAGCCTTCACGGTAATAGCTTATGAACAGTATACTACCGAACCAGGCTTCCAGCATCGACTACTACCCTCCTCTGTATAATTTATTATTCACAAGCATGCCCAAAAAGAGCTTCAGATTAGACTTGTAACTAAACTGGACCGTCAATTTAAAATCCAACGGTTGAAATTAAAAACTCATCAGGATTAATGGCTTATGAACAGCAGAATGCCACGTGCACCAGAGAAAGAGAACACTGTCTAAAAGAAAAGCAAAAATATAAGGCATATATTATGTACTTTTTCATATGAAGAAAGACTTTGACATGTAAAGCTTATTATGCAGAACTACCTACTACTCATGTCTTTCTTGAGTCTACTCCATAACTATCGTATAAAACTGGAGTGCAAGCAACAACCTCAGGAGAAATCATCTTCAACCTCTTGTCCTGTCGAAGAAAATAAAACAGCCCATTCAAGATGGGATCCTTTAGTTCTATCAGATTTTGGTTCTGCCATTGGCTGCATCTGTAACTTGCTTTCGAGCTCGGAATAGTTTATGCGGTTATCTCATCGGGGATGGGAAGAAATCTCGTTCATTTCTGTCAAGAAGAATTAGCAAAACAAATTGGTTAATATAGAATGAACACATCAACAAACACAGAACTAAACAGAACTGGAAGAGCACGAGAATTAAAGTGGTCATAGTTCGATTTTATAAACTTTTGAAATGTCGAATGATGCGAAGGTCCGTAACAATCAATATCAAACACTTGTAGAGAGAATAAGAGATACCAACAACCAAGTTCGACGAATTCAGATGTATTTTACTAGCGAAAGACTAAATATGAAGCTTAAACCTAAGTCATCTTTTTATTTGTTTGACCATGGGGTTTTGATAGCAAGCACAATCCTACAACTCGTATCTTACGTGTTGACCTCGTCTTAATCTCATGTACTCAACTCCCAAAAGAAAATAAAAAAAATTTGAAAAGCTTACTGGTGTTTTATCCATAATTGTCAGAGAAAGAATATGGTTTGGATCACAACTGATGAATTTCTTGAAAAACAAAATCACAAGTGCATGCGCTATCGCTCTACATATGGTGCAAGAATTCCTTATAAAATGCAACAGATTGCAATAAGCTATAGGGATCTTCTGAAGTGCCCATATTTTATGGGTTTCTGCTCAATGAAATAGTTTCTAGTGAATGACCAAGAAGCATTCATTTGTTTCTGGTTTTGTAGGAATTCAATTAGACATTATTAAAAATGACTCTATAGAGAGGGGAAGCAGCCCGGATGCAAGAGCGCTGCATGTCCACTTCCCAAAGTTGTTTTCCTCCCTTTCACTAAATGCATTTTCTTATGACAAAATGCTGGTCCTTCAATTATTATTAGAGCAATTATAAATTAATCCTTAAATCTCAAAACAATAATTCTTACAACAAATCTGTAATGAAGTTGACAGCATAGTACCTTTTTAAGCACAAATCCATGATTAAGTTAGAAAGTAAACCCCATCTTAGGTATTTAAATATGAATCCTATTTTATTTACACTCTGTTTCATTAAAGATATCTTGAAGAATGAATCTCGTGAATTTACCTACAAATCACAATAAATCCTCATCTCAAGTTTTGGTTCCTTCATAAAATATATATCTGTAATTATATTTCATTATTACTGCTAAGAAGATATTAAACCCTCAACATGAAAATGATGGATCAAAACCAAAATTGATTTGTAAGAAAAAACAGACTAACATATTTTACTACCTACCAATAAAATTCAAGAATCAAGAGAAATAATAAAGTAAACCTTCCAAATAATTAAATTACACAAAGTCCTCCCGATATATCTGCAATATTACCCAACTTCAGTTTGACGCCACAAACCGAACCGCTCATCCTGCACCGAACACTGGCTGTGGCAAATTTCTTTAGAAACCAATCCAAGGTTAAAAATGCAATTTTCTTTTTAAAAAAATCATTTTAACTAATTTCCAAAAAAGTAACCTCTTATTTCCATTGTTTGAATGTAGATCACTTTCAGAAGTGACCGATCTGATCCCAAAATGAACTATATTTGAGTTTTGCAACTTCCGCACTGTTGGCTGCGGAAGTCGCACTTTTGGGAGATAATTGCATGGAGCCCACCAGAGATACTTCTCCCACTTCACCCGAACTGAAGTGGAAGTTCTGCCACTTCGATAGTCCCTTCTTCCTCCCATATCTGGCCTTGCTCGGACTGAAGTTGCTGTCCTTGCTCTTCCCACACCTTCCGTCTCTAGTCCTACAATGGACTGATCTGCTCTTGCGCCAGCTTTATATGGCCTCTCGTCCCGATTTGACTCCTCTCCCTTGCCTCTCTCATCGGATCTCACTCGCCCGACCAAACTCGAGCTCGGGGCTTATCCTAGCTATCGCCACCCTTGTGCTTACCGAAGTGAGCAGATCTATTCTTGCGTTGATCTAAACTGGTCTGTGGTCCTCAACCTTGGCCTCGACATCTGAGCCTCCTTTGCCCTCTCAACCTATCTAATCTCGAAGTTCTCTTGGCTGTCGGTGCCTATACGCTCACCTAAGGTGCCTTTGCCTTTGCTATCATTGCACTCTCTGTCATTGCCCTTTCAATCGTCCAATTTGAGCAATAAATTCTAACCCTAATTCTGATTGCTATTCATAAATCTGCTTGGTGGTTTGGTAATTTTTGTGGTCTGGGGTTATAATTTGGTAATCTCAATTTGGTTTTTGATTGTTTGGTGGCTCTGTAGTTTGGCAAATTTTGATTACAATTTGTGGGTTGCAATAACTAGTTTTGTAACTTGCTATTTTGATAGTTTATGAATGCAATTTGCTGATTGCATATTCTCAATGTTCTAATTGCTTTTTTTCCTTGAACATGGTTTGATGAATATAATTATCGATGATGACTTAATTTGCTGTGGGGAGGATAAGCTGAATGAGATTTTTGTATATTTAAATTAACTATGGTGACATAATCGAGTTTTGTATACTATCACGTGGATTAAACGTCATACTTGAAATAGATCGAGATATGATAAACGCCAATTGACAGTACTAGGATGGAACATAATGTGCTACCCTGCTATTAGATATTTGTGAGTCTAAAATTGAGAGTACTAATGAATTCTAGTTTTTATTGTATTTGGATGACATGTTGTGTACAACCATACAATAAAGGAATTATTAATTGTACACACGGATGGATCCTCCTGTATTTTTATAGCTTGTAAATATTATGCAAGAGAGACTTCTACTTCATGATACTTGATATGTAATGATAGAGGAACAGTTGATCATTTTTCTCACACTGTTGGACACAATACTAATAGTAGAACTGTAATTCTCCATTTATATAGGCCTAGAGAGGAAAATCGTTATCATATTAGACGAAATGCTTACTAATTATGTATTGATAAGGAATTTACAATTTCAACTTTTATTTTTATATTGCTTAAGGAATTTGTGTACTTTTATATTTACTTCCATGATTACCTATAAATATACTATATATCATAACTACTACTTTGGATGTAAACACTGTAACTTATGTTTATATACTATGACTAGTTAAACACTTGATAGTTGCATTTATAAGATCGAATGTGAATCTTTTAATTTATATTTTTTTATCAAAATATTTGTATTTATATGATCGAATGTGTGTTTTCTAATTTGTATATGTTACTTGTAATATTATCATAGGAAATACTCCATTTTTTATGTCAATTTTCAAATAAATTTATGTCAAAATTTCACAAGACCTTTGCAATAATAGTGAGCAACTTCATCACCTACTCGAAAATAATCGTTATATTCTTCAATTTTGTAAGAGTATATTGAAAAAAAAATCTCAAATTATTTTAGTAAAATAATGTTATAATAGTATTAATATAAAAAATTTCAAATTTATTTTCCACATATTATATTTATTTAATATTATAAATCTCTTACTTTTTATTACCCTAATTATCTTAATTATCTTAAGTATAATTAGTTAGTTAAATATTACTTTTATTATCCTCATTACCTTAATTTTATTTATTTAGTAAATATTATTTTTATTGTCATATTTATTAAAAGTATTATAATTGAATATTATCATAGTTATAATTAATTTTTAAAATTATAATTGTGCGAATTTTATTGATCAATAAATATTATATTTTTAAATAATATAACTACCAAATTACTTCTCTACTTTCAGGTATCATCATATTCAAACGACCAAAATCATACTTTCCACTTCAGACCTCACGATCCAAACAACTGAAGTCATGAAACTCACAGAACATTCACTTATTCTATTTTTACATAAAAAATTATTTAAATGATCAAAGTTATATTTCTATCACTTTTATTACTTCTATCATTTCTATTATTTTCGAAAATTAACTACTATTTAAATACACCCTAAAAAATATTTTAATTTTTAGGGCTCCGTTTGGTTTGGGATTAGAATCAGGATCATCTCATTTCGAAATTATTTTTTTTCTTATAAAATTAATATTACTTATTTTACACTGTTATTAAATTAAATTATTATAAAAAATTAAATAATTTTTCAAACTTTAAATTATTAAAGTCTTAATTTTAATAAAAAAAATTAGTTTACACAAGTGGTTCACTAATCTTAATCTTAATTCTAATCCCGATCTAGTTCTTTAAATTTCGAATAATTATAATTATTTGTACGAAAAAGATGCGAGTCTCATTGAAAATCTCTTTTCTATATGCAAGAGATGAACATATAATCTACGCTAAGCACGATGTCGAGTATCAAACTAATGAGCTTTTTGATATATAACAAATAAATACTATTATCAAGTCGATATTTGATGTACTGAATCTGATCAGGTTGACACGCAAGTCTACACAGCACGTATAGATGCTCATTCCAAAGCATAACATTGACCACGTTCATTGACATGCATAACGTGATTTGATAAGAATGAAAGTACAAGTGAAATAGTCATGCTTATACATGCAGCGGTGATTGCGTTAAAGGACTCCATTATTGACCATTAAATCGTGACTATGGCAATGAAAGAAACGCATGTGTTATTCATATGGATCCAATGAGAATGATCTAATTATACAATTTTTTTTTTTCCTTTTAATATCTCCTCTGAATGATTGTCAAATATTTTTGCAAAAGTTTGAATTTTTTGTTCCCGATGGAGATTCATAGTTGCGGCTTTGACTCGGATGACGGTGGGCCTGAAGCCTGAAAACTCTATAAATATGACTTGGAAGGACTGTATCTGTATGGTCCATTATTTGGCTTCTCAAGAAAAGAGATTGGACAACATGCCACTTGTTAGTTTCTTTCTTTAAGATTTACTTGTCATCTTCGATGATAGCATACTCTACAATTATCTGGGGAGGAGTTCATCGAAGTTTATTTCTATTAACGGTCCGTAGAGCACTGCCCAGTTGAAGCCTACATCATACCACATCAGATGCTTCAAATTCAACAGAGTAGGCGTCAGCTGGCAGCTCGCTTGGAGAAATATTCATGTTCCTTTTGCCACCAATTACTCAAAAGAGCAATATTCATGTCCCTCGCATTTTATCATCCCCATGCTCCTGTTACTCGCATAGCCTTTACTATGTTATCAAATGATGCCATCTTCATCCATTGGAGCTCTTTCAAGGAAATTTTCATCTCAAAGTGCTCTGGATTTCAGCATTCAGCCTATAAAATGCGTGGACCATTTTCATGGATGTAGGCTTTTTTCTTCCTAAATAGATGTCCGATTTTCCTAGAGGTTTTTTGGTTACCCCAAAGTAAATAAAAATATTTTTAAAAGTGGTTAAAAATGATCACCACCTCCTGCCTTTGTTGGATGGAAGTAAATTTTAAAAATATAATTATTAAGATGTAAAATATTATCTTTTAAATTTTTCGTACATAATTTTTTTTAAAATATATTATTATTGTATGTGAGATTATTAATATGATTATAATTCAAAATATGATTATATTCACTTTTAAAAATCATTTCAAAGCAAAAAATTCAAAAGTAAAATTTAATTCATTTTTTGTTTTAAATTTTACTTCCAAAAAATCATCTCTAAATAATCAAATATGAAAAGTGAACATAAGTAGTCTTACTTTCAATTATTTTTTCTCACTTCTTAACAACTAAATAAGCTCTGGCGAAGATCTCAAATTTATTGTATAATTGTCACAAAATATGAAAATAATTTTCAGAAAATAAATAAGATTGAAAAATCACAATAGAACACAAATTATAATCACAAAATATGTATACCGAATTCTACAATGTCATATGTCATGCAATCAAATTTGTGTTCTCTTTATAGGGACTGAAGCAAGTTTTAGATGGTAATTTGCAAGAAGTTTAACATTTTCTTTTTTTTTTTCCACTCAATAATTATATTTACATAAAATAGTACTAATTTTCACTTTTGTTTACTCTGTTTTGAATGTTCATGACATGCATTATTTTCTTAATATTTTTCTCCATCATAATAATAAAATTATTGTTCATCCTAATTTTTTCTTGAAATATAAACCAATCCACATAAATTTTAAAATTTTAAAAAGATTTTGGACCATCTTATACTCTAAATTTTTTGTGTAGTTAATATTTTAGATTCAATAGTAAAAAAAATGAAGATGTTGATTAGATTTTTCAAACAAAATTATGAACAAAAAATTTTCTGATGGAAATTATTAAATTTTGAAAAAAAAAATATCGACTTTATGGAGAAAAATTATCAGATATTAAATATCATGCAACAATATCTAAAAAAAAAAATACATTGCAATCAATGAGTGGAAAAAGAAAGAAAAGATAAAATCTGCGCTAACGCGTTACTGTTTATCAACCTCAATGGGTGAATTTGTAAAGTCAACTCTTATAGAATATGCAAATTAGACCCTCCACCATATTGATATTTATGTTCTCATCGATTAGAGAATTTTTGCAAAATTATCCTTCACCAATTTAACTTTTATATTTGAATTCGGAAAAAGCCTTTTGCAAATATCTTCCATGTTATTTCAAATTAAATTTTGTACAGGATTTAAGCTTGATTTTGGAGTTGGGGCTGTTTCGATACCCCAATTTTTATTGGAATTACGGGTTGTGTAGATTTATGTGGGTATTTAGTACTTTTTTTTATAATATCAAATTTTTTTAGGCTATATTTGCGTTGTGAAATTTCAAAATTTTAAGAATTTTAATATTTTAAAAATTTAAATTTCTGAATTTAAAATTTCTCATAATATGTTTATTTTATAGGACATATAAATTTAGAATTTTAAAATTTAGTATTCATTTGTTGGACTTATAAATTCTAATTATAAATTTTATATTTTGTTTGAATATGAAATCTAGCACATGATCTTACTTATTGAATTCTAAAATATAGAATTTTAAAGTCCAATTAATTTAGAGAACCAATAAATTTTATATTTATTGGAATTTGAGATTTTCAAAATTTCAAAGTTGTGAATAATAAACATCATATTTTATAGTTTTTAGAATTCAAAATTTTAAAAATTTTAAAATCCTATAAAATAAATAAGCCCTAAGAATTATGTGATTTCTCGTGATTTTATTTTTTTTATTTTTCTATGAAATAAACTTGCATGTAAACTTTTGTCAATATTAAGACTCGGTTAGATACCGCTAAATTCTATAGGAATGGGAGGTTTTATAGGACTATTTTGTTCATGAGAATTTTTTTCATATAGGTGTTCGACATCATTTTTGACAACCCAAATTTCTATAAAATAATGAGATTTATTATGATTTTATTGAAAATAAAAAAGAAATCCAACATTTATTTACTTTTTTTAATAAAATAAAACTTACATAGGGGCTACTTCCTTTAATTAATGATACTATCTGCTAAATTTACGATTTTTTTATAAGCAACCAAAGAACCCTAATGATTTTATTTGCATCAATTTTAGAATTTTTCATAAAAAGTGGGATTCAAAACTAAATCCCGATGAATTATTTTCCTAAGTATACTTAGTTTTGTATTTCAACCTAGGACTCCAAACTTGGATTAGGGGTAGAATTTGGGTTCATGTTTGATTTTTGAGAGTTGCAAAAAATAGTTACATGATACTAAGATCCCAAATACAAATCCAACAATTTGTGTGATATTCAAAAAAGTAATATCCATTAAGGAAAAGAAAACAAAAGAGGAAGGGGATTAATTACTTTGCTTTAGACCCTTTTTCCTTGAGAATCTTTTGTGAGGGCAAATTTTGCATTACATTTCCTATGCATCCATGCAAAATGAAATTTCATTTTCGTAATTGTTTAATTCAGATATATTCTTCCCAATAAAACTCACAACAATAGCTAAGTGAATTCTTCTTTACTCAAAAAATAGCAAGTGAATTCTTGCAATTGAGTTGGGGTCTGCATGTGCAAGTAATTCAGCTTCCACATAGACTTTTATTCAAATATAAAGTTAAAATGCCCATATACATCAACCAAAGTCAAAACATTCTAAAATCGATTGCAACAAAACATACGCTTCTCATAAAGGACTTCAATTTGTGCTTTTGAAAATGAGACAAAAAAGAGAAGCTTTAAAAGACATACCAGATATTATACAAATCACAAATTTAAAGGAACAACACAGCAGAAACAAATTTAGAATCTCAGACACAAATTACAGTACAATCTTCAGAAAAAAAGCCAATTCCTTGATATACTTCATCTTTGGTACGGCTTCCAATCAACGATTTTGCTGTGAAATAAACTTCGTCAGAGAATGAAATCGAAGCTTAGAGAAGAAGAGACATCACCTAGAAATTTATTATTCACGCGAATCCTGAAAAGAATGAAAAAAAATGATGTAAGCCCACAGCAAGCTGTAGCTGAGGAAGTTCTCTGTCATAAGTGGGACATTAAGGAGTTTTGAACCTCGAGATCAACTAGAGAGTGTGCAACTTCCCAAGATGCTCAAGCAGAGAAGTGGCTTTCCGCTTTGCTCTATCGGTACCACTCCTTGCGAGCTCGGTCAGTGGTATAAAAGCACCTAGCCTCCCTATACAGGCAAGGTTCTCGCCGTCCTTCTTGCAGAGCGCAAGCAATATGGCTGCTGCATTCTCCTTATTGCGTGGCTGCCCAGTCCTTAGCAAGTCGATCAGAACTGGAATTGTGGTTGTCTTTGCAATAGCTGCCTTACATTCTTGGTGGCTAACTAGAACAGATAATATAGTCAGCGCTTCCTCACCCATGCATTCACTTGAAGAACCATTGAGCATCTTCAGCAAAGGGGCCAAGACACCAGCCCGAGTGGCACGGGGTTTGTTGCCTTGATAGATGCACAAGTTGAACAAAGCAGTGGCAGCATCTTTTTTTCCTCTTGCGCTTCCACTCTTGAGCAACTCCACCAATGCTTCGATTGCTCCTGATGTGCTTCCAATGGTTATTTTGTTTTCATCAACAAGGGACAAGCTAAAAATGGCCGCTGCAGCATTCTCTCTTGCTTCCATGCTTCCAACTCGAAGAACATGAATGATTGGATCAATAGCTCCAGCCATCATTATTATCTCCTTGTTGTGATCGTAAATAGATAGGTTAAGAATCGATGTTACCGCGTGCTCTTGGATCTTAGGATCATTGTCTGACAGAATGGCGATAAGAGTTGGAATAGCTCCAGCTTCTGCTATCAGAATGCGATTGTCTGAATTCCTTTTTGCAAGGGATCGAATTTCAGCCGCAGCTGACTTTCTCTCCTCCTTGGACCAACTGGAGAGGTTATGAACTAAAGCTTCAATTGCAGTCCTATTCCCCTTAACTTCATGAAAAGATCCATTGCCTCTCCTTAGCCTTCCATTTGTTGCCCTGCATGGCTCCTCAAACTTATTGGATTCACACCACTGCATGATGAGGCTTCTAAGCACAAAATTAGGAGTTAGCGTAAGGTTTTGAAGTTTCTGCTGAGTCTTTGGGCATGTTCCGTGGCCACAATCTATCCACCTCTGAATAGAAGATCTCTCATATGTCTGCAAAGCAGTGAAAACATCCTAAGTATCCAGAAATCAAAATTATATAGGCTTGAATTAGATAATGTTCTTCATCTAGCTTACTGTAACTGTTACATGTACCTGTCCAGTGGATACAATTACCGGGTCTCTCATCAGCTCCAGGGATATTGGGCAGCGGAAATCCTCAGGAATTGGAATTGGATCAGATTTTCCTTTTCCCTCTGTCTTTCTAGCTACCATAGTGGATATAGTATCAGCTCCCAGAGCTCGACAAGGATCACTTGGTCCAGCTGCTTTTAAACTTTCTGCTAGACTATGCCCTATTTTCTCAGCATCGGACTTGGACTTCCCATTAACTTCTGCAACCAACAAAACTACTTCTTGTAAGTTGGGATCAACAGGGCTTGAA
This sequence comes from Trichopus zeylanicus subsp. travancoricus, assembly GCA_005019695.1. NCBI lineage: Eukaryota > Viridiplantae > Streptophyta > Magnoliopsida > Dioscoreales > Dioscoreaceae > Trichopus > Trichopus zeylanicus. The sequence continues at coordinate 496,071 of RXID01014304.1, forward strand.
TTCTCGACCAAGAAGCGCCCAGACAAGCTTGATGACAGCCGTTTGAGTTCTTTCCCATGAATACGAGAAAGTATACAGTAAATCTCTGAAAAGATTTTCAGGTTTTCGGCTCCACATTTTTCAGTTGCCCTTCTCAGCTGTGCGCGCACTAGCTCAACCTAATGAGAGCTCACATCAGCATGGCCCATAAATTTTTAGGTTTCATATTGTAGGAGTATAACTTTGCCAGTACCTCTTCCTGAACTTCATCTGATATGCCAAAATGGTCAAATGGAAAGTTTCCAAGAACCTTTTCCAACTGCCATGTTACATATTGATACTGTAGACCAATGTTTTTGCAAGCAATATCCTTCAAGAATAAACAGGAAGAGTATATTAAGGAGAGAAGTAAGAATATTTTGGATGCTCAACAATGGCTTTTATCAACTGATTTCACTTTTAACAAGCTGAAATTGACGAAATGCAAAAAAAAAACCTGTAAATCCAGGTGAAATAAACCACACTGCAAGCAAGAAAAGCTTCTCCTTGCAATGTGGAACAAACTAATCTCTATCACTATAACCAGTACAAGGAAGAAAAAATGCCTCCAGAGTTACTTTTTCATAATGGCAAATGACAGAGGGAGAAGAAGACAATAGTGGTCTCGCATATAAACCGCTATAAATCCTAATCTGGAGAGCAATTTTCAACCGTCTGGCAATGGTTAATCGTCCAAGATATGCTGAAAGGTAATGGTGAATCATTGCAAAGAAGTATGCGATTTATTATTGTTCTAGAAGGAGAAAAATGCAATTACAGACCATTTGGAATTTACAGGAGCTTGTGCAATAGTCAAGGCAAAGAATTATCCATTCCTTGCATAACATAAATAAGAGAAACTGTACTTGTAGTGAAAAAATCTGCAAGATATATCATAATACGGGACCACCACGCTTAGGTTTAAATACAAGAAATTTAACAATTTAGGTTGGTGCGACATCAAAGCATATAGAACAGATATTGCATTGCAAAGACAAAAGCAGGATAACAGTAGTTGGCATGAAACGCAGAAACGTTCCAAGAAGAAGAAGGAGATAACCGTTAATGAAAATTAGAAAACCTCTACAAGAGCACCATTCCGCCACAATCTATATCAAAGCATAGCTAAATCAACCCACAGAGGCAAATCATCAAACACCAGTTAATTACCAAAAAAAAAAAAAAAAAAAATCATCAAACGCTCGTCATGCTGTACAACACTTACCGCGCCACCACCGCAACCAAGAAGAAGAAACCTCTTGACAGCCTCAACAGCCATCAAAAGCTCAACCAGGCACAACGCGGGAGACGCCGCCGGCGATGATGACGAGGCTTCGCCGCCGCCACAAACAGAAAAATCACGGATTTCCTCAAGTAGGTGAGATAAAAGAGAGATCTTGCGCGCGAGGCGGACGAAGTCCTGGCGCAGCGGTGCCGGCGCGGCGGCGAAGTCGCCGGAGGCTGAGATTTGGCGCGCCAGGGACAGCAGGGCCTCGGCAACCCTGGCGGTCTCCGGAACAGGCGCGGCGGCTAATGCGGTCGACATGCTCGACCAAATGACAGGGAAGCAAGGGAGGAAGAAGTTGGTGTCAGCGTCATAGATTCCAAGCACAGAGATTAAACAAGGGAAGAAGGAGAAATAGAAATGTTTTTGATATTTGCAAATCAGTCCCTTAAATTTGACATATTTTTGAACTGAGGAGCCATCGTCTGTTCAAGAGAGTTTGCATCGAAGTGGAGTTCCAGGTTGGACCTACGGGTTCACTTCCGCTATTGGTTTCTTCAGATGAAGTGGGAGGCCAAACAGAAGTTCATATTGATAAGATTTACATAAGCTCATGCCGCATGTTGAATTTCTCACTATTTCATGTTTTTCTTATATTCTCGTAGGCATTTTGGAGCTTTAGATGCATATAAAGATTGCCAATGGTTGGATCTGTCAAGCCGTTGTCTTCTTATCCTCCAATAACATGGATTTGCTATGTTCGATTATCTCAATAATGATTTCTTCAGAGATAAAACAAAGGACTGACTTATTTCAGTTAAATCACGTTAAATAGCTTTGGTTAAACTAATTTTATAAATTACTACACAAAGTAGGATATTCAAAAACCAAACGGAAAAGAGTATCAGATTGTGTTACCTGAAACTACTATACTGCATCGTGGGGATACGAGTCATTATTGTGGTTATGATAAAAAATAATAATTATTATTTTCTACTAGCCCCGTTGGCAACAATCATGCTAAGAATGGCAAATTAATTTTAGAAATTTAAACGGGCTTATCTGCAAAAATAACCATACAAACATCCTCCACGTCCTAAGTAGAGGACAGGCAGACGAAGCAGGAGGGAAAGAGACTGACGCGATGGTCTGCGTCAAGGCCGGTCGGGTAGCTGATCGCATACGATAGCTCAATCACAGTAGCATACAGAATCCCATCCCCGCAGCAGGGTCCCTCGTGTATCGGAAACTTGGCAAGCAAAGGACACAAGTTGAAACTTAATGCTTTAATTGACATTCTGGACTGTGTTGGTTGGCCGGGTCACAGAAAAGCGAGGAGCGCGGGATGGAATCCGGTTGGCGAAGGTTCCGAAGTCGGCGGGAGAATTTTATATATTATCTGGAATTTTGTTTTTGTTTTTTGATTTTTTTTAAACATCATGGGATTAATTTTGTTCCTAAGCATGTGAAAGTTTGGAAAACAATGCACCACGAATGATCTAATTAAAAATTGTTTGCCAGTTGTTAACAACTAATGCTAACCCTGATCTTCCGTGTTTAGAGCCCAATATGAAATAAGCCACAGCTTGACCTAGATTATTTTATAGCTAAATTAGTGTGTATATATATATATATATATATATATATATATATAGAAAGAGTGAATATATATATTACAAAATCAGTTTTTATTTATATATTTTTGAAAGTAGTTTTTAAAACTTTTAATGGTGAAGATGATGGAATGGAACCTTATATTTGTAGTTTTAGAAGGAAACAAATGGTTGCTAAGTGCAAATAGACGAGCGGAAATCTTAGTAAAATTACAAATATATGTAGACAAGAAAACCTTAGGAAATATTCTTCCCAATAACAAACAACCATATTATTAATTTATTTTTGTCGTTGCTAGAATATTCAATAAGAAAATCTATAATAAGCCACTAGCACATGTGCCACTTATCGTTAGTTCCCCACTAACATTGTTGGGAAACCACAAGAGTGTCAAACCAAATCCATATAGTGAGACAGACACCAAATCATTCCAAAAGCTCGAACTCATGAAATATGGGTCTTTTTTCACTATATCTATTGGACTCTATCTATCCAATATTCGATATGGGACTAATTCATCACACCTGACATTATAACAATCTCCCCCTTCAGGTGTGATTTGACCACATCAATTTAACACTCTTAATTAAGAACTCTTTTATTCGACCACTTCCACCGTGTGACCCATGTCCTCGCACCGTCCTCTAGTGCCCGCGCCCTTGCGTCGGCTTCTGGCGCTCACACTTGTGGGCTCGCCATCCTAGCGCCAGCGCATGCGCCGTCTCTCCGGTCTCAAGCCGGCCTCGCACGAGCGCCCGAGCCCTTGGGCCTGCACTCACGCCCTTGCCGGCCTCGCACCCGCGTCCTCTCGCCGGTCTTTGCCATGAGACTAACATGTGACTTAATTCAATCGCATCATTGCGGTAATTTTTGGTCTTAAGAGTTTGCACAGTTTCAAACCTGAAGCTCTGATACCACTTGTTGGGGAGTCGTAAGAGCGTCAAACCAAATCCATATACTGAGCCAGACACCAAACCATTCCAAAAGCTCAAACTTATGGGATATGGGTCTTTTTTCACTATATCTATTGGACTCTATCTATCCAATATTCGATATGGGACTAATTCATCACACCTGACATTATAACACAACATGACCTGAACAATTAAAGTTAGAAGAAGATTTTAATACAAAACAAGGCAAGGTCCCCAAGACAATACCGACAAAATAAAAGTAATTAGTATAATAATTTTATGATAAAAAATAAAACGAAAGTAATTCTTGCAAACAAGAGATAATTTCTTTGATTTTATAAGCATAACACCATCATAAAACTCGCATTTTCGATCATGATCTCGTTGAGTTTAAATTCTCTTTAATTTTCCAGCTTTTTTATTTTTTCCTAGTAGCTTGCGGCTACTTGCTTTCGAACTGTCATCATGGGAATTGTGCTGCATGAAACTCGAAACTTATGTAGTCTATAACAAGATGGATTAATTATAAGAAATCCTTCATGGATGTCATTTGCAAAGAAAAATTACCGCTAATTTAACTTTCTTGGCTCATCCAAAGAATTTTTTGGACTTTTACTCAAAAATTTTTAGAGATATTGTTTATGCAGCAATTTTCGGTGGCATGAATCCTTTGTTTTCAACAGTTTCTTGCGGACAGAAATACTATTTGTGTCATACAAAAACATTTTTATGAACAAAACTGATTTCTTCAAATATTAGACATCCATATATACAATCAACAAGCTCGTCAATCATTCCATTTTTCTTTTTTAGTATTCTTACTAATTTTAAGATATAATATGAATTTGGAGTAAATTATATCTACATGGTTGGATTGTCGTTACTTGTCTAACCCTAATTTGTTAGAATTTGGACTATAAATCATGTACATTTATGCATAAGGACATGTAGACGTACATATAATGCATGAAATTATTATGTATATATTTCTATTATATGGTATAAGCACCCAATTGAGGTGATCTATTTAATTTAGGGTCTTTGTCATCTAAAATATAAGTGTGGTGTCTAAATTGTGAATGTGTAGAATTTCTGGGGTTTAATTGTTAATTATTGATGGACTAATTAACAATTAACCCATTAAGATTTATGGGTGTGGTCCCTGACTGTGAAATTTGATATAAAAGGGAAAAGAAACCCTAGATCCATCCTCCCCACCGCCGCCGCCAGGCCGCCGCCGCTGCCACGCCGTGACGCCGTCCGGCCTCCTCGCTGCCACGCCGTCGTCTCCGCTGGGCCACGGCTGCCAGGCCGTCACGCCGTCCGGCGTCGTCAGAGCCGAGCTCTCCCGCGCCTCCGGTCGTCGTCACCCCAAGCCGTCGGGCCGAAGCAGGCGCCGCCGCAACCCGAACAGCCTGCGCACGACGCCTGCTGCACGATGCCTGCCTGCGCACGACGCCGAGCCGTCGGGTCCCGTGCTGTCTGCGCACGACGCCTGCGCGCAGCAGCGACGCACGCCGCCGCACCGCACGCAGCCATCTCCGCTGCCGGTCGCCGGAGCGCAGTGGGCTTGATTGGGTGTCAGTCTTATCCCAATGGAATCAGGTACGCTTCCGTGTTCTTTATTTTTCTCAATGATCTGACATGAATGTTTCTGGATTGTTTTGGCATACATTCCCTAAATTTCTTACAAGTGGCATCAGAGCCAGGTTTCATGTTGGATTTTTGAGAATGCATGTTTTCATGGATTCAGTTACTAATATTTTAATTTAATTTGGTTCAAGCAATATGTTGCCAAAGTAACCTCTATTGTGTAGATTGAATTAAACTAAAAATATTAGGAAGGCATTACATGCTTGAAGTTTCATGCGGGTAATAACCGGCCCAAAGGAAGGTTATTATTTGGCCGAAATCAAAGCATATTTGTGGTAATAAATATGTGACAATTATTTGGTTTTATCCATGTGGGTAATAAGTCGGTCCAAAGAAATGCTTATTATTTGACAGGACTTTATTGTCAATATTTGATTGCCACACCAAGAGTACTACTTACAAATTGAATTTTGTCCAAAGACTTAATTTCAATGTTGTGCTAGGTATCTTGAGATGAGATTTAATTTCTTTTTGTGAGCTGATTGTGTTTTGAATTTTTGTTCTCTTTCAGTTGATTTTGTGAATGCTTCTGCTGTCACTGCCAATATCAATGGCATTCCAGTGCTCAATGGGAGCAATTTTAAGACTTGAAAAAATAAGGTAACTATAGTCTTGGGATGTATGGAACTTGACCTAGCATTGAGGGAGCCACGTCCTGCACCTCTTACAGATGAAAGCTCTGCTAATGATAGGAGAGCTTTTGAGAGGTGGGAACGCTCTAACCGCTTGAGTCTTATGATAATGAAAAATGCTATCCCAGAGACGTTTTTGGACACTATGTCTGAGGAGACTGATGCTAAAAGGTTCCTTGAAACCCTTGAAAAGCGCTATATGAAAAGCGATAAGGTGGAAACAAGTGCAGACTTAAGAAAACTTGTTTCCATGAGATACAAGGGTAACGGGAACATAAGGGAGTATATTCTCGAAATGTTTAATCTTGCAGGAAAATTAAAAACACTAAAATTAGAGCTTTCGGAAGACTTGCTCATTCATTTAGTGTTGATTTCTCTTCCTCCGCAATTCAGTCAATTTGAAGTGAGCTATAATTGTCAGAAGGAGAAATGGACAATGAATGAGCTCATTTCTCATTTAGTGCAAGAGGAAGATAGGATGAAATACCATAAAACCGAGAGTGCTCATTTGGCATCATCTTCTTACGGACAAGGCAAGAAGAGAAAAACTAAAGATGTTGCGGTGAAGGAACTGCAAAAGAAGCAGCAAAATACATCCGAGGGACATAAGGAAAAGAAATGCTTCTTTTGCAAGGACTCTTCCCATTTTAAGAAAGATTGTGCCAAATTTCACGCTTGGCGAGTGAAGAAAGGTACATCTTTTGCTCTTGTTAATTCTGAGGTTAATTTAGTTTCAGTGCATAGATATACTTGGTGGTTGGATTCGGCTACCACAACTCACATAATTATATCTATGCAGGGTTGCCTGAACTCCCGACAGCCAAATGATGACGAGAAGTACATCTATATGGGGGCTGGAAAAGTGGTTGAAGTTGTGGGCATTGGGACTTTTCGGTTGTTATTACGTACTGATTTTTATTTAGAATTAAATAATACATTTATTGTACCGTCTTTTAGACGAAATTTGATATCAATTTCTATTTTGGACAAAGAAGGATTTGTTTGTTCAGTTGGTAATAGAAAATGTGATATTTATTTTAATTTTGTGTTGTATGGAACCAGTCATTTAACTGATAATGACAATCTTTATTTGCTTCATATAGAAAGTTCATACAGTGAGTCCCATAATACTGAAACAAAAGGCACTAAATGCAAATTTTCAAATGAAAATTTCTTTAAATTATGGCATAAGCGTTTGGGTCATATCTCTAAAAGGAGAATTGACAGACTTGTGTCAGAAGGAATTCTTGAAACACTTGATGATTCATATCATAATATTTGTGTTGAGTGTATAAAGGGAAAAACTACAAATAAGAGCAAAGTAGGAGCTGAGAGAGCTAAGGAAGTCTTAGACTTGATACATACAGATATTTGTGGACCGTTCCCTACAGCTTCTTGGAATGGTCAACAATATTTTATCACATTCATAGATGATTACTCTCGATATGGCTACCTATATTTAATTCATGAGAAATCACAAGCATTGGATGTTTTTAAGTTGTTCAAAGCCGAAGTTGAAAACCAACATGGTATATCAATTAAGGCTATAAGATCTGATCGTGGTGGTGAATACTACGGAAGGTACGACGGATCAGGTGAACAACGTCCAGGTCCATTTGCTAGATTTCTTAGTGAGTGTGGGATCGTTCCTCAATACACCATGCCGGGTTCTCCGAACATGAATGGTGTAGCTGAGAGACGAAATAGAACCCTTAAGGATATGGTACGAAGTATGATTTGTCGTACAACTTTACCTCACTCACTATGGGGAGATGCATTAAAGACCGCAATGTATATTCTCAATAGAGTTCCTACAAAAGCTGCTAACAAAACCCCTTATGAGTTATGGACGGGTAAGAAACCTGTCTTAAAGCACTTACGAGTTTGGGGATGTCCAGCTGAAGCAAGGCCTTATAAGCCAAATGAAAAGAAACTGGATGCAAGAACTGTTAGTAGTTATTTTGTAGGATATGCTGAAAGATCACGGGGATTTAAATTCTACGATCCTAAAACAAGTACATTTTTTGAGACGGGAAATGCTCGGTTCTTTGAGAATGTTGAGTTTGGGGGGAATATAATGTTAAAGGTTTTGTGTTTGAGGAGGAGTTGGAAAATATTCCTTTTCCTACAGTAGTTGTTGATCATGATTAAGCTTTCATTCCTAACATGATTCAACAACATCCGGTACAAATCCAAGACAATGCTGAACTTCCAACTCATCAAGATCATCCAGTTATTCCTCAAACCATTATTCATGAGGAAAATGTGGATCAAACTCAACATACTCAAATTCAAGAAGAGCCTGTGCCTTTAAGAAGATCCACTAGAGAAAGGAGAAAAGCAATTTCAGATGATTATGTTGTTTTTCTTCAGGAACATGAGAATAACATTGGCTTAGAGGGAGAGGATCCACTCACCTTCCATGAAGCAGTCAATGGTTCCAACTCTCAAAAGTGGATTAATGCCATGGGTGAGGAAATGCAATCCATGAAAGACAATGACGTTTGGGATCTTGTTTCATTGCCTGAAGGTGTGAAACCTATTGGTTGTAAATGGATTTTTAAAACCAAAAGGGATTCACAAGGTAATGTAGAAAGATATAAAGCTCGTCTTGTCGCCAAAGGATTCACCCAAAAGGAAGGCATTGACTATAAAGAGACTTTCTCTCCAGTTTCTTCGAAAGACTCTTTTAGGATCATCATGGCACTTGTAGCGCATTTTGATCTTGAGTTACATCAGATGGATGTAATGACCGCTTTTCTTAATGGAGACATTGAGGAAACAATTTATATGTTACAACCGGAGGGGTTGGATTCCAACGAATCTAGCCAATTGGTTTGTAAACTTAAGAAATCCATCTATGGGCTTAAGCAAGCTTCCCGTCAATGGTATCAAAAGTTTCATCAGGTTGTTCTCTCATTTGGGTTTAAAGTGAACCCTGTTGAATATTATGTATACCATAAGTTCAGTGGGAGTAGATTTGTTTTCTTAATCTTATATGTGGATGATATTTTGCTTGCTAGTAGTGATGTAGAACTGCTTCGAGAAACTAAGAAATTTCTTTCGGAACAATTTAAAATGAAAGATCTTGGTGAAGCATCCTTCGTATTAGGGATCCAAATTCATCGTGATCGTTCACGAGGAGTTTTAGGATTATCACAGAAGGGTTACATCGAAAGTCTATTAAAACGATTTAGCATGCAAAATTGCAGGCCACATGATACCCCCGTATCTAAAGGAGATAAATTTAGTTTGAACCAGTGTCCCAAAACTGATATTGATTCCAAGTTTATGGAAAATATTCCTTACGCATCAGCGGTAGGGAGCTTTATGTATGCGCAGGTTTGCACTCGTCCGGACCTCGCATATATTGTTGGAATGCTTGGTAGATATCAAGCTAATCCAGGAAGAGAACATTGGGTAGCAGCCAAAAGAGTCTTCAGATACTTACAAAGCACAAAGGATTTAATGCTCACATATGGGAAGTCGGATAGACTTGACATCATTGGGTTTTCTGATTCCGATTTTGCTGGATGCCAAGACAGTCGTAAATCGACATCTGGCTATCTTTTTCTGCTAGCTGGAGGTGCAGTTTCATGGAAGAGTGCCAAACAAACACTCGTTGCATCTTCCACTATGGAGGCTGAATTTGTAGCTTGTCATGAGGCATCTAATCAAGCTATGTGGCTGCGAAACTTTGTTTCAGGACTGCAAATAGTTAATGGTATTGAAAGGCCACTTAAGTTGCACTGTGACAGTAGAGCAGCAGTCTTGTACTCAAATAACAACAGGAGCTCTTCAAAATCTAAGCATATAGATATTAAGTTCCTTGTTGTGAAGGAAAGAATTCAGAGTGGGTTAATTAGTATTGAGCATGTGGGAACAAACTCTATGATTGCAGATCCGCTCACTAAGGCATTAGCACCCAAGGCCTTTCATGATCATGTTACAAATATGGGTGTTGTTGCATTTGATGCCATTTGATTTAGTGGGAGTTTGTGTTTTTATTTATGCTTGGTACTGTACTTAATGTCATGACATTAATAAATTATTCAGTTATTTTCAGTTTTCATTGTTTACTCTGAATTTTGATGTCATTTGGTTAAAGTTGGACCAGTTGGAAATAGGCATGTGCAGATCACATTACATGTAATTTCCATGCTACACATCCACACTTGATTTATGTCATTTAGTTAAATTGATGCATGAGATTAATGTGGGTTTAGTTGCAAACAATAGCAACGACTGCCTCTTTAGTCCTTGTGTTAGTGAGACTAATGGACGGAATCGGTTTAGATGACTTTTCTAGTTGTGTACACATTAAAGATGTAGAGATGTATATGCAATAGAAGTTATATGTACATGGTTATATATAGTCCAAGTGGGAGATTGTTAGAATTTGGACTATAAATCATGTACATTTATGCATAAGGACATGTAAACGTACATGTATTGCATGAAATTATTGTGTATATATTTCTATTATATGGTATAAGGACCCAATTGAGGTGATCTATTTAATTTAGGGTCTTTGTCATCTAAAATATAAGTGTGGTGGCTAAATTGTGAATGTGTAGAATTCCTGGGGTTTAATTGTTAATTATTGATGGACTAATTAACAATTAACCCATTAAGATTTATGGGTGTGGTCCCTGACGGTGGAATTTGATATAAAAAGGAAAAGAAACCCTAGATCCATCGGGGGGTGAAATTCCAAACAGTCAGAAGACCTCTTCCCAAACCCTAACTCCTCTAGCGCCGCCATCTTCTCCCTCAGCTCCGCCACCGCCGCCGCCAGGTCGCCGCGCTGGCACGCTGCCGCCGCCGCCAGGCCGCCGCGCTGCCACGCCGTGACGCCGTCCGGCCTCCTCGCTACCACGCCGTCGTCTCCGCTGGGCCACGGCTGCCAGGCCATCACGCTGTCCGGTGTCGTCAGAGCTGAGCTCTCCCGCGCCTCCGGTCGTCGTCACCGCAAGCCGTCGGGCCGAAGCAGGCGCCGCCGCAGCCCGAGCAACCTGCGCACGACGCCTGCCGCACGACGCCTGCCTGCGCACGACGCGACGCACACCGCCGCACCGCACGCAGCCGTCTCCGCTGCCGGTCGCCGGAGCACCGCACGCCGCCGTCTCCGCTGTCGGTCGTCGGAGCACTGCACGCCGCCGTCTCCGCTGCCGGTCGCCGGAGCGCAGTGGACTTGATTGGGTGTCAGTCTTATCCCAATGGAATCAGGTACGCTTCCGTGTTCTTTATTTTTCTCAATGATCTGACATGAATGTTTCTGGATTGTTTTGGCATACATTCCCTGAATTTCTTACACAATTTTCCAAGAAGTGTTTGAGCAAATTGCTTATTTTCTTAAGAGAGAATTTCTGAAATTTCATACTTAAATTTACTTTTAACTCATAAACTACTTGATGAACAATTTACTTTTCTATCTTTAACATTCATGTAATGTTTACTTTCCAAGTTAGTTTTAAGAGCTTAAATTTTGGCTAAAATTTTTTGTAGTCAATGTTGACACAAAAGTTAAAATATATTTTTTATAGGCATTATTGACACTAAACAAAAATTTAAATTTCGAAAGCTTCATCTAATAAGAGTGATAAAAAAAAAACCACAAAAAAGATATTATAATAATATAATAAAGCCTCTTTGTTTAACCTCATGGTTTAGATACTTGCGTAAATACCATTTCAGAATTTAATAGTCTTATATTCTCAAAAAAAGTCAAACACCTCCCAGGATGCAAAATATTAGCTAAAAGACAGGTGAAAAAATAATTAACCCGAGTTGAAACTTACAAAAAGAATCCAAAAGAAAACTCACCCCAATGTGGTGCTCAACCACGGACACGGAGAGATCCTCCATTGAGAGTTTCCAAAACTTAGTAGCCTCCTCACCCTTCTTCTTCTTCTTCACCTTTGTAGGCTGAGGTTCCAGATGGCAGTCACATGCTTCAGCTCCCTCTGTGATGTTAGTAAAATCCACCAAAGGTTATGGAGCTTCTTTGGTTGGAGCTAACGTAGGAGATGGCAATGATGCAACTTTGTTGCGAGTAGTCTTTCACTGGCTAAGCATGAATGCTAGATCACTGAAGACTTCCTTCTGAACTTTATAGGACCTCGAGCTTCGGGGGCCAAGCTTCCAAATTTCAGTACCTCGATAAACCTACAATAAAGTTCTCTTGATCAAACATAGAGCTTGTAATTATATATCTTGTTCAAGTGCGAAACTTATAATCATGTCTTGTTCCTTAATTAAGTGTTGAACTTGCAATTCAGTTTCATACCTCGATAAATGCTAAACTTGTAATCTAGTTTTATCCGAGAGTTAATTATTAAGATTCTAATTACTTTGGTCTTCTTTAGGGGCCAAGTACAGAGTTTGTAATCCTATACCTTGGTTAAATGTTGAATTTGTGATTGAATTTTACTCAAGCATTAAGCACGAGCTTAAAAATCTAGTCTTCATATTTTGATCAAGTGTTGAACTTATAATTATATTTGCATCACAATCAAGTGCTGAACTTGTAACATAAAATAACTCTAAGCAGCTTTCATTAACTAGTAGGTGTGTTGAATCAGTGTATTTTTCAACCTAAAATTGTTATTGTTATTTTTTTAATGACATGCGATTTGTCCAAATATTTTGACATTACTAAAATTTCATAAAGTCAAAAATCTCAAACAACTGGTATCAAGTTATTGGTAGTTCAGTATGGTAAAATTGAGAGCACGTTCTAGTTTTTTCAGACTAGTTGTCTAGTTTCTGAAGGATCAATTATTTAGTATGATAAAAATGAAAAGTGAAATTCAGATTTATTAGACTAACTATTCAATATCTTCATTGGCTGTTCGGTATGATATCAATAGACCAGTTCTTTATTCTCTTATCAAAGCAGTTATCCAATATTCAAAGACTAATAGCGGTGTATTCGTAGACTGAGAGAAAATTGGTCTACAATGACTATATTTTTTACTATTGGGGTATTTGGTTGAGTTGAGTAGATAACTAATGAACAATCAGTATTACTTCAAATTTTTTGGAAAACATATAACAATGGTCAAATTTGGGCTTAAATCTATAAATAGGTTCCATTTTTTTCTAATACAATTTTTCACTTCTTTCTTAAGATATTTTATTCAGATCTAAGCCTTTAATCTCTCTTAAACTTATTATGAAGATTTCAATTTTAAATCTAAATTGAGCCTCAAAATCTTTTCACTTGGAAAAAACATATATAGTGAGGATTTGTGTTTCCTTTTCCATTTTCTTTGTAAACCCTTATAGGTGTTAGGAGGAGTTTTTGTGTGCCTCCTAGAGCTTGGAATGGTTGTTACTCGGGTTGAATAAGAGATTATAAGGGGATGATTTTATTGAAGAAACCACAACTCTAGTGGACTGTGGATTCTTCACGCTAACAAGGTTGTGGAGTATGTGCGATTTGTTATTAAACCACATAAAAATTGCAGTATCCTCTCTTACCCGCATTTAACTACTTTGTAGATGTGAAATGCTTAGTTTGTGATTATTATTAATACTTGGTGATTGTGCCTTGGTTGTGGTTTGTATGACCATTTTGTTTTTTAAAAAAATTTAAACAACCTAATTCACCTCTCTCTTAAGTTATCTTTCAAGCCATAACCATTACTTGCAAATCCAAGTCTAACATTTTGATGATCAAATGAGAACTCTTGGCTCATATCATACAAAAGCTTTCCAAATTAAAGAGTTGAGGACATAAATAACCTCTGAAGGCATGGCCGCTTCAGTGGAGAATGGTGTAGCACCTTAGTAGAGATTTTGTGACTACTTTTTATGGAAGCAATTGCTATGACATCAAGCTGTTTTTGTTTCTTCCACCTGAGGGTACCACATATATTACAAATTTCATTTACAAAGGCATCCTTCCAATATAACATGCAATCATTTGGGCATACATTATTTTTCCATAATTAAGGCCTAAATCCTTGATAATCTTCTTACTCTCATAAAAGGAATTAAATATAGTCACACCCTTAGAAAATGCTTCTTTCATCTATTGCCTTTTGAATTTTCATAATGATTAAATTAAATTTTAATAAGTTTATCTAATTCTAATAACCTTTCGGACACCTAAAGTTAATAAATAGAACTTTTAACTTCTAAAATTTGTACTTTTTGATTTTTTTTGTCCTTGAGTTTAGTAGCCCCATGTCGAGGATTTGTACGTCTAAGCTTGTATTTTTGGTGGCCAAATAGGTGACATCATTTTGTAATAGTTAGACATTTTCGATTGTTGAAGTGGTTCAAACGACCAAATATTAGTTCCAAATACTCAAACTCGACAGAAAAATCTTGGGATGGTTCTCAATAGCTAGATCTTGCTTCCAATGTTTATATATTGACTTGGGATTTATTTGCTCAAGAAGATAATGAATTTTAAATATTTTTAGAGTAAGACCCAAGTTTTCTATGCTATTTAACCTCAATAAAAGTTCAAATAAGTTTTAATTTTTATATTCTCATTGTCCTTCTGTCTCAATCATTAAAAAAACTCTTATTGCAAGATTTTTTTCTTTATTCCTAAATTGTTAAGAGAGGGTTGAGTACCCTTTTAAGTGTTAGAAGAGTATAAAAGAGTTTACTCTGGTAAGAAATGACACTTGCTTGGATAAAGTAAGGGACTATAAATATTTAGTTACATTTTAAGAAACAATATCACTAGTATAGTGATTGAAGTTCTAGGATTGAAGTAAAGATCATAAACTAAGCACGGTTGATTGTCAAATTATGTATATCAGTTTGTATTCTATCTACTTTTTTATTTATCTTTTGCACTCTTCTATTATTGTGATTGTTTGTGATTTGAATTGAGTTTTTGAAAAATTATTTATCATTCCCATAAAATCCAATTTACCTTTCATCTTAGATTATCATTTGAGCCTTCATTATCAATTTTAGTAACATAGTAAATGATTTATTATTCCACCACTTAGACATTTTATATGAAATACAAAGGCTATAAAAGATAACTTCGTAAAATATTTACACCCGCTCTTGCTATGCATCTTTTAATAGTTTGTAAAGCTTATTTGCTTCTACATTAGGTACTTTTCTCAACTCAAAAATCAACATTACTTGTCTCTTCAATCATTGTAGGAATCCCATGCATATCATTCAACATCTCACGTATATTATTATATTCAGAATAATAATTTGAATCATTGAATGAATGGAATCAATGATTCTCTATTGCCAATGTTTGTAGATTGGATCAAAACCATCACAAATAACATGATCATGTACAATTTCTCCACTATGTCATAAATAATTATTGCACTTCTTACAATGATAACGAATTCTTCCATTGTGTGAAGTATGATTACCAAATCCAAAATTAAGAAATTCTTCAATACTGACCCAATATGCCTTACCCTATTTTAAAATAGGTAAGCTGAAATTTAGTGCAATCCCCCCAAGTTGTTTACCAAAAAATTAACTAAATGACACTATTATACTATGATACCTTTGTTGTTGTATCCAACTCCTATCCATCATTGTATTTTTTGTTAAATGATGGGGAAGAAAAAAAGGATCCTAAGATTAAAGTCAATAGGGAAGCACAAAGTTATTTGATAAAGAATAAAATAACAACACCAATGAAACCATTAATGATGCTTTAGTATTATAAAATAGGTTATGTCTTATTCATAATGTGCATTAGAGTTATTTAAGATAGAAAATTCATTATTATGCAATGTGAAGATTCCAAAATATTAGCTTTTTCAAATATAGAATTCTCTTCTTCTTATTGTGAGTGGATAATAATTTTTGTTACTTGATTAGTGAATTCAAATCACAAAATAGATTTGAATTAAGAAAGAGAAGAATTGAAAATCCAAATTAAAATTACAAAATAGATATCAAACCTTAGATCAAGAGTACCTCGGAGCTTTGGAAACTCACAACTGAGACTCCTGATTGGAACCAAATTTGATAATTGGAGCAATCTCTAAACTTGTAGCCCACAAAAGACTAAAAGCAAAGAAAATAGATTTGTACCCCAAAGATTACTATAAAATAACAATTTTTTGCATATGCACCTTGTAAAATCGTCTAATTATGCCCTTTAGATAAAATATTTCTCATGTATGCTCTTTAAAGTGGCTTTTTCTTATATAACCCTATAACTTTGATATCCTCATGTATTTTTTTGAAAATTTTAAATAATTGTGAGTATTTTCGAAAGCTTCCTATTTAGGTATGTTGAGCTTCCTTAATGTAGTCCTCCATGACATTGAGGAATGATCCAGGGAGGTGTGCATTGATTTAATTAAACAAGTTCTATCACCATGAAATCATTAAGAAATTATATGATAATAGAAATTTTGGTTGGAGATTTCTATTTCTCAAGGACTCTAAACTAAAATTCCAATCTTTAACATACTAAAACTCTGATATGCAATTTAACATAATGTAATTGAAATGAAAATTCTGATCTCTAGGACATTGGAATTTTGATATACAATTTAACAAAATCTATTTGACAATTAAACTTTTAGTCATATATTTGCCAATCAAAATTCTAGAATTTTATACTAAAATTTTGAAGTTTGCCAATTATATCTAATGGACAATTAAATGAGAATCATTTTTTTCATTTAAAATGAGGATTGGGTATAAAATCCTATTGATAGGATTTTAGCATTTATCCTATTAGGTTTTAAACTGTTAGATTATTTAGGAATTAGTATACCCTAATATTTAGGGTTAAGGTTTAGGGTTTAGGATTTATGGTTTAGAATTTAGGAGTTTAGCCTTAATCCTATCAGGTTTTAAACTATTAGATTTATCTAGGAATTAGTATACTCTAAACCCTAAATACTAAATTCTAAATTCGAAGTCCTAACCTTAAACCCCAAACCCTATATTCTAAACCTTAAATTCTAAATCCTTTAGGATTTATGGTATACTAATCTCTAGATAAATTTAACGGTTTAAAACCTAATAGGATTAAGGCTAAAATCCTATCGATTGGATTTTATGCTCACTCCAAAATGAGGTTAGTGTCATATTTATTTGAATCCTTTTAAGGTAATATCTTCACTTATCTTCTTCTGGCTAACCCTTATTTACAACTATACTCTTTGGAAATTCTTTTGATTTTGTGACTAGAACTCTAGTTTATTGGACCAAAAAACTTTTGCAGATTACTGAACTATGGAAAGGTTGCATGGAAACTTGATTGAAAGTTTGATTTGAGGCATTTAAACCCTAGCAATGACACTATGCCTCTTCATTTTCTTTGCGCAATGGCTTTTCGTGGCAAAAATCATCTCTCCTCCTTTCTAAGTCTTTATATTGCAATTCTTCATCTCCTCTTCAACATGGTCTGTAAGAACTCGATCTCCAGTAAGCCTTGCCATGGCAAATCATCCTATGGTGAGATTCCTCAGTTTCCAGCACAATTTGATTCCATTGAGGGCTATAGTCATTATCATTCTCATTTCTCTAGTTCTAATATCATTTGTCCTTGTAATACTAAATTTGATTCCCTTCGATCTTGATTTCATAGCTATTTCTAAATAACATGGGTGGAATGATCTATTATCCAATCATGTTATGTCGAAGATGATGTTCACTTTTTTAGAAAAATTTTAGTGCCTCATGTAATTATTGTAATTGCTCTATTATCACTTTATTTGAGAACATTTGCATTATTCTAGATGTAGAGACTCTTGGCACTATCCTTGGTATACCATCCGATGGTGATAAACTATATTTATCAATCTTGGAAATCTAGTCAAGTGCCTTTTGATCTTAAAGATGCTATTAAGGATTTTTTTTGAGGCATGACAAATGTGGGATATTCAAGCATTCCAACTCTTTTCTTCTTGCCAAGAGTCTTCTCCTTCATCATCTTATACAATTCACTCGCCTTCCTAGAGTCAATCATAAAGATGAAGTTCTCCTCAATGATGTTAACCTAATTTATTTCCTCATCTTTAGGCACATGATTTGTTTACCTTATATCATTTTGAAGCATACGAACAATGTCCTTCAACATCCAAAATATGTTTTAGGCTTTGCCTCTTTCATCACCTTGATTATTGATCACTTCCATGACCCTCGTCCTGATTGTCCCCATTAGTCATAAATTCACTTATGTTGACATGATCTTTCAAAAGGCTCTGAGTCACCTATATTTCATGCATACTCCTCATGGTTGGGTTTGAAAGGCAAACTATGTTAGTAATGATGTTGTAGAGAATGAGCTAGAGGAGGATGTTGGTGCACAAGGGGAGAAGGCTACTAAGGGAGGACCAACAACTATTGATGAGGCATTAACTTCTTCATCCAACACTATTTTGGCCTAACTTGATCATCACATTTAGAATTTAGAGCTCACAATGACCACCCAATACTAGGCAATTGCTTATCTCCTATATGAGCAAGTTATCATGATTGAGACTTAGTTCAAGCACCTTGAGAGGATGTTTGAGACTATTTTTAACTAAACTCATTGTAGGGAGTAGTTGTGGTTCACTTTGGCTTTGTTTTGAGGACATGGTTTTGATTTTGGATCATTTTGTGGCTTTTGATTGTGTTACTTTATCTAAGCATCCTTTTTGACTTGTTTGTATATCATTTTGGATGTTGAGTACTTGCATGCGTGTATTCAAGGGGAGCCCATTTTTGGTGATGTTCAAATGGGGAGTATATTCATGGGTGCTTGATATATAATGTGATTTATATTTATGGGTGCTTGAAATATGATGCTTGATTTCTCCGTGTCATGCCTTATGATCTATTTATATTTATACTTTTATTTACTTGTGTTATATTATGTGCTTAGCATTAATTTATCATCATAAAAATATGGGAGATTGTTGATTCTTTAATTTTGATGATGACCAAACAAAATATTTGTAATAAGGTTTATTGAGTTGTGATAACTTTGCAGATTAGCCATGTTCTTTCAAACATTTAATGGCTTATTTGGTTGGATAGAAGTAGACAAAACTATATAATAATGGCTTCTCCTTACTTCTAACACATTTCTAAAAATATATGTGAATAATTTATTTTAATATTTGGTTAGACAAAAGTGAAAAAAGGAAGTGAAGTCACTTTTAATTTTACTATTTGATTGGATAGAAGTGAAATTGAAAAGTATGGATTGGATCACCACTTTCAAATGTGGCAAGCTTACCTCTATTCCTCTAATTTAATTTTACTAAAATTTAATTTTGTTTTGTAGTGGACTTTAGTTACATAAATATTTTTTAAAACATGATTTTCTAAAAGAAAAATATTGGTTAAAAATTGTTAATACATTTTAAAAAACTATTAATAAATTTTGTGTATAATTCATATGGGTAGTTTTAAATTTTTTTGAAAATAGTAATATGCTATTAATAAATTTTAAAATAATAGCGGAGACCATTTCGAGCTAATGACTTCCAATCCTCTCAATATGCATTGTTAAATTTTAGGTTTCATAAAAGGTTAAAAGTAAGAAACACATCAAATGAAATAATTTTTTTAGTGCAAGTTGCTCTAAACATATCAATTTCCCTACTCTAGACTATAATCAAAACAATTAACCATGATACCCCACATCAAATTGCATATAAACTCCTCCCAATACAATTATCTCCAAAACAACTTATATCTATACAGAAATATTTATAGCATTACATAACATTATTAATTTTGACCAAAGTTTTAATACATTACCATATTAAAGTCACAAATAAAGTATAAGAATAGATAACAATATAAGTTTAACAAAAAAATTAACATAGATAAGTTCCAACATAAATAAATCTAATATAGCTGAAGTCCAATATATAGAGAAGCCTAACATAAATAAAATTCATCATTTACAAGCATATATCATAATTTGGATCTAAGGTTGCTAAACAAGTTGAATTGAGCATTTGTATCATAGATGGAATTGATTAATTTACCTATGCTGTAGAGGAGGCTTTTGAGCCATAAACATACAAGCTTTATGCTTATACACTAATAGATGATTGAACAACAGGACCAATTGATCCTTCGGGTGTTTAGTAAAAGAACTAACTCAGTGAGATATTCCAACTAATATAGCTAACTCTTCACATTATTGAAAGACTATCCAAATTTCTTTACATCAACAATCAAGACATAAAGTGCTTTATCGCTTTCACATTCACAAACCCACACCCTCTGTCGAGTGCATGTGGATTGTGCCCCTTCTTCTTTCATGAGCATATCCATGTTAGAATCATTTTTGAATATACTAGTGGTGGTCCTAGGAATGTTCTATGGTTTCATACCTCTAGTGAAAGCTCCATATGATCCCCTAGATAAGTCCCCATTCTAACTACTTGATCATCACAATATATGACTTGATATTCCTTGTAGTGCTTGATGGGGACATTGATTGAAAATTTGGAATAGGGATGTGCTTGCATAATTTAAGGTACAATGTTAATAAAGCAATCATGAGTAATCATGAGTAATAATTTAAGAATATTTTTATAATTATACTAACTTTAATGGAATTTGCTTTAATTTTCTTATCTAGGGTAATTTTTTTTCTCATTCTCCTCTATCCAATACCTGAAATCCTAATCACCTTCTTGATATTAACCCATTTATTTTTTATATTCTTTATGTGGTTCTCCATATTGCTTGCATCATAATCACTACACAAAAAATGCTTACTCACACTCCTAATGACCTCCACAAAATCAACTCTCTTGAAACTTTTATCTATGTTATATTCACTCTAGGCCAAATCAGCATATACCAACATGAGATAGTCACTTGCCTTGGTTGTTCATTACTGTTTGGCATCCCCTTTCACTTAGTACCACATAAGTTAAGTGCACTCATTGTGCTCATCTTCTACAAAATAAAACAAGAAAAAATAGTGATGAAACCATATTTAAGAAGTAATTAAAGCAAAACATAAAGTACAACATATCGAATTCAACATAAGTTTGCCTTTATGGACAATATATTTAATTTTCATATACTACAAATAAGATACAACATTCTTAACTTATAACATATAGTAAAGTCATTAAGATTCAACACCAAAATAATACATTGTCCATTCATGGATAATATGCTCAATATTTCAGAAAAATTCAATTTAATAAGCAACATTCTAACATTAAAACTTAGTCACACAATCCATATTCTATTACAAAATGTTGAAACATTAACACTAGTTCATGTTACATTATAATCATTCCATGTGTCATTTTTAGTTTGATCACGAAAATTCTTTCATTGATTTTTTTTCTTTTCATTGTGTCAATTGGTCACTTATATTGGGATGAACATTTAAATACTCTTTTTCATGTATAGGTAAATGATCAATGTTATCAACAAATTGATAACCCTAATGTAATTATGTAGGATCATGCATGCAAGCATAACAAAAATGTGAACTAGCAATGGATATTTAGATCGACTTTCAAGAATATTAAACCTATTCTTCAAGAGGTTACTTGGGCCAAATAAACAACCCCTAAAAAACCAATTACCAAAGATAAAGCTTCTTCGAGATGAAGCTCACAATATTTTGAAGATTTTTTTGTGAGCTCAAGATATGGGATCAATTTTAAGACCTTGACTTGTATTTGTATTTTTCTTTTTTTTGTGAGTCAAGGATGTGATTGTTAAATGCCAAGAATTCCCATTTAACATGAATCATTACTTGGATATACTTTTACTAGTTTGACCTTTATGTCTTCAAGTATTTAAAAGCAATGTCTATGGATGTAGCTTAATGGGCACAACTTGATGCTAAATTTTTAGTATCAAACTTAATCAGAATTTTAGTCTTTAGAAAATTAAAATTTTGATATCAGAATTCTTCTTATGAAGGATTCTAGATTAAAATTTAGATCTCCAGAACACCATATATTCAACTGAAATTCTAATATTAAAATTTAATAAAGTTTGTTTGAAAATTAAAATTTTAGAGTCTTGCATTGGAATTTCGAAGTTTGTCAAATTTTTCTAATAACTAGTTTTTATAACCATGAGGAGGATCGGAAATATAACCAAAAAGGGTTTAGAATTCTGGTATGCTAGGTAGCTATTAGAAACTCTTCTCAAATGGCTACTTAAGCCTTCCACTAAAGTTGGTTGAATCTCTTCACTTGAGCATCTATTGGCAAAGTTGAAAAAAATCTTGAGCCTTTTACTAGCTTCAAAATATTCACAAGTGTTCTAAATAAAATATCTTACTTTCACATCCTTAGCTCTTGTTCTTCAAATTAAGAGACACTTGTAGTCAGGAAAACTTGTATAAATTTTTCTTTTGATTATTGTACACACTCCTAGGGTGTTAAAAATTATTGAGAGATTTCTTTGCTCAAAGTGGATCAAGGTTCTTGTGATTAGTAAGATTGTAGAAAGGTTTGGCTTTGACCCAAAAATTGGCACCATTAGTAGTGTGGTAAAAGTCCTTAAAAGGAAGCAATTATCATGGAGTAGGTGTAATTGAACATTAGATCACATTAATCAGTTTGCATGCTCTTCTCTTTCATTCCTACCACTTGTACTTGTTAAATGTAATAAATTATTTTATGTTTTGTATTATTTTTCATGTGAAATATTTATAATTGGCCAAAAGAGTTTTCAAAACCTAATTCATACTCCTTAGTTTGCTTTGTGTGTTTCAAGTTAGAATCTTGAAGCAACTAAGCACCACTCATCACATGGATCCTTTTACCAAATTGAGACTATCAACATTACATCAGAAATAGAGAAATAACATACCAAAATGAGTTTAGGATACCTACAATTTGATGATGTTGGAGATGTGGAAGGGCTAGTTGGAGAAGAAGAGCATGCTTGCATCCTCCAACTCGCTGTGACAATCGACAAGGATAGCTGACAATTAATAATCATGGGGTTGGAGAAGGGCATGGATGGGGTGGATCCATATTTTTTGGGGAAGGCGAAGGGAGTGGATGGGGTTGGATGCACATTTGCTGGGGAATAAGGGCATGGATGGGGGCAGAACCACATTTGCATGGGCAAAGAGAAGGGAGTCGACTTAGTTTCGGTTTGCAAAAGACCTCTATCTAGTTATAGTTTTTTATTATTCTCTCAACAAAATTTTCTTTTGCCCCATTAGAAATGAACATAAAACAAAATAATTAACTAGAATTAATTAGCAGCAAACATTGAGACTAATGCTAAAAGATATATATCTTTATTAACCATTAGCAATGGGTTGATATCAACATGCCTCTATACCAAATAACTATAATTAACTAGCAAAAGAGAATTGTATTATTAGTAAAAATTATATATTCTAACAACTATAAATAAACTTTGACTATAATTTTTTTTCAAAACAATTAGCAATCATTAATTAACAATATAATTGAAACTATTGCTAACAGGTTTATATTTTTAGCAACCATTAACAATATGTTGCTATACTAATTAGCAATAATTAATTAACAACAAATTGTCAAATAATTGCTAGAAGATATTTTATTTGCAATTGCTAATAAACTATCGCTATAAGTTTGTTGTAAAAATAAGAGTTTTTAACAAGAACCGCTTACCTTATTGTGAATTTATGCAAAATCGCCTACCTTATCATTATTGGTAAAAAACTATTTGCCTTATGCTATAAATTTATAAAAAATTATTTTGATTAAAATATTTAAAATATTCTATTTTAATTTAATTTTGTCAATTAAATTAATATGAAAGAGCAAACTATTTTCATTCGATTTTATTTCGAATAACTAATTCATAATTATTGGACAATCGATCTAACAAAATTGGATTTTGAATTTCTAATTTCATAAAATTAGACAACTAATCTTTCATCAAAATTAAAATAAGATAAATTATTTTTATATTAATTTAATAATTATTTAAACTAAAATTAAATTAAAATAATTTAAATTTTTATATTGATTTTAATTTGTAAAATTAAATTGAAATTAAATATTTTTTAAATATTTGAATCAAGATGAATTTTATAAATTTATAATATAGTGTGAGTGATTGTTTGTTAATAGTGATAAAATTAATGATTTTTCGTAAATTTTTAATATGACAAGCAATTGTTTATTAAAAATTCTAAAAATAGTAAGTAATAATAAATAACAATAAATATTGAAAACATTAGCAAATGGTGTTTGAAGTTAGCAACTATTGACAATCAATGTGCTAGAAATTTGTTGCTATACCAACTAGCTATAAACCATTAGCAACTAATGTCACAATTATTACTAAAAGATATATGCTATTGCAACAAATTAAGAATAAGTTTGTTGCCAACACAAATTAGTAACTATTAATTAGCAAGAAAAAAATAGAATTAACTCATAGCAAGAGCAACATATAGCAAGAGTAATATTAACTCATTCTAAATACTAGAGGCAATACATTATTTTTCTTGTAGCAGTATCAAGACTTCCTTTTCACTGCCAAAAGTCAGCGTGCTTTAAATAATTTTTTCCATGGTCATGTTCTCGCAATGTTAGACAAAAATATTAGTAATGCTTTTAAAATATTACCTAAATATATTGCGGTCACGTCCTATGATTGTTTTGAGTGCTTGGCATTCTCAATTGTTTTTTGGAAAAATCACTAATAACTCCTAAAAATTTCGAATTTTATCAATAATCTCCTCTTGATTTTTTATTTTACCAAAATCCCCCTCCATTAGCGAATGTTACTGCAAAAACCTAAAAGATGAGTCCCATATCCTTTATTAGGTTGCCAGGGCAGCAGATTTCATTGCCACTCAAGAAGGCAGAAAAAACTTGCCTTCTGCCCTTCTTCAACCTACTGCCACTAACGACGATTGGAGTTTCCTAGAGATTAATCACCTTCGTTCTTGCTTGAATCCTTTTCCCTCCTTTTATTTTTTTCGCTGTAGCCTCTCTTTCTGAACCTCTACCCCCGCGCCACTCGTTACCGCACACAGCCCTGGCCTCCACTTTCCTTCTGTCCCTCTGGCATCCCTACCTAGTCTTCAAGCCGCCGGCTATCGTTGTACAACTTTTCTCTTTGTGGTTGACTTTTTTAAGGCTCTGTTATGAATAACATTGTAGAAAAAATTAGGCTTCAAGAAAAAGATTATGTAGTTAATTTTATAATATTTTTTGATATAGGATGCTGTTTTTGGCGAAATATTCAACAATTGGAATTGTCAACTATTTGATTCCATACAAGCATTGAACACCTGTAATCATTCATGACGAGGTTGATTTTCGAAGGGTATGCAACATCCACTGCATATATACTTGAGGAAATGTGTGATTAATGTGACTATTGATGTTTGCGACTCAGATGCCAAACTAGGCAGAACTTACACCATAAATAAATTGATGGACGAAGTGTTGAAATCCTTTTCATTTCCTAGTATTTTATGTTGGACATGTATTGTGACTAATGTTGTTTGTCAAATATTTGTTTTCCTGCTCTTCTTGCTGTTATATGAGAAGTTTATTTGGCATATATGCGCTTGTAGCTTTTAATATTATATGCATTTGATATGCACAATTATATATTGTTTTTCTCTCAATCTTAACATACATTGTGCTATTTTTATTGTCATATCTGTTGAATTCCATTTATGTTGCTTGTTTATTGTTTATATTGGGAGGTATATGTCTATATTTATACTTGTCATGCTACATTTTCACAAGATACTGGTCATCGTGTTGGCCTTTATATATATATATATATATGGAAATTATTTTTTTGTCATTGATAGGTGAGTATATTTGTATTCTTGTATATGATTGTCTTTGTTGTCCTAGAAAAAAAATAATTTTATTGACGAAGCACGGTTCAACACAGATTCTATTCCGGGAGGCTCCTCGAGATTGAATCTATTAGGCCGCTTTTCCATTAATCTGAAAGAAGGGGAAAAGATAACGAGGAAGACCGCCAGAAGCTTTTTCGATGATGGTCACTCTGACGCTCAAATTAGAAAGGGTCTTATCAATTTTTGTTCTAAGAGAAGAGAGAGGAAAAGAGAGAGAGAGAGAGAGAGCCCTTACCTTTGTGAGTTTCAGTGATCTATACATAGAGAAGATCTTTTTGTAGATCCAAAACTCCATGATTTCTAGGCTTGATTATTCTAGACTCTCTTTACTTGGTTGTCAACACTCTCAAATTTCATGTTAATAATTTTCCTCTGAGATCCTTGTTTCCTGATTTTCATGAATACCCAAGCATATCCATATATAGGCTGGACTTACGATACTTCCATATAGGTCTTGAGATGAGTCTCTACCAAATAATTTACAATGTCATTGAGTTGACTTGATGTTGGCGATTTCACCTCAGATGATAGCCTCAAACCCAATGCCTCAGTTACCTTGGTTAGTAGTTCAGCTCGTAAGTTGGGTCCCAATTTGCTTTTAGTTCGGCTAATTTTTAGCTTGGTATATTATCAGTGCCCTTCAACTTCAGACATCGAGTTTTGATGGCTCAGGGAGTGGAGTTTCGTTCTTTTTCACCGATTGAGCTTCATTTTCTAGGTGCCATTTTGAATTTTCAAGGATTAAGCTACCATTTTCATCAAATCACAAGGGCATGAGTTGCCAATGGATATGACTCTTTGGGAGGTGGACTGCCACCTTGTCAAACATATAAAATTATTAGGGTTCATCTTTCCTCAAGGTAACTATTTGGAGCCATCCCTTTAGATATCGAGATGGTCTCTGATGTGGAGACATATTCCTCGTGATAGTGCAATAATGTATGGCTCCCATCTTTTAAGCTTTCTTGTTTCAAGTGGTGGTGATCTATTGGTTTAGGGAAAGCTATTCAGGGGATCCTTTATCCCTTTTCATACATTTTTGACAATCTTTGTGTCTTGTGTCTTTTGCAACTCTTGCATTCTTTTCCTTCTTCGTTCACCAAGTTTTTTTTGAAATGGGGTCCTCTTTTGCTCTTCCTCCTCTAGAAATGGGTCATCTTCTGGCAAGGGACCTACCACTCAGTCGGTCCTTGTAGCCATAACTCCATCCTCCAAGGTAGCCATGACTTTGATTGTTGTATCAAAGCCAACGATGACCTCCACCAAGGTTCCCAATATTTGTGGGTCAAGCCCTATGCCCTCCATTACTGCTATGACTTCCAAGGGACCTACTCATCTTGCTATATTGTCCTATTCAATGGGGGTTGGTTCCAAATTGCCTACTATTTCCATATCATCGGCTCCAAGTCCCAACGCGAAATTACCTTAGAGTAAGTGTTATTTTGATCCTTTTAGCCATTATGATTTTTTTATTTTAAAATGAAGCACCTAGTGGTGTGGACATTGGGATTGGGCGTTGAATTCTAGAATAGTGCCTGATTTTGTATTCTCATTTGGTATTTCTGAGTTAACAGTCTAGATTTTTAGTTCACTCTCTGGAAAAAAACTTGAGGACTTGATCAACATATTTGACTTTTTAGATAAGATTGAGTTGGACCTATGCAGGTTTGAGGAGGAGAGTAAGAAATTGAAAGAGGAGTTTGGGTTTGAATTTAGTACCTTATAGGAGATATTTGAGAGTAGAATTAGGTATCTTGTGGATAGCTTTACTTGAGATTTCCTAGGAGACTAGGACCTTGGCCCCAAGTAGATAGTGCCTAATATTACCGCCTTTCAAACCCTAGCCTGATCTAAAGATTTTGCCTTGATTGTAAAAATGTTCAGGGTTATCTTCAAAGATTGTTGGGGGTTTGAACACTGGGGGTAGCTGGTATTTTGTTCCCAATAAGTGGTGTAGGTTATTTGCCTCAAACCCTATCTCTATCCACTCCTGAAAAGACCATCATCTTAGAATTTATAAAGGTAGACTAAGCTCTTTCTTGCGAGAGGGGAAGGGGGGGGGGGGGGGGGTGTTAATCCTTCCTCTCATCAAGTTGACTTAGAAATTCACCCCAAAGTTTATCAACTGCTAATTTATTAGGCAGATGAGGTTAAGAATATTAGATCTGCCTTCACATGGCCTGATGAGACTGGTCTACTAGAGCATGATTTATCCGTAGTTCAGAGAGCTGAAATGCACTTTTGATCTTCAAGTTCTTGACTTTCTAATTACTTTTTCCTCAATCTGACTATTAGTTCAATTTTGTGTAGGGTTGACCTAGGTCTTATTAATGAATAAGTTTTTGAGGCAATAAAAAGACACTCCTTGGGTGTCCCCTATCCTATTATCTTGAAAGAGGTCTTCTAAAGTGGAAGGTAATGCTCCCCCTCAGGAGTCTACCCAAGGCCATCAAAAGAGGAGGCAAGAGGAGGGAGGAAGTCGATCTATGGGTGGAGAGCAAATAAGGAAGAGGCAGGTAATACCTCAACCTTTCAAATCTCTCTCTTGAGTTGAATCCATGGGAGAGACCTCTTAAGTGCTGAGCTCATTTGTCATGAAGTCCACTAACTACGGAAAGAAGGTAGTTATGACTTTTACACCTACACCTCCTCCTCCCTACATTGAAGCATGGGTGAGGTCCACCTCCAATCGTCAAAGCTCCTCAAGTAAGGAGACTAATATTGAGAAGTTTTTCCTCGGGGATTTTTGGGATAGTGGGAACCCCCACATTGAGCGATTCTCTATAGACTGGGTCTATGAAGGGGCATGGACTTGTGCCAACGTAAGTCATGTAAACTTCTTCTATCCATGTTACTCTTTTTTTCCCCCTTTTTGCTGAACCTTTGGCTCGATGACAAGCACTATAATTTTTTCATTATGCATGTCAACACTTTTATGAAGCTCAGAAGCAAATGGCTTCTAAGAAGAATAAGGCCATTAAGGTTGAGGAGGATGTAAACCTCTACCATTCTCTACTCTAGTCACTCCAGTTGGTGGTTGGGATGATGAAGAGAGAGGCAAAGGAGGAGAGAAATCTCATCCAAGAGAAGTGAGATTCAACCTTGAAAAGCCTGAAAGTACTAGAGAATAGGCAAAAGGTTGCACTGGTCAAGGCCAAGGATAAGGCGGTAGCTACATTTCATTGGAGCTTAGAATACACGAAGACTTTGAAGTTGATCAAGATGCAAGCCATCATCAACTTCAAGGCTAGTGATAGTATCTCTGGGAATGGGGCCTCTTCTCTGCCAACTCCTTCTTCAAGGGTTACCTCTACTATAGGGACACAGTGAAACAAACTCACTGTGATACTAACTTCGAGCCTAGTGATTGCCAAGTGGAACTCTACGAAAACTTGAGGATTCTCTGCCTTAAGCAAGAATATGGGGAGATCATTTAGAGGGAGATGGAAGTTGAGGAGCCCTGTAAAGTCGAGCCCCTAGCACCTGTTCCCCCTGAGGAACTTGCCAAGGCACCAACATCTTCCAAATGATCTCACTTTGTTTTCCATCAATTTTGTAAAAAAATTTTTGCAATCGAGGCTTTCCTCAAATATAATATGAATAAAAGAGACTCTTCTTTTACTTGTGCCTTTCTCCTTCACGTCTATGGTTCGTACACCTCTTCAACACATCTTGGCCCAAGCTCACTTATAAGTCAGTTGGCCTTCATTATGCTCGTGAGCTAGAATGTAGTTTTATCTTTTATCCATGTTTTAGATTATTGTCCAGTGACAAGTCATAGCTCACCTCTGTAGTAGTTAGCTTTGAAGCTCTTTAAGTAGAGGTACTTTAACTTGGCATAGCCAGTACTTGTCCTTCTCCCAAGAGAATAGATATAGAAAGAGAAGAATATATTAATAGAGAAACTTTCAAGACTAGAGTGTGACTTAAGATGAAGACTTCACACAAGAATCCTAGGTCTTGGTAATACTCTAAGCTTCCTATGGTTGGCTTATTACTGAAGTCTTATGTCTAACTTATTATCAATGTCTTATGTCTGTCTTATTACCGAGGTCTTATGTTTGATGTAGAAATGAAGTCTTATACTTGGCTTATTATCGAGGTCTTATGCTTAGCTTATTATTGAGGTCTTATGCCTTTATGCCAAGGTCTTATGCCTAGTGTAGAGCCAAGGCCTTATGCCTAGTGTAAAACTGAGGTTTTATGCCTAGTATAGAATTGATGTCTTATGCTTGGTGTAGAACTGAGGTCTTATGCTTGGCGTATGACCGAGGTCTTATGCTTGGCTTATTTTCAAAGTCATATGCCTAGTGTAGAATTGAGGTCTTATGCCTAGCTTGATATTGAGGTTTTATATTTGGGGTGGATCCAAGGTCTTATGATGGGTATAGAACCAAGTTCCTATGCCAAGCTTGATGTTGAGATCTTATGCCTCAGGTGAAACTGAGCTCTTAAGCATAGCTCATTGCCAAGGTCTTATGTCTGACTTATTACTTAGGTTTTATGCCTGGTATTAAACCAAGGTCTTATACTTGCCTTGGTACCAGGTCATGTTTCTGGTTTATTGTTAAGGTCTTATAACTAGTGTAGAACCAAGGTCTTATACTTGACTTGATGTCGAGGTCTTATGCCTTGGGTGGATCCGAGGTCTTATGCTTGGTATAGAATTGAGGTCTTATGCCTAATTTGATATCGAGGTCTTATACCTGGTGTAGAACTGAGATCTTATGCATGGCTTGATGTCAAAATCTTATTCCTCAGTGGATTTGAGGTCTTATAGTGGTCTACTAAGACAAGGCTCGTCAGTATCTAAAGAGATAATAGAGACATAATTTATTCCAATGATAAAACCTTCTGAGGTTATTTACATGTCTATCCTAGAGAGTTCCTTATCATCTGAGTGTTTGATCTTAAATGTCTTTAGCCCTATGACTCTAGAAATTTTGAATAGGCTTATCTAATTTGGAGATATTTTTTCTAAAACTTGATAATGACTTTAGCCCATTGAAGTATCTAGTTGCCAAGTTGTAGTCCTCGGCCATGTACCCCTACATTATAGTATCAGACCACTCATTGCTAGTACTCAGCAATCCTATTACAAGCCTTTCATCAAACTTCCAGGATAAGGTCCTTATTGGCATAAACATTTACTTCATTCATTTTGGGGGTCATAAGCTTTAACTCGAGATAAAGTAAGACCAATTTCTACTGGAGTGATAGCTTTGACCTTGTAAGTGCGCAACCAATTTCCATTGGAGTGATAGCTTTGACCTTGTAAGTGCGCATGAAAGGTGACTCCTTGATCATCATCCATGGTGTGGTTTAGTAAGCCACAAAACATGTAGTAGTTCCTCGACCCAGGTTCCTTTAGCTCTTTTGAGATATTTCTTTATGCCTAAAAGTAGGGTTCGATTGGTTACCTTAGCTAGGCCATTGGATTGGGGGTGCACCATTGAGGTGAACCTCTATTCTATGTAGAGGCTATAGTAGTATTCTTTGAATGTTAAGTTGTTAAATTGCTTTTCGTTGTCTACAATTAGCACTCATAGTAGTTCTAACCTACAAATCACACTTGCCATAGGAACTCCAGAATCTTTCTCTCGGTGATTGTGGCTAGAGGTTCAGCTTCCCCCAATTTGATAACGTAGTTAATAGCAACCACAAAAAACCTTTTTTGTCGCGATGCTATCAAAAATAGACCTAAGATATCCATCTCCCATTGGTCGAAAGGTCATATAGATTGGGTCTGTTGGAGCTGAACTGCCGGATTGTGATATAATGAGGTATGCCTCTAGCATTGTTTGCATTTGGAAATGAATTTGGATGTCTTGAAAATCATATTGAGACAATAATACCCTTGTCTAAGGAGCTTGTGTGCTAGAGCTCATCCTCCACCATGGCTCATGTATATTCCTTTATGGACCTCTCAAAGGGCATAGTCAACTTTCTTGAGTATTAGATAATGGAAAAAAAGCTGTGTAAGGGATCTTTTATATAAGACTCTTTCTACTAAGATGAAATTTGGGGCTAGCTTTCTGATTTTCATGGATTTGAAGTATTTCCATAACCAATAAGGTATAGGTGATAACTTTATTAGTTTTGAAGTATTTCTATAGTCAATGAGGCATAAGCGATAACTTCATGAGTTTGAAGTATTTCTATAGTCAATAAAATATAAGCAATAACTTTATAAGTTCAAAGTGTTTCCATAGCCAATGAGCCATAAGAGATAGATTCATGAGTTTGAAGTATTTTCATGGCCAATGAGGCATAAACAATAACTTTATAAGTTGAAATGTTTCCATAGCCACTGATATGTGAGCGATAACTTCATGAGTTTGAAAGTAGCGTTACCCAACTGCTTGTGAAGTTGAGCATATCCTTGAAGGGCTTCTAAAGGCTTTTATAGCACATTTGGTGGAACTTAATTTGACCTAGTTTTGTTATTTTTGAACTAATTCTGGTTTAGGTCTGAATGATTACATCACCCATTGTTCATAGTTTTGGAATATTGTTGAAGGTTTAGTGCATCCACTAGGACCCAATTTGCCCTGTCCAGTTCCATTTGGACTAATTTGGTTAGGATTTGAGTCTAGTTTGGATTAACTCAATTTAAATTTTGGGTCTAATTTAATTTGAGTCTTAGCCTATTTTATTTGATTAATTTAAATTCATTTGGTTATCCATTTGAGTTAATTTAATTTTGTTCATTTCCTCCATCTATATTTAATGTGATTGAGTCACTACAATTTAATCAATTCATGTTAATTAAATTGGTTAGAGAGCCATCGAGTTATCATAAGGATATTGCAACAAGCCCGTAAGCTGGTCATAAGTTAAAATTGGCTTCAGAGAAAGACCGTAAGTCGGCCCTAAATTATTTTGACTTTCAAATGAGATTATAGGCTGATATTAAATTGATTGGTTATAGAGCGAGACTGCAGGCTGGCTCTAAGTTAATTTGGTTATTAGCGAGAATATAGGCTAGCCCTAAACCGTTTTGACCTTCAGGTGAGAGAACAAGTTGGCTCTAAATTGATTGGTTGTCAGGCATGATTATGGGTTGATCCTAAATCATTTGACCTTTAGGCAAGATCGTAGGCTAGCTCTAGAGGAAGGAAACCTTGCATCTCTTAGTCTTGATAATGTCTCCTTGGTCCCCTTCTTGATGGCATGATCTCCTCTTTTAACTCTTGTGGAACTCCCTCAAGGACTAGCCTCCAAATTTACCTTTTATTTGTACAAGATCTCCCCAGGAGTCTCTCCAATTCATGAGCCTTGACCCTCTTTATATAGGATTGAGAAAATCTCTAATTTTGTTGATTAATTAATTTGATTCAAAGATTTGATGGATATATTCTTGCCATAAACCTCATATTTGAATCTTAAATTGATATATACTAAGGTTACAACTTCCTTGTCTAATAAATCATATTGATCTTTGATGGATTTGAAGAATTTATTTTTGAATAAATAGATTGCACCTATCTATGAGGTTTGGATGCCTGAAACTCTAATATTCAGTCATCCGAATAAGGGTCGATTTGGGCCCAATCTTTTTAGTTATTTTTTGCTTTGAATTGGATCCTACTTACCCAAATTGGGTTCAAAGTCTGACCCTAATTCCTATCAAACCTGAAGTCAGAGTTAGGTTACAAAAATTACTTAAATAAAGTGCCCCCCTTCACATTCACATCGCTAGTTTCCTTGGCGAGGGGAGTGGATGCGAACAAAAGTGGGTTCTTGACTTTTGTTGCTTTTGCAAGTGTCTAATAGGTAAGATTCCCTACTTTATTTCCCATTATTTTTTGATAACTTTCCCCCTTTTTTTATTCATTTGTCTTTCCTCCCTTTTAAAGGCATTATAGAGCCTCTTGGGATTAAGAGAGTCTGAGATTAGAAGGAAGATAGTTTGGCCCAATATCACTTCCTTTTTTTATCTTGGGCACTAATGTGGAAGTAGCTATTGTGTACCAATCTTAGAAGCATCCAAAATGAGTACAGTTCAACAATTACCATATTTTTTCTCAATTTTCCAAGGAAGTGTTGATGTGGCATATAAGTCTTTCGTATTGGAACCTGTTGGGCAATATAGATAACTAGAATATTCAGAAATCTTGGGCGGTTGTATCTTGAATGGCTTTTCATCTATTTAAGGATGACCTTTCCCACTTGCCGAACTAGTGCCAGTCCTACCGAATTATTCAAAGTAGGTTGACAACATGGTAGCTCAATTCTTAGTCCAACTCTTGGGTCTTGGTATCTTAGGAGGAGTCATAGCATCCAAAGGATAGTACACACGAGACTCAAAAAATTTACATAGCTTGGTTGAAATGTGAAACCATGCCAGGAACACTTTTCATACTCCATATGGCAATGTTGGTATTTCTCTATCGGACATAAGATAGCTAGTCGACATTTCTATTCTTGGGCTTTTTTATGATGAAATTGTCCCTACTAATTATCATGTATCTCTCGATTTTAGTTATACCCTATATGACCTTCTTAAGATTTAGGATTGGATGGTGACTTATTTTTTGAATAATCATAAGCGGGTGTACTTCAATAATTGGGTTGAGTTTTTCTATGAGAGATCCTAAACAAGTGAGCCAATTGTTTAGATCATGCATGACATAGGGCACATCCTTCTAGAGTTTGGCCCTAAGATATACTTTGCTACTTTCATCTATTTGTGGCTTTGCCAATTTATCATGCCACATTGTGGGCAATATATTCATTCAGAGACTTTTGCAATGGCTTGCAATATGGCACAAGGATGATAGGTCACGCTAGCTCCTGCAGTGCTAGGATCTATATATGCAGATTTCAGAGCAATAGTAGGCACTCCTAAAGGACCAGGTGATTCCTCAACTTGATTTTCTATCCATTTTTTTATGCCTAGATTTATGTTCATTTTTAAAGGACGTATACTGAGTTGGAGCCTAGTGATATAATTAAGGGGCTATGTAACTCATGCTTAGTCCCTGTTCCTGAGATGATTTAGATTATTGAACACAATTACTTCTACTTTCACTCCTAAAGAAGCCAAGATGTATTTGCAAGATCCTCAAAACTTTGAGTGATGAGCTTTCCCTTATACTCTTTCAAATTCTAACATGCTGGTGGATGTAGCTCATCTTCCATTATTTTCAAAAGCTTATGAGTACATCATCTCTTTATGACAGAGAGTACTTTCACTTAGCTTAGGAGAGCATTTGGTTGTCAAGTCTTATAATCCACATCGGTTCTATCGGTAATGTAGATATGATTAGGACTTTTCTAAGAATGTCCCTGTCCCTTTATTGCCATTATGTCTGGGCTAGTTAGTGGGCTACTAGTTGCATCTTACATATCTTCAAGATAATTTGGAGTATTATAATCTTAATATTGAGTGGAAGGCCAAGGTTCTTCGTCTATATACTATAATATGATTTAATAGTGTAGGAGGGCATTTTCACATCGATCCAAAGTTTATATTTAGGAGTGAGTTTGGTTTGCACAACAAGAAAGAGTAGGCAGTGAGCAGCTGAGGGTTGAAGCAATAGAGGGCTTGAGAGGCATAGAAGTCCCTAGTTCATAAATTTGCTCATCCTAAACCTAGTGAAGAGAGACCCATTCCTCCTTACAAGATTAATAATGGCCATTTTTGAGGTGAGAGGCATCTTGATCTACACATGACCCCCATGTGTCTAATGCTCCGAGACACTTGATGCCATATGCGAGTCCATCTAGGGGCATGGGGGCAAATTTGCATATACCATCTCGAGCCCAATATCTTCATTTCCAATGAGTATGGAGCCAAGGGAGAACCTTCCATGATCAATGCTAGTGCACTAGTCTTTTGATATAAATTTAAGTAGAGTGGTTTGACTAGGATCGCCATTAGTTGGTCTTCTATTAGATGTGGATGCCTAGAGGCGGATAGAGTTTACAGGTGAAATCTTTCCTACATCCCATGTTCATTTTTTTTTATTGAAATCACATTTTCTTCTAGACAAACCCAATGAGGCTTTTGGAGGCCCTCTCGATGACATCTTGATTCAGGTGGTAATGGTATCTAAATTTTGTCAGGTTTTGTATTGTATGCATATTTATTTAAGTCTTTGCTACAAATTTGATTCTCAGATCATGCTTTAGTCAAAGGATGTTTGCACTCATGGGTATTCATCCACCATCGCCAATGTTAGGTAATGGTCCGCCATCTCCTTCTTATCTTGGGAATTTTGTATCCCTTTTTGTAATATGACACTTGTTTCCTTAGGTGATGATGGAGAATCATGAGCAAGTACCTATTGGGTTGTCATAGCCGTCGGAAAGTATCACTAGGCTTTATGTATCTTAGGACTATCATTTTCCTCTTTATCTAGGATTCTTGTTTGCTTTCTTCTATCTTGTTTAGGAATATCATTTTTGCTTTATGAAATTTCTTTGCATTAGATTTTATTTGCAATTTTGTATTCCTCACATCTCAATTCCAAAAGATAGGTTTTTTTTGTGGACTTCACTTGTCATGTAATAATGGACTCATCTTACTACATGAGAGTGGACTTGATTCATCACATGGAGTAAATTATGAGTTCTCACAAGGTGTGGTCTTGAGTTGTCACAAAGAGTGGACTTCTTTTGCCACAAGGAATGGACTTGATTTGTCATAAGGAGTGGACTTGTTTTGTCATAGGAAAATATATTTGATTTGCCACATGGGAGTAAACTTGATTTGCCACAATGAGTCGTCTTAATTTGTCACAATGAGTAGTCTTAATTTGCCACACAGAGTGGACTTGATTCTTGACAATGAGTGGACTTGATTCACCATAATGAGTGGACTTGAGTCCCCACAATGAGTGGAATTGATTTTCCATGAGGAGTGAACTTAATTAGCTCGTGGACTCAATCATCACACAAAATAGATGGGGTTTTGTGTCCATATTTTACCTCAAGAAATATGGAGTGCATGTTTGACTAGATATTCCTTTTTAAAGAAGTTAGATATTTTGTCATAAATAAAACATAGACACTTTTATTTTATTATTGTTGCTCCCAGAAACTTAGGCATAGTACCTTTTCAAGAATTGGGCATTGATAAGTAGCATAGGTCTTTACCCTGAACCAAGGTCTTGCCCCCTATTTTTGCATTTTGGTGTAGCTTCTTTTGGTTTGATGATCATGTCTTTACCAAAGTGGCTGGCAAAAGTTCCTCTTTTGATTTTGAGGGCATTTTGACTTCATTATACTGCTTTTATTTTGGCTATAATGAAGCTCTGTTAGGGGAATTCACCTTCCTGTGATGTTCAAAGAGCCGTGGCTTGCTTGACGCATATGGCTTGTGTGTCAGAAGGTGCTAATTAATGTTTGATCAGCCTCATTATCGAACGGAGGGCCAATGGTGATTATGAGGTATGTATGGATACGTAAGAGTGATATAGTTTAGTTCTTTAGGACTCTTTATTGGCACATTGGAGCAGAATACTTTGTAGTGATTATTTAAATTAGCAAGTAGATACTCAGGTTGATGCCATTTGAACTATAGTAATTCAAACTAACAGTTTATCTTCTAGAACATCAAATTGGTGTATGAGCTTTGAGAGAAGTAACCATATGAAGTGATGTTCTCTCTTTTCTTTTCAATTGTAATGCTAGAAGAAGCAAATATTATAGAGCATATGTGTTTGTATTTGTTCTTTTGAAAGAAAATCCTTTTTAAAGATTTCTTTTAGTGGATAGGTGATATATCCTTTCATTTTTTATTAAGGGATTCAGTCTGTTGAAATTTAAGGATAATTTTGTCTCAAAATGTGGTGGGTCACTAATCGAGCTCCCCTTACACCTTTTTCCTAGTAGAATATCTTCTTTAGGAACCAATTTTTTTGGCAATTTTGCTATTTTCAGTATGTTCCTATAGGTTAGTTGGCTTTTTGACTTTAGCTTTGAATCCAGATGCCTATTGACCTCAATTTTTAAAGTTTACACATCCATAGATACTCTTGGTGTGGTCTTTGTTGGTCAATAATATACCAATATGATGCTATGTAAGTCCTCCTAATTCTAGTATGCAATTCAATATTTTTGTCATCATTTTTTTTTCTTTTTTTTGTTTTGACTTAGCAATCTTATTCATCTTTGAGAACCCAAGGTTTGCGGGCTCATAGATACCAGCTGGTACTTACTTTTTGAGTCTGTCTTTGTTGATTTGGCTTTTCATATAAGATTTTTTATTTAGAATTTTATTTCCCATTATTCATCTAGGGAGTGATCTTTTATCTTTAGAAGGAGATTCTCAGGAGGTTATCTTTTGATTTTAGCACTTTTATCTTTAAAATAACTTTTCTAGTAGAGTTCTAGCTACTTGTAGATTAATTGTCATATTTCTAGGCTTGTATTCTCGAAGTTAACTTAAGGCATAGGTGGGTGGGGGAGGTGCAAGAATTTCAACTCTACCATATTTCATTACTAACTATCCTTGCCTTAAAGCATTATCTCTACATGTTTTAGAGACCTTATCTCTAAGACAAAAGGTGATTCATCTAAATGCTAAGAGAACTTTTCATTTTATGTCTTTGTTTTTGCCTCGAGAAGTATGGAACACATATTTGATTAGTCAATTTCTATTTGACTAGATATTTTGTCATAGGCTAAACATTTTTTGTTTCATTCTTTTTAAGCTCATGCAACCATTTGACTTTGTTATGTTGCAAATTTAGCACAAGTAACTTTTTCGTTATCAATTAATCACTCTGGCATTAGAAGATAATGTTACTCCTTTCTCAACCAAAGAACATTAAACATGTGTCCTCCCTTCATTCTTCTCTAGCTCTTGTATCATTGTCAAGGAGTTGAAGATAGGGATTTTAGCATCTAGCTTCAAGTTTAATATGACATCCCAAAGTTTGACCCCCTTACTTTGGTAAGTTGTAGACAATCAAAAATTGACTTTGCGTATTTCTTAGCCTTTGAAAAACTAATACTCTTGTTTATGCCAATGGATTCTCTGTTTCATCATTGAGATTTGGCCTTTGCCCCCTAGACAGACTTGGCTTTTGTCCTTTGGGTGGACTTCATCTTTGCCCACTCAGTGGGAGGTGAGGGCTCGATCCATACTTGATAGGTAGAGCAACAACTGGATCAATGATAGGGTGAGTAATAGGTAGTTAAAAATAACTTTTACTCTATTGTAAAGTCTCTAAAAGACCGATATCCTGGTTTGTGCTAATGAAGGTTCTATTTTATCATTGAGGTTTGACATAATGAAATTTGACCTTTTTGCCCTTGGATGGACTCGCCCTTTGCTCCTTGAATAGGAAGTCTTTGTCCACTAGATGGGAGGACTTTGCCTCTTGAATAGGGGATGAGGAGTTGCTCCATGTAAGATAGGTGAACATTATCAAGGAGCTCAATAGTAGGGTACATCATAGGTGGTCAAAACTAACTTTTTACCTATTTGTCAATTCTATAGAAGACCTATACCCTAGTTCGCTTTGATGAAGCCTCTGTTTCATTGTCGAGGTTCGCCATAATGAAATTGGCCTTTGCCCCCAAGATGGACTTAGATTTTGTCCCTTGAATGGGAGATGAAGAGTTGCTCCATGCTTATGTGGACTTTGGTTGTTTCTACAGTAATTGTTGGTTGATGAAGTGTACTACAAACCTTTCACTGAGGATGATGGTATAGATTGGGACAAGAGGATCATTTGATGATGTCATTTCCTTTTTTCTTAATCAATAATCAGCTTCTAGCTTTTCTTCTTCTGATATGTGTCCATATTAACTAGATATTTTTACTTGAAGGAGAAGTCAAGTCCTACTGGACATGCCAAAATTTATGAAATTGATTTCAGTAGTGTAGGAGTGACAAAGACCTTGGGGAGTGACCTCGATGCACAAATTAAAGTATGCTTAATTTAAAAAGCACTATTGTGAAAATAATGACTTCCAATAGGTACAGACTCCTATTATTAACTATCCTAATGATTTTCAAAAATCTTCTAAAGTGAGAACCCTATCTAATAAAAATAGTAAAAAAAAAGAAAATAAGAAAATATTATTTAATTGATTTTAAGAAATAGTACATGGCATAAGTAAGGGTATACCCTTACTTTATAATGAATTTTATCATGACATTATGAAAAGGTATGACAATGATAAATAAATAAGGAAGAAGGGAAGGAATGAAAAAGAAGTTTTGGTGTGTACCACTGTCCCACTTCCATGTGGTGGACCACAGGTGCCTTGACTTGGATGGGTCTTAACTCAGTCTTTGGCAGATATTGATGGTATTATCAGATAGGACATGAAAGGGGAATAAGAAGTGAAGTGTTTCCAATAGCCCGAGCATTAGCGATAAGTTCTTTTAGTTGAAGTATTTCTATTAGCCAATAAAGCATTGGTGATAACTTTAAGACTTGAAGTGTTTTTGTTAGCCAATAAGACATAGACAATAACTTTATTAATTTTGAAGTATTTTCGTAGCTAATAAGATGTAGACAATAACTTTATAGATTTTGAAGTGCTTTCATAGCTAATGAGGTATTAGTGATAGCTTCATGAATTTGAAGTATTTTCATAGCCAATAAGGTGTAAGTGACAACTTCATGAGTTTGAAGTATTTACAAAATCAATGAGGCATAGGTGATAACTTCATGGGCTTGAAGTATTTTCATAGCCAATGAGATAGGTGACAACTTCATAAGTTTGAAGTATTCCCATAACTAATAAAGCACGGGTAATAACTTCATGAGTTTAAAATATTTTTATAGCCAACAAGGTATAAGCGATAACTTCATGAGTTTGAAGTATTTCCATAGCCAATGAGACATAGGTGATAAATTTGTACATTTGAAGTGTTTCCATAGCCAATAAGGCGTAGGTGATAAGTTCATATGTTTTGAAGTATTTTCATCATAAGTGATAACTTCATGAGTTTTGAAGTATTTCCACAGCCAATGAGACTCAAGTGATAACTTCATAAATTTAAAGTATTTCTATAGCTAATGAGGTGTAAGTGATAATTTTATGAGTTTTGAAGTATTTCCATAGCCAACAAGGCAAAAGTGATAACTTTATGAGTTTGAAGTATTTTCATAGCCAATAAGGTGTAAATAATAATTTTATGAGTTTTAAAGTATTTTTATAGCAAATAAGATATAAACGATAATTTTTGAGTTTAAAGTATTTTCATAGATAATAAGGTGTAGGTGATAGTTTCATAAGTTTGAAGTATTCTCATACTAATGAGGTGTCAGTGATTACTTCATGAGTTTTGAAGTATTTTCCTAGCTAATGAGGTGCAAGTGATAAATTTCTAAGTTTGAAGTATTTTCATAACTAGTGAGGCATAATTGATAACTTTATAAGTTTGAAGTGTTTCCATAGCCAATGAGGCTTATATGATAACTTCATGAGTTTGAAGCCAATGAGCTATATGTGATAACTTTATGAGTTTGAAGTGTTTTTATAGCCAGTGAGGCGTAAGTCATAACTTCATGAGTTTGAAAGTGGCATTACTCAACTACTTTCAAAGTTCGGCATAGACTTGGAGTGCTATCGAAGGCTTTTGTAGCACATCCAATGAAACTCAATTTTACCTAGTTTATTTTTTTTTTGAACTAGTTCTGATTTAGATCAGGATAGTAACATTACCTTTTGTTCATAGCTTTTGAGTATTGTCGAAGGTTTAGCACATCCAGTGGGACTCAGTTTGACCATGTTTAGTTCTATTCAAGCTAATCTAGCTCTAGTTTGAGTTTGATTTGGATTAATTCAATTTTGATTTTAGGTCCAGTTCAATTTGAGTCTTACCCTATTTTATTTGATTAATTTAGATTCATTTGGTGATCCAATTGAGTCTTAGCCCATTTAATTAATTTAGTCAAAGAGCCCTCAAGCTATCATAATAATGTTACAGTGAGCCTACAAGTTGGCCATAAGTGAAAATTGGTTTTAGGGTGAGACCATAATACCATTTTGACTTTTGGATGAGATTATAGGCTGACCCTAAATCGATTGGATGTAGGGTGAGACCGCAAGTTGGCCCTAAGTTAATTTGGTTGTCAAGCGAGACTACAAGCTGGCCCTAAATCATTTTGATCTTTAGATGATACTGCAAGCTAGTCCTTAGTTGATTTAATTTGGACAAGACTGCAAACTAATCCTAAACCATTTTGACCTTTAGATGAGACTACAGGCTGGTCTAAGTTGGATTGATTGTCAGGTGAGATAGTAGGCTAGTCCTAAATCATTTGAATTTTGGGCGAGACCTTAGGCTGACCCTAAACCATTTAACTTTTGGGCAACACTACAAGTTGACCCTAAGTTAGATTAGTTGTCAAGTGAGACAGTGGGTTAACCCTAAATCGTTTATGAGAGTATTTTGTTGTATTTTTATTTTGTTTGCTTCTTGTGCCTTTGTTCTTATTCTTGTTCTATCATCAATCCAAGAGCTTCTTGTTGATGTTCCTTATTCTAAGACTCTAATAGGGAAGTCCCAAGATGATTCCTTGGTGGTGAGTAGGACTATAGATGACCATAGTGGTAATAAAAGTTCGCTAGCATCTTAGACTGCAGGTGGCCATGGTATTGGTAGAGGTCCACCATCATACGAAGGACTACAGGTGGCCATGGTATTGGTAGATATCCACCATGATACAAAAAGGCAACGAGTGGTCGCGGTGTTATGATCCTCCATTATACAAATGGGGCTATGGGTGGCCATAGTATTGTTGGAGCAAAAGAGGTTTCTAGCAGGGTTTGGACATCCGATTTTCTTGGATTTAGTTATCCAAATATGGGAAGTAGAATGCAATGTTTTGGTAGAGTAGCAGGAGTGTGGTGGAGCAAGACTTGGTGGCAGCAATAGTGAAGGAGCTCTTGTGGGAGGCAAGCAAAAAGGAAGGTGAAATGGAGGGGAAAATGGGGAAAGGGGATGGAAATCTTACATCTCTTAGTGTTGATGATGTCTCCTTGGTCTCCTTCTTGACAGCACGATCTCCTCCTTTAACTCTTGTGGAACTCTCTCAAGGATTGGCCTCTGAATTCACCTTTGATTCATACAGGATCTTCTCAAGAGTCTCTCAAATTTGTGAACCCTAACAACTTTTATATAGGGTTAAGAGAATCTTTAATTTTGCTGATTTATTGATTTGATTTAAAGATTTGATGGATATATTCTTGCCATAAACCTTATATTTGAATCTCAGATTGATATATATATGGAGATTACAACTTCCCTATTTGAAAAATCGAGTCGATCTTTGATGGATTCAAAGAATTTATTTTTGAAACTATAGATTGCACCTATCTATGAGATTTAGGTCCCTGAACCTCTTATGTTTGGTTGTTTGAACATCAGCCAATCTGAGCCTTTTTTTCAAGTTATTTTATGTTATGAATTGGATCCTACTTACCCGAATTGGGTTCAAAGTCTGACCCTAATTCTTGTCAAACCCAAAGTTAGAGTTGGGTTGCAAAAACTACTTAAACAACCTCAAATTTGAGCTAGGCTAAATACTCAACTGCTCTCCTTTCTAAACTCTAAAGGACGGTGTTGACCTTGCAGCTTGACTCACAAGATGATCCATTTATTTGAACCTCCAATGGCTCAGATTTTGGTCCTACTAGGTATGAGGTAGTCTCCACTAGGAAGTCTGCTAAAGCCTGAGCTTTGTTTGACTTTTGAGTGTCAAAGGTTATATCCAATTGGCTTAACTCAATGGACCACTTGAGTAATCTTCCTGAGGTTTTCAGTTTTTATAATATTTGCTAAAGTGAGAGGCTGGTGAGCACTATGACTAGATGTGCTTGAAAGTAAGGGTGGAGTTTTCTAGTTGCTAGCACCATGGTGTATGCTAGCTTTTCCAGTGGAGGATACCAAATTTGTACTCTCGTGAGTACATGACTCATGTAGTATATGGGGTGTTGTTTTCTATTTTAGTTACTTATTAACACCAAATTGATCTCTTGGTCTGATGAGGCTATATAGAGGAAGACTACTTTGTTTAGTTCAAGTCTCACTAGCAAAGGCAATTCAACTAAGTACTTTTTGAGGCCTTCAAAAGCTCAGTCACATTCTTCCATCCATTCAAATCTAGAGCTTTGCTTGAGCACCATAAGAAAGGGCAAGTACTTCTCTCTAGTTTTGGATATAAACCGATTGAGTGCCACTAG
This sequence comes from Trichopus zeylanicus subsp. travancoricus, assembly GCA_005019695.1. NCBI lineage: Eukaryota > Viridiplantae > Streptophyta > Magnoliopsida > Dioscoreales > Dioscoreaceae > Trichopus > Trichopus zeylanicus. The sequence goes on from RXID01014304.1 coordinate 540,081, forward strand.
GAGACCTGTGAGGCTTTGTATTTCTTTGATAGAGCTTGGAGGCTTCATTCTCATTATTGTTTTATTTTTTTTAAGGATTGGCCTCTATTCCTTGTTTCAAGATGAGGTAGACAAGAAAGTTTTCTAAGCTTACCCCAAAAGCACACTTCTCTTGGTTTAGCTTCATCCTAAACTTCCAAAGGGTATTGAAAGTCTCTTCTAGATCCTTCAAATGCTCATCAACATGGAGGATTTTTAATAGCATATCATTGACATACACTTCCATGTTCCTACTGAGCTAAGGCTTGAAAACTTTGTTCACCATTATTTAGTACATTGTCCCTACATTCTTTAGTTCAAAAGGTGTTACAACATTACGAAAAGTACCTTGATCTGTGATGAAGGCAACTATCTCCTTGTCTTTGGGGTGCATCCAAATTTGATGGTAGCTAGAGAACGCATCCAAGAAGCTCAGGAATTGATGACCCGAGGTAAAGTCAACAAGTTGGTCAATCTTAAGTAGAGGATAACTATTCTTTGGGCAAGCTTTATTCAAGTCAATAAAGTTGACACATATTCTCCATTTATCATTGGACTTCTTTACCTCTACCGTGTTCGCCAACCACTCAGGATAGTGAAATTTTTGTATAAATCTTGCATTAAAAAATTTACTCACCTCTATGGTGATAGCTTTCTAGCATTCAAGAGCAAAGATCCTTTTCTTTTGCTTGACTGGCTTATGAATTTTTGTGACCATGGGTTCATGTTGAGCCACCAAAAGTTCAATACTTAGGAGGTCCTTGGGGGTCCATGCAAAGACATATTGGCTCATTCTTAAAAGTTCTTGTAATTTGGTACATAAGGGCTCAGTGAGGTTCGCAAAAAGCTTTAGTGTCCTCCCTGAGGCTTCATCAATGATTAAACTAACGAGTTGTTCCATAGGCTTGGCAGACCCTTTTTTTCTTGGTGTTGAATTTATTGATCTCTACTATTATTAGTCCCTTCCTTTCTAGCTGAAACGGTTTTGCCAAAAGGGTGGTTCACACTTCCTAGCTAAGCTTTGGTCCCTTGACATCTCACCTGTGCCATGTTTAGTGGGAAATCTCATGACTAAATAAAGATCAAAATTACCACTAGGAGTTGATTAAGTGTCTGTCATGCTAATATTACATTATAGGTGGAATGTGTCCAAGCTATCATAAACTTTGATTCAATTATGGCATTCCTGGCACCTTCTTTGATGGTGAGAAGTAGGTTGATCACACCAAGCAGGGGTGACCAAGTCCCTTGTGAATTTGATAAGTATCCCAACATATGGCTCCAACTTTTGCTCGGTCTCCTTTTGATCATAGACTAGGGTGAACAAGATATTCACCAAAATTTCTATATTTATCATGATATGTTGAGTGGTGTATCCATCTAGGACTACCAAGATCACTAACACATCATTATGGGATATGAAAATTCCTTCTAAGTCCTTAAGGAAGAAGACCATGTCTCCATAGTTAGGTTCACAATGGTATCTCTTCTTTACCTCCTATTTTGAGTCCTCTTGGCCCCCACTAGGGGTTTGATGATTTCCAGTCAATGCTAAAATGTCACTTTGAGTCAATCAGCTAGAGAGAATCATATTGAGACTGCCCTTGATTGGAGGGCTTTTCAACTCAGGAGTAACGTCCCTTCAAGTGGGGTGGGGGGAGGAGTTCATTGATGATTCTCCCATACATGAGCTTCTTTAGTGCATTCACCTTGGTGGATGAACTACTCGAGGTGGCCTTCTTTGATAAGTCTCTTGATTTTATCCTTGAAGCACCTACATTCTTTTGTATCGTGATCATAATCATAGTGAAAATAAGAATACCTCGATTTATTGAGGTTTTTCTTGGCAGTACGGATGGGTTGTGGCCTTATCAAGAAATCTCGATGTTCAATCTATGCTAGGATTTTAGATCTTGAGTTGTTCAATATGATATAAGATTAGAATTCAAACCTCCATTCCCTCTATTTGATTTTCTGCTACTTCGGCTTGGGGGGCTTATTCTCTTCAGACTCTCTCTTTTTTCCACTATCTTCAGATTCCTTTTTTGCCAAGATTACTTTTTCAGCATTTATGTGCCATGGGTTAATTAGATGGATTATGTCAAGCTACATGGGTGCCGGTGGGCCATCTCATAGGTGACTCGAGCTGACCTGATCCTAATAATTATAGTGGCACGGATAATAGAACTATCCAGCTTGGTAACTTCTAGTTGGCTTTTGTTGAATCAAGCCAAATAATTTTTTAAGCTTTCTCCCTCTTTTTGCTTTAATGCAAGGAGTGTAGATGGGTCCTTTTACTAAGGAACCAATGAGATAAATTATTCTATGAACCTATCTGCCAAGCCACCAGACAAGTTTTGGTGTACATTAGGAGTCTAAAGTATCAAACTCTAGATAGGCCTTGCAATATCATCAGGAACGCTTTACACATGGTAGAGTCTCATGCTCCTTGTAGAATCATGACATTACTAAAGGTATTAACGTGATTGACCAAATCCTTTGAACTATCATACAACTCATAGGGAGGGTAGCAAACCTTCAACTGCACTAGAGAGTATGCACTTTTGGAGATTAAAGGAGTATCATACCTTAGTTAGTTAGAGTGACTCGATGCCCATGACCTTCTCCAAATTGGATGTAGCATGACCTTCTTAGGAATCCTAATGCCACCCTATCTTGTGCCTAGCTAGCATGCATGTGTTACATGGCTCATTAGTTGGATCATAGGTTGGGTCGTATTCATCATAATCCCTTGAACCTTGGCACTGAGGTGTAATTATTGTCGAGGGGCCATGGTGACTTCATTAATGGTGTTCTGCATGGGAGCTGAGATGTAGCTGTGATTCATGGCTCATCATAGTGCTTGAATTGGAACCTATTGCTAAGCATTATAAGTCTCGAGGCTTCACATTGTTTGGGCCTGATTTTATAGTTGTTGAGCTTGTAGGTTTTGCATAGCTTAAGCCTAGGCCTCGAACAATTGTGTTGTTTGTTGATCAGTAATAGTTAAAGTTTGAAACGCATGCCATGCCCTCAGTTGGAGGTACCCATCAGTGCCTTTGGGACCATTTGTAAGAGGGCTCTGCAAGGCTGTGGCTGTGCTTGAATTGTAGAGTTGACTTGCTATGTTGGTCTACTTGGCCTATCGAATGAGTTGTGTAACTCTGCTGACATTGGGGCTGATTGTCCCCCATGTAGGTTCTTGGATGGCAAGAGCCTTGGCACTTTAGAGGCATTGTCAGAAGGCCATTAAAGGTCTCTAAGATTAGTGGAAAAGGGAAGAAGGATAATCTTAATGAAGACACCAATTTTTAATAAACATCTATTCAAGACCTGTTCTGTCCAAGATTGGATTTACTAGGTTGCCCTCCGTTAATTTAAAAGAGGGAGAGAAGACCGTGAGGAGGACCATCAAGAGCTTCTCTAGTGATGGCCACTTTGATGCTCAAGTAAAAAATGATCTCGTTAATTTTTGTTCTAAGAGAGAGAGAGAGAGAGAGAGAGAGAGAGAGAGAGAGAGATGAGTGAGTGAGCCCCTACCTTTGTGGGCTCCCAGTGATCTATATACAAAGAAGATCTTGTTGTGAATCCAAAATTTCATAATTTCTAGTTGTGATTATTTCAGACTCTCATTATTTGGTTATCATCACTCCCAGATTCCATGCTAATGATTTCTCTTTGAGATCCTTATTTCTTCAATTTTCATGAATACTTGGACATATCCATATATGGGCTGGGCACATCATAGTTTCCTATAAACCTTGAGATGAGAATATGCTAGATGAGCTGCAATGTTGCCAAGCTGACTTGACCTTGGCAATATCACCTCAGATGATGGCCTCAAGACTGATGTTTTGGTTATCTCAGTTAGCAGTTTAGCCCATAGGTTGGACCCCCATTTTCTTTTGATTGGCTAATTTTTAGATAAGTGTATCACCAAACTTATTTGTGGTTAAAATATCTAGTAAATGGGCTTTATGAGTAAACTAATAGATATGTGTGCATATGATGTTGGTTTATACTGTAATAGAGGAACAACAATTATATAGAGATTCAAATGCTTATAATATCGAATGACAATGTAGATTGGGAAAAAGATGTGAAATATTTTCTATATATTTGAAGCCATTGTTGGTTCATGTACTTATTATCTTTCACTTATTTTAATAAAATTGAATTTTACTCAAGTATTGATGAAAATATAATGGACTTAGATGGATCTTCTTCACAAAATCCTTCTATAGTTTTGACAAAATAACGCAACACTATCCAAGGTGTTGACCAACAATTCAAAGCTACAAATTATTTTAAATATGGGCTCTATAATTTTCTATCAAGCGTAATTTTTGTTTTTGTTGTAACACAAGAAATTTGAAAGACTTTCATGTGAGGGAACACCCATAGAAGAACCCTTAAATGCTTTGGAGATATTGCTCCAATTTCTAGGTAAAACAAAGAAATTGCCTCTTAGGGAATTTTTGGTGGAGATTGCTCCAACGCTCAAATTAGAGGCATTCTAGTTATTAATCTTGCTATAGGAGAGGAGCTCAAGCTCTTGCTATGTGAGAATAAAAGATGTGGCTCACATCCATATCTAGGGATATTGGGGTTTATATACCTCATGACAATTTTGAGATTCAAAAGAAAAATCGACTATGATTGGCTCAATCAACTATGGGGATTTATACCCATGATCTTTAGACATGTCGTATAGTGATAGGTGGAGCAAGGCATGGCATAGAAGGCAATTACTATAATTGGGCTGGGGGCAAGGAGGGGGAGGGGGAGGGAGAGGGTGTCGCAGAGGGGTGGCTACCACCTTCTAGACTTTTTGGCGGAGTTTGTTTGAAGGTGACCAAGATGCAGTTCCTTAGCTATATCTTTTGCTACTTAGGAGTAACCCACATGGAAGGGCTGTTTGAACTCCTAAGCTGATTTCTTATGATTTCTAGGTGATAATGACATGGTTGAGCTTCCAAAACCATGGAATGGTTAAGTAGTAATGATGCATTGGTTTAGGCTTCAGGTTGATTAATTGGTCCTCGATGTTTTGGTAGTGTACATATCCAAATTACTAGAACTTGGTACCACTATGAATGAGAGGCACATTAGCATATGGGCAATTGTCTCCTGATCTTGATTCAACTATAGTGAAGTATGACCTAGATACAGGTCACCAAATTCCAACTTTGTACCCTTCCTATATACACATCAATCTTGGACCAAAACTTATCTAGTTATAATATGGGAATTTAGATTAATGACTATCTAACACTCCCTAGAAGGCCTCACATGCTGGCATGGTTCAAAGTCTTAGTCTATTTGTCTTTCTTATGAGTGGAGTCTTTATCCCAAGGTCGATCATGTGAGGTTTAAGCCATTATCGCCTTGGCTCTAGTTCAAATCTTGAGGTCCCTTTGGTGAAATCCTAGCCATCGGTTTCCTAGTCTATAGAGCCTTACTTTTAGTTTCGGTCATCTTCTAGCTCTAGTTCTACTTTCTTCTATCAGTGGCAGATGGGGTTTCTTGAGTTTTAGCTACCTAATTTGTATTTTTATGATAATATCCACATCGAAAACACTTTGTGAAGAGATGTTTGGTGCATTTCTGAATCTTTCATTTATACTTTGTGGGCTTTAGCCATGATTTTTGTGATTTGTTCCTCTTCCCCTCACCAATGATTATGGCAGCTAGGCAGGAAAAATGGAAAGGCGTATTCTTTGCATGCATTAGTAAAGCATGCACACTTACCAACTTTTCAAGGGTTCTAGCCCTCGGTATTGTTAGATTCAGAGTTCCACGCGGTCTTCATACTCATTCCACATGCGTCATGACTTTGCTTTGCCTTCTACACTTCAATGAATTCTACCTCATCAATGCCGCTCTTGAAGGAATTATTTTTTCTCCACAAAGGGACCGTCTTCCCTAAAGCTCTAGGTGGAAATGACAATCTTCTAGAGCCAAGTGAAGGGAATACAACCTCTAAAATTTGGCCTCATTAAATGATGTAGAGGAAAGTGCTAACCTTCAAGTCCACGTGCTCTATCCAATGAGTGATGGAAGAAACTCCATCCTCTCATTGATTCTCATGAGGAGGATCATCAATTGGATTTAGCAAGTTGTGCATAGGAAACTTAAACTCCAAATTCTCCACCAAATCCTTATCCTAGAGAGCTTGGTACAGTAAGATGTGAGCCAAACCTTTAGAAATTGTCCCATGAAGACCTTTCTGCCTTTGTTGTTAAACATTGTGGGAGTGTATGACACTCTATTCTTCTAAGGAGAGAGCTCAAGAAGAGAGGTACAGCTTATCTAGTGCATGCACCAAGCTGGTTCTAGTAGTGGTGGTTAGACCAAAGTTTTGGTTGGAAGCTCAGGGTCCTAGATCCACAGAAGATCAAATCTCAAGGATGTTTCTAGTGATTGAACTTTTACTACAGATTCAGTCACTCTTCTCTTCCTTTTTTTGTTCATAATGCCTAAACTAGGGATCTAGGCATCTAACTTTGTAACAGCTCCTTTGAGCCATTTTTGCAATGAAATGAGAATCTTTCCTTTCCCACAACTATCTTCTGAGGAGCTTTCATTTATGTTGCTCCTTTCGAAGGGGGATTATGAATTTATATAAGTATCAACTTACTCAAATTTGACTTTGGGATATTGGACCTCACCCTCAACCACATAGGATAGATTAATTCTTCATTGTAGTGGGCATATGGGAGTATCCATCTTGGTTACTTGAAATGGCATTCTTCTTAATTTGATATAGCCCCCATTTTGCTAGGATTTCGCTCCTCATGAATATGCTATATTTGTAGTTGGTGCTTGGAGTGTCTTGTAGTGAGGTTAGTTGCCAAGTAAATTAATAACTATCTTTGCAAATGAGACTTACATGGATTGTTGCCTATCAAAATAGTCTAGAGAACGTAGCTTCTCATGGTTTAACATAGAGTTTGTGATCAAACTTCCATTTGAGCATTAAGCATAGAGGCTATAGCTTTGGATGGGGCATCAAATGCATAGCTTGTAATCCTAATATTCATTTGAGTGTCAAGCATGTAGCTTGTAACTCCGGGTCAGGCATCAGGCACATAGCTTGTAACTCTAGGCCAAGTGTCAAGCATGTAACTTATAACTCTAGTCTTTGTTTGGATTTTTATAACTTAATGGTAGGCTATGATGAAAGTTAGTGGTAAGACAAACTAGCAATTTTATTTCATTGATAAATTTATGTAAACTATTTACATGCCACATTTTAGGGTGCAGTGCGTCATCTCCTCTCTCACATGTTTATTTGCCCTTACCTGCACAACAAATGATCTTATATGATCCTTCCCAATTTGGGGTGAGATTATTAATATCTCGATTGGTGTTGTTCATCTTGCATAAAACCATGTCTTACTACTAATAAGCTATAATTCAAATTCTGGATTATTCTCTAGTTTCCATCAATAGATCCTTCTCAGCTTGGTGGAGTTCTTTATCTCTTGGGGGTTGTAGGCTTGGATCTACAATGTGGAAACAAACATTTCCACAAGGATAACTATTTCCACCCCATAGGTCAACATGAAAGGAGATTCATTTGTCATAGATCTTGTGGTTGTTTGGTATGACCGAAGGAGGTGTGGCAACTCTTCTACCTATGCTCCCTTTGTTCCTTCTATGCACTTGTTTAGTCTTGTATAATGGTTTGGTTTGTTATCTCGACATGTTCATTGGCCTATGGATGGGCAACCACAATGAATTTTTAATTTATTTTATAGTTCCGCACAAAGCTCCTAGAACCTTTTATTGTTGAATTATTCTCTATTGTCATTAACTAATACCTTTAGGACTCTGAATCTACAAATCATGATCTACTAGAAGAACCCTTTAATCTTGTGCTCAATGATGGTAGCAAAAATGTCGGCTTCAACTCACTTGATAAAGTAGTTTATAGCTACTACGAAAACTTCCTTTGTCCCAGTGTAGGTAGGAATGAGACTAAAATATCCATTTCTCATTGATCAAAGGGCCATAAACACTATATTTGTTGAAACTTGGTTATTGGAGCTTGATGCAAGTGGACATGAATTTGGCACTTCTCACATCGGGTGGTGTATTCCAATGCCTCTCTTTTCATGTTGGGATAGAATAATCTTGGCACAACAATTTGTATGTTAGGACTTGACCACATGTGTAGCTTCCATGTATGCCGTCATGGCACCGGGACTTATTTTCAAAGGTTTAAAACTTCAAGATACTTCTTGTAAAGTATCATTCATAAACTAATAAAATTTTTGGACTTGCTTATAAAACAGTTTTTTGAAGAATTTATTTATAAAAAATAGAAATTCTAGGGCTTTTTTTTGTGAATATAAATTTTTAAGGATTTATTTATAAATCCTAAATTTTTAGGGACCTATATGTAATTTTAAAAAGGTTTTAAGGACTTTCTTCTAAAAATTTTTATTCCGGGGACTAATTTGTAAAAAAACCAATCAAGGATCCATTTGTTAATATTTATCTAGTCTAAGGACTTATTTGTAAAAAAATTTACTATTACACATTTTGGCCCAAAATTTTGCTGATCTATGGAACCAATTTTGGTCTAGAGTTTGATCTACTTTAACCCATTTGGGATAAATTCGGTTTAAACCATAATTCTCAATAATTCAAGTCCAAATCGTTATTAAATTTTTACCAAATTTGATCACGATTCAGGTACAACTGAGACCCACATTTGAGCTCGAATTTAGTGGTATTTAAGTGTCAATTCTGATCATATTTTGATGAAATTTGATTTTGGCAAAAATCACCTCTAATATAAATCAAATCAGACTTGAATCAAAACCAAGTTTGAATATTATATTGAATCAAATCAGTCTTGAACTAAAATTAAATCTAAACATCAAATTGAATTGAATAACTCTTGAAGCACAATCAAGTCTGAATCAAACTAAGCTCAAATTAAGCAAAGGTAGTCAATAACAAGTATAAAGCCATCAACAATATATCAAATTCAATGGAAAAAAAACCAAAAAAGGGTCATCAAATTTTAAAATTAGAAATGGTCAACATAAACCAAGGCTACTAACCATTTCAAGCCCAATTAAAGCAAGATTGAATGAGTTTAGTTAGTCAGTCCAGTATTGTGTTTAAAAGAAGTTCACTGACATAAGCATAAAATCAGCAGTGACGCTTCAAATTTAATTGGCACAAGCCAAAGGGGCTATCGATTATCAAATCAAGAATGGTTAATATAAGCTAAAACTACTAACATTTTTTCAAATCAAAACTAAACTAAGGTAGACTTAAACTCAGTCAGTTAGTTAACCAAGATCATGTTTGATTAAAGTTCACTAGCACTAGCATAAGACTATCAGTGATGCTTTAAATTTGATCGACACAAGCTAAGAAAGATCTTAGATTATCAAATTAAGAGTCATTAGCATAAGCTAAGACCATTAACATTCTTTAAATTAAAAATTGAACTAAAGCAAGCTTGAGCTCACTTATTTAGTTTGTCAATCAGCTTATTTAAAAGAAGTTGACCGATATAAGCACAAAGCTATTAGTGATGCTTCAAATTCAATTGACAATTATCTCAAAAGATCATCTATTGTCAAATCAATGATGGTTAGCAAAAGTTAAGGCAGCTAACCATTTCAAACCAAATGAAGATAGGCTTGAACTCACTTAACTAGTCAACTAAACATCATATTCAGAGGAAGTCAACCAATAATAAGCAAAAAGTTATTGGCAATGCTTCAAACTTCGCCAATATAAGTATAAAGTCATTGGTGATGTTTCAAACTCAATTGACGACAAGCTCAAATGATGTCGATTATCAAATCTAGAATGGTTAGCATGAGCTAAGGCGTTAACCATTCTCTCAATGTAAGGATCAAAAGAAGTTAATTGATAACAAAATTAAAGTCATCAATGATGTTTCAAACTCAATCGACAACAAGCTCAACGACCGTTGCTTATCAAAATAAAAAAATATTAGCATAAGCTAAAGCTGCTAATCATTCTCTCAAGTCAAAGACCAACAAATGTCAACTAACAACAAGCATAAAGCCATCAATGATACTTCAAGCTCTAATAGGGTCAATTGGCACAAGCTAATATAGTCAACCATAACCTTAAAAATCTAGCAAAGTTATCAATATCTGTTAAGGATCAAACTAAGCACTCATCCAAGTTAAGCTCCAAATAGGGCATCCAACAAGGGTTGGGTCCAGGATCCATTAAGAATCCAAAAAGAACCTAATGAGGGTTGGATCCAAGATCCATTAAGGATCTAATAAGTGCCCAATCAGGGTTGGATCAAAGATCCATCAAGGATCCAATAAGGACTCATTAAGGATTAGATCTACAATCCATTAAGAATCTAATAAGAATCTATCAGGGTTGGATCTCAAATCCATTAAGGATCCAATAAGAACCTATTGAGAGTTGGATCTATGATTCATTAAAGATCTAATAACAACCAATAAGGGTTAGATGCAAGATCCATTAAAGATTCAATAGTAACCTAATTAGGGTTGGGTCCAAGATCCATTAAGGATCCTTAGTAACCCAATAAGGGTTGAGCATAAGGTCGAACTCTACCCAAATTAAATCAAATCATACTTGAGACAAAATCAAGTTCTAGACATCAAATTGAATCAAATTAGACTTGGTCAAAATCAAGTTCTGAATAATGAATTGAATGAAATTAAGCTTGACTGAAATCAAATTCTGAATATTGAATTGAATCAAATCTAACTTGAATCAAAATCAAGTTCTGAATATTAAACTGAATCAAATAAGACTTGAAAAGGAAGTAAGTTTGAATTTTAAATGAAATCGAATTAGACTTGGACTAAAATCGAGTCCAGGTCTGGTCAAATTAATTAGGGTTAGTTGACAATAAGCTCAACATCGTTGACAACACCTCAAAATCTAACTGACATGAGCCAAGAAAGGTTATCAAAATTAAGGATGATTAGCATAAGCTCAAGCCACTAGTCATTCCCTTAAATCAAATAAAACTAAGATAGACTTGAACTTGCTTAGTCAGTTAGCCAAATTCTTTATTCGAAGGAAGTTAACTGATAAGATGCATAATACTATTGGTCACACTTCAAGCTCAATCAATACAAGCTTAAAAGCTTTTGGTGATGCTTCAAATTCAATAAAAAAATATGCCAATGGGGCCATCAATTATCAAATCAGAAGTGGTCAGCATAAGCCAAGGTTGCTAGTTGTTTTAAACTAAACTAAAGATAGGCTTGAACTCGCTTAATCAATTAGCCAAACACCTTAGGCCATATTTCAAGCTCAATCCACACAAGCTTAAAGCCATTGGTGATGCTTTAAATCTAATTGATAACAAGCCAAGAGGTTATCAATTATTAAATTATAAATGATTAGCATAAGCTAAGGCTGCTAATCATTCACTTAAATCAAAGATTAAAAGAAGTCACCTGACAATAGTATAAAATCATAGGTGATACTTCAAACCCTAATATGGCCAATTGACACAAGCCAAGATAGTTGGTCATACCCTGAAATCTAGCAAAGTTATCAATATTCTCTAAGGATCAAACTAAGGCTTATCCGAGTCAAATTCCACTCGGTCAAGTGCATAGGAGCAGGGCAGTAGCAAACATCAAGCCTTTTCCCACTTCCTTTGTTATTTCATATTTTTTTAAGATTATGAATTTACTTTTCTTAGGTTGTAAAGTGAGGGTATGCCTTTATTTAAGCCATATATCCCTTTTTTGATATTAATCAATTACGCCCTCTCTTCCTTGTGTCTCTATTTTATTAGCTAGGCTTCTTATTTTATGAGCATCCTAACAATTATCAGGGTAGTTATCAACAAGTGCTTGTACTTGTTGAAAGTCATATTCTCATAATTTCTGATTGTGCATTTAAGTTAGCTTCAACTTTTATTTATTGTTTCAAAATTGCTTCTCAAGGTCTCTTGCTACCTTGGGTGGTTGATCGTGGCTCCACAAATTCTAGCATACCTAGTGGGACTTATTTTTTTCTTCAAATGCAGAAGCCTGGCTAATACAAACAAAAACACATTAAAAGAAAAAACATATGAAAGTTAATGGTGGATTCATTTTTCTTAATTACAAGAAAGGGAGATGGCATCATTAATGATCCTCTCACCCTAACCTATGTTTTCATCCTCAGCCAAGGACTTGTGGTATACTTTTCTCAACCAACAATCACTATAGGGATAATTAGAGTCCATATAAGCTACGGGGCTCTATCCAACTCCATCCAATTTATGAATGGTGCTTTTGCTTTCACCAATGATATTACTGCTCCTAGCATTGCTAATGTTGCTACGACTACCATTGATCCACTTACTATTCTACCTACCTAGCATGGATTAACTCCTCGCCTCTTGTCTAAGGGAAAAAGGCTAAGTACACCCGGGGGCAAAGACCAAGTCTACCTAAGGGAAAAAGGCTAAGTCCATCTAATAGGCAAAGACCAAACTTCATTGTGTCAAACCTTAATGACAAAATAAAGGGCCAATTGGCAGAAACTAGGATATCAATCTTTTAAAGGCTAGGTAATAGGCAAAAATCAGTTTTTAAACTCCTACAACCTATCCTAGAAGTTAAGAAAACTAATACAAGTAATGCAAGTAGAAGAAGGATTGGTGGCATGTTCGGTCAACTTCGGAATGCCAGATTGAAGGCAAAGCTAGACACTAAAATTCCTACCTCCTACTTCTTAATAGCACTAAAAGAACTAAAAAAGAGCAAAGGAAGGATACGTGTTCAATGTTCTTTGACTGAGAAAGGAGCAACACCATCCTTTAATACCAGAGTGAGTAATAGGTGAGTAACTAAACCCAAGGAAAAGATACTCGTACTAAATTTGTGGTATGATAGAACCAAATGGCTGCATGAGCTTTGAATATAAAAAAAAATAAAAAGTATATATTCTAAAATTATGTTAATTTATGATAGAGAATCTAGTCATATAAAAATTGACTAGTCAAGTATGTATTTCATATTTCTTGTGGCAAAACACAAAAAAAAATCCACTAAGATATATAAAAAATTTTAGTATTTAGGTGAATTACTTTCTGTATTAGAGATAAAGTCTCTAACAAGGAAAGAAAAATGTTTGAAGGCAAGGATAGTTGATGATAAAATATGGTGGAATTGAGGTCACTATACCTATGTTGCCCACCAATACTTTGCGTTAACTTTAGAAATGCAAGTTTGAAAATATGACAATCAATCTACAAGTAACTAGAAGCCTATTGGGAAAGTTTCTTGAAACATAAAAAATACTAAGATCGGAAAAATAAGTAGAAACACATATGCTTTGCATCATTTGCTTCTTCCACACTATAATTAAAGTTAATGATGTACCAAAATGAACTAGCCAAGTCAAAGGATGAATGAGAACCAAACCCAAGATCGACTGTGGTCGATACATTTGAGGTGAAAAATTACCTTGAGACTAAGCTTTGGAGAGCCCTTAGCACATGGGCTACGAGTAGTTGGACTCACCTTAACACTAAAGTATGAGAAGTGCAGTGCCATCAACTGAAGGATCAAAAAAAAAAAAACATCGAATTTTCATTTAGCTCAGATGCCTTAGTGTGAGTAGGGTAGAGTCTGGATCATTATGGACTTTCATTTAGAAGGAGATCCTAAGAGATTTGGGATCCATAGCTATCTATTATGAGTAATCCAGCCAGATTATGGCCCCCAAATATAGGATTTCGATACTCTTTACAAATATTTCTCAAATAAGATAAGGACGAAGGCCCCTCTCTACTCTCGAATATACTCTGCATGCATACCACTGATTTGAGCATCAAAGCATCTACCACTGAAGAGCTCTCTGTGGTCTTCTTCACCCTTTCTTGTGTTGTAGACTAGCAAAAGAGTGTCCTAACAGATCGATCTCAAGGAATCTCTTGAACTAAAACTAGTGGTGAACTCAGCTCTATCAACAAAAGTATATAAGAAAATATGTATATATCACTTCATAAACTACTTCTTTCAAAGTTCATGAAAAAATCTAAAAGATGAACTATCAACTTTAGATACTACAATTCAACGAGAATCAATCATGCATCTACTCACTGATCTAATTGATTACTCCAACATGCCAATGTGGTATTTTAGAAGACAAGCCCCATGAAAGCAGCAACTTCTTGCTCCTCTCTACCTCTCTTTACATGATAAGAGACCAAGGCATGGTATGGATGACAAAGTGAAGAAGCTTCAAAGTTTCCCTCAAGATAATCCTCTAAATAAACAAATCCAAATTGCTTAGACTGACTGATTAAGTCATCAACCGTATACAAAAGGCTTGGGGCTAGGGCTAGATCTCTTCCTTTGGTCCTTGATTCTAAGCCTATCCCAATATAACTCAAGGTCCTTCCCTAAACCATTGTCAAAATGGCAATCTTTTGATTGTGGATACAAGACTCTAATCCATTCAAAAGGAAAGATGGAACTCTTTTCGGTCAAAATAGGATGTTTCCTTCAAAAACAAACACCATACTCCTTTTCTATTCCAGAAAGAATGAAAATAAGAAATTCTCACATATAAAGCATTTGAGCGTATGCAATAGCTCTCTTTCAGAAGCACATGGTGAGGAAATAGAGTTGAGAAAAGTAAAGTCAAGTATTTTTCTCATTTGAATGCTTAAGAAAAGCATAGTCTAAGCATTTGGAGTGAAACGCTAATCCATCAGGCTCACACCAAGTGAGATATTTATTTTTCCACCATCAAAAGGTTGCGGACAATAATATCATATTTTTCTCATGAATGCCCACAAAGGGAGCATATAGCTAAGATATCAAAAATGTGACAAAATGATAAAGCATTCTTCCCTCACATTAAAAATTGGGGTAAATAAAATTTTCTCCCCCAATGCTTAGGAGACATCTATCATCAGGAAATTCAAAGGAAACTAATATATGTGATATTTTTTATTGCTTCTATAAACAACAGATGAAATCAAAAGTCATAGAATTCTTAACAAAGACTTCAAATAGACCATTTATATAGTGGTAAAATAAATATGCCACCCTAAAATACACCACCTCCAATATGGTGAAATCAAGTTTATCACCTCTAAAATGGTAAAACCAAATGAATTACCCACAAAATAGTAATCAAATACCTCATTTGTGAGGATTGTAAAGTCAAGTATGCTATCTCTAACATGGTGAAACCAAAATAGCAACCTTTGAAAGTATCAAACTAGGTTCATTTTGTGTAGTGATCAAGCCTACATCTATATGGCTAATCAACTATACTTTCTTATGGCAATCAAGTCAGGTTTTATGTGTAGAACCAAGTTCACTTTTATATGGTAAATTAAGTCTATTCTCATATGACAAATTAAATATCATCTTGTATGGCAATCAAGCCTACATTTATATGACTAATCAAGTCTACCTCTATGCGGCAAACTAATCCTACTTTCATGTGGCGAATCGAAGTCAATCTTGCATGGTCAACTCAAGTTCACTTTTATATGGTAATTCAAGTCCACTTTCATATAGCAGGTTAACTCTACTTAAACATGGTAAGTCAAATCTACTCTCCTATGGCAAGAATAATTAACTCCCATGATGTTAATATAGGGGCGAGTACCCAAAAATTGTTCCCACCCTTCCTCTCATCAAAATTAAAGAAGAAGATGAGAAGGAGCACTTTGTTCGAGGTAATTTTGTCAAAATCAAATTTGATTAAAATATAATTAGAATTGAAACTTAAATATTATTGAATTATGACTCAAATATGGGTCTTTAATTGAATCTAAATCGCGATTAAATTTGACGAAAAGTTGAGTGTGATTTAGACTTAAATTACTAAGAAATCCAAGCTTAAATTGAATTCAACCCAAACAAGTTAAGTGGGCCAAATTTTGAACTAAAATTGGATCCAAAACTTATCAAGAAGTTCACGACAAAATGCAAAAATAATAAAATTTTTACAAATAGATTTTTATATTAGCTAAACCTTTACAAATAGGTCCCTAGCCAATCGTTTTTATAAATATGTCCTCACAATGAAAATTTTTGTAAGAAAGTTCTTAAAAGTTTTCAAATTAAATATAGATGCCCAAAAAAAATAAGGATTTGCAAATAAATACCTCAAAAATTTCATATTCATAAATAAATCCGTAGAATTTTTACTTTTCAGAAATAAATTTCTGAAAAAATTTTTATTTATAAATTAGTCCCCAAATTTGATTAATTTATGAATAAAACTTTACAAGAAGGACCTTGAAGTTTTAAAAATTTGTAAAAAAGTCCTTGTGACCAATTTCTACAAAAAGATCCTTGAATTCTACAAAATTACAAATTAATCCTTGAAAAAAAGAATTTACTCCCTCATATTTCTTATTTTGCCAAAGGATATAATCTCATTAATTCAAACAAAAATGAATCAACATCTGCCACAAATATCATCTACAACTAGATAAGTAGATCATCAATTCCGATTTTGAATAGAGAATTTGGTCATTTCGATAATTTAAATTGTAATTTTGTTATCTTCTCACATCCGCCTCATAATCTTGCAAGTTAAGAAAAACAGAGGAAAAGATGAGAATCCAAAGAAGATTATAAACAAGGATTACCAAAAGCCTCCCTGTGCATTGCAGAGCCCGCCGTCCATCGACTATGCTGAGGTTCTGCTTGCATGCGGCCTCCCATGGCCTGGCGCCATATCTCATGCCCTGGTCTCATTCCCCCCATGTCCAAAGAGCTATGCTCCACTCATCACTGCTTCCCTGCTCCAGTCGGGCCTCTAAGTCAAGAGCCATCGGCCATGAGCTTGACCTCCTCACTATCTTTAGCTGTGGTTCTACTTCAAGTAGCGCTGCTCGCAGGACATCGCTGTGTCAGTGAGCCACTAGCACTACTTTCAGACCTCCCAGCACCATCATCAGCGCCTTCGGCCTCCTCCCGCGCCCAAGTCCTGCCACCACCACCTCTAGCATCCCATTGGCCTTGTTTCTCTGCTTTGGCTCCTCCACGAGCTCCACAGCCGCCATTGCCCTTGCTGCTGGAGCTCCCATCTTCCTGTAGCTCCAGCTACCGCTAGAATCAGCTAGATCGACACTGACATCATGGGCTACTCCATGGCGGTGCACCTTATCTCTATGGGGTGCTCGCTCATCGTCTTCAATTGCACAGCTTTGAAGTTCAAGCCCTCGCTGATGACCTTGCTCCGCCTCCACCGGTCTCTCCTGCACCACCCGGTCGTCTGTCACCACCATGAACCAGATCTAGCCATGAATGGCCGAATCCGACCATGGGATGAGGAGCAAGGGTGCTTCTTACTGCCGTCACCTATCTCCACCCCCTATCATCAAGAAAAAGGGCTAGATCCAACCACTTTCAGCTGGGTCTAGCCGTGATTGTTGAGAAAGGACCACTGGCTCTTGCAAGGATGAAGAGAGGGTTGGGGAGACGTGGGGAGGAAGAAGTATTATCTTTATAGTTTTGATAATGAATAAATTTTATATTTGATCATATTTTGAGTATGTGTAGCTCATAGTGAAATCAAGTTCGAAATAAAAATAATGCTCATTCAGAAGTATTAAGTATTGATGGACATCAAGATGATATTGATAATGAGGCCTTATGGCAGATCAGTCAATCAAACTTAAAGAAAGCTTAAGAAATTAATTCAACTCACTAAGTTTAGACTTTCATTTTTAATTTAGTCGAGTTGAAGATTTGAATTATTGATTTTATCATTTAGAGCTTTCGGTCAATACTCAAATTTATCTTAGAATATCTTCACCAGTCTATTATTTTTATTCAGGATCAACTATGGGATGATGTTAAACCGAGATTGAAGTTGTAGTGAGTCAGCTAAGATTTTTTTATCAACTTTGGATGCTCAAACTTTAAAGTTGGAAGGCTGAATATAGCAGAAATAACCCTAGAATTACTGACAGCTTCGGATGCCTAAACCTCTAGTTCAGAAGATTGAAGATTAGAAGTTGTAATTTTATAGTTCTCAGGTTTCTAGGATCAGCCGTCTAATATAAGTTTTAGTCATCCTAGCTTGGTTGGTTCGGGTGCCTAAACCTAATGACCAAATATTCAAACTTGTGAATTAGTTGTAACCGTTAGTTGAGTTTGACCATTGGGATATTTTGAATGCCTGAATCTTATGGTTCAGACATTTGAACTTGTCCGAGCATAACTAGTAACAACTAGTTCTCTCACCAATAAGTATATAAGGGATTGGAGCTTGTTCCAATTAGAATTTTTACATCTTTGATTATCTTTGAGAGAGAACAAGTTTTTCCAACCTCTCTAGCCTTACAAGAGCTCTAAACTTAGAATTCATTTTCATATCTTCTTACTCTTATACTCTTCTTAAGAAGTTATTATAGAAAGGCCAACTTATATCTCATTTTTATCTTCCTTGATTGTAAACACTCCAAGGGTATTAGGAGTGTGTAAGGGACAAATATCCAATGTAGAAGTTGGTTATTGCTCAGTTGGAGCAAGAGTTGTACGAACATGATTTCATCCTAAGGAAGTAACACTTACAGGTTATGAGTTGGTGTAAAGACTTGGTTTTGCCTCAACAAGCGATGACTCGAGTGAAAAGTCTAAGTCCTCAAGATCAAGGTAAAGACCATGAAATAAGCATGGTTGGTCGTTGAAATACGTAAAAATCACGGTGCCATCTTATCTTTACTTATTTATTTTATAATATTTATGATTGATTTCTTATTTACGGACTTGTGATTTTGCCATTAGTTGTGAATTGGTTTTCAATCTCAAAAGTAGTTATTATTCTTACAAAAACTAATTCACCTCTCTCTTAGGTTGTCATTCTAGGGTAATAATTGGTATCAGAGCTTAGTGCTTTACCTTTTAGTTTGAAATTCTTGAGTTTTTGATTAATTTCTATTATAGAAATTTTTGATATTTCTCCTTAGTTTGAGATGGTCAATTTATTCTTCATCCCCAATATTTTGATGAAAATAATTTTAATGTTTGAAAATTTTGGTTCAAAGTTTATATTAAGAGTATTAATTTTGATTTTTGGCATGTGATTGAAAATGAGTATTCTTCATACATCAAGATGATTGATGGTGTGAAGGTTACCAAACCATCTCAAGAGTTAAATAATATGAAAAATAGATTAGATTCCATTAATACCATAGTCATGAATATATTGCATTATGCTTTAAATGAAAATAATTTTAAAAGGATTTTATCTTTTGAAGCTACTTATGAGATTTGGATTTATTTATTATATACCCATAAAGAGATTGACAAAGTGAAAGATTTGAAAATCTGTATGCTCATAAATAAATTTGAGTTTTCAAAATGTACTCCATTGAATTGATATCAGATATGCTTTTATAACTTATGAAAATTTTGAATGGCCAATATTTATTAGGAAAATGTTATGCTAGTGAAGAAGTTGTGAGAAAGATGCTTGGATCCTTGCCAAACTCATGGGAGACAAAGGTGATAGCTATTCAAGAAGCAAAGGAGCTCAAGACACTTTCACTTGAAGAACTCATAGGTTCATTATTAACCTATAAGATGGGACTCAAAAGATTGGGAATGGATGATAATAAAGAGGAAAAGAAGATGAAAAAGAGAAAAGACTCAAGGAAGAAGAAAGTAGGAACTAAAGAGTCATCCTCTCAAGCTCAAGAGAAGAAAAAGAAGAAAAGAAAGAGGAAATCTACATTGGATAACATGGATGATGACTCCAAGAATCATAACCTCAACCTTTACTTCATGGAAAAGGATTATGAAAGTAATGAGGATGAGGTATGTGATTTAAATTTCAAAGAATTAGAAGAAGTATTTGAGGACTTATATGCCAGACATGAAAAATTACTTAATAAGTATTTTTCTTTGAAAAATAAATTAATTTCACTTAAAAATGGGCTTAATGCTTTGAAATTATCTACTAGTTCTTGTGATCACAAGAAAGATTTTGAATGCCTTGAAAAGGAAAATCATGCTCTAAAATCTCTTATGATTGCAAAAGTAGTATTGATAAGCTTCAAAAGGAAAGCTTGGATTTGAAAAAAAATTTCTAAAAATTCTTTCATAGTGATACTACATTGAATATGATTTCAAAAATCCAAAGAAATATTTTAAGCAAATTCGGACATGGTTTTATATCCTATTCTAGGTCTAATGGAACTAAGTCTACTTTTGGAAGACTTCAAATCCCATAATTTTAAAATTAAAATGTAATTATTATTATCTCAAAGGATGTCTCCACAAGTCACCCAATTTAGAGAAATTCTTCTCTAAAATAAATTTAGGTACCAAAGTGCATGATTCCTAAATATGTGAAATCTAGATAAGTTTGAGTTCCAAAATCATCTTTAGCTTAGACTAATCTTGCTAGCTAGGGATGACACTTGTCTTTTATTAAATATCTTTTAGTCATCCTCTAGCTACATTAGTTTAAGTAGGATTTGTGCTTTTAATTGCTTTCATTTTTTGTTGATCTCTCTTGCAATGACTCGTATTGTTCATACTTGATCATATGTTACTAATCTCTTGTGGAAAGATAGAAATATTGTACTTTATAGAAGATGATGAGGAGATTTATATGGATGGAATCCCAATATGCTTCAAAGGTTACATAACTACTTGGAGTAATCTTAAACTCTTCTACTTTTATGCAATGCTTCTCTTATGTAACAAATTTTAATACTTTTTTTTAGAGAATATGGATTATTTTTGGGATAGTCAATAATTCTTAAAACTATTTTAGTTGAGGCTATATGTATTATAGGTGGGAGGGTGCTTATTTGATGCTTTGATGATGTTATGATGTTTCATGGGTGCTTTATAGCTCACTTGGATAAGGATGTCACTACCATGAACTCATTATATTTCTTAAAAATTCAAAATTAGTGCTTTCATTTCTTATATGGACTTATTCTTGTGAGATTTGAAATTTCTTATCATTGTCCATGTTGGATATTCCCTTTTTGTTGATGCCCAAAGGGAGAGATAAATGAGATAGCTAAATTATTCTAAATATAGATGGAACTAATAGAGTAAGGGGAGCATGCTATTTATTTACTAATGTGAGATTTTCATATATATTGCTTTAGTCGATACATGTGTTAAATTGTAAAATATTTTTTTATCAACTAGATTATTTATTTTATCTTTATGAAGGTTTTTCATTATCAAAAATGGGGGATAGCTGATTTTTGTAGTTCTAATGATGAACTAACCTTGTATTTGATCATATCTTGAGTATGTGTCCCTAGTAGCTAAGCTAAACTTGAAATAAAGATCAAGTCCATTTGAAAGCCTTAAGTGTGGATGGTCATAAAGATGATGTTGAAGATGATAGTGGATCAATGATGGAACTTGAAGAATTAGAGAAGGCTTGAAGAAAGCTTAAGGGATCAAGTTGGCTCACTAGGTTTAGATTTTCATTTTTATTTTAGTTAAGTCAAAAATTTGAATTGTTGATTTTAGTATCTAGAGCTTTTGGTTAACACTCAAACTCATCTTGGATTGCTTTCATTGACCTATTTCTTTTATCTAATATTAGTTATGAGATAATGTTAAATAAGGAGTAAAGTTAGAGCAAACTAATTAAAGTTTTTTTTTTTGCCAACTTTGGACATCCAAACTTCAGAATTTGAATAGCTGAATATAGCAAAAAAAAAAACTCTAGGATTACTAATAGCCTCAAATTCCAAACATCTGGTTTGGATGATCGAAAATTAAAAGTTGTAACTTCATGGTTCTTAGATTTCTAGGATCAATCATCTGGTATAGGTTTCGGTCATCCGAACCTAGCTGGTTCAAGCACCCAAACTTTATGACCGGATATCTAAACTTGTAATATTACTTATAGTGGCTAATTTAATTTGACTGTTGGGATGTTTCAGATATTCAAACCTTGTAGTCTAGACTCCTGAACCCAATAGAGTATAGCTAGTAATGGCTATTTCTCTCATCAATAGATATATAAGGGCTTGAAGCTTGTTTCAATTAGAAATTT
Organism: Trichopus zeylanicus subsp. travancoricus; assembly: GCA_005019695.1. Classification (NCBI taxonomy): domain Eukaryota; kingdom Viridiplantae; phylum Streptophyta; class Magnoliopsida; order Dioscoreales; family Dioscoreaceae; genus Trichopus; species Trichopus zeylanicus. The sequence goes on from RXID01014304.1 coordinate 562,110, forward strand.
TCATATTTGATTATCTTTGAGAGAAAGGATAAGTTTTCCCAAACTCTCTATCCTTACAAGAGCTTTAAACTTAGAATTCATTTTTATATCTTCTTGAGAGTCTATTAGAGGTCAAACTATATCTCATTTTTATCTTTCTTGATTGTAAACACTCCTAGGGCATTAGGAGTGTGTGAGGGATAAATCTTTAGTGTAGGAGTCAGCTATTGCTCTGTCGGAGCAAGAGTTATACAGGCATGATTTTATCCGAAGGAAGTGACACTCGTAGGTTGTTAGTTGGTGTAAAGACTTGGTTTTACCTCAGGAAGTGATGACTCTAGTGGAGAGTCCAAGTTCTCAAGATTAAGACAAGGGCCATGGAGTAGGTACGGATGGTTGCTGAACCACAAAAAAATTACAGTGCCATCTTTACTTTACTCTTTTCTTTTATAGTATTCATGATTGATTTACTATTTGTGGACTTATGATTTTGCCATTGGTTTGTGAATTAGTTTTCAATCTCAAAAGTTGTTATTATTCTTTTAAAACGTAATTCACTCCTCCTCTTAGGTTGCCATTTTAGGAAAGTAAGAAGGAGATGTTTAAAAAAAATAAAATAAAAAAAAAGAACTTGGTGCTAGCTATTTGAAAAGAAATAAAACAAGGAGAATTGGAGTTGTTGTGAAAGGAAAAGAAAGGAAAAGAGAAAATAAAGAGAAAAAAAGAGAGAGAAGAAAAAAAGGAAAAAAGTTTTTCATTTTGGTGAATGTGCTCCCATCAGCCAACTTAGGGGCAATCCATAAGCTCACCTGAAAGATAATTTTGACTCAAGATCAGCTTGTGAGCTCACTTAAAGGTTAATTCAGTTTAGGGCTAGCCTGAGGCTCACCTAAAAGCTTATTTTGACTCAAGACTAGCTTGCGGGGTAGCTTGAAAGTCAATTCTAATTTGCCTAAAAGTCAATCAGTTTAGAACCAGCTTATGGGCTCACCTGAAAGTCAATTCTAACTCAAGACTAGCTTGCATGCCAGCTTGAAAGTTTAATCGACTAAATACCAATTTATGGTCTTGTCTGAAATTCAAATCAACTCAGAGTCACCTCGTGAGCTCACCAAAAGTCATTATGATCAATAGACAGGCTGAGAGCTCTCTAATAAATTAATCAAATTTATTAATATAAATTGATTAAATAAATTGACTTTGTCATATTTAAACTAAGCTCATTTGACCAAATTAAGTAAATTAGACTCGAACGGACCACTAAATGGACCTAAATTAATTAATTAAATGGATTAAAACTAAAATTGAATTAAACCCAAATCCAAATTGAGTTAATCCAAATCAAATTGATCTAGACCCAACCCCAAATGGATTTAAATTAGATCAATTCAAAATCAAATCAAGTTTAAATCAAACTCTAATTGAGTTAAACCAAGTTCAAACAAAAGCAAAACCAGGTTCAAACTGAACCCTAATTAGATTGAACCAAGTTTGAATTAAACCCTAATTGGGGCAAGTCAAGTTCAAACCAACTTTATGTGGGTTAAACCAAGTTTAAACCAACCTTAAGTTAATTAAATCAAGTTTGAATCAACCCTAATCAGGTTAAATCAAGTTTGAATTGGCCCTAATCGGTTAGACCAAATTCGAACCAAACTCTAATTGGGTCAAATTAAGTTCAAACCAAACCCTAGTTGGGTTGAATCAAGTTCAAATAGTACCCTAGTGGGGTTGAACAAAGTTTAAACCAGATCCTATAGGGTCCAACTAAGTTTGAACCAAATCCTAATGGGGTCGAGTCAAGTTTGAATCTCACCCTAATTATGTCGAATTAAGTTTGAACTAAATCTTAATTGGGTCAAACTAAGTTCAAACAAAATCCTAATTGGGTCAAATTAAGTTCAAACTAAATCCAAATTGGGTCAAATCAAGTTCAAACTAAAACCAGATTGAACCTAAATCAAAACTAGGTCAAAGCTGAACAAAAACTAGGTCAAACCTATACTAGAATAGGATAGGATCTGAACTAGAATCAGGTCAAACCTGAATAAAAACTAGTTTAAACTTGAACTTGAACTAGTTCAAACCTGAACTTGAACCAGTTCAAACTTGAATAAGAACCGGGATGAACCTAAACCAAAACAAATTTAAGGCTCGGGGCTGAACCATTAAGGGTCCAATATGGGTCATGTCCGAACCAATAAACAAGTTAAACCAAGATCCAACATGAACCCAATAAGTTAGATTTAAGATCCAATAGGTATCCAATAAGAACCCACTAAGGGTTGGATCGAAGATCCATGAAGGATCAAAAAAATAGCCAATTGGGATTGAATCCAAGATCAATTAAGGATCTAATAAAAACTTAATAAAGGCTTGATTCAAGATCTATTAAGGATCTAATAAGAACTTAATCAAAGTTGGATCAAAGATCCACTAAGGATCTAATACGAATCTAATTAAAATTGAATCCAAGATCCATTAAGCATCCAATAAGAACCCAATTACTGTTGGATCCAATATAAACCCAATTAGGATTGGATCCAAGATTCATAAAGGATATAATAAGAACCCATCAAGGGTTAAATCTAAGATCCAATAAGGATACAATAAGAACTCAATCAGGGTTGGATCCAAGGTCCATTAAGTATCCAATAAGAATTCATTAAGATTCAATTCAAGATCCTTTAAGGATTTGATAAGAACCCATTAAGGTCAGATCCGAGATCTATTAAGAATTTAATAAAAACCCTATAAGGGTAGAATCCAAGATTCATTAAGGATCCAATAAAAGTTCAATGATGGTTGGATCCAAGATCCATTAAGGATCCAATAAGAAGCCAATTAGGGTTGAATCTAAGATCCATCAGGTCCAATTAGGACCAATTGAGGGTTGGATCCAAAATCCATTAAGGATCTAAGATCCATTAAGGATCCAATAGGAACCCATGGGTTGGATCCAAAATCCATTAAGGATCCAATAAGAACCCATTAAAGGTTAAATCCAAGATCCATTAATAATACAATAATAATTGATTAGGATTGGATCCTAGATCTATTAAGGATCTAATCAGAACCCATTGAAGGTTTGATTCATGATCCATTAAGGTCCAATAAGAATTCAATTAGGGTTAGATCCAAGGCCCATTAAAGATCCAATAATAATCTGATTAGGGTTAGATCCAAGTTCGGTTAAGAATCCATCAAGAATCCAATAAGGGTCTAACATAACGTCGAACTTAAGTGAAATTTTGAGCCAAAATCAAGTTCTAAACATCAAACTGAATCAAATCAGACTTGATTAAAATCGAGTTTTGAATGTCGAATTGAATTAAATTAGATTTGTGTTAAAATCAAGTTCTGAACATTGAACTGTATTAAATTAGACTTGAAATAAAATCAAGTCTAAATTTTGAACCAAACCAAATTATACTAGACTAAACATTGAGTTTGGATCAAGCTAAATCAATTACGATTAGTTGACAATAAGCTCAAAGTTGTTGACAATACCTCAAAAACTAATCGACATAAGCCAAGAAAGATTCTCGATTATCAAATTGGGGATAATTAGCATAAGCTCAGACTGCTAGTCATTTCTTCAAATTAAACTAAACTAAGGTAGCCTTGAATTTGCTTATTTAGTCAGTGTCGTGTTCGAAGGAAGTCAACTGACAACACATGTAATGCCATTGGTCATGCTTCAAGCTCAAAAAATACAAACTTGAAAGAAGTTGGTGATACTTCAAATTCAATCAATAATACGCCAATGAGGCTGTTGATTATGAAATCAAAAATGATCAGCATAAGCCAAGGTGGCTAACCTTTTGAAACCTAACTAAAATCAGGCTTGAACTCACTTAGTCAATCAGCAAAATGCCTTATTTGAAAAAAGTCAACCAATAGCAAGCATAATGCCATCAACCATGCTTCAAGCTCAATCGACACAAGCTTAAAATTATTGGTGAGACTTTAAATCTAATCAACGACAAGCCAAGAGGCCATTGATTATAAAACAAAAATTATTAGCATAAGTTAAGTTTGTTAATCATTTACTCAAATAAAAAATCGAAAGAAATTAACTGATAATAAGTATAAAGTCATTGGTGATACTTTAAACCCTAATAGGATCAATTGACACATGCTAAGATAGTTAGCCATACCTTAAAATTTAGTAAAGATATTAGCATTTGTTAAGAATCAAACTAAGGCCTATCAGAGTCAAATTTCACTCGATCAAGTGCACAGGAGCGAGGTAGTTGCAAGCATCAAGTCTTTTCCCACTTTCTTCCTTATTTCACATTCTTTTAATATTATAAATTTACATTTCTTAAATTGTAAAGTAAGGATATACCATTTCTTAAGTCATGTATCTCTTTTCTGAAGTTAATCAATTATACTTTCTCTTTTTTTTGTCTTTATTTTATTAGATATTTTTCTCACATTAGCATATTCCTGACAATTATCAGAGTAATTAAGAACATGTGTTTGAACCTGTTGGAAGTCATCTTCCCATAATTTCTAATTGCCCATTCAAACCACCCTCAATTTTTATTTGTTATTTCAAAATTACTCCTCGGGGTCTTATGCGACCCTGGGTGATCGATCATGGCTCCACAATTTAATTTGATGTTTAGAATTCATTTTGGTTCAAGTTTGATTTGATTCAGTTTGAAGTTTAGATTTTATTTTGGTCTAAGTTTGATATGACTCAATTTGGTATCCAGACTTAGTTTTGATTTAAGTCTAATTTGATTTAATTCGATATTCATACTTAGTTTTGATTCAAATTTGATTTAATTCGATTTAGGTTGAGCTTAACCTTATATTGGATTCTCATCAGATCATAGACTTGATCTTTCTTGGATCTTAGTTTGACCCTTATTAGGTTCTTATTGGATTGTTATTGGATCTTGGATCCAACTCTAATTGGGTCCTTAAAGGATCCTTAATGGATCTTGGACTAACCCTTAATTGATTCTTATTGGATCCTTAATGGATCTTGAATCCAACCCTTGTTGGCTTATTATTTGATCCCTAATGGATCTTGTATCTAATCTTTATTATGGATCCTTAATGGATCTTGGATCCAATCCTTAATGGATTCTTATTGGATGCTTAATGGATCTCGGATCCTACTCTTATTGGGTTTTTGTTAAATCCTTAATGGATCTCGGACCAACCCTTATTAGGTTCTTATTGGATTCTTAATAGATCTTTGACTTATCTCTTAACGAGTCCATAATGAATTTTTAATAGAACTTGAATCTAACCTTTATTGTGTTTTGATTAGATTCTTAGTGAATTTTGGATCCAATCCTACTTGGGTTCTTATTGGATTCTTATTGGATATATGATCCAATATTTCCTTAGTTCTTATTGGATATTTAATGGATCTTGAATCCAATTTTTATTAGATTTTTATTGAAACTTTAATGAATTTTGGATTTAATCCTTATTGGATTTTTATTTAATGCTTAATTGATCTTAAATTCAACCCTTATTTAGTTCCTTCTAAATTCTTAATGGATTTTCGATCCAACCATTGTTGGGTTTTTATTGGACTTTTAATGGATCTTGGATCAAACCGTTATTATATTTTTATTAAATCTTTAATATATTTTGGATTTAACCCTTGTTGTGTTCCTAGTGGATCCTTAATGAATCCTAAATTCAATCCTTATTAGATGCTAATTGGATTCTTAATGGATTTTGGATCTAACTCCTAATGCGCTCTTAATGGATCCTATATGTAACCCTTATTAGATTCTTATTGTATTCTTAATGAATTTTGGATTCAATTCTTAATGGGCTTTTAATGAATCTTAGATTGAACCACTACTTGATTTTTATTAGATCCTTAGTGAATCTTGAATTCAATACTTAATGAGTTCTTAATGGATATTTATTAGATTTGGGTTCAATCATTTAATAGATTTAATTTTGACCCATATTCTCATTCAAGTTCAGGTTTGGGCCTGATTTGATTTTTATTTAGGTTTGAGCCTAATCTATTTTTAGTTAAGGTTTGGACTTAGATTCGGTTTTAGTTTTTATTTGGACTTGATTTTGTTTTAATTTAGATTTGAACCTAATTTGATTTTAGCTCAGTTTTGAACCTGATTTGAATTAGTTCAGATTTGAACCTGATTTGATTTTAATTCAAACTTCATTTAATTAGGGTTTAATTTAAGCCTAGTTTAACTATATTATGATTTCCTTTCAACTTGATTTGACACAAATTAAATTTAGTATAGACTTAATTTGATCCGATTAGAATTTAGTATGATTTGATTTGATTTAAGTTGGCCCTATTTGAATCTGAATCTAAATGGGGTTAGGAATGTGACCATCGTATAAGGATGGTAAGAATAAAGTAGTTGCGCTCATTCGCAATTGCAGCGAAATCGGATATGACAACAAGGGCGATCTTGCGATGGATGATCGAGGTTGAGATCTGGTGGGGCAAGACCCCGATCTGCTGATAGAATTGTAGTATGGAACTTCTTGAATGGCATGGCTGGAGTCACAGTGGTGAGATGCGGTAGGAGAATTGCTCAGTGGTAGCTACAAATGTCAAAGAAGCACCGTGACATGGCAGCAGGGCCTGGACTATTGAGCGGCACATGGGAAGCAAACGGGGTGCATGTGACAACTGGAAGCACGGGCTATGCGGGGGTTGAAGGCTAGGGCGATGGAATCACCTTGAGGGATGGCTGGAGCAGCAGAACCGCCTTGCGTGGTGGTTGTGATCGTCGGAATCGTACTGTAGGGTAGCGACTGTGTGGGAGGAGGAAAAGAGATTCCCTTCAGCATAGCCAAATATTTCAAAGGTGTCAGAAGGCAGTAGAGCTGCACTATGGGGAGGCTCAAGGTGTCAAAGCTGCATGGGGCATTGGCTAGCAATTGCTCCGCCGGGAAGCAGCAGCTGGAACAAAGCTACTAAGACGCAACAATGGCGTGTGGCGGTACAATTGATGTATTGGTGGTGAGCAACCGAAAACCCCGTAAAGAACGAGGAGGAAACTAGGGAGAAAAAAAGGAAGAAGAAAATGAGGTAAATGTCTTTACCCTTCTTTGGCCCTTGATCGACTAATCTTCCAACATCTTTATTCTTGACTCCTTCTCTTCCTTCTCTCTTCCTGTTTCCTGTATTTGACCTATCTCCCCTCTTTTGGCTGGTCATTGCGCATATAGGCGCTAGGCGATAGATAGCGCTTGTTTAAATTTCAGATTAAGGAGGACAAGATCGTATCACTTGATTTTGTTTTGAATGAGAATTTGGTCTGAGTATGGAGTTCTATTTGAATGGTTAGATGATGAATTTTTTATTGATATTTGATGGTTGTTAGGATTGTGAATGAATCAGATGATGCTCTTGATTTGTGTCTATTTGTGAGATCAGAAATCTACAGGGAGTGGGTTGTGTGGTTATTGTCATTTTTTCTTTGGGAGATTGAGATCAGTTTATAATTTTATAAATTTTAAAGATCTTTTTTATAAAATCTACTATAAGGATATATTCGTAAAGATTTAAAACTTTTAGGATTTTTTTTTAAAAATTTATGTACAAAATAATAAAATTTAAATTTATTTGTAAATAAAAAATCTTTAAGTGGTCTATCAATAAATTTTCAAACATTAAATTCTTAAATTAATATTTCATTAAAATTTTATTTGCAAAAGATGAAAATTGCAAGAATTTATTTATAAATATAAAGTTTTAAAGGATTTATTTGTAAACCATATATTTTATAAAGACTAATCTGTAATTATTAATCCTTGAGGTGTCTTTTTTCAAATCTTAAATTTTGTAGGATCAATTTATAATTTGAAGAATTTTATAGATATTTTTGTAAAAATTTACATCCCAAAAGCCTATTTGCAAGGAAAAAATATGACTAATGATCTAATTATAAAGATCTGTTTGTGCAAGAGGCTATTTGCAAAAGTTTATTTTCTTAAATTTGGTCCATATTTTTAATGAGTTTTGAGTTCAATTTTGATTCAAATTCCTAGCTTGCTCAATCCATTTGGACTAAATTTGAGTTTAAATTTCACAACCATTCATGATCGAATTGACTTTAATTTTCAATCAAATTCAATTGCAATTCAGATCTAACTAAGATTAATATTTGAGATATAACCAGTGATATCTAAGTTTCAATTCTCATCAAATTTTGATCAAGCTTGGCTTTGGCAAAAAAAAAAAAAAAACTATCCAACAGAAGTGTGCCTTCGTATCCATTTCTAGAGTTTTTTTTAATGAGAGGAGAGGGTGTAAATAATTTTCAGGCATCTAGCCCCTTGTATCTATATTTTAGGAGTTAACTATATTTGCCATGTGAGAATGAACTTGATTTGTCATGTGAGAGTGGATTTGATTTTCTATACAAAAGTGGACTTGATTTGACATGTGAGAGTGGACTAAGTTTACCATATGGTAAATAAACTATGTTTGCCACATGGTAGTGGACTTAATTCTCAATATACAAGTGAGTTTGATGGATATGTAAAAGTAGATTAAATTTTTCACATGGAAGTGAACTTGGTTCTCCACATAAAATGAGCTACTTTGCTACATAAAATAGATTGAATTTATAATATGAAAGTGGACTTAATTTGATATATAAAAGTGGACTTAGTTCTCCATGTTAAAAGTCAGCTTGATAGCTATGCAAAAGTGGATTAGATTTGTAACATGGAAGTGGACTCAATTCTCTACATAAAATCGACCTTAATCACTATATGAAAGTAGATCAAATTTGCTATGTTGAAGTGAGCTTAGTTTGCCATTTGAATATAGGCATGATGCACCATGCAAATTGAGTCTAGTTGATCTTGTAAAAGTAGATTTGATTTGCCATTTAAATGTGAGAGTGATTGCCACATAACATATAATTTAATTTTTCATGTAGAAGTGGACTTAATTTGTTATGCAAAGGTGAGCTTGATTGCCAAACAACATAGGCTTCCCTTTATCACATGAAAGTGGACTTAATTCACTATTTAAATATAGACTTGATTGTCACACAAAATGAATTTTAATTTACTATGTGAAAGTGGAATTAATTTGTGATGTAAATCCAAACTAGCCATAAAGCATAGGTTTTAATTTGGTGCATGAAAATAGACTTAATTTATAATTTAAATGCTACCTTGATTGCCACGCAAAATAGATTTTCATTTGTTATAGGAAAGTTGACTTGATTCTCTACATAAAAGCAGACTTGATTTATCATGTAAAAGTAGGCTAGATTTCTTATGTGAAAGTGGACTTCATTCTCTACATAAAAACATAGTTGATCGCCATGCAAAAGTTAATTAGATTTGCTATGTGAAAGTAAACTTCAATCTCCATATAAAAGTGGGCTTGATTCATCATGCAAAAGTGGATTGAATTTGTTACATAAAAGTGAATTTCATTCTCCACATAAAAGCAAGTTTGATCGCCACACGAAGGTGAATTAGATTTTCTATGTGAGAGTAGACTTGATTCTCTATATAAAAGTAGGCTTGATCATCACATAAAAATTGATTGGATTTGCCATGTGAGAGTAAACTTGATTTATCATTTAAATGTAGGTATGATGTATCATGTAAAATGGACATTAATTTGTCACATGAAAATAGACTTAGTTTACTATATGAATACGTGCTTAATTACTATATAAAAAAGACTTTAATTTGGCACATAAAAGTAAATTTTTTCTAGTTAAATACGGCCTATTCTTTATGTAAAATGGGTTTTAATTTGTCATATGAAAGTGGGCATAGCTTGCCATTTTAATACGAGCTTGATCACTATGCAAAATGGACCTTAATTTACTACAAAGAAGTGGACTTAGTCCATCATATAAATATGGGTTTCATCGTCATGCAAAATAGACTTTAATTTTCCTACTTCCAAAAGTTGCTAGTTTAGTTTTGCCATGTCAAAAATGATATATTTGATTCAAACAACTCATAAATGGCATATTTCATTTTACCATCTTAGTGGTATTCTATTTAATTTAATTACTTCATAAATGGCATGTTTTGGTTTCACCACCATATGAGTACTCTATTTAAAGTCTTGATCAAGAATTTAAAGGCTTTTTGTCTTGACTTGTTGATTAGGGAGGTAGAAGGAAATATCATGTCCATTTGGATGTCTCGACAACAAACAACTTAGTTTTTCACTCATAATACTTAACTTCCTTTCAAGCATTCAAGAATGAAATTTTCTTTATTTGCCCCAATATTCTGAGGTGAGGGAAGAATGCTCAGTCATTTTTTGCCATTTTAATGTCTCAGCTATATGCCCTTTTTGTGAGCATTTGGTGGAGAAAACTTGATTTTCTTATCCACAACCTCTTGATAGCAAAAATCTCAGTTGGTATTAGCTTGATGGATTGATTATTTACTCCAAATGCTTCAACACCATTCTCTATCTTAGGCATTTGAATGAGAAAATATATGACTTCCTTTTTCTTATAATCTTTTATGGGAGAATGGGCTTAATGTTTGATTAGGCACTCACCAGAGATGTTCAAGCAATATGCCTCTCATCCTCATTATGAGCTTTTGAAATATTAGATATTCTCAAATGCTTCAATTGTGAGCATTTTTCACTACCATCATTTTTATCTTTGCATGTAATAACAAGGGAGTATGGTGTTTGCTTTTGAGAGAAATACTCATATCAATCAAAAGGAGTTCTATCTCACCTTTCTATTAGGTTAAAGCGTCATATCTACAACAGAGAATACTGTTGCTTGGCAATGGTTGGGGGAAGAGATCCTAGTCAATGTTGGAGTGGTTTTAGAATTAGGAGTCGAAGGGAGATATTTACCCCCAATCTTAATTCCTATATATAGTGGTTGCTGACTTGACTTGTCAGTCCAACTGATTTAACTTGATTATTTGGAGGGTTATCTTGAAGGCAATCGGTAGCCTTCACATGATTTTTTTATACTATGATCTAACATCCCTTGTCATATAGAGGGAGTAGATAACAGATTAGAGTAGGAAGTTGTGACTTTCATTGGGCTTATTAGAATGCTACATTTGCACTTTGGAGTAGGACAAACTGTAGTAGTTGGTTGGATCAGCGAGAAGATGCCAGAATCAATGCTAGTTGAATTGTAATAATTTAGACTAATGGCTCGTCATTCAATTTTTTTATGAACTTTGAGAGAAGTAATCTTTTGAAGTGATTTTTTTATTTTTAAAATTTTAATTTACTTTGATTGCGATACTGAAAGAAGTTGATAATATAGAATATATAAGTGTATATTTATTTTTTATGTAATTATTTTTATTTTGTTTTATTAGCCTAGTTTTCTTTGGTTTATTTTTTTATTTTTTTAATTATTTATTATTTAAAAAATATTTTAGTAGACAGGTGGTATATTCTTTCAGTTTTAATTAATGCCTCTTGTTTCATTCGACTTATAGGAGTTTAATGATGATCTTGTCTCAAGATATGGTAGGATATCAATTGACCTCTCTTTTGACCATTTTTCTATTATAATGTTTTCTTCAAGAACTTGCTTTTCTAGCAACTATGCTACTTTCACTATGTTCCTATTAGTTAGTTGCTTTTTTGGCTTGAACTTTGATTTTCAGATTCCTCTTAACCTTAATTTCCAAGGTATACACATTTGTGGATGCCATTCTATACTTACTCTTTGCACAGTTTTTCTTGATTAGTATCTGAGATTGGGTTAGTCCTCCTAATTCAAGCATACAATCCAATTTTCTCCCCCTTTTATTTCATTCTTTTCTTTTCTTTTCTTTCTTTTTTTATTTTAGTAATCTCATTCTTCTTTTGAGGATCCAAGGTTTGCGGGCTCGTGGATACCAACTAGTTCTTCTTTGAATCTGCCTCTCTTGGCTTGATTTTCCATATGAGATTTGTCCATTTAGGACTTTATCTTTCATAATTTAAGTGAAGGTGATCTTTTGCCTTTATGAGGATATTTCTAAGATGTTATCATCTGACCATTGCACTTTTATATTTGAAGTAACTTTATTAATGGGATTCTTATTACTTTGAGATTGGTTGTTATATTTTTCATGCTTAAATTCCTGAAGCTAATTTAGAGTGTTGGTGGGTGAGGGAGGTATTGGGATTTCAACTCCATGATATTTTATCATTGACCATCCTTACCTTCAAATATTATGCTTTTAGTTTTTAGAGACTTTATCTCTAAGACGGAAAGTAATTCATTTGAATAGTGAGACTTTTTTTTTTGTTTTCTGTTTTATCTATGTTTTTTGTATTTTAAGTTTTGTGTCGAGAAATATGGAACACATATTTGACTAGTTAATTTTGATATAAATAGACATTCCATCATAGGCTATCATAATTTTTATTTGTTTTTCTCATTTTTTGTTTTTTTGGTTTTCTTTGCTTTTATTTTTTATTTTTTTTGTTTATTTGAAGCTTATACAACTATATGGTTCTTCTATGCTACAAATTTGGTATCAATATCCTTTTCTTGGGTCTAGTTACTATCTTGTAATCACTCTAGTACTAGAGGATGATGTTGCTTCTTTCTTGACTGAAGAAGATTGAACATATGTCCTTCATTTGTTTTTCTTTGACTCTTGTAGTGCTATTAAGGAGTTGGAGGTAGGAATTATAGTAACTAGTCTTGGCTTTGAACTAACATCTTGTAGCTGACCAAACACCACATTGATCCTTTTTTCCTTGCATTACTTGTATTAGTTTCCTTGACTTGTAGGGTAGGTTATAAGTAGTCAAAAACTAACTTTTGCTGATTGCTCAATTTTTGAAAGACCAATACCCTAATTTGTGTTGATGGACCCTTTATTTCATCATCAAGATTTAACACATTGACATTTGACCTTTGTCCCTCGGATGAATTTGGCTCTTGCCCCCTACATGGAGAACGAGGAGTTAATCCATGTTGGGTAGATAGAGCATCTACTAGATCAGTGATAGTCGTGGTAGTAACAATAATAACAAAAGCAATAATACTGTTGTTCAAAGAAGTAGTACCATGCATAAATTGAATGAAGTTGGATGTACCTCTATAACTTACGTATACTCTAGTCACCCCTATGATAATTGTTGATTAAGAAAAATGTACCATAGATCCTTCACCAAGGATTATGGTATAGGTTGAGGTTATAGGATCATTTGATGACACCATTTTCCCTTTTCTATAATTGAAAACAATGAATTGATGATTAGTTTTTATCTTTTTCTTCATTTAATATGTCCCTATTATATTAGCTAAGTTTCTACACTTGGAGGAGAAGTCATATCCCACCAAAAAAGCCAAATTTGTGGAGCCATGATTGACCATCCTGGATAGCTAGGAGATCCTGTGAACTAATCTCGAAATAACAAATAAAATTTGGGTAAGTTTGAGTGTGTAATAAGGTATTATGGAAATATAACGTCTGACAGACGCAAGCCCTTGTTATTAATTAACTTGATAACATCTGAAACCTCCTAAAGTGAGAAATTTAACTAATAAAATAGAGACACCAAGAAAGAAAAAACACAATTTGATTAATTTAAGAAAAAGTGCAAATCTCAAGTAAGGGTATACTCTTCCTTTACAATTTAAATGGTTTATAACATAAGACATAAAAAGAAAAATTTATACTCACCCAGTGCCCCACTTGGTTTGCCTGATCAAGTGTAATATGATGGATGATCTATTTGGAACTTAACTTGGTTTGATCTTTAGCGAATACAAATAACTTTGCTTGATTTTAGGGTGTGATTGATTGTCTTGGCTTACATCAGTTGACCTCGTCAGAGCTTAAAGTATCACTGACAGGTTTCTACTTATTATCGATTGACGTTTTTGGCCTTTGACTTGAGAGAATGGTTAGCAGCTTTAGCTTATACTAATCATTCTAGATTTTGATAATTGATAACCTTTGAGCTTGTTGTCAATTGAGTTTGAGATGTTATTAATGACTTTATGCTTTTTATTAGTTAACTTTTTTTATTTTTGACTTGAGAGAATGGTTAGCAGCTTTAACTTATTCTAGGAATTCTTGACTTGAAATTGGTGGCCTTTGAGCTTATTGTTTATTAAGTTTGAAATGTGACTGATGATTTTATGATTGTGTTGGTGAAGTTTGATGTGTTGCTGATGACTTTTTGATTATTGTTAGTTAGCTTCCTTCGAACACAATGCTTGGCTAACTGACTAAACGAGTTTAAACTTATCTTAGTTCTGTTTGAAATGATTAGCTACTTTATCTTATACTAACCATCTTTATTTTGACAACCAAAGACCTTTTTGAGTTTGTTGTTGATTGAATTTGAAGTGTCACTGACAACTTTGTGCTTATGCTAGTTAACTTTTTCTGAATATCGCTTTTGGCTAATTTATTGAGCAATTTCAAATCTACCATAGTTTTGTTTTGATTTGAAAGAATATTAGTAGTCTTAGATTATGGCAATCATCTTTATTTAATAATCCATGTCCTTTTTGGGCTTGTGTCAATCGAATTTGAAGCATTACTAATGCCTTTATACTAGTATTAGTGAACTTCCTTCAAATGGAGTATTAGTTAAATGACTAATTGAATTCAAACCTGCCTTAGTTTGGTTTTAATTTGGAAGAATGTTACCAGCCTTAGCTTATACTTATCATTCTTGATTTGCTAATTAATGGCCTCTTTGGATTTTGATAATTAAATTTGAAGCATTAGTGACGACTTTATGTTTGTGTTAGTGATCTTTCTTTGAACACGATGCTTGGTTGACTAACTGAGTTCAAGTTTGCCTTAGTTTTACTAAAATGGCTAGTAGCCTTGGCTTTTGTTGATCATTTTTGAATTTAATAATCAATGAATTTTTCTTATTTTGTTGTCAATTGAATTTGATATGCTATCAATGGCTTTGTGTTGCCCATATAGTTTTGATAATGAATAACTTTGTATTTAATCATATCTTGAGCAATTGTAGCTAGAACCCAAGTCAAGCCCGAAATGAAGATTAAGCTCATTCGGAAGCCTCAAGTGTGGATGGATATGAAGATAATATTAAAGATGAGGTGTGGTAGTGGATCAACAAACAAAATTTGAAGAATTAGAGATGACTTGAAGAAAGCTTAAGAGATCAAGACGATTCACTAGGTTTAGAGTTTGTATTCATTATTTGAGTTGAAGATTTATAATTTGAATTATTAATTTAGAGCTTTGGCTAGCACTCAAATTTATCTTAGAATGTCTTCACCAGCCTATTACTTTTATTCAAAATAAATTATGAGATGATGTCAAACGGAGACTGGAGTTGCAACAAATTAGTTAGGCTTTTCTGTGAACTTCAGATGTTTGAAGTTCAGAGTTTGAAAGTTTGAATATAGTAGAAACATATCTGAGATAATTGACAACTTTGGATACTTGAACCTTAGGTTTGAATGCTTGAAGATTAGAGGCTATAACTTTAGGATGTTTAGGGTAATTTTTGCCATAATAAAATTTGATTGAAATATAATCACAATTGAAGTATATATACCACTAAATTATGGCTCAAGTCTAGATATTGAATCTAAACTAGTTAAATTTGACAAAAAAAGAGTCCAATTCGGACCTAAATTCTTAAGAAATTCAGGCTAAAGTTAAAGTGGGTTGAGTGGGTTGGATGTTTGGACCAAAATTAACCCCAAAATTCATCCAAAATATGGGTTAAAATAAATTTTTTTTTATAAATTGGTTCCTAGATTAGATAAATTTTTATAAAAAAGTCTCTGGCCTAATTTTCCTGTAAATAGGCCACTCGATAAAAATTTTACAAAAAAGTTTGATAAAATCTAAAATTACAACTTCATTTTTGCAAAATTTAGAGTTTGCAAATGAACCCCTCAAAAGATCGATGATTATAATTTGATCATTATGAAATCTAGGGTTTGCGAGTAAACCCCTAAAAAATTTCATATTCACAAATAAACTCCTAGAATTTTAAATTTTTTGCAAATTAGTCTCTCAAAAATTTTTATTTAGAAATAGGTCCAAATTTTATTCCAAAAGGACCTTGGAGGTTTCAAGACTTTATAAATAAGTCTTTACAAAAAGACCATTGAAATTTATAGAATTACAATTTGGACAAAATATTTTGGAAAAATTGCAAATAACTCCTTTATAAATTCAATATCTAGAGTGAGTATATTTTCAAATTCTCTCATCTACAGCAGATAAACTCATCTATATCTCCCCAAAAACTTATCTAACCTCAAACAAACACATCCATAATAACCCAATCCAAACAAAACTCATCCGGGATAAATAAAAAGGAATCTATAAGATTCTTGATTCATGATTTGAATAGAATCCATTCCAATCCAACTTGATCTGCTTGTCGCCTATAAAGACCCTTCCAAACCTGCAAAATAGGGATGGTGAGTGTTATAATATCAGGTGTGATGAATTAGTCCCACATCGGATATTGGATAGATAGAGTCCAATAAATATAGTGAAAAATCCCATATCCCATGAGCTTGAGCTTTTAGGATGGTTTGGTGTCCGGCTCATTATAGAGATCTGATTTAACACTCTTGCAGCTCCCCAACAAGTGGTATCAGAGCTTTAGGTTTGAAGCTATGCAAACTTAAGACCAAAATTACCGCGATAATGCAACTGAATTGAGTCACATGTTAGTCTCATGGCAAAGATCGGTGAAAGGGCGCGGGCGCTGGCCCAAGGGCTCGGGCACTAGCGTGAGGCCAGAGAAAGGGCACGTGCGCAGGTGCTAGCGGGTGGTGCGAGGGTGAAAGTGCAAGGCCGGCAAGGGCACGTGCATCAAAGGCCGATGAGAGGACATGAGTCACACGGTGAAAGTGGTCGAGTAAAAGAGTTCTTGATTGAGAGTGTTAAATTGATGTGGTCAAATCACATCTGAAGGGGGAGATTGTTATAATATCAGGTGTGATGAATTAGTCCCACATTGGATATTGGATAGATAGAGTCCAATAGATATAGTGAAAAAGACCCATATCCTATGAGCTTGAGCTTTTAGGATGGTTTGGTGTTCGGCTCACTATATAGATCTGGTTTAACACTCTTGCGGTTCCCCAACAGGTGAGGAGTGGAAGGTGGGTGAATTTGAGACTACAGTAGAGAAGTTAAAAATCAAATACAATCGGGTGAGTTTTTGGCACTTAGCTTTCTTATTCATCTCATCTTTCTCCCTATGCTTTTGCTCCTCCTTTATCTTCCTTAAGATACATGTTGCCTACCCACATCTTGTACATGAAGCAATTCTAGCTAGAGCCCATTGCCAAAACATTTGACTTCCCCCTTTCACCTGCGTCCAACCTCCTTCATTGAGCTCCGCCTCTGCCTCTGCTTGTGTAGTAGCCTCCTTGTGCTGACCTACTATCAGCCTCCTCTGACCACCCCAACATGTATCTACATTGCTTGCTCACTAGAGCACGAGCCTCACTAGAAACCTAGCCTCATTGTTTGCTTTCATGAGCTCTGCCACCCTCTCTACTTGACCTTTGCCCCATAGTTGCCTCCACTACTTGCCACCCACTGGCTGACAGCCCACGGCTTGAGCAACCCCACACTATTTGCTAGCAAACACTCCCTCACCCCAGCACCACCACTCATACTCTACCACTTGAACATGCCATTGCTTGCCCGAAGTTAAGCTCACTGCCTGCGAAGCTCCACTGGCCACCTTCTATTGCTGCTTGTTGACTGATCCACATCTGGCCCAAATTTGAAGGGAAGGTGCCAAGGGAGAAGGAAGCTCTTGTACGGTTTTGAGAAGAGGGGAAGAAGGCATGGGAGAAGAAGGGAAGGAAATTAAAAAAATTGAAAAAAGGGAGTTGTAGCATAAAAAAACGATAGAAAAAACTGGCCAAAAAAGAGGCAAACAAAAAAGGAAAAAAAGTTGCTACAAAAAAAAGAAGAGAAATTTGATCTCAATTTGCATGCATGTGCCAACAGTCCAAGGTCAACGTATGGGCTAGTCCGAAAACCAATTTCTAACTTAGAGTCTACTTACGATCTCACCCAAAAATCAAATGGTTTAGGGCCAGCCTATGGTCTTGACTAACAATCAATTAACTTAGGACCAGCTTACAATCTCATCCAAAGTCAAATAGTTTGAAAAATCAAATAGTTTAGGGCTAGTCTATAGTCTTACTTAGTCCCAGCCTATGATCTTCCCTAAAAGTCAAATGGTTTAGGCTCAGCCTATGATCTCGCCTAATAACTAAATCGACTTAGGACCATTCTATGGTGTCAACTGAAAGTCTAATAGTTTAGAGCCAGTCTGTAGTCTTGTTCGATAGCCAATCGACTTAGGGCCATCCTGTGGTCTTAGTTGAAAGTCAAATGGTTTAGAACTATTCTATAGTTTTGCCCAATAACCAGTTGACTTAGGGGTAGTTTGCAGTCTCACCTAAGAGTCAAAATAATTTAGGACAAGCCTGCATTCTTGCTTGACAGTTAATCAACTTATGGCCAGCTTGCTAGATCACCGTAATATCATTATGACTGCTCGAGGACCTTTGAACCAAATCATCAATATGAACTGATTAAATTTAAGTGATTCAATGACATTGAACAAATAAAACTATATTGATTCAAATAGATAACTAAATGGACCTAAATTGATCATATTGATAGGCTAAAACTCATATTGAATTAGACTCAAATCCAAACTTTTCGACTAAATTAGTTTAGACCGAACTCCAACTGGGTCCGATTCAAGTTATTTTGAGATCAAATTAATTTCAAATTAAACCCTAATTGGGTCAAATCAAATTTGAATCAAAACCTAATTAGGTTAAATCAAGTTCAACTTGAACCAAAACTAAATTTAAATCAAAACAGGCTGAACCTGCACCAAAACTAAGTTAAACCTAAATTAACTTGAACTTGAACCCAATTCATTAAGATCCAAACCCAAAACCATTAATAGGTTGAACTAGATCCATTACGAACCCAATCAGGGTTGGATACAAGATCCACTAAGGATCTGATAAGAAGTCCATCAATTGTAGGATCTAAGACCCATTAGCAATTTAATAAGAATTCATCAAGGATTGGATCCAAAATCCATTAAGGATCCATCAAGAACCTAATCAGGCTCAGATTCAAAATCTCATAAGGGTCCATTAGGAACCCAATAAAGGTCGAATCCAAGATTCATTAAGGGTCTAATAGGAATCCATTAGGAGTTTGGATCCAATATCTATTAAGGATCCATTAAGAAATCGATAAGGATTCAACACAAGGTTGAGCATAACCTAAATCGAATCAAATCAAATTCAAATCAAGATCAAACTTAAACCAAACCAAGTTAGAATTTCAAACCAAACCAAACTAAATGTAGGCTTGAACTTGCTCAGTTAGTTAGCCAAATGCTATGTTCAACTGAAGTTAGCCGACAACATGCTTGAAGCATTCGGCCACATTTTGTGCTAAGCCAACACATGCTCGAAAGCTGTTGGCATTAGCACAAATTTAAATAAAAAATATGCCTAAGAGGTTATCGATTATCAAATTGAAAATGGTCGATATAGGCAACGGCTACTAACCATTTGGAATTGAACTAAGGTAGACTTGAACTGGCTTAGTGAGTTAGCTAGATGCCTTATTCAAAAGAAGTCAATTGATAATATGCATAAAGCCATTGGTTACACTTTAAGCAAAACTAGTGCAAGTTTAAAGCCGTCAGTGACGTTGCAAATCTAATTGACAATAAGTCGTGAGAGGCCATTGCTTATCAAATAACTAATGATTAATACAAGATAAAGCTACTAATCATTATCTCAAATCAAAGATCAAAAGAAGTCAATGGACATAAACCAAGATAGCCAACCACACTTTGCAATTAAGCCAAGTTATCAACATCTGCCAAGGCTCAAACCAAGCATCTGTTCAAGTCAGACTCCATATGATCAAGTATACTGGAGTGGGGCAACAACAAGGATCAAGCCTTTCTCACTTTCTTTCCTTTTTTCTTTTCTTATTTCATGTCATATATGCATTCAAATTTATTAAATTATGAAGTGAGGATATATTCTTATTTAAGCTATGTATCCCTTTCTTCGAATTACTCAAATAATACTTTCATCTTTTATTTTGTTTTTCTATTTTATTAGCTAGGTTTCTCCCTTTATAAGGTTCCTGTTGATTATTAGGATAATTAACAACAGGGCCTTACACCTATTGGAAGTCATGTTCCCACAATACTTGATTATGCACTTAAACCACCATATTTTTTATTTGTTATTTTGAGATTGCTCTTCGGGGGTCTTTTGCTGGCCCAGGTGGTCAATTTTGGCTCCACAAATTCTGGCACACTTGGTGGGACATGACTTCACTTCCAAGTATGGAAACCTAGCTAATATGGTTAAACCTAAACAAGATAGAAGTAAAATTTAAAACTATCCAATTATTCTTTCTTTTGTAGGAGAAAACATCTAATGGCATTAACAAAAAGTATATGCATTCCAACATACACCATCACTTTGGGGGAAGGATCGATTGTTCATCTACCTTAGTCGATGATCACCATAAGAGAAACTAGAGATAAAATCAAGTTTGGAATAATATATGAGGTTATCCACTTCAAAAGGGCACTTACTAACTTTCATACCAGTGTTACAGTCATGAAAGATAAATTTTCTTCTCACCTTCCATTAAAGGGAAAGAGAGTCAATGTCATCATTGCCGATAAGAAGGGCCAATTTGATGAAGGGTCAGAAGCTACGCCTCAATCAGTAAGGACATTAGTCTTCCAAAGGGAAGCTCAGTCTTTGATTGCCTTCACCATAATCTCAAGGAAGAACAACTAAAAGAAAACCCAAATATATGCATGGATGAAGAACAATCTATCTTGACTATCACAAGCAAAGGATAGGCAGTTGGGATTTTCAGCCGACTTGGGAAACTCACTTCTCAAATAAATTCAATCATCACCATCCCCATCTCTAATTCCTTCTCTCCATTGAATGGTTATAAAAGGTAAGAATAAGTCAAACAGGGCATAGTCCCATCTCAAGACTATAGCTAAACAAAGTAACAAGAGCCACCATAAGGCCGTAACCCAACATGAGATTAGAAAAAGGGAGATATCCATACAATCAGAGTTATTTGTCATCATGACGTTAGAAGGGACAATGAACCAATGCCTCAATTGACCAAATGCCAAAAGAAGATTGCATAAATAAGATGTATGAATAAGGAGGTTGAAGAAGAAAGAGCCCTTGTAGATCAATCCTTACTACTATATGAAAGAGAAGTGGTAACTACTTATTCCATGAGTAAACTTCTGAATGTGGCAACTAGCCCGATAGGAGAGCTTAGCTCCATTCCAAAACATGATAAGCCTAGACCTAATTCTCAAGATGTAGACCATCATATTCTGATGAAAGCCTTGGCTATAACTGAAAGCTCTAGTGGGAAAATGACTATAGAGGCACTATAAGAATAATTAAGACAACAAGACAAAGAGAAAGACAATGCTCAAAGAAGGTCTTAGAGTTGATGGAGATGATGATACAAATAAGATAAAAGCTCGACAAGTTGGAGCCATCTTAATAATCATCTCAAGAAGCTATAGAGATGGCGAAAGACACACATCCTATAGGTGAAATCCTTGAAAATGTAGGTCTTTCACAAACACCTCTCACACCAATTAGGGATACCAAATCACTGATTTTAGGGATGTCCAACAAGATGGAGCTGCCAAAATGCATATAATAATAAGTACAACAAATGATAACTGTATAACTAAGATAAGGAAGTGATATAGGTATGATAAATGATATAGACAAATCATACCCCAATCATCATGACTAAGTACCATATCCAAAAGGTTATATAGTGCCAAAGTTCAAATAATTTAATAGCATTGGTAACTTAGAATAACACATAGTTGATTTCATGACTTTATATGGCTATTCAAGTAATAAACCCTCATTGTTACTTTGCCAATTTTCGGCAAGTTTAACTAGGGTACTATTTGAGAGGTATGCTAGTATACCACCGGAATTCATACAAACCTGATCACAAATGAAAGAGGCCTTTTGAATTAGATTTAGAGGAGTCAGCGACAAGGTGACCATTGCGGATCTTGCTTAAAATTGAAGCGTGATAATGAATCAATCTTGGACTACATCACACGATGGAGAAACCTTTGTGTTAGGTGTAAGTAATCCATAAGTCAATTTGAAGCCATAAATCTAGTCCTTTAAAATATAAGGAAGAATTGGATGACACCTTATCTGAGTACTTCTGTCCATACTTTCCAAGACCTCATTATACAGGTCAAAAAGTTGGAGAGGATTTGTCCACTAGCTTTGGCTTGTTCATAAAGTTTTAAACCAGAAAAAGATAAGGTAAAGCAAGGGGAGCCATCTAAAAATATAAGAGCAACATTCATAGCAAATGAACAAATCCTATTGCAAATGGAGGTAATTCTTAGAAATTTCCAACCCTTGGTGGGTGGAGAAGTACAACCATGCAACACTTTCCAACATTGGTCTAAGAAGAGATACTCCTTTAAGAGAGAAAGGGTGGGCAAAATCTTTCAAGATGTGCTGAAATTAGGCCTTCAATGGCCAGAATGCAAAACACCAAGTGAAACTGGTAAATAGGATCACCCATGTTACTGTCCTTACCACAAAGTCTTGGGTCATACCATTGAAAGTTTTTTTGTGTTTAAGGATTGGATCAAAAGCAATACTGAGAGCGCAAGTTAACTCTCTCGAAGTCAAATTTATTCAAAACACCCATTAAATATATAAATCATATTATTGTGCTTGGGACAGATGAATGACTTGCTAAACTCCTATTCGGGGAAGAAGCATACCATACACCTGAGCAGAAGCACCTATGGAACATCTATATTTTCAAAAGGCTGAAGAAGTTGATAAGGCAGATGGATGAAATCCCTAAAAATCTTGGGATGGCGATAAGAAAAGCATCATTAGAACAAGCTTTCCTACTTACTCAAAGCATCAATATGAAAAAGAATAAAAATCGAAAAAAGAAATTGGTTCAACTGGATGAATACACCTTTAAGAAAGTTGCCATCTAGGAATTCATTGATGACCTAGAGGAATACATCCAAGGAAAAAGAAATTAGGTAACTCTTGAGAATTTCCTCGATGAAATCTTAGAGCTTTGATTGAAGGCTCTGACACTTGGGATGCAAATGATGAACACCGAGTAGCAACATGCACTGTTATTCTCTTTATGGGAAATTTATAATCAAGCCAATCAGCTGAGTCATCCCATCATCTTAATATTGACAAAATCAAAAAATGCAAGGTAGAAGAAAGAAAATAGATTCATGGAGGATGTTATTCATCAAATAAAAGATCCTAGGGTCTCCTTGAGGACTGCTCGAGAGATGACTATCTTAGGGAGTGGTTTACCTGCGAATGCGATTATGACATGCTCAAGCTACAGCTAGATATTGTAAAAGAGATAGCCATAACAAATACAAAATTTGTTGGGGGCCAAATGCAAGTGTTGAATGAACGCATGCAGACTATGGTTGCCTATATAGAGTGCATGTCAAGTATAACTACCATGTTCTGTGAAGAAATTAAGAGGATGGAAAAGGTGCTAGCAGAAAAGGTAAAGTCACACGAAAGGCCCTATAGGAGTAGCAAGAAATCACCTACCAACCCCCTTGGAACCAAAATGATTACTCATGCCACCTACCCCAAAGACAGGTCAACAATGCTAGACAGTATTAAAGACATGGTGACTCACAAATCTAAGGTAAATGCTGATGGGTGGCCATCCCATTCGCCATCGAATGATCTAGTAGCAAATGGTCAACCCTCAAGATTTGGTGAAGTTTCAGTTTTAGGACCTGTAGAAGGGTATTCTCTAGCAACTTTAGAGGAATCATGCATATAGGACATGGACAATGAATATGACTCTATGTTTGAGTTAGAACAACTCTATGACCATTTTGAGATGCCTTGCATCACTAAGTGCTAAAAGAGAAGCATACATTTCTAGAAAGGATTAAACAAGCTAATGCTAGAGCACATTCAACTTGAGTCAAGCCAATGCAAGCATTCACGAAAGAAATGCCCTAGATATAATGTCCTAAATAAGGTCATGTCAGCTGATGAAATAGAAGGGTTCATCCAGAGAGACTTTGAAGATCTCTTTACAAGAAAGCCTTGGATGCCCAACTCTAATGTTGAATGGGATGATTATCACTCGATTATATCTGCCTAAGATATCCCAAAAACTACCAACTAGGGGCAAAGATCCATCGCCTCTTGTTGTATGATCAATTGTGGTAGTGACTTGGAAGAAGAGTCTTATTGGTCTCAGGATGGTAGGACTCAACTGAGAATGCAAACTAAGTACAACTCAGAGGTGGTAAAGTGCTACCCCCAAGACAAGCTCCAATTCCTTGGGGTAGAGACAAGGACAAAGAAATTTAGATAAATGAGGATGCCAAGCCTTCTCAAGTTGAACCTGCACTCAAAAAAGTGGAATATAACATAGTAACTCATCTCAAGAAGATCCCTATCATACTAAGTATCTTTGATTCCCTAATGATATCATGAGAATGAAGGGACATGTTGGTGCATATCTTGCAAAATTCAACTGATTATCAAACATACTTCACTAAAGGGAAAATGAAGTAATCTTTGTATGCTCATCGAACTCCTATTGTCACCTTTACAAATGATGACCTACTACCAGGTACAACAGGCAATAATAGGCCATTATATATCATAGAGAATAGTGATGAGATCAAATCAATCACACCCTCATTGATCTAGGCTCCATAGTCAATTTGATGAATCTCCACACACTAAGGGCCCTCGCTTTAGATATGTGCCATATATTGCCTGAAATTATAATCATCCAAGGGTTTAATCAAAATAATTAAAGAGCTTTTGGAGCCATAACTATACCTCTAAAAATAGGTAAATTGATTAATGATGCCAAGTTTTATATGTTCAACACTAACATAATATAAGACATTATTATCGAGGCTATGGTTACATAAAAAACAAAGTCGTGTCATCAACCTTATATCAACATCTCAAGTACTTAGAGGATGGTAAAGAACATTGAATTGATGGAGATGTGCACTATTTTAATGTTTGTGAAGTGCATTATGATGATGCAAAATATTATTAAAGACTCCATACTGGTTTGCCTCCATCAATCAAGTAAAAAAGAAAATTGCTTACTTGATCTTTGCTTCTCCTCATCTAGAAAGTAATACTGCCACTAACTCTGCAGATGAAGAAACCCCACAAGTCTACCTTAGTGGCTACTCTTCTGATGCGAGTGACAAGGGAGGCCAAATAGAGAGCACTCTCTTTGTTACAAAAGTTTTAGATGGCTTGCTTAAGCCATTAGATGAGTTAAGCATCAATTTCATAGAAGAACTAATAACCTTCTATATTCCTCCATGACATAAGGGAGAAAGGGAGATATTATTCTACAAGGCAGTCCCCTATATCCTGAGTATACATGACATTTTGAAGACCGAGGATCTAGAAGATAATAGTGACTATCAGCTAGTAATCATACCCAAATACTTTTCAGATCAGTTTCATCAAATAATTAAGAAGTCCGACTATGGATGCCCACAAACAAAGAAGGAGAGCCATTTCTATAAGAACCTATGGGACCCACCTCAAGGGCACACTTACATCTCTTGAAGAGGAAATAAGAATTCCAAATAACTAGGCTACATAGCTTTGAGTAGTCATACATATTTTATGGTCACTATTGGACCTCTATTAAATAATGAGAATGACCAAATATCCTTGATACCTTCTGACACATAAACCATATGTATCAAGCTAGCTACGACCATCTAGATATCATAGGAAGGGAAAGCCCTTAGCAAAGCTTCACCCAAACCTAAAGAATGGGGGCATGATGCAATTTAAGCACCCTCTAAACTAAAAGAGGAATCTTTACCAAGTCCCAATCAACATGATATACTAATTGGTGAAGATATGATCCTCAAATTAAAATAAGCTCCACCAGAACTTAAAGACGAGGGCAAGCCACAATTGATGAACTGATGAAAATCAACCATGGTATAAAAGAAGATCCTAGGTTAACCTTTATTAGTACATAGCTCTCAGAGAAAAACCAAACCTAACTCAAAGCAGTGCTCAAGAGAATACATTGATTGCTTTGCATGGAGTTAAAGGGAGATGCCTAGACTTGATCCTAAAGTCACAGTCCATAAGCTAGCTATCAATCCCAAACTTTTACCTATCAAATAAGCACATATGAAGGTAAAAGTCGAAGTAGAGCAAAAGGCAATATAGGAAATAAAGAAACTAATCAAAGCAGGTATCATCAAGGAAGAGAAATACCCAGAATAGATTGCAAATATTGTGCTAGTTAAGAAGAAAAATGGCCAAGGTCGTATTTGTATGGACTATAGGGACCTAAATAAATCATGTCCAAAAGATGAGTTTCCACTACAAATTATAGAAATCATGATCGACAATATGACCTATTTTGAATTGTTTTCCTTCATGGATGGCTTTTTAGGATACAAACAAATCACGATGCATCCTAATGATGAAAAGCATATGTGTTTCAAACTCCAATTGGCATTTATTGCTATAAAGTGATGCCTTTTGAGTTTAAGAATGCATGCACCACTTATCAAAGGGAGGGTCCTTGGGGGCACTTCTTGCCCATTATAATCAAGAAGGAAAAGAAAATGCACTTTACTACTTAAGCAAAATTCTAGTGGGGGCAGAGAGCAACTAGTCTCTTATCAAAAAGCATTGTCTGGTACTCATATTTATAATTAAGAAGCTCAGACATTATTTGCTTTCTCATCAAGTTATTTTAATATTGAGGATTGATCCCATAAAATATTTGATGACTAGCTCGTACTCACTGGAAGGCTAGTAAAATGGGCCTTAATCTTCATGGAGCACGATATCAGGTTTACTATGCAAAAAGTAGTTAAAGGACAAGCCCTTGTTGATTTGTTTGCAACTCACCCAATGTCAAATGGCTCTCCATTGAGGTGCAAGCTCCCCGTTGAAGAAATCTTTCTTACCGAGGAAGGAGAACCCTATTGAAAATTTTACTTTGATGGGGCATCTTCCATCAGATCAGGAATTAGGCCAAAACTACTGCAAATCAAAGCGGGCATCAGACTTGTATTTGTTACTCTAAATATGGGTATTTTATGATACTCCTATTCCCTATCGAAACCATGTACAAATAATGAGGCCAAATATGAAGCTCTATTTGTAGGACTAGAGATAGCCCTTAATATGGGAATATCATGCGTATATTATTTTTGGTGATTCACAATTGGTCATCAATCAAGTGGGAGATGGATTTAAAAGTTACTCAAATACCATGAAAAGGCTCAAGAACTCATGAAGCAAATTTCACATATTCAAATAATTAAATTTTCCCATTCCATCAATGCAGAAGCTGATTCTTTAGCCAAGTTAGTCAAAATATTAACTGATCCTAATCAAAGAGAAATTCTAATCATAGTCCGTAGGTGACAGGTGATGAGCTTAGTCTTTAACACCAAACATGAGAAGACCGAATCTAAAGTGGTTGAAGAAGTAACAGATTGGAGAATATCATTGACTAATTATCTTAAAAATAGATAACTTTAAAAAAATAAATTAGCCTAAATGCAACTCAGAAAGAGAGTCACACACTTTCTACTCATCAATGATACCCTTTATAGAAGGTAATTTGATCAACTACTTCTATACTACTTTGTAGACAAACAAGCTAAAGAAGTAATGTATCAACCCTAGGGTTTATGGAGCTCATCAATCAGGCCCATGAAAATTAAACGCATAGGCTACTAGGCCTCATTTGGTTTGGGATTAAGATCAAGATCAGGATCAGCCCATTTTAGATTTTTTTCTTATAAAATTAATATTACTTATTTTATAGTGTTATTAAATTAATTATTATAATAAATAAATAAATTTTTGAACTTTAAATTATTGAAGTGTTAATTTTAATAAAAAGAGATTAGTTTACAAAAATAGTTCACTTGTCTTGATCCTGATCCTAATTCTGATTCCGAACCAAAAGGTGACTTATTGGCCTACGATGGTGAAATATTGCATTGAATACATAAGAAAATATCACCTACACTAGATTCATGGTGACTTCATTCATCAACACCCGAACCCTTTACACCCAATGGTATCTCCATTGCCATTTGAGGTACGGAGTACAAATATAATTGGTCCAATCGAGCCATCTTCCTCTAGAGGTCATTGCTTTATATTAGTAGTGACCGACTACTTCTCTTGATGGGCAAAAGCAATCCCACTAAGGGAAGTAAAAGTAAAAGTGGATACCATCATCCAGTTTTTTTCATGAAAATATCCTATACCAATTTGGAGTTCCTCGAAGGATTATCTTTCATAATGGATTATCCTTCAGAAGCTTTAAGGTAGGATGATTCACATATCATCACAAGATAAATTAGAGATATTTATCCACTTATAATGCAAGAGCAAATGGCCATAGTGAGGCATTAAACAAGACCCTATCTAAAATATTGAAGAAAGTCATTAGTAGAAGCAAACAAGATTGGCACCAGAAACTTTTTGAAGTATTGTGGGCTTATTGCACCTCATATCAAACTCTTATCCAATCGACATAGTATGCATTGGTGTTTGGGATAAAGGCTATACTAATATTAGAGGTACAAATCTCCTCCTTAAGGATTGCTTTTCAAGAGGAAATTGTAAAAGAAGACAATGTTCATTTTCACCTAGATGAGCTAGACTTTTTGGATGAAATAAGACTTGCAGCTCAACAAAATTTGGAAATATATTGAGCACAGATGTCCAGGGCTTACAACAAGGTGGATCAACTTAGATCTTTCTAGAAGAGAGAATTGGTCTTGGTCTTAATAAGACCTATAATCCCAAACCAAAGCAAGAAAGGCAAATTTGAGCCTAATTGAGAAGACTTTTATATCATTGAAAGGATATTTGAAGAGGGATCCTATCACCTGCTTGATGACAAAGGAGAAAGACCTATACCACCGATCAATGCCCAATTTCTTAAGGGGTATTATGCATGAGCCTCTAGGGTAATGATAATAAAATAAGTGTCTATGTTTGTCTATGACAAAATGTCTAACTTTCTTAAAAAGGAACACTTGGCCAAACATGCACTCCATGTTTCTCGAGGCAAAACATAGACACAAAATCTTGTCCATTTTGTGTAGTGGTTAAATCCATATTCCCATAACAAACAAAGCCTATCCCTATATAGCAACTCAAGCTCACTCCATATGGCAAATCAAGTCTACCTCAATTTGACAAACTAAATCCACTCTCACATGAAAAACTAACTCCATCATCGCATGACAAGTCAAGTCTAACTTCACATGACAAGTCAAGCCCATATGATCAAATATTAACATGAGGGCAAGTATCCGAAGATTGTTTACACCATCTTCTCTCTTCAGAACTCAAGAAAAGGATGAGATGAGGTCAATTTGTTTCAGAAGATTTTTACCACAATAAAATTTGATTAAAATATAATCACAATTGAAACTTATATGCCACTACATTATGGCTTAGGTGTGAGTTTCAATTGAATCTAAATTGTTGTCAAATTTGATAAAAAATTGAGCCTAATTCGGACTTGAATTCTTAAGAATTTGGGGCTCAAGTTAAAGTGGACCGAATGGGTTGGATATTTGAACTAGAATTGAGCCCAAAATCCATAAAAAATCTGGGTTAAAATGAAAAACATAAATATTTTATAAATAAGTTCTTGGATTAAATAAATTCTTACAAAAAAAATCTCTGCCTAAATTTTTCTTATAAATAGGTACATGTGATAAGAATTGTATGAAAAAATTCGATAAAACCCTAAAATTATGAATTAGTCTCCGAAAAATTTAAGCTTTGCAAATGAGCTCCTTGAGAGATTGATGATTACAATTTGATCCTTACTAAATTTAGGATTTATGAATAAATGTTCAAGAATTCTATATTTATAAGTAAATGCTTAGAATTTTAATTTTTTTACAAATAAACCTCTCAAAAATTTTTATTTGTAAATAAATCTAAATTTTATTTCAAAAGGACTATGTAGGTTTTAAAACTTTATAAAAAAGACCATTTTATAAAAGACCCTTAAAATTTATAAAATTGAAATTTGGTCTAAAATTTTTGAAAAAAATTGTAAATTACCCCTTTATAAAATTAATATATGCAGTGAGTATATTTTTCAAATTCTCTTATCTAATCTCAAGCAAATCCATCCACGACAACCCAATCAAACAAAAGTCATTTATGATAAATAAAAAAATATAGTTGTGACCTAAAAAATTAAGAAAAAAAGATAATTTCGCCAAAGAAAGGAAAAAAAGGGAAACAAAGAGGAAAAAAGGTTGCTAAAAAAAAATAAGAAATTTGATCTCGATTTGTATGTCTATGTCAATAGTCTATGGTTAGTTTATGGGCTCGTTAGAAAATCAATTTTTGACTTAAGATCAACCTGTCCTCATCCAAAAATCCAATGATTTAATACTAGCCTGTGATCTCTCTCAACAACCTAATTAGCTTAAGGATAGCTTATGGTTTTGCCAAAAAATTTAATAGATTAGGGCTAGTTTGCGATTTCACCCCATAACTTAATCAACTTTGGGTTAGCTTACGGCCTTACATAAAAGTTAAATAGTTTAGGGTAAGCCTGCGGTCTCTCTAATAACTGAATCGATTTAGTGTCAATATGTGGTTTTGCCTGAAACTCAAACAATTTAGGATTAGCCTGCAGTTTCGTTCAACAACTGAATTAACTTAGGGTTAGCTTGCGATCTCGCCTAATAACCAAATAACTTATGACCAATTTGTGGTATCACTGCAATATCATGATGACAGTCAGAGGACGCTCGAACAAAGTCAATCAATAGAAATTAAGTAAATTCAAGTGATTCAATCATATTGAACAAATAAAATTATATTGACTCAATTAGATCACTAAATGAACATAAATTGGTCAAATTTATAGACCAAACTCATATTAAACTGGACTCAAATCCAAATTAAGTTAATCCTGACCAAATTAGTTTATAACCAACCCCAACTAAGTCTGAGTCAGGTCAATATGAGATCAAATTAAATTTGAACTAAACTCTAATTGGGTCAAATCAAATTTGAATCGATCTCTAATTAGGTTAAATTAATTTCAACCTAAACAAAAATCAAATTCAAACTAAAATCAGGCCGAGCTTGAACCAAAACCAAGTTGAACCTAAATCAATTTGAACTTGAATATAGTTCATTAAGATTCAAATCCAAATCCATTAGTGGGTTGAGCCAGGATCTATTAAGGATCCATTGAGAACCTTTCAAGGGTTGGATCCAAAATTCATTAAGGATTCATCAAGAATCCAATTAGAGTCAGATTCAAAATCCATTTAAGATACATTAAGAACCTAATAAGGGTCGAATTCCATATTCATTAAGGGTTCAATAAGTGCCCATTAAGGATTTAGATCCAAGATTCATCAAGGATCCATGAAGAAATCCATAAAGGTCCAACATAAGGTTGAGCTTGACCCAAATCAAATCAAATCTGATTCAAATTAAGATCAAGTTTTGAATATTAAATCAAATTAGATCAAACTTAAACCAAATCAAGTTTGAATTTCAAACAAAATTGAACTGAATGCAGGCTTGAACTCACTTCATTAGTTTGCGAGATGCTATGTTCAAAGGAAATCAACCAATAACACACTTGAAACAATTGACCACATTTTGAGTTAAACCAACACATGCTTAAAATCCATTGGCATCATCTCAAATTTAAATTGATATTACACCTAAGAGGTCATCAATGATCAAATCAAAAATTGTCGATATAAGCCAAGGCTGCTAACCATTTCAAACTGAATTAAGGTAGGCTTGAACTCATTTAGTCTATTAGTTGATAACTTATTCAAATGATGTCAATTGAGAATATACAAAAAACCATCAGTTACACTTTAAGCTTAACGAATGCAAGTTTGAAGCCATCAATAATGCTACAAATCTACTCGATAATAAGCCAAAAGAGGTCATCGATTATCTAATTATTCTCTCAAATCAAAGATCAAAAGAAGTCAACCACACTCTAAAACTAAGCCAGGTTATCAATATCCACCAATGATCAAACCAAGCATTCATTTGAGTCAGACTCCATGTGAGTGTATGAGAGTGGGACAACGAAAAGCATCAAGCCTTGCCCACTTGCTTTCCATTTTTTGTTTCTTATTTCATGTAATTTATGCATTCAAATTTATTAAATTGTAAAGTGATGGTATGCTCTTGTGCCTATTGGAAGTTATGTTATGACAACACTTGATTGTGCAATTAAACTGTCATATTTTTGATTTGATGTTTTGAGATATCTCCTCGAGGTCTTTTGCTATCCTAGGTGGTCAGTTTGGACTCCACATAGGGTTATCACGTTTTTGGGATCAGTCATTTGACACAAGTTTTGATCAATCAAACCATTTCTATTTGGATGCCCAAACCTAATAATCAGACATCTGAACCTGTGCTATCAGTTGTAGCAACTAGTGAAATTTAACTTTTGGTCATGTTTTAGATGCCCAAATGTTATGGTCTAGAGGCCCAAACTCAGCAGAGCATAGCTAGTAATGTTTAGTTCTTGCACTAATTGATATTTAAGGGCTTGGGGTTTGTTCAATAGTCAACTTTTGCACATCTTGAGCAATCTTGATATTTGAATACAAGCTCCCAATAGGCACTAGCTTCCAAGTGCTCTAAGCTTTATTCTTCAATCTTCAAATCTTCCATAGCCCTTGTACTCCCTTGAGAGGTCTTGTAGTGAGGCTTGTGTGTACATTTTCATCTTACTCATCAAGTGTAAACATTCCTATATTATTAGGAGTGTGAGAGGTTCAAGACATCGAATTAGAATAGACATTCGCTCGGTTGGAAGCAAAGTTATAAGGGGGTGGCTTTACCTATGAAGCAATAACTCTAGTGGGGAGTCGAAGTCCTCAAGACCAAGGCAATAGATATGGAATTGGTCACAAACCACGTAAAAATCACGATGTAATCTTTACTTTTTCTCATTTCTTTTTATAGCATTCATGATTGATTTCTTACTTGAGGGTTTGTGATTTTGCTATTGGTTTGTGAATTTAGTTTTCCATCTTAAAAGTGTATATCATTCTCATTAAATCTAATTCACATCCCCCCTCTTTCTTAGGTTAATTTTTGCTAATTAATTGGTATTAGAGCTTGGTGCTCTTTTTTTTTGGTTTAACCATCTAGAGTTTTTGATCTTTTTTCATGGCAAATTTTGGTATTTCTCCATCTCTGCAAGAATGGCAATCCACTCTAAGACCTCCTCTTTTCAATAGTATTCATTTCAATTATTGGAGGTCTCAGATTAAAATTTTTATGAAGGCTATAGACTATGATCTTTGGTATATTATAGAAGAGGGGTGTACTCCACCCACCAAACTAATTGATGGTGTGCCCCAAGCCTAGAGAGGAATGGAATGATTTGGATAAAAAAATTGATTCTTTGAATGCAAAGGCTATGAACATTTTATATTGTGCTCTTGATCCAAATGAGTTTAACCGTATAAGCATCTGGGACATGGCTCATGATATTTGATATTTATGAGTGAAGAAGACAAGTAAGAGTGTCCAAAGTGAACATTTTTATTAACCAATATGACCTTTTTTGGATGAAATCAAATTATTCAATTATGGAGACATTTACATATTTTATTGACATTATAAACACTTTAAAATCTCTTAATAAAAATATATACATATGATGAGATGATTAGAAAAATTTTAAGATGTCTTTCTAGACTTGGGATTAGATGATGATCATGATACAAGAAGCAAAGGATCCCAACAAGCTATCATTAGAAGAGTTTTTGGGGTCACTCGCTCTATATGAGATGACCTTGAAAGATAGGAGCCAAGAGGAAGAGGAAGATAAAAAGAAGAAAAATCATAGCACTCAAGGCTAAGGAGTCAAGTGATGAAGAAGATAGAAATGAAGAGATGGCTCTCCTCACAAGAAAATTTGAGAAGTTCTCAAAAAAGAAACACATGCCATGGAGATAAATGAGGAATGAGAAGGCCATCACTATAGACAAAGACGATGATGTGCCCACTTGCTCTAAATGAAAAAATCTTAGGCAAATAAAGGCAATTTGTCCTCTCAACCCCCAATCAAAGAATTTCAAGGGGAAGAAGAAGAAAGCTTTGGTAGCCACATGGGATGAATCAGAGGGTGATAGTGAGAGGCTTCATCTGATGAACAAGTGGCAAATCTATGCCTCAAGGTCTATGAGGACAAGGTATGTGACAATTTAACTTTCAAAGAATTAGAATAAGCATTTGAGGATTTATATGTTAGACATGAGAAATTTCATAAGTATTCTTCTTTGGAAAACAAATTGCTTTTACTTGAAAATGAGTTTGATGCTTTAAAATCATCTACTAGCTCTTGTGATTGCAAGAAGGATTTGGAATACCTTCGAAAGGGAAATATTGTTTTAAAAACATGTAGAATCTCTTGTAATTGTGAGACTAGTATTGATAAACTTCAAAAAAAAAAAATTAGATTTCAAGAAGACTCTTGAAAATTTCTTCATTGGCAATTCTGCTTTGAACTTGATTTTAGAAACCCAAAAGAATGTCTTAATCAAATCCAACTTAGTTTTATTTCCTCTTCTAGATCTAAAGGAAGTAAGTCTATATTTGTAAAAGCTTCAAGTTCAAAAATTTTCAAAGTTAAAATGCAATTATTGATTTGAAAGTGGACATGTCTCCACTAGTTTCCCAATAAAGGGAAATCTTTCTCTCAAA
Organism: Trichopus zeylanicus subsp. travancoricus; assembly: GCA_005019695.1. NCBI lineage: Eukaryota > Viridiplantae > Streptophyta > Magnoliopsida > Dioscoreales > Dioscoreaceae > Trichopus > Trichopus zeylanicus. The sequence goes on from RXID01014304.1 coordinate 596,912, forward strand.
CAATTTTGGGTACCTAAGGGGATGATCCCAAAAGCCAAAGAATCCAAATTAGATTGGGTTCCTAAAGCATCTTCTACTTGAGGAGTATAAGTTAGCTAGAAATGACCCATGAGCTTTATATTTGCTACATTCTTATGATCATTTTCTAGCTAATCCAAAAGGTAGGATTTACTTTATTTGTTAGTTTATCTTTCATTGCATTCTTAATTCATTATTTTGTTATTTTTCTCTCTAACTTTATATGCCCATATTTAAAGTGGGTTCCATCCTAATGTTCTGATCATTTTTAGCTATGCTTTCACTCCAAGGATCAAAGAGAAAAATAGTTTCAATATTGTGATTGCTCAAGACACTTGACGGGGAATCCATCCATATTTGTAGAGTTAAAAGAAAAGGATAGAAGACACCTCACATTTGGGGATACTACTGAGGTAAAATTAAAGGTATTGATAATTTTTCACTCGGTTCATCTTTAATTAAAAATATTCTTTTAGTAGAAGGAGTTAAGTATAATTTACTTTCCATTAGTCAACTATGTGAGGACTTCATATTTTATTTAAATCTAAACTTTACATAGTTAGACATGATGTTGGTGATGTAATAGCCTTTATTGGTCTTTGGATGGTAATATTTATACTATTGATCAACATGACTTAAAAACTGAAAAGTGCTTTGTAGCTCAAGGTGATAGTGAGTGGCTTTGGTCATATAATACCTGGGCATGCAAACATGGATACCCTAGCTAAAGTCAATCAGAAGGAGCTAGTGAGAGGTCTATCCAAGGGCAAGTTCATCAAGGATAACATATGTGAAGCATGCTAAATGAGAAAACAAGTGAAGACCTCCTACAAGTCCAAAGCAATGGTAACTTCATCAAGGCCATTTCAACTTCTTCATCTAGACTTGTTTTGACCTCTTATGACTACAAGACCAGGAGGTAAAAATTATGTTTTTGTTATTATAGATGATTATTCTAGATATTCATGGCTTTTATTTCTTTCTCATAGAAATGACTCGTTTGATGCATTTGTTGGTTTCTGGAAAAGAGTTCAAAATGTAAAAGGCTATATGATTTCTAAAATTTGTAGTGATCATGGTGGTAAATTTGAAATTCATTCTTTGAAAACCTATTGCATTGAAAATGGCATTGAACATAATTTCTCGGCTCCACACACTCCACAAAAAGATAGAGTTGTTGAAAGGAAGAATAGATCTCTTCAAGAGATGGCAAGGGTAATGTTTAACTAGTACTCTCTACCCAAGTTATTTTGGGCGGAGGTTGTTATCACAGCTTGCTATATCTTAAATCAAGGTTCTATTCATCCAATTCTAGACAAAACTCCATGTGAGTTGTGGAATGGGAAAACACCTAATGTTGGATATTTTCATCTTTTTGGTTGCAAATATTTTATACTCAATACAAAATATCATTTATCTAAGTTTGATTCGAAAGCTTTTGAAGGAATGTTTCTTGTCTAGTTTATTACTTCAAAGGTATATAGAGTTTTCAACAAGTCTTCTATGGTTTTTGAAGAATCTATAAATATTGTATTTGATAAAGCTAACCCTCTATTGGAGAAAAGTCAATTAATGATGATGTAGATATATCTAAAAAATTAGATGAGATACAACTCATAGAAAAAGAGGAGAGTGAGTTTGCTTGGAAACTATTCAGTTTTTTCTTGTATTTGCATGCTTTGAAGGATTTAAACTATTTTAAATGGATGTAAAAAATACTTTTTTGAATGGTGTGTTACCCAAGGAAGTGTATGTTAAATAACCTCCAGATTTTGAAGACTTGAATTTTCCCAATCATATTTTTGGATTAAGAAATCTTTGTATGATTTAAAGCAAGCTCTAAGAGCTTGGTATGAAAAACTTATTTCTTTCTTGATTTCAAAGAGTTTTCAAAGAGCTTGTATAAACACCATATTATTTTTATTAAAAGTAGAAAATTAGTTGTTGGTAGTACAAATTTAGGTTATAATTGTTGGAGTAAGAACTAGCCATTTGAGAATAACCCCTGGCTATCTATGCCTAATTCAATCATCTGAATAACTCCAACAGTTAAAAGTTAAACTAGTTGTTACACTAATATCAAAGGTTTGAAAGTCCATAATCATGTTTGGACACACAGATCACAAGTTCGGGCATCTGACCAATACACTAGGCATTCAAAATCCAAATATAGAAAGTTTAGAATTTATAGATTCCAAATCTTTTGGTGTTCGATCACCGTAACTTTTGTTTGATGCTCCACATCTTCTCAAGCTAATGTTGAATAAATAATGAGCTGATGAAGGAACTCCAAGAGAAGTTTGAGTATTAACCAAAAGGCTCTAAATAATTAATCACAAGACAAATCCTCAACTTAACTAAAATAAATGAAAATCTAAATCTAGTGAGCTAGCTTGATCTCTTGAGCTTTCTTCAAGCCATTTTCAATTTTTCAAGTTCTGTTCATTGATCCACCATCACACCTCATCTATAAGTCTATCTTTAAATTCATCTACCCTTGAGTTTTCCAAATGGCCTTGATCTTTATTTCAAACTTCGCTTAGATATTTGCTATGCATGCTCAAGATATAATCAAATATAAAGTTTGTTCATTATCAAAATTACAAAGGGCAACAATCTGCACTACCTGCACTCTATGTACGACCAACTCCCTATGCCACCAACTCACTATGCCACCTAGGCTGGTTACCACCCCTACTCTGCTTTTCACTACATGATAAAGCCCCACCACATCACAGTATGAAAGGCCATGCAGCATTTCTAAATTGCCCCAGCTAACTCACACATCAACCATGGTAGAGTTACTCGAGAAGGCTAGGTCAAGCTAACCAACGCACCCCATATTATAGAGACAAAGGTAACTAGGTAAAAGGGTTGGGATGTTTAATTCACTCTAGAAGAAAAACCCTACCTTCTTCAAGATCAAAAGAGACCACTAAAGGATAACACATTGACTTGAGCATCGATTTGTCCTGGCCCGATCACAACTAGGTGGACAATATCTTCTTTCTATATAAGTTGAAATCAGCTGAAGGGGACTGAGAAGAGATAGTTGACTTTGGCTTGAAGTT